>BSBM01001002.1:15235000-16435000 GCA_027924585.1 Larix kaempferi | reverse complement strand
TATAAGACGGTAGGATTTCTACTCCTGCATCATAGCGTATGGGTAGTTGAAAGAACTGTAGGAAAGTTGAGGCAAGGGATGTACACGTGGGATGCATCCCATGTGGCTGCTCAATATACCATTTGGTTGCCGAGCCAACGAAAGTTCTTTGTAAAAGTTGGAGTCGAATAGAATCATCGACTATAGAGTTTGAGGAACACCATAGGTGAAATGACATGATATGGTTTTGGGGGTCTTCCCTAGCCTTCCCTTCAAACTTTGGGATGTTTGATAGTAGCTTTGTGGGCATGGGGGGTCAAGTAGGGTCATGTCGAATGGGATCATTTGTTAACCTTGCCAAGTCGGGTAAGTTAAGGCTATCCATAAATGGAAAACTGGCGGAGGGGTATGACATTGTCAAGGGGGCATAATTGCTAGTGGTAGCGTTATGTATTAGGCCACTGCCCCCTAGGGGGATATTTGTTATGGGAGGTATGTTCCCTCCACCCAAAGGTGTGTGGGAAGGGCCCACGCCACCTAGTGTAACCTGAGTTACAGATGGGTTGGGTAGATGTCCAATAGGTGTTGGGATCTATGTGGTAGCGGGGATAGTAGGTATAGTTCCGATGTTGAGCATACCTAATGTGGGTGTGGGTCCCATGTTGGGCATACCTAATGTAGGTGTAGGTCCCATGTTGGGCATCCCTAAAGGAGGTGTGGTAGTTGTGGCTATTGTGATGGCAGGGGTGGATGATGTTCCACCAACAGTCCCTGGGAAAATGTTGTCATAATGCGAACCAGCCATGGGGCTAGTGGGTGAGGTGTATGCAGGATTTTCGGATTCTGCCTCAGAGTCAGATGTGAAATGAGGCATGTTAGAATCTGATGACGGGGCTCTGTGCCGATGACGTGTGGATTCAAGGGAACCGTACTGTGGGGGTTCACCCTGGAAACATCGAGAACGTCTCGGGGACTCAATGGTGACAATTGTCAATTAAAACTACTGGGTGGTGGTGAGTGGAAAGCTCGAAAGCCCTAATGCAGCCATGTGTGCAAGAGGGTAGCGTAAAAAAGAATGGCACTCAGGCCAACAACCAAACTCAAAACACTTACTATAACAACTATGCTATAGTAAGTGGAGTAATAAAACAATGTGGTCAGAAAACCAACATGCAAACAACTCCTAAAAATATAAAAAGGTGTACTTACTGACCAAAGGGAGGTAATGGAGCATGTAAACACCTAACTAAAAAGTATTATGACTCAACAAGATATATCCTCTGCAAGGTGATGAAATCCAATTCAGACAATATAAATTATAGAATCAAAGGCTAGATATCCCCCTACTGGGAGGGATACCGAGTAGTCAATCCTAGAAAATGGGCCACTAAGATACCCCGTTCATGGCACGTTCCGTTGGGTGAATCTGCAGCTCTTGTTTTATCACCGTTGTACTCCCACAAGGGTGGTACAATGAGAACAACGAGTAGTTATCCTTCGGTGACTGAATGGATTGCGGTATTCCACTCAGGCCTCCGGAACCAGTTTGGCTACTTCAACCCTCCTAAGGGAGAGGCCTTCCCGACGAATTTGTTTTTAAACCGTGTCAACAAATAATAAGGTATTTTGGTACCATAAATTTCAACCACTATGTCTCAACATGTAAGTGAGTGAGGGGTGTTATTTGGATACTTATCCCCTCAGTCCTACCTAACTACAATATTCTTTTGTGTTCCCCAAATGGGGTTAGAATGTTGGTTGAGTTAAGAGAATTTTAAGGCTCGCTTGAAATTATTGTGACAGATTGTGTGCTGGTGTGGTTGTATACCAAAACAATTTGCCTCGCATGGGAGATTTAATCACAAACTAAAATAATGATTTCAAATTGCAAAATATGATAGCAATGTAAATATGAAAATGATTTAAATGTAAATGTTTTTGATAACTTTTTCAAAAAATATGGATTTTTCAAAATGTTTGAGGTAAAGCAAATATCATAAAAATGAGTAAATTTTTAATGTCTTGCTTGGGTGAAATATGAAGCAATTTAAAATTATGATTTTAACTTGCAAAACATGAGATTTCTAATGGAAAAATGCTTCACAATTTTTCTTTCAATAAACTGAAAATTTTTAAAATAATGTTGTAAAGCAAATAGCAGAAAAGTGTTGCTAGCAAAATGGGTGCAAGTAAATAAGCCTACTAAAAATATGATGAAAGAGATAACAATGTATGCAGACAGGAGTCTATCAAGTGCTACAACAATCCAAAAGTAAGAAAAATTGCTATGAGCATAAAATCAGGTATGAGAGGGCTGACTACAATGGGTAGAGGATGAACTGAAATGATAAATAACACTAAAATACAAAATTAGAGAAAATTATATGAAAAATTTCTTAAATCTAATAGGATATTTGGATTCCTTGTTCGAAAACACCCAATTTGAAAAAACAAATCGTCTCAAACGGAGTTCGGGAGAGGGAGATATGGTCGTTTGAAAGTTGAGTCGCGCTGCTAGAAAATTACATTGTGGGTTTCAGGCTAAAAGTCACGATATCACGGGTTTTGGGCTAAAAGCCGCGATGTGAATCGTGGCGATGTGCAGCGCGGAAAATAGGTGAAAATCCATGATGTGTAGTGGGGAAAACAAGGCAAAAGTCACGATGCACTATGTGGAAAAAGGCCGAAAAGCCACGATGGGCCGCGCGGAAAAAAGCCGAACAACCGCGATGGGCCACATGGAAAAAAGATGAACAACCGCGATGGGCCGCACAGAAAACAGGCACAAGGGTGCGATGCACAGTGCAACTGTGGGTTTCGAAATCCACGATGTACGGACGGAAAACAGCCACCGAAAAACGAACCCAAAAATTGAAATTTTGGGTTGTTTTGGGCTGCAGAAAGGGCCAATGGCTAGGGCAGCTATCAAGAAGCTGACTAGTATGGCAGATATACAGTTTTAAATGGAAAAAAAAACTAAAATATAGATCTAAATCAAATATTTAAAGTTTGAAAACTAACGGAGTTTCCAAAAACTGTTGCTTGGTTTTTCAACCAAGCATGTGCAAGGATGCACCTGCTAACTAGTAGCAGCAGTCTCAATAAAAATATGTAAAAACTTATCTAACATTAACATGTGCAAAGAAATAAAAAACTAGATTTAAGAACATAAGCAATAAGATTTATGAGAAAAACAAGAAATTAAAAAATTTGATCTTTTGTATTACCTCAAATGGTGAGGATGGTGAGTTTGAGTAGCTCCAAGGTTGAGATGCTCCAATGTCCAATGGTCTCTTCTTCTCCAATGCTTCAATAGGGATCTTCAAACTCGAAATGGGTGGTAAGGGCTCTCAAAGGGAATTTGGCAGCATAAGGATAGGATGAAATGTGGATGAATAATGAGGAGCCCCTATCACCTTTTTATAGTTTTTTGGTGATGGGGAATGTGTGGGGAATACCATTATGGTTTGAGGGAACCAATGGTATTGACCAAAATGGTTTAGGTTTCTTTTTCCCTCTTTTTCCTTTTTTGAATATTTTTTTATATTTTTATTCCTTTTTAATATTTTTGGGAATTTTGGACCCTTTTTTAGGGTTTTTTGAGAAAAAATACATATTTTGAGTGGAAAAAGATGGGTTTTGGTCTTTTTGGTGACCTTTTGAAGATTTTAGAGGCTCAAATGGTGGAAAAAGTGGACAAATGGGTCATGAGGATATGGGAATGAGCTAGTGAGCACTTTTTGGGTGTTAAGAAAGAGTTCATAATGTTTTTATGAGACAATTGGGGGATACAAAGGATCACACATATTATATTACTGAATTTGCAGCCTTGAAGAGAAAACATGATGAAACTATAGCAGACTTTTCAAAACGCTTCAACAAAATGTATGGCAAAATTCTTGTGGAAATTAAACCTTCAGAAACCTTGGCTAAAATGACATATGCAAATGCATTTGATTATGATTTTTCTTTGCACTTGAGAGAAATGAGACCTATAACATTATTGAATATGCAAGAAGCTGCTCTAGAGGTGGAATCCAACATTTTGGCTTCTAATAGACTTAAGGATTAGTCAGATCATCAGATTAATGATAAAAAAAGGTAAGAATGTAGTAATTCCTGGAGCCTCCACATCAAAGACGGAAGAAAGTCAAATAGATGAGATGAGTAAGATAATAAAACCTTGACTGCAAAAGTGAGTAGGTTGGAGTTGGATAAAAACTCAAATAAACCCTTTCAAGATGGAGAAAGAAATTCCAATCAGAATTCTAACCAGTTTAGAAGACCATTTGTTCCAAGATTCATTCCTTGGGAAAGGAGAAATAATGATATTCAGACGGAGAGAAGAGAAAATGAGGATCAGAGGGTTCCCCCTCCTTTTCAAAATAATTTTGTAGAAGAAGTTTAACAGGTGGAAGATGTACGATATGAAGATGATTCGAATTAGAATTTAAATTATTTCGGTGAGTTATCATCTGAAGGCTTTACAACTGAATGTAGCTATCATAATTCTGAGTATTATGATTCATATGAGCATGAGGAAGGAAGTGATCATCATCCTCAGGTTTCAGCCAGTATATGTCAGACTGATTTTAAAAAGTCTTATGATTTGAGGTCAGGCCCTAAACAGGTTGCTCAGATTCCAAAAAAGAAAGTAGTTCCACCTATTAGACAGCTACCCAATCAAACACAGGGAAAGAAACAAGATCATAGTGATCAAACCAAAACATCAGAAATTGAAGAAACCAACAAAAATTCACAGACTTTTAACTTTGAGAATGAATTGTGTAAAATCAAAGTTCCAGTGCCATTGACTGAATTAATGAAGACTCCTTGTTTTAGAGATTCGGTATGCAAGTTGTTGAATGTTCCAGATAATTCTTCTCCTTCAGATACAGTAAATTTACAAGAAGAACATCCAACAATAATCCTTGGCTCTGCTTGATCTGAAAAGCCTGAAAGTGTTTCCACCTTTCCTCCACCTTTTTATATAACTTTGACTGTTCATGGCCAAATGATTCACAATTGCCTTCTAGATTTTGAAGCCTCACATAACCTTATGCCTAAAGGAGTCATGGATGGCCTTGGTTTGAGTATCACGAAGCCATACCATGATTTAATTGCATTTGATTCTAGAGTTGTGAAGTGACTAGGAGTAATAAAGGATCTGGTGGTTAATCTTTCTCAATTACCAATGAAGAGTGTTATAATGGATGTAGTAGTTGCTGACATATCCCCTAAGTTTGGCATACTGCTCTCAAGGTATTGGGAAAAGAAAGTAGGTGGTACATTACAAATGTACTTGGCTTATGCAACAATCCTAGTGTTTGGTGGAGAGAATCGAAGATTGTACAGAGAATTACAGTATACATTCATAGTCACTGATGATAAGAATCCAACTAATCATCCCCTTTATTTAGTAGATGAAGAATTAGGCTCTTGTATGCTTCATTTTAGTGGTGAGAGTACAACTAGAGTACTACAGGTAGAAAAAGAAGCATTAGTAAAACCTATTGTTGAACAAAAAGATGAGTTGTGGCAGATGTATTTTGATGGCTCTTCATGTAAAGAAGGAGCAGGAGCTGGCATTGTTTTGATTTCCCCTGACGAAGAGGTAAGTAGTTTGATGTATAAACTGAAATTTGTCACTACAAACAACACAGGAGAATATGAGGCATTGATACTTGGTTTAAGGGCTACGAAGGATTTGGGAATTCAACAACTTTCTGTTTATGGCGACTTCGAATTGGTTGTCCAACGGGTGAAGGGAAAATATCAGGTAAAGCAGGATTTGTTGAAAGTATATAGAAACGAGTTTGGGGATATGATTGATATGTTTTTAATAGCCTTCAATATTACATTCATTCCCAGAGATCAGAATCAAACTGCTGATTCATTAGCATTAGTATCCAAAGCATACTCAGATTAAATATCCAATTGAAGTTAAATACATACCTTCAGTGCCAGACAATATCAAACTGTGGAGAGTTTTTTAGGATGATGTGGAGATTAAAAAGTTCTTGGAATTAGCTGGAGAGTTTTCCAATTCTTTAATTGATCAAGATCAATATGAGGAAATAGATTATACTGTTGCATAAACAAAAAATGAAGTTACTGATCACAGAATTATTGAATTGAAGGGTAATTTTATTCCTAAGGGTCTGGTTCCCCTTGAGAGATTTTTTTCCAAAGATGATACTCTGTTGAAACCTTTAATGCAATCTTCGGAAGAAAATATCATGAGCTGTAACATTGGTATAGAGCAGCAACCTAGAATGGTGAAGATTTCTAAGTCTCTTTCATTTGAACAAAGAAACAGGTACATTACATTGTTGAAGAGGTTTGCTGATATTTTTGCTTGGTGTTATGAAGATTTAAGGACTTATGAAACAAATATTATTCAGCATAAGGTGCCTTTAAAACAAAATGTGAAACCCTTTAAAAAAAAATTGAGGAGCATTAACCCAGCTCTGCTACCCGTCATAGAAAAAGAAGTTAAGAAGTTGCTAGATGCAAAGATAATTGTTCCACTAAGATATTCATCTTGGGTTGCAAACTTGGTTCTAGTTCGAAAGAAGAACGGGGAGATTAGGTTATGTGTGGACTTTCGGAATCTTAATAGAACTTCATTGAAGGACAATTATCCATTGCAAAAAATTGAGCAAATTTTGCAAAAAGTAGTTGGAGCTCAGAGGATCTCCATGGTTGATGGATTTTCAAGGTATAATCAAATAGATGTACACCCGGATGACAGGGAGAAAACAACCTTCACTACTCCATGGGGCACATTCAGGTACGATAAGATTCCATTTGGATTGATGAATGTGGGTGCAACATTCCAAATAGATATGGATATAGCCTTTGTAGGAGAAAAGGAGAAATTTGTTGTGATCTACTTGGATGATATTAATGTCTTCTCTCAGTCAGATGATGAGCACTTGAAGCATCTTGAGCAAACATTTTCGAAGTGTAGGAAATTTGGGCTATCTTTGAACCCCAAAAAGTCACATTTTGTTGTACAGGAGGGTAAAATTCTGGGACATCTTGTTTCAGCAGATGGTATTAGAATAGACCCAGAGAGAGTCAAAGCAATCCTAAAGATTACTATCCTAAGGAGTAAAAAAGATGTTCAATCATTCATTGGGAAAATTAATTTTCTTAGGTGGTTTATCCCGAACTTTGCTAAAACTATTAAACACATTACATCCATGTTCAGGAAGGGTCAAGAAGTGAAATGGACAACAGAAGCTAAGGCTTCGTTTGAGAAGATTAAACAATCTTTGACAGAAGCCCCAGTCTTGGTAAGTCCATATTTTTCAAAATATTTCCTTACCTTTTCTTTTGCATCCCGAGACACAATAGCAGCTGTTCTTCTACAAAAGAATGTAGATGATTTAGAGCAGCCAATAGATTTCTTTAGTAAAACTCTCAGAGACTCAGAATTGAAGTACACCACACTTGAGAAGCAAGCATATCCACTTGTTAAAGCCTTAAATTTTTTCTGAATTTATATCTTGCATTCAAAGATAATTGCCTATGTACCTAATGCTTCTATTAAAGAAATTTTAACCCAGCCAGACAGTGAAGGTAAAAGACGTAGGTGGATTGCAAAAATCATGGAATACGAGGTTGAATTCAGACCTACAAAGTTAGTGAAAGGATAGGGTTTAGCAAAGTTGTTAGCTGATTCCAATTGTGAGGCTTTGGATATCCATTTGGTGGCAGATCAGCCAACTTAGGAAGAATTGCAGATGAAGGAAAATAAAGAGTAGATTTTAGATAAATATGCAGAATCAGAATGGTATGTTGATATTGTTTATTTCTTATTGCATTTGAAATGTCTAGATCATTTTGATAAGAAGGCATCAAGATCATTGAAGTTGAATGCCACAAAATATTGTTTGGTAAATCAGTAGATGTTCTCGAAGGATCCAAGTGGAAGTTTACTCAGATGTTTAGAAAAAGCACAAGTGAAAGATGTTATTTTAGACATGCATGAGGGTTTTTGTGGGGGTCACAAGTATTGGAAGTCTACTGCATACAAATTTTTTAGATCTGGGTATTACTGGCCCTCTTTATTTTCAGATGTCTATCAACACGTGCGGGCATGTATTCAATGTCAAAAGTTTGTTGGGAGGAAGAAGCTCATTTCTTTACCATTAAATCCTATTGTAGTGGATGCCTCTTTTCAACAATGGGGATTAGACATTATAGGTGAAATTAACCCTGCATCCAATGGACAACATAGGTGGATACTTACAGCTACTAAATTTTTCACTAAATGGGTGGAGGCAATCCCAACTCGTGAAGCAACTGAAGGAGTTATCATGAATTTTATACAGGAAAATATCTTGAGTAGGTTTGGTTGTCCGCAGAAATTGTTGACTGATAATGCACCAGCTTTCAAATCAAAACCCATGGTAAGTTTTTGTGAGCAGAATGGAATTGATTTAAGGCATTCTACACCCTACTATCTGCAAGGTAACGGTTTGGCAGAGTCATCAAATAAGAACATTATTCAAAGTATTAGAAAACGGTTAAATCAAAACAAGAGGGCATGGGATCCAATGCTTAAGTATGCATTGTGGGAAGATAGAATAACCACTAAAAAAGCAATAGGTCTATCCCATTTCCAATTGATGTATGGTACTGATGCAGTTTTTCCCATTCAGCTAGGAATTCCAGTAATGAATTTTTTCCAAGATAGTCAAGAAGAACCTAATAATCTCCAAAGAAGAATTTTCTCATTGATTGAATTGCAGCAAGACCGTGAGGCTATAGCAGAAAGAGCTGATGCATACAGAAGGAAGATTAAAGCAAGATTTGATAAAAAAGTAAAAGAAAATACTTTCTCTCTTGGTGATATGGTGCTCAAATGGGATGCGAGGAGAGACCAGAAGGGTCAGCATGGTAGGTTTGACAATCTATGGCTAGGTCCCTTCATGATTTCAAAGATTTTAGAAAATAACACTTTCATACTACAAAATTTGGAAGGTGAGGAGCTGTTTACTCCAGTTAATGGACGGTTCCTCAATTATTTTTATAGTTCTTGAAGGTGAATAGTGTCACACTCATTGTACATACCGATGTGAAATAAGACTCCATACCCAATGGAAGTTTGCAAAATAAAGCAGCAGTTTTAGGTAGCAGAAAAGCACTGGTCTACGAGTTCTTGAAACCTCACAAGGAGGGTTTCATCCCACAACTGGAGCTAGTTGCTAATGCTAAGATTGTTCTCATTTTTATGTGTTTCCATTAGGTTTGTTTGAACTTTATTTTATTTTATTAATCCTTGATTTTGATTATTTTGTTTTTAACTTTTGATTGCTTTTACTTTGCTTTAATTCAAAATCTTCAAATGGATTATCAACATGGTATTAGTCTCAAAGTTTTCAGTTATGCCTATTCAGCTTTATTATAAAGTTTATAACCAAGTTTCAAACTTTATGTCAAGTGTACCTAGCAAATCAACTATGTTGAAAGATTCTGGTAGCGCAAATTGCAAAATAGACCCCTAATGCGCTACAAGAATTCAATATAATGAAAAAGCATGGTTATTCATGTTAAGTAATGGTTTGCTTGAATTATGATGACTGGAGAGACTTTGCTATGATTATTTCAAGTGATGAAACACATGTCAAAGAGTTAATATAGTAGTAAGTTCCATAACGTTTCATCATCAGGAGAAATCGGGGTTTGAAGCCACGAGTTAATTTGGGAATCGCAGAGCTGAAGACACTTGTTTGCTGAACGTGGTTAGCTTTAAAAATTTAAAAATTTATCATTTCTCTTTTCCTAAAAGGATTAATTAGCAGAGTCCAGTTGTAAAATGGGAAAGAGGAGTGGTAAGACCAATAGGGTAGAGCCGATGGATACGCAGTGGGAAGAGAAATTTTCGTTATGTGCAAATGTGTTTAGGGTACCTGGATGGTTCAATTTATTTAAAACGATCGTGGGGTTTAATGAGGAGGTTTCCATTTATTTTGCAAAGAACCTGAAAGAGGATGTTATTAAATTCAAAACCATGCGATTTCAGCTCACAGAAGCCCTAATCTCTGAGGCTACAGGTATCGCCATGGAGGGGGAGTTACGGTTCAAAAAGCTTCCCTTCGAGTTCGACCCAAATCCTTTCCTACTGCCAGGTAATGAAAATTTAAATTGGTGCAATGGAGTTCATATATCAAATTTTCGACCCAGATGGAAGCATTTCCTCAGCATTATACAAACCTATATTACATGCGAGGGCAGTTTCTCAATGGTTTTTAAATACCATATTAGGCTTTTAATGCATCTTAAAATGAACTGTAAAATGAATGTGCCATTTTTCTTGTACACGAGCATCTAGAAGATGTCAAATAAGGTAAAGGCGCATCCTGAAGATTCAAGGCAGTCAGTATTTCATCATGGACTGATAAAACTTATTATCCAAACAATGTTACATAAAGAACAAAGAGAAGGCCTAAAAAGGAAAGCAAAAAGAGTAGGAAGGGAGGAGTTTTGATACAAGACATTTCTGAGAAACCTCTGTCACAAAACAAACTTAAAAGCCCAGAAAAAGAAAAGCAGGTTAATGTACTTGAAGTAGAAAAGCTTGAAAGTCTTATAGAAGAAAAGCAGGTTAATGCATTCGAAGAGAAACAAGAACATTGCCAAGAAAATCAAGAAATGGAGCAGACCATTAATCCTATTGCTGAGCATCTTCAAGGTCAAATTATATGAGAACAGGCTAAGAATCGAGTTATACAAGCTTCTGCAGAGAATTCAAAAGATAAAAATTTACAAGATATAGACTTTGAGGCAAACACAACCCTTCTTATGCAGTTAAAGGAATCAAGATGGAAGTTTAGAACAAGATCAGCTATGAAAGGTAAGGTTGAAAAAGGTTCAAGTTCCAATCAGAAAACAGAGGATATAACTGTAATTCAAAGCTCTTCAATTGATGAAGGTGAGGAGGAGGAAGATAGAACAAGTTCTCATCAAATGAGCCTACAGCAGGAGTGCAAAAAGATAGAAGAAGCAAATGAAGAAGTAAATAAAGTTGAAGAAGAAGAAGTGATTCTTAAAATGGAGCAAGATGAATTTGAAATTGCACAAAGAATAGCAAAGGATAAGTATGAAGAAGATTTAATCTTCAGAAAGTTAGATATCCCACCTTCCATATCTCAAGACCCTACTTTGTCAAGGGTAAACATATGCTCAGAGGTTGAAGGTCTCAGAAAGGTTCAAGGGAAACATCAAGCAAAAAAATTATTCCTTAATGATTCAAATGATAGGCTTACAGAGACCAATAAACGTTTAAGGGCAGACTTAGGAGAACCTAATGGTCATTATCAAGAGTGTTGTGGGAAAAATGCACCTATAGTTCAGGGGAGAAACTACCAACTTACGGTGATAAAGATAGACTTACAAGCATTCTGCAAGTACAACAAATAAATGAAGAGATTAGGGTTTAGAGATGTAGGCACCTTATTCAGAAGGTTGATCCTAGCTTTGTCTCCCTTGCTCTTCAATGCTTATCCAGTGTCGCAATGCCCAGACCTGCAAAACAACTTGATACCTTTCTCAAATACATTTGACTACATATATAATACTGATATCCATAATATAAAGAGACATCAAACTATAATCAAACAGTAATCAAATCTAAGACACATTAATAGGTCATATTTGGAAAGAAAAGAACGTCTGATCTTAATTAATGAATGAAAGCAAGTACATAAATTTATACCTTCCTTCAAGCTTGGCACTTCACAAAACCTAGATTCAAGGTCTCCTGCTTCCGTTCTCCAAGGATCCCAGCCTCTAAGCAATTGTACTAGGGTTTACCAAAACTGAAGCACAAGAGAGGGGGATGAGGGTCTCCATTCCTCCAGCATAAGTTTGCAATTAGGCTTAGTCCCTTCACATGACCCTTCTACCCTCCTTATATAGTCAATGAGGAAGAGGAAAAGAAGTTACAACCACTCAAGAGGTTTCCCAACCAACTTAACTTACTCAAATTTCGAGATTTTGACCAAAACAGGTGTGTACTCTACTCTATAGTAGACAAAGTCACGTACACATGGCAATGGGCGCTACTTTGAATGAGGTAAAGTCGCGTACACATGCTACTATTATAACAGTGGAGTCGCGCTCATGTTGAAAAATGGCCAAAAACAGGCTTTTCTGCTCATTTTCAGGAGATGGTTTGGTCTGGAAAAATGTTCCTAAGGGTCATATACATCAAATGGGTCAAGAATGAGGTAATTTCAACCATTTTTAATGTCCCAAATGACTCCTCCATCCACAAATGTCCTGTTGTGTGACTGAACTTGTTCTCAAGAAGTGTCGTCATGCGACCAAGGGAAGCAAGTGTCGTCACGGACGGAGAGGTGTCATTTCAAGCTATAACAGATGCCCCCTAATGTATGAGGTCAGAGGGAGTGCGGGAAACGATGGCCGAAATACATTATAAAATAAAAAAGAGTTGAATCATGGAGGAACGGAGAAACCAAGAATCATAGGCTCAAATGAAGTACCTGAAAGCAAAGGCAAAGTCAGACAAACTTATCCTTGGGGTAACTGTCCATGGTCAAATTGTGGAACATGATCTCCAAGAGGATACAATAATGATCCAAATACTGATGCATCTATCATGGCCACTAAAATACAAGCGTGGATCCATGAGGAACATAAGTGTAAACATAGCCACATAAATACAAGGTGGATCTATGTCAAAACTGGAGAACATAGCCATATAGAACAAGCTGGATCTATGTCTCATCAAGAGCCTAAAAAGAGTGTGGCTCAGTCTTGCGCAACTTGGGCGATAACATAAATGAGGTGATGCTATCGAGGATCCCAAGGTCTTCATCCAAAAACAACCCAAGGTACAAACCTATCCATGCGAATAAATGAGTTGATGTCGAACATGGGAGGTATCGTTTGATTACCAGTCATTGATGTATACCGTTAACAAACACGAGGGTGTCCACCAATAATGAAAATGGAACCCAAGGTACCTAGTACATTCAAACAAGTGCGAATAAGTGGTCTTGCCGTCGAACACTTGAAGAATCCATCGGATAGGAGACATTGATGTATTCCCATCTATCCAATAGCGAGGGAAACTGCCACTAATGACTGCAATCCCCAAGGTACTAACCGAAACTCTAAACTTCATTCCCAGAGCACAATGAGCTGAAGTCGATGGGAAGAAGTCCGTTGGAAGGGAGGCCTTAATGCATCCTCCATCATCCAACACGAGGGACACTCAAATAGGTATGAGCTGATATGGAGTAGGACTAAACACATGATGAAACATACTGACACCAAGGAATGGCCGACACATGAGGTCAAGGCAACTGCAGAATGGACGACACAGGTTATATCCTTGAACAGTGAGCACGACACAAGAGTGACTTAGGCAGCTTTTAACGCAAAGGGACCATGACGCAGGTCTGCAATGTAGGAGACATTAACAGATTCTCCATATGATTGTAAGACTAACCAAACGGAGGAGTAAGAACTCTGAGATCAAGTTTACCCTAAGGCCAAATACTAGAACACAACTTGTTTGATAGACTCAAAACAGGTGCTTTGTTCAAGGAGATAGTTGACTCGCTGCCATCATATTGAAAGATATTTTAACATTCTTCCCTTCCCTTTCCTTTTTCATTTTTTAATGAGCTTGACAAAGAACTAAAGCATGCTCGACGGTATTTTCATATTTAAGGAGTCTGAAAAACCTAGAAGAAAACTCCATACACCTATCCGTGGATTTTATATCGAGCCTGGATTGGTCTGTGCTCGGCGGTGTTTTCTTGCTTATAGAGTTGAAAAACTTAAACAGTCCTCTATACACCTATCCATGGATTTTATATCGAGCCCGGATTGGTATGTGCTCGCTTGGTGTTTTCACATTTTGAGAGTCTGAAAACCCTAAAGACGACTCCAAAAGTCCTTTTTTATAAAGTTAGTCTCCTTCCCCGAAAAAGTGTAAAATGATGGAAGAAGAACTCTTCTAGCGCATACAAGAGTATACCTAGAGTATACCTTTTCCGTAAATTATCCACCAAGGCCCGGAAAAGGGGTAATTCTATACCTAAGTGGATGTCGGTTCAGTTATTTTAACGAGCCCGAAAAGACAACTATGCTCGGCAAACTTTTCCTATTTAAGGAGTCTGAAAAGGGATTAAAAGAACTCCATAGGGATCTTTTCCGTAAAGGTTTAACGAGTCCGGAAAAGTAAACTCATGACCTCCTTACTGTTTTTAACGAGCTCAAAGGAGATAGGAAAATGCTCACAACTTCCTTACTGTTTTTAATGAGCTCGAAGGGAAGATGAAAGAAATGCTCATAACTTCCTTACTGTTTTTAACGAGCTCGAAGTGAAGATGAAAGAAATGCTCATAGCCTCCTTACTGTTTTTAACGAGCTCGAAGGAAAGGTGGAAGAAATGCTCGTAACCTACTTACTGTTTTTAACGAGCTCGAAGTGAAGATAGAAGAATGCTCGAAATCTACTTACTGTTTTTAACGAGCTCGAAGTAAAAGAAGAATGCTCGAAACCTACTTACTATTTTTAACGAGCTCGAAGTAAAAGAAGAATGCTCGCTTTGGGAGGAGACGAGTGTCGGGGACATGCAAAACTAGCTCCAAGGGCATGGAACAAAGCTATGCCTAATGCAAGGAACATGAGCAAGATAAGTACACTCAGGGTGTGTCTCCTCCAGGTAAAAGGTGTCAAATTGTGAGGGCAAAATGATACAGGGCTTAGCGGAAACGAGATCAGAGATGGAGGCTTATACAACGGGCTAAAAGCGTGGAAGCCGGCTTCAGGCTCATTAGCGCAAGCGGGATCATAATAGATGCATATGCAATTTGAACACAAAGATGGGAGCCTTATCAGGGATGGCCAGAAATATATGAGGAAGAAAGATATGAGGCTTCTTCTCAAAGTCATGGTAAATCTAAAAAGGCTCCCGAGCCTATGAGAAAAACTCAGCATGGGCACCAGAATGGCATAAGGGTGCTGACTAGGGTGACCCATGTTAGGTAGGATCTGCTGTCGGACTGGTGCACAATGCATAAAGAGATGGCTAACACACCAATATCCAACAGGTTCGACCCTATGGCGAATTCGGATGGCAAAAGGTTCAAATGCAACATAACAGCGGGGAAGCCTAAATCTATATGCAAGGTTCCGAATATACCTGACATGGTTGCACAAGGTGTCGAAAAGGACCAGTAAGCAAGTATACATCCAGCTAAGAATCCTGTCTCCAAGAAACATTAGTACCAGGATCATATCTAAAACATATGTAAGGAAAGACCCGATACAAGTCACTGTGGTAGAAATACTTTCAACTTCGCTATCATCAACAACAGGCATAAACAAGGCAGAGTTTTCAAATGAAGACTCTATGGTACCCAAGCCCGAGGACTTACAATCAACAAGATCAACTTCAGGATGAAGATCAAAGTTGAAGGACATGATGGAATCTGTAGAAACAAATTCATCATCACGGGAGTTGAAAATTCTAGAAGCAGAATCAAACTCAGCAGGAACACCGATTTGCGGATCTATAGGAGAGTCCAAAGACTCAACAGTAGGAAGATCAGACTTTAAGGTCAAACCGGGGCTGGACATAACTGCGACTGGATCAACATCCAAATGAATGGTAGACTGTACTATGGACTCTAGGAAAACTTCATCGGAAGGAAGTATATCATCCCAGATAGAACACATATCTAAACATTCAGATGGAGGTGTCACTTGGTCAAAAGCTGGGACCAAGTCCCGAGAAGGTAAGCATGAACTCAGATACTTCTTCTTAGTAGCAGTTGAACTCAAGGAACAATATGCCACATAAGGCTCATGTGACATAGTAGTGCCTAATGACGAGGGATCAGACTGGTCTTCAGTTGGGTAATAAGGAGGATCAACGAATGCAAGCTGGTCGATGGTGACAATGTTTTCGTTATGAGGGAAATGCATCACACGAAAAAACGTAGACACCACAGCATGCATAGCATAAATGTAATCACGCCCAAGGATCATATCAAAGTACACAGGGTCCTTTAGAACCATAAAATCAACTAAGACTGTTTTTCCACCCAAGGTAACAGGTGCCTGATGGAGGAATCCGATCGGTTCACTAGGTCTTCTATCAAAGGTCAACGGCCAATTAACAGCTGGAATAACATTAGGGAAACCCAAATCTCTCCAAGCATAGGCGGATAAGATACTAACAGAAGCACCTTCATCAACAATGCATCGATCAACCGTATGGTTCCCAATATCAACCTTTATCTGGAAAGGTGTCGAAGAAGGAAGACGAGGCTCGGCTAGACTATTCCAATCAAAGGAAACAATCCTAGGGCTTGGTAGGGGTTCATATGGCACAGATGAAGTTCCCCCTTTTTCAGGAATATCCAAACTGGTAATGCAGAAGACTTCAGTAGTAGGTGCATCAATCTCCGAAGGACTGATGGGATCAGTCGAAGATTGCATCGATTCGATCACTTCACTCTCCGAAGGAAGAGTGGGGTCGACCAAAGATTGCATTGGTTCAACCACTTTATCAACCAAAGGTTGATCTGACTCTAGGGAATCTATGGACAACTCAGGAACAGAGGTTCCTTCAGACATGGACCACACTCTTCGTGCCTCTGGAATGGCAGGGCATCGGTGAGTAAGGTGATCTCCCTTACAAAGTTTACAAGGGAACTTTGGTTTCCATCCTATCGGTTTAGACTCCTTTACAACATCAGTACTCTCAGCATGATTAGCATTGGCTGACAGCTTGCCCCCAGCATGACTCACAGAGGCTGGTTGCTCAGAAGCAGAAGACTTTTTAACTAAGGACCACACTTTTTGCACTTTTGGAAGTACAGGGCACAAGTAAGTAAGGTGGTCTCCCTCGCAAAACTTACAAGGGAACTTAAGCTTCTGTTTGTTGGGTTTGTCGACAATGTCAACTCCCTCAGCATGACTTGCAGTGGCTGATCTGGTGTCTCCAGTATGACTCATAGGAACTGGTGACTTGTCATTAATATGACTAGCAGTGATCAATGACATGTCCTCAACATGACTGACAGTGGTTGAAGACAAACTTTCAGTATGATTTTCAGTGACTAAAAGTTTTCTCCCAGCATGACCTCCAGAGGCTGGGTAGGTGCCCCCTGCATGATTTGCAGAGGCAGGGTGCTTGCCCCCTTGTTTTGGCATCTTCTTCCTATTCTTCCCCTGTCTATTCCTTTTAGACTGCTGGTTACTAGTATTGCTACTTTCGCCACATGAGGTAGAAGGAGGAGGAGAAGATGTTACTGGCAAAGAAGGCCCAGGGTTCTGATGCTCTTGATTTGAGGTGCTCACAAAAGAAGCGTCAGGAGCATGCAAGGCATTCAGAGTGGAAAACAACCAAACCGGCAGCCCAATAGTGAATCCGGGAAGATTCAGAGTAGCCATCAAGGGAGCACCAATGTTTCCAATGAATGGAACAGCACAAGGATCCCCCGGAACAGGGGTACCTTGATTGGCACTCGCCGAAATGCTAGACATAGTTTCCTGTTCAAATGAACAAGAAGTTCTCTAGGGAAAACTAAAAAAAAAGTAGCACAAAGAGCACACCACTAAAAAAAGGTCCTAAGTAAATCAAACCAGGCAAACAGATGCCTTCCGGAGAAGAGTCTGGGATGATGAGGGCCCAGAACAAATCAACGAAGGAAGAAAGACAGTTACCCGGGGTCCACAATACAATGACTAAGGGTGCAAGCGCTGGAATCACCCAACCGCCCTCCCAAAGACCTGCAAGGGATTTCCTCCCACGTCTGTCTTAGTTACAGCAGATATACCCTCCGCTGTCACCTGTGTATGAACCTAGAGTCTGATACTAAGGATACCACAACACTGAAAACTCCTGGGGGAACAGTCACCGGTTGAATCAGAAAGCGTGGGCAGGGTAGCTAAGCCCGAAACTCGAAAGAGTCCCCAATACGCAATCCGATCCTGGCGTATGCTCGAACAGAAAGTAGGAGGGGTATTCCCACAAACTGATCTCACATTGACCTACTGCATATATCCCAGGCAAATTTTGAGTGAGGTGGGCTTACCTGATGATAGTCTCACTACGATTTTTGCGCAATGTGTGATCTTGGGTGGTTTAAGGTGTTTTAAACCCAAGATCCTAACCAAGACTAGTTGGTGTAGTGTAACCTAGAAAAGAAAATGTTGCTAGTTCATTTTATTAGAGTTCATTTTAAAGGTTACTTGATTACTCAAAAAGGTAGTGGGTGTGTGAGATTGGTTATAATAGAAATAGAGTACTGAAAATGAAATATTTACCACCAAAAAAATATTTTTCTTTTCAATGCAAGTCTTAAAATTCTGATCTAGAATGCATATGCAAATGCAATTTTTTAATCTTTTGAATGCAAAAAGGGTAAAAATAAAGTCTAAATGTATAAAAATAAACTCAAAACCTAAAAATGCAGCTACTCAAACCAATAAGTATGCAAAAGAAAACTTGTTCTTTTTGATGCAAAGCACTCTAAAATCTTTTAAGCCACTTGCAAGGTACTCTATTCAGAAGATCAATCAAAATTCTTTATGCTTTTCAAAGGTAAGAAACAAAAACTGAAACTAACCTACTATCAAAGCAAAGCAAAGAAACTTTTAGGTTCTCTTTATGAAACAGTAAAAGCTACCAAATATGACTTTCAAATTCTTATTGATGTAAGCATGCTAAACATTGGGAAAAGAGTACAAAAACTACTTTTAGACCCAAACGAAGCAAATAACCTACAAAGAAGTATGGTTTGGTAAAGTCAGGTCTGCACATAACAATGCAAACAAGGTCTTGAACAACAGCCAAAACACTTGATCTTTCACTACAAAAGAAAAACTAAAAGCATAAGGGAGGATAAGAAACCAACCTAAAAGAGAAATTTCACTCAAATAGATACAAACAGGGTCAAGAAGACTCAAAAGGTTCCAAATCCAGTGGAAAATGGGGCAAGCAAGTTCAGTCAGACTCAAATTAGGGTACAAAACACCAAACAGGTCCACAACCCCCCAACTTAGGTCAACAAACCCCAAAACTTTCCAAACAAGCCCAAATTGATCAAAAGAGGTTCAAATCATGAATGTAGGATCAGTACAAGGATGGGAGACCACTTACAGGGGTTTAACTCAGACCTAGGGTCACCAGGGACCCCAAAAAATGCAGCCATAGCCCCCAAATTTGGGTCCACAACCCAAAAACTCAAAAAATCAAACCCAGATTTTGAGCGCTACTGTGTATGAAGGAAACTAGTGCTCATAGCAGTATGGGCGCTACTATGTATGAAGGAAACTAGCGCTCATAGCAGTATGGGCGCTACTGTGTGGTACAAACAGTAGCGTACAAGAAAAAAAAAGTCTAAAAAACGGGGTTAAAACCCCCAACCTGGGTCCACAAAGGTTTGCAAGGGTTGGGAAGGGTCTGTAAAAAGACCAGGAGGGTCAAACAGAGCCTACTAACTGATCCTAATCAAGAAAATGAACAAAGACCATGAAACAGAACTGAAGAAATGACCTTGGATACCCCTAAGCAGTTAGGCTTTCCCCAGCGGAGTCGCCATTCTGTTGTGGGGAAAATGCACCTATAGTTCAGGGGAGAAACTACCAACTTACGGTGATAAAGATAGACTTACAAGCATTCTGCAAGTACAAGAAATAAATGAAGAGATTAGGGTTTAGATATGTAGGCACCTTATTCAGAAGGTTGATCCTAGCTTTGTCTCCCTTGCTCTTCAATGCTTATCCAGTGTCGCAATGCCCAAACCTGCAAAACAACTTGATACCTTTCTCAAATACATTTGACTACATATATAATACTGATATCCATAATATAAAGAGACATCAAACTATAATCAAACAGTAATCAAATCTAAGACACATTAATAGGTCATATTTGGAAAGAAAAGAACGTCTGATCTTAATTAATGAATGAAAGCAAGTACATAAATTTATATCTTCCTTCAAGCTTGGCACTTCACGAAACCTAGATTCAAGGTCTTTTGCTTCCGTTCTCCAAGGATCCCAGCCTCTAAGCAATTGTACTAGGGTTTACCAAAACTGAAGCACAAGAGAGGGGGATGAGGGTCTCCATTCCTCCAGCATAACTTTGCAATTAGGCTTAGTCCCTTCACATGACCCTTCTACCCTCCTTATATAGTCAATGAGGAAGAGGAAAAGAAGTTACAACCACTCAAGAGGTTTCCCAACCAACTTAACTTACTCAAATTTCGAGATTTTGACCAAAACAGGTGTGTACTCTACTCTATCGTAGACAAAGTCGCGTACACATGGCAATGGGCGCTACTTTGAATGAGGTAAAGTCGCGTACACACGCTACTATTATAACAGTGGAGTCGCGCTCATGTTGAAAAATGGCCAAAAACAGGCTTTTCTGCTCATTTTCAGGAGATGGTTTGGTCTGGAAAAATGTTCCTAAGGGTCATATACATCAAATGGGTCAAGAATGAGGTAATTTCAACCATTTTTAATGTCCCAAATGACTCCTCCATCCACAAATGTCCTGTTGTGTGACTGAACTTGTTCTCAAGAAGTGTCGTCATGCGACCAAGGGAAGCAAGTGTCGTCACGGACGGAGAGGTGTCATTTCAAGCTATAACAAAGAGCTGATGGTGGTTCCTGAGAAGGCTCTGAAGAGGAAAAGAGAAGCAGAGGCTCAAATTGATGACTTAAAGAGACAGGTGTAGAAACTGAAAGAGAAAAACAAGCTTCTATCAGACAAGATTAAAGAGTTAGAAGCTGAGCAGCCTCAACATAACAAAAGGACTCATGTGCTGAAAGGGATTGCTATGTTAGTATAGGCTACTAGAAAGGCTACTTAGTGCCTATTTTTAAATGAATTTTCATTTTGTATCAAGTATGTAATTATTAATAGTTAAGTTTTTAGTTAGAGACTTAGTTTAAAGACTCGATTATGCAACTGCTTTTGATACCAAAACCTAAAAGTAGTTAGAAACTACTCTTTTTGTAAATGGTTAAAATGAAGTAAATTGGGATGTAGAAGGGTTCGAGTTTTTGGTTTCAAGAAGACTTATGCAGTGATGAGTTTGAAACTAACAAGGCTCTTATGTAAGTCATGAAGACTTAGATAATACATATGTGATATAAGCCATTTTATACTATTTGATTGAGTTTTTATTTCTGATCAGTTTGGTCATTCAATACATGATTTCATTTTTGTTTTAATGTTTTTAATGCAGTGAATGCTTATGTGTTGTAGATGAAAACCAGAATGTGTGATTGTGAATGTCATGGTTTATGTCTTCTCTATTAAAATTTGTTTTCAGTTCTTTGATAGATGGCATGATTTAGTAGCTTGTTAAAGTTTCATTTCCTTTTTACTTTCTTCAAATAGAAACCTTCAAACCATTAAAACCTAAACCAAGAAAAGCCTATTTCATATTCTTTTTTAAACTGTTAAGATTGTGTTGGCTTGCCCCTTTGTAGTTTAGGGACAAATCCTGGCACTAACACCACTGATCTATATTTATGTGAGAAAGAAATGAAAGAGTATATATAGGACCACATACACAGATATATTGCAGGAAACACAGTGATACAGTAAACTCAAATTCTATGAATTGAATGAAATAGAACAAACTGTAAAATAAAAGAAGCTAGAATGGTGGTAGCTTTATCTCTTAGACGAGATATGGCGGCTACTCTCATTCGTGACAAGTTGATTACAAAAGGATTTTGAATGGTATTTTTATCATAATCATGAAGGGAAAACCCTAAACATCCAAAAAACTAACCCTAGGAGATGAATCGTCAAAAGGTTTGCGAGCCCTGAGGTGGTTAGCTGATATTTCAACTTCTTGAGGGAATATATTTTGCATACAATCTACGTTTAGGGTGCTCAGTATCCTGTTGGAAAGTTCTAGCCGATAAGTACACATTTCACCATCTAGACTACCATTGGCTATGATTAGATAGTGGCTTCGACAAAAAACTTTGTTTAGGGCCTCAAAACAAATCCATATGTTTAGGATATGAAAAACCATAAAAAATGCCAAACTAAAGAAATTGTTTGAGCCAATGGAATAGGTGGGTGGCTACCAATATCTATTTGGATCACTGGATGGGAAGGAAGAATTTATCACACATGGGTCATTTTTCTCACAGTAGGATTAGAAGCACCACTTTGTGTTTTTCTAATTTTACACATCCTTAGGTTGTAGTTTTGTTTATTAACTTATTTGGTGCTCTTATGGGATCATTACCTTGATGTTTATACCCTTGACCAATGATGTTTTTAGATTGAAGTCCAATTTTATCTCAATTTACAAGTTGTACAAATCTTGTCATATATTCTGCACAAATCAGTGTGGATTTTTCTTTGGCAATCACACTATTGTTCAAATTTTCCTTTTTCAATCTCGCACGAATATCCCATGTAGTTAATGTAACCTCTTACACACATCATTGCGCAGTCCAAGAGTGAACATTCTCACATTGAGTTTCCATGGGATTGGTTAACTCACAAGTTGCACTACCATGAGGCTAAGAGTACAAAAACCCACCCGACTACTAGAAATTTGTGTTTTTCAACTTGCTCTAGTTTAGAATTCCATTCCACATGGTTGTTCGCATTGCTTAAAGGATTAAAATCAACCACAATTTTATTTTTGCTTCCTTAGGTATTCAACTCGCTTATTTTAAATAGGGAGAAAATTCATCATTTGCAACTTCTATTTTACAATAGCTTATACTCTAATCCACTTGCATATTTCTTTCTTATTCAAAGAAATTTAGATCAAATCCACTCTTCACACAAACAAGGGACCTAAAAACTCTTGCAATCCTAGTGTTTGGATATCCACATCATCTTTTTCAGGATATTGCATGCAATTAGGGTTTGCATGCAAATTTTAGGGTTTGCATGCACTTTGCATGCATCCCAGTCACCAGGTTGATGCCTCCAGCACCTTAGCCACCTTATTCTAGCACCCAGGAGCTTCTTACATCAGTTCTTTAGCCCTCCTAGTCAGGAAGGCACCCACTTCTCACCTACTTCCAGAGAAGGGCACATTTCTTCACCTACCACTTCAGTTACACTCAATTAGCTCCGATTCTCCTTGATCTGAGGCTAGTTTCACTCCTGACTAACTGTTTCACTCCGATGGACCTTCAGATTGACTAGATGACTTGTTCTGACTTCAGTTAGCCTCCCATGCTACACACTTCAGTTACACATGTTACACTCAGTTAGACTCAGATTGACACCTTGATGACTGGTTCTTCTGCATTGATGAACACCACTGATTGATGATGAGGACTCCTAGTTGGAGTCAAGCTACTCCATTCAGTGATTCAAATGACCTTCTTAGTCAATTCGAATTGCTCACTCACATTGTCAGATTATTGTATTGTAATTATTCACCTTTATTGGGATATTGAGCACTGTGCATGTTTTACACAGTTTTACACCATATTTTCTATGTTCATCTGTTGTGATTGATTTACTTGTTCATTAGATCTGTTGTAACTAATTTTACATGGTATCAGAGCCATTGCAGGGACAAGATATCTTTTCTACAGGGGTTTTTACAAGAAGATTTGAGTGAATTTGCTCAAAAATTACAAAAAGTTTTGGCATGAAAGATCTCAAGGGCATTCGCTCCTGTGCATGCAAAGCTTGAAAATATTTTCAATACCAATCTAGAAGCTTGAGTTTCCACATAAATCCTGGATCTGATACATTGGACCCATTCAACATTGCTTGATCTCCAATCCCAGGTGTGATGCAACTCTAAAAGGGTGGATTGTTCGACCTCATTGTTCTTGGTTTTATTGTGATTTTCAGGTTATTGTCTCCATCAATTGCATTCACTACTTTGCCCTTGCAAGCATTTCTACATCAGTGTGCACTTGCTCCTAGCAATGGAATACTCTTCTTCAAAGCCTATCCTCACCCCATTCAATTATTTTGATTGGAAAGATGATATGGAAATCATATTACGTTCAAAAGGTTACTACCGAGTCACTCTTGGTCTTGAATTGGAGCCAAACACCTTGTTAGATAGAACCAAACACTACAACAAGCTTGATGAAGCTTATGGTCTTCTTTGTCTCTCCATCTCCAAAGATCTTCACTTCCATCTCAGCGGATTGAAGACTCCAAAAGCTATATGGGAGCAACTTGAAACACTATTTGGCAAGCAGGATGAGCTTAGGGATTTTCAATTAGATAATGAATTGATTGCCCTTAGTCCTGAGAATTTCGAGACCATTAATGAATTCTTCACAAAATTCAAGAACTTGAACATGCAGTTGAAGAACAGTGGAGTTATCAAAGAGGATAAGCAATTGATCCTCTCCATTCTCAGCAAGCTTGGTAAAGATTATTCGGTATTTGTCTCTACTTTCAATTCCGGTCGGCTAACTACCCCGAATTGGAAGATACCTACCTTGAATGCCTTCATTGAGTCCGTCACAAAAGAGTATGATAAGTTGATTCAAATGGGGTCCATAAACTCCAAAGATTCAGCCCTATATGTTCAAGGACCCAAGATCTCGAATGGTAAAGGAAAGCAAAAGAAGGAGAAGCCCAAATTTGAACCTCACAAGCAAAGAGAGAAAGGCAAACAGACGGATGCACCATCCAGTTCGAAGTTCAAGCAAAAGGGCAAAGAAGGTAACCAAAAATATAAATGTACTTATTGCAATCGTGGATTTCATCCCAAAAGTTCATGCATGAAGAAGACTATAGATCAAATGGCCCTCCTTTTGGAAAAGAATAACATAACTCTTCCTGATGGTGCAAGGAAGAAGGATAGGAATGATGATCATGAAAGAGGACAAGCACTCATGGCAATTGTTTCGAAGCCCACTACTCTCTTGATAGATTTGGGTGCATCGAATCATATGGCTGCAAATATTGATTCTTTTTCTTCATTCGATCCAAACATCTCCATACCCATCCATTTGGGAGATGACTCAAAAATTTCTTGAAAGGGAAAAGGTATGATTCATGTAGATCATGGAAGCTTTCAGAATGTTCTCTATGTGCCTTCCTTGGCTTCAAATCTTCTTTCTGTGTATCAAATGACACACACTGGTGAACCGAAGCAAGTTACATTCAGCCCTAATATAGTTGAAATTTCTGATATCAAAAGTGGAATACTTGTTGCAGTCGGAAAGGCAAACCACACTGCAAAATGCTATGAGTTTTCACACTTTATTCCGCTTGCAAGGCCCATTTCTCTTCGCACACATGGTAATGAGGTTAGTAGGATTTGGCATGAAAGATTTGGACATCTTAATTATAATTATTTGCTACTGTTATCAAACAATTCCATGGTAGATGGTCTTCCACAACTTCGTTCCTTGAAGGGAATATGCATTGGTTGCATTATTGGGAAGCACCCCGAGCATAGATTCAACTACGGAAAAGCTAGCAGAGCTTCTACAGTTTTGGGGCTGATACATTCTGATATCAGTGGTCCACTGCCCCATATGTCATTAAATGGTTCAAGGTATGTTTTGACATTTATTGATGATTTTTCCCGCTTTACATGGGTATTTGTTTTCAAAAACAAGTCAGAAGTGGTTGGAAAATTCAAGAATTTTAAGGCATCTGTTGAGACTGCCACTGAGAGCAAGATCAAAGCTCTTAGATCTGATAATGGTGGAGAATATATCAAGGCCGATTTGCTGCAACTTTGTGCCCAAAGCGGAATTCAGATCCAACATACAGCTCCCTACACACCCCAACAGAACAGTGTAGCGGAAAGGAAAAATTGGTCACTGAAAGAGATGGCTACATGCATGATTGAATCAAAAGGTTTGGCTGCAAATATTTGGGCTGAAGCAATCAATGTTGCTGCATACATACAGAACCGTGTTCCACATTCATCCATGAAAGGTATGACTCCTTTCGAAGCATTCTTTGGTCACAAACCGGATGTGTCAAATTTGAGAGTTTTTGGCTCTACTGCATGGGCTAGAATTCCTTCCAAGTAGAGACGAGCTTTGGATCCACAAAGTATTGAATTCATACTGATAGGATATGGGGAAGAATCAAAATCATATAAACTCATAGATATCAGATCTAAAAAGATATTCATAGAGTGCAGTGTGCAATTTGAAGAACCGCTTCAAGAATTGCAACTAGTCAAGGAAGAAACTGTCGTTTCACCGCCTTCACCAGAAGAAGATCCGTGCAGCGATAATGAAGGTATGAGTTCTGATATTTCTGATATTTTTGCATAACATGATGATCATTAAATATCAGGTTTGGAATCCGACCATTATGATTCTCCTCAGTTACCAAAGTGGGCCCAAAACACTCTTCAATCTTCTAGTTCAAACCTTGGAAATCCTGCTAATCCGAGACAAACAAGAGTAGACTTTCAAAGAGCAGGTATGGCTCTTTCTATTTCTGATCCATTAATTCCTAAGATTTGTTATTTGATGACTGGTTCAGATCCCACATCATACTATTCCTCCCACCGAGATCCAAGATGGCAAAGTGCCATGGATGAAGAGTACAGTTCTCTTCAAAAGAACAATACATGGGAGCTAGTTTCTCTTCCACCTGGAAGAAAATTAGTGAAGTGTAAATGGGTCTACTGCATGAAAGTTGCTACTTATGGCTCTATCATCAAATACAAAGCAAGGTTGGTGGCAAAAATTTTCTCCCAAGTCCAAGGAGTGGACTACACTGAGACCTTTGCACCGATTGCAAAGATGGATTCCATCCGCCTTGTTTTGGCTATTTCCGCATCCAAGCACTGGGAAGTGCACCACATGGATGTGAAGAGTGAATTTCTACATGGAGACCTTACTAAAGAGGTATATATGCAGCAGCCAGAGGGCTACACATCAGATCCATCATTAGTTTGCAGATTGAAGAAATCTTTGTATGGGTTAAAAGTCCCCAAGAGCTTGGTACGCAAAGATGGACTCCTTCCTTCTTTCTCAGAATTTCCAAAGATGCAAATCTGATCCGAATGTGTATATTTAGCAAGTTAAAGGTAATCTTTTGGTTATTGTACTTTATGTTGATGATCTTCTAATTACTGGTAGCACTCTTACTTCAATAATCAAGCTAAAAACTGCCTTAAATCTAGCTTTTGACATGAGTGATTTGGGCTTGCTGAGTCACATTTTGGGCTTGGAGATAGATCAAAATTTTGATGGGAACACTATATCTCATCAAAAATATGTTTCCAACTTGTTATTGAATTTTAATATGGATGAATGTAAGGCAGCCCCATTCCCATTCCTCTCAGGAATCAATCTTGAGGAGGGAGATTCTACACCGCTTGCATATTGCAGTATGTATCGACAGTTGATTGGTTCACTACTTTATTTGACAAACTCAAGGCCTGATATTTCATATTCCGTGAGTTCCGTGTCAAGGTATATGTAGCAGCCCCATGAGCTTCATTGGCGAGTAGCCAAGCGGATCTTGCAGTATGTGCAAGGTACGAAACATTTTGGCATACAATATGCTGCAGATTCTAAGCTTGATTTCATTGGTTTTACTGATTCAGATTGGGCAGGTGATAGCATTGATCGGAAGTCCACTTCTAGTTATATTTTCATGATTGATCATGGTGTTATTTTATGGTCCAGCAAAAAATAGGCAGCCATTGCACTTTCTTCAACAGAGGCAGAGTATCAAGGGGCAGTCAATGCCTACTTTCAGGCAGTTTGGTTGCAGGGTATTCTTTCCGAGTTTGGTTTTGGTGGCACTACTTCGACTGTACTATTTTGTGACAATCAAAGTGCTATCAAGATCTCCACAGATCCAGTTCAGAGGCAGAGGACCAAACACATTAAGATTCATATGCATTACTTTCAACAGTTGGTGCATGATCGCACCATCATTCTGCAATATTGCCCTACTGATGAGCAAATTGCAGACATCTTCACCAAGAGCTTCACTGAGAAGAAGTTCTCTTACCTTCGTTCACTGTTGGGGGTGAGTTCCATCATGGTGGAGATAGATTGATCCATTATTATGCTTTAGCTTGAGGGGGGGATTTCTTCCCACTGGGTTTTCCCTCTTTCCTCACTTAGTTTATTTTCAACATTTTTTTGGATTATTGTATTGGGGTGACCTTTGGTCTTAGTTACCAAGGCCCCACATTATTTTTTGCACATCATAGTCTAGCTTGAAGGGGGGTGTTCAGATATCCACATCATCTTTTTTATCCACATTATCTTTTTCAATATCTTGCATGCAATTAGGGTTTGCATGCAAATTCTAGAGTTTGCATGCACTTTGCATGCATCCCAGTCACCAGGTTGATGCCTCCAGCACCTTAGCCACCTTATTCTAGCACCTAGGAGCTTCTTACATCAGTTCTTTAGCCCTCCTAGTCAGGAAGGCACCCACTTCTCACCTACTGCCAGAGAAGGGCGCACTTCTTCACCAACCACTTCGGTTCCACTTTAGTTACACTCAGTTAGCTCCGATTCTCCTTGATCTGAGGCTAGTTTCACTCCTGACTGACTGTTTCACTCCGATGGACCTCCAGATTGACTAGATGACTTGTTCTGACTTCAGTTAGCCTCCCATGCACCCTCCACTGAGCCCACTTACCTATATTAGTTCTATACACTTCAGTTACACATGTTACACTCAGTTAGACTCAGATTGACACCTGGATGATTGGTTCTTGTGCATTGATGACCACCACTGATTGATGATGAGGAATCCTAGTTGGAGTCAAGCTACTCCATTCAGTGATTCGAATGACCTTCTAAGTCAATTCGAATTGCTCACTCACATCGTCAGATTATTGTGTTGTAATTATTCACCCTTATTGGGATATTGAGCACTATGCATGTTTTACACAGTTTTACACCATATTTTCTATGTTCATCTGTTGTGATTGATTTACTTGTTCATTAAATCTGCTGTGACTAATTTTACACCTAGTATTCTCTTTGACTTGCACCCAGAAAGTGATATTGGAAAATAAAAAATACCACAATAGCGAATACCTTTGTTTTCACTTTGATGGTGTTTAGTTTCCTTTTGCAAAAAAAATACACTTTAAAAAGAAATCATTTAAGAAGGAGTAATGAACCATGTATATTCATATCGCCTTGCTTCATTTTATCATAAATTTATTTTCAAAACATTATTACTTTAAAGCATGGTCAGTCACACATGTGTTTTCATATCATGCACACATGAAGGGACCTAAAGACTCTTCTCTTTGGAGTATGGTCTTTATCTTGCACCCATAAATTGATCTTAATGAATCAAAAACATTGAGAGTTTTGAAATACCTCCCTTATCAAACCTAAACCAAATTAAACCCTTTTTTGAAATCAACCCACAACTTGAACCAATAGAATTCCTCTACAAAGAGGTCAAAAAACAATTTATAGTTTAAGTTAGGATTGTTGGGCTAGGCATCCGAAAAATTTCCCTCAAACTTTCTCATATGAAACACTAGTGGTTTTTTACTTTTAGGAGACTTTTAAATCATGCTATAAGAAAGTTCCCAGATAAGAAAGCATGGTGCCCAAGGATTCTAAAGATGAGGTCATTTTGTTTTGTTTTCCACATTGATCCACCCATCTCTTCATGGAAGTGACACTTGATTATTCGAGGCTAAACCTCTTATCCACACTTGAAAGAGGTATCTCAATGGACAAAAACTCAAATTTTCACCAGGTGACATTTGTGGCATGTGCATTTGCAGCTGAATCAAATTTAGTTGGTTATCATAAAAGTTTCCCCAATACACCTCATTATAACTAGTTCATTCATTCCTTCACTAGTTGTCTTCGATGGGTTCACAACCATTGGAAAAGAGATCTATTGGAAGGCCCAATGGATATTTTTTAGAGGAAGGATTATAAGTCAAATATTATCACATTATTGTTTCTCTAAATTACAAATAACCCTATTTATTCCTCGTTGAAAAACACTATTGCACCATTTTGTTAGAAAAAAAGGATCGTAGAGCAATAACAATAAACAAGATGCAAATACAAATTACACAAACACATTACAAGAGAGACACCAATATATCGTGGTTCAACCAAGATGGGCTACGTCCACATTGAAATTTCCACTCCTTATTATGATACCATCCAGGAAATGAAGGGATACGACCTGCAGCACATCCAATGCGCTTCCTCTTCACTTTCTCATAGTCTCTCTTTACGATCTCAGAGATATTTACAATGCATAATACCTAATACATCAACCCTAGATGTGTTACAATTTCTTTCTTTTATAGGGGAAATACAATGGGAAAATACCACGGGTACAAACACGACTGAATAACATCTCTGAATCTGGAAGATCAGGCTCCAAAACCAACAATATCCCACTTGGAGACTGATCACAGCAACTCCACTACTGCTATACATGCTAGACTTGGACTTGGAAAATTTCTCGTCTTCACCTTCATGCTAGAAGGCTAACTGTAACCGAGTAGGAACTCAGCTTCTCTCTGGTCACTATCTTTGTGAACATGTCTGCGGGATTCTGGCTAGTATGTATCTTTTCCAGTTTCAACAATTCATCTTCCATAATAGATCATATGAAATGGTACTTTAGTTGTATATGTTTAGTCCTGGAATGGAATGTTGAGTTCTTTGCAAGATGAATGGCACTCTGGATGTCACTATACAACCTGCTATCCTTCTGCTTCTTACCCAATTCCTCCAGAAACCTCTACAACCAAATCATCTCTTTACTAGCCTCTGTAACAACAACATACTCTGCTTCCATTGTTGAAAGTGCAGCACTCTTTTGCAGTTTCGAAATCCAACTTACTGTTGTTTCACCTACAATAAACACATACCTTGTGGTGCTCCTCCTACTATCCTTATCACCTGCCATATCTGCATCAACATATATCTGTAGAACAGTGTCTGAACCTCCAAAACATAATGCCTGAGTGGTAGTACCTCTCAAATACCTGAGAATCTACTGTACTTCCTTCCAAATTTCTTTACCTGGATTGTTCATATATCTACTCACAACTCCCACTGCATGTGCAATATCTGGTCTTGTGCACACCATGGCATACATCAAGCTGCCAACTGTTGATGAATAGGGAATCTTGGACATGTAATCTGTCTCTTCTTGTGTCTTGGGACACATTTCCTTACTTAGATTGAAATGGATGGCCAAAGGTGTACTAACTGGTTTTGCATTCTGCATTATGAACCTCTCCAATACCTTTTCTATGTACTCACCCTGAGACAATGTCAATTTGCGATTTTTCCTATCTCTTGTTATTTTCATACCATGGATTTGCTTTGCAGCACCCAGATCCTTCATCGCAAATGAATTAGCTAGCTTCCTTTTGAGCACATTTATATCCTACATGTTTGACCCTGCAATAAGCATGTCACCCACATACAATAACAAGATAATATATCTTTCATTATCTAGCCTCTTGAAATAAACACAGTGGTCAGAATGACATCTACTATAACCTTGTTTTGTCATAAACCTGTCAAATTTTAAATACCACTGCCTTGGAGCTTGCTTCAAGCCATACAAGTTCTTCTTCAACCTGCATATCAAATCCTCCTTCCCATTGACCTCATACCCTTGTGGCTGCTGCATATATGTATCTTCCTCCAAATCCCCATGTAGGAAGGTTGTTTTTACATCTAACTGCTCAAGATGCAAATCTTCTATCGACACTAGACTTAAAATAGTCCTAATTGAAGTCATTTTAACAACAGGAGAAAATATTTCATCAAAATTTATACCTTTCTTCTGTGAAAACCCCTTTACAACAAGTCTGGCCGTGTACTGCTTCTTACCTCCATCTTCTTCCTTCAACCTATAAATCCATTTGTTCTATAATGCTCTTTTACCAGCAGGCAACTGAACCAAATCCGAAGTCTGGTTTCCTACCAATGAGTCCATCTCCTCATTCATGCCTTGCTCCCACTTCTTTCTAGTTTCCACCTGCATTACTTCTTCATAACATTCTGGTTCACCAACATCAGTCATCAATAAATAATACATTGAAGGAGAGTATCGTTTAGGGAGTCTACTTAACCTGGTAGATCTTCTTACACTTGCAGGAGTTTCAGGTACTTGCTGCTGTTCTTGATTTTCTGGCACCTTCGGAACTTCATTTTCTTTAATTTCATCAAGTACTGTGTACTCTGTTTTCTTTTTCTTGTTTCTTTCCCTACAATTGATCTTTATACATGACCTTTTCATTGAATATCACATCTCTACTCCTGATGATTTTGTTATTTTTATAATCCCATAAGCGATAACCAAATTCATCAACCAAATATCCAATAAAGGTACATTTCTTGGATTTAGCTTCAAGCTTTGTTCTATTTTCTTTATCAATATGGACAAATGCTTCACAACCAAACGTTCTCAGAAATGAGCAGTTTACCTTTTTACCTGTCCATGCCTCCTCTGGAATATCACCATCCAAAGCACTAGAAGGCCCTCTATTTATTAAATAAACAGCAGTGTTTACAACATCTTCCCAAAACTATAAGAGAAACCCTACATGCAATCTCATACACCTTGCACACTCCATGATCGTTCTATTCATCCTTTCTGACACACCATTTTCTTGTAGTGTTCTTGGGACTGTCTTGTCTCTACGAATCCCATGGTATGAACAGTAAATATCAAACTCCTTTCCATAGTACTCACCTCCATTATCAGATCTGAGACACTTCAGCCTTTTTCTTGTCTCATTCTCAACCAAAGCTTTCCACTTCTTAAAAGTAGCAAACACATCAGATTTATGTCTATTGCAATAAACCCAAGTTTTCCTAGTTGCATCATCAATAAATGTAACATAATAATGAGATCCATCAAGAGATTGTACTTGAGCCGGTCCCCATACATCTATATGCACAAGCTCTAACTTTTCATTCTTCTTCTGTTTCCCAACCCTGAGAAATCTAACTCTCTTCTATTTTCCATAAACACAGTTCTCACAGAATTCCAAACTTACATGCTTCAAATATAGTAGCAACTTCCTTGAGTGGAGAATCTGCATCCCCTTCTCACTCATGTTGCCAAGCCTATGATGCCACAATGATGTATCTATTCTTGTGGAAGCTAAAGAGATAGAATGGTCAGTATGATGAGGACATAAATACAATGTGCCTACCCTGTCTCCTTTTTCTATCACCATTGATCCTTTAGTGATCTTCCACCACGTTTCTCCAAACATAGATAGACAGCCGCCATCTTCCAACTGCCCCATTGAGATCAAATTTCTTTTCATAGCAGGAATATGCCTTACATCTTTCAGCAGACAATTGGTTCCTTTCTTAAATTTTATCCATACCTTACCCATTCCAACAATTTTACATGGCTCATTATCACCCAATAAAATATGTCCAAAATCACCTGGAACGTAATCATGAAAGTATTTCCTATGGGGTGTAGCATGACATGAATCCCCTGAATCTACTACCCAATAATCACTAGTATTATCTAATTCAAGAATCAAATCATCTTGTAACACATCACCTGCTACATTTGCTTCCTTGGTAGTTTACTGCTGTCCATCTCCTTTCTTCCCTAGAGATCTGCAGTCTTTCTTCAGATGTCCTTTCTTTCTGTTGATCTATATGTAACTTCGGAATGTATTTCATTTGTATATTTTATATATATTTATTGTACCCTTATAAGAGATGTGTTATTCCTCTATAAGGAAGTGTCGTCATGTGGATTGACAAGTGTCACAAGTGTGTGTACTTGCCGATGGGTTATTAGACCACCATTTGGGGTCGGCCCGGAATTATATATAATATAATGTGGATGTATCTAAGTAGACAAGTCGGCCCCAGTAGGTCACTGGGCAAAAAGGTGAGTATAAATAGAGATAGGAGATCTCTATTTTACTCACTCGGAAAAGTAACTATCTCTCTCTCTGAAAAGTGGCGCACTAGTGAGGAGGAGGAGGATCATCTGCTAGGAGACTATCTCAGTGTTATTTGGTTGTATTTTGGTTGAGCCATTGCTCTCTCTATCTCTGAGGAAGTTGTGGGGTTTTTCACCTGTTGATGTATATGTAACTTCGGAATGTATTTCACATATATGTATATTGTATTCCTATAGAGATGGTATTATTCCTCTATAAGGAAGTGTCGTCATTTATATTGTAAGTGTCGTAACTTATACTTGATGGGTTATTAGACCACCTTGTTTGGGGTCGGCCCTGTATAAGTCATGTGGGTCAAAGGGTTATTAGACCACCCTATTGGGGGTCGGCCCACTCAGCATTATGTTATGTGGTTAAGTTAGAGCCGACATGAGTTAGGTAAAAAGGCAAGTCAAGTCAAGTATAAATAGAGTGCGGGAGGCACTCTATTTGCTCACTCACTTCTCACACATGCTCTCAAGGAGGAGAGGCGCACTTATGGAGGAGGAGGATTGCTGCTAGGTTATTGCTATCTCTATTGGTTGGTTGTATCATTGCTCTATCTATCTCTGAGGAAGTTATTGGGGTTTTTCACCTTTATGGTTTTCCCCAAGTAAATCTTTGTGTCTCTTGTGTGCTTGCATTATTGTCTCCATGATTGATATGCTGTAGATATGCTGTACATGTTGTTCTCTCAGTTAAGATCCTAGATCATATTGAAGTAAATTCTGAAAATTTAACATGGTATCAGAGCTAGCCTGAAAGAAGGCATGATATGGCATGTATGACACTTGTTGCACTTACGATGCTAGGGCTTGATATAGGAAAAACCAGTCATCGTAGCACTTTCGCTATAAATCCATTTTGGCGAATATTTCGGATCTGAAATTGTTACAGGCCGAAGCTAAGATCTCCAGGTATCTTGTGTCCAAAGGACAACCTCTAATTCGTTGTACTTTGTGATTTATGATCTGTACAATATAGGGTTTCTGCCTCTTCCAGATCTGAGTCAAAATCAGGTGACCTTGGGAAAAAGGTCATATCTTGGGCTAGGAAGCTCCAAATGAAATTTAGTAAAAAGTGACAGGTATTACACAGTCTGTACTATCTCATAAAAAATTTTCAGAGGCCGAAGTTGAACCAGTGACACGTGGCACTCCGTACAAGTTCGCTCTCCTGTTTTATCCCATAAACAGGTCACGTTGCGACATTTCGCATAACTCTCTCTCAGTGAATCCAATTGGGGTCAGAACTGTCAGGATGGAAAGGTAACAGGCCGAGCTATCTCAGAAAACATTTCCAGAGGCTGAAGTTAAAACAGTGACACGTGGCACGCCGTACAAGTTCGATCTCCTGTTTTATCCCAAAACAGGTCACGTTGCGACATTTGGCATAACTCTCTCTCAGAGAATCCAATTGAGGTCAGACCTGTCAGGATGGAAAGATAACAGGTCAGGCTATCTCAGGAAACTTTTTCAGACCCTGTGGATCAAAAATTTCGGAGTTACACCAGAAACAATCAGGTACATATTTCTGTCAAAACAGAATTATTTTTTGGTACCTTCATTCATGGCTTCCGGAATTTAGGGCTTTGAAGAAAGTTGGAATTTTTGTAATCGGAGACCACGGCTGGATGCTACTCATCAAAATAGAAATTTAGAGACCAAGATCAGAATTTTTGGTTGGGCAGAAGGCCGGGTTTGATCAGACCCTAGTTCGGGACTTTGATCAGAAAAGTGGAAAATTAGGGCTTCTGTAAAAATGGGAGTTTTTGAAATCTGTGACCACGGCTGGAAGCTCCTCAGAAAAATAGAAGCTTAGAGCTTTGGATCAAACATTTTGATTGGGTAGAAGAGTGGGCTTCATCAAACCCCAGTTCAGGGTCACGTTCAGTGAATCTGGAAGTTTCAAAGGCAAAATTGAGGAGTAAAACTTTGCAGTCTTCAAATTCTGAATATACCAGTTTGATCAGTTCATCAAGGCGCATATTCCTATCCTTTCAGAAGTTTGAAATTCAAAGTTTGAATTTTTGGGGTCTCTCTGACAAACCCATATCCAGCTCCAGGTCCAGTTCTTGCAAATCAAGTGGATTGGGTTGATCCTAGAAGAAGATGGATTGGTCACTTGCATAAGTGAAGAAGTTCCTGTTTCAGAGGGAGATGAGGCTAAGGCCTTACATAAAGAGTTTACAAGTAATCTCGACAGGTATGACTCATCAAGGTATGTTTTGAGATTTGTTCATAATTAAGTTTATGGTATGTTTGTCTTCATGTTATCACGGTTAGTACAATCTTGATTTTAGACTTATCATATCACCTTAATAAAATTATGAATGCATGATAGAAGTCATTCATTTATTAGGAGTATGAAACTTATGTTTGTACTAACACATTGTGATGTTGTATGAGTTTTATGTTGTCTACTAACATGAAAGGTACACCAAGAAGACAAATCATGTTCTGGTTCAAGAACATATGATCATGATGACATGAGGACAAAGATTCATCCATTGCCATGGATCTCATAAGAAATCCATTCTCGAGGTATGTATAACTTGGTTTTATAATGGTTAACTTATGAGACATGCAGGTTACTAGCACAAGTCACTAAAGAGAACCAGAAGACATTATGCGGGTATGTTAGACATAAATAGCTAGCATGCTAATCCAGGTATGTTTTTCCTATATCAAGATAGAATCCTACCTTGGGATAGAATCTTATACTATTGTTGATAATGATTATTCATGAAGTCATAGGTTTGAATAATCATGGTTGTATGCATATTATGTTTCTTACCTTAATTGATGATATGACTAACCAGAAGAATCATGAAGGTATAGGTTGAAATAATCACATGATTTTATGCATATTATATCTCTTCTCTTGATTGATGATATGACTAACCCGAAGAGTCATAGCTTTGAGTAATTACAGGTTTAGACATGTTATGTTTCTTATGATTTGACTAACCATAAGAATCCTACATAAACCTTGAATGCTAATGCTTATTATTTCTGTTTGAGATGATCATGACTATACATGCTTGAGATTATTGTGTTTTAATAGTATACTAATGAATGTATGTTTTTATATGAGATCACAAGGATAACACATTCATGATACTAATAAGCATGCATAGGGACCAAGGATGAATATGAGATTCAAGAACAGGTAATCCAGGAAGCAAAGATCAAGAGGGAGTACACTCCAGTGGTTTATGCAAGGATGCAGATATCCAGAGGGAGTTGTCCATCTCTCTACATCCCACAACAGAAAGGTGTAGAAGAAGCTACTTTAGATTAGTACTCCAGCAGCTCCTGCAAGGAAGCGAAGACTCAGAGGGAGTCCACCCAACGAACAAACAAAGATAAGTATTTTAATTATCATTTCTTACATATTTGTTTGTTTAAATAAAATTGTTCAAATGATGTATATGCTCATGGTCTTAGACTTAGGATATGTATTGTGCATATTAGAATAATTACAATAATGAACAGTATACTACTAATATGCATGGGTAAGTAGCCTATGGCACTGTACAACATTCCATTGCTACTTATCTAGAATGAAACCTCTTTGCTGACATGTTGGGAGTTGTGCACACTCTTAACAATGTTCTGGTAGAGATTGGAAGGCATCTAGAAAGTTACGGGATATGGATAAATGTTGTATTGAAGCATTGGCTAAGATAATTGCATGACTGTATGACATATTTATTTATGTGTAAGAATTTGTTCTGAAAACTATGAGATGTTTTCTAATCATGCAATTTAACTTGTTGTGTAGGAAAGATCGTATGCCATCTCCTACAAAAGAAGAACTACAACATTGGTTCCAGCAACAAAGATATCTATTGAAGATATTGAAGATATTGAAGATATTGAAGTTCCTAGGATCTGGGATGAAGAAATGAAATGCCATGATCCGTCGATCATGAAGAATGATGTTTGGGATGTAATCCCAAGACATGAAGGGAAGTTCGCTATGACTTCCAAATAGAACTATCAGATCAAGCATGTTGCAGATGGCAGCATTGAGAAATACAAAAGTGATGAAATAGAAGATGCACCAGATGGATTTCAAGACAGCATGGTGTAGTCATATATGTGTGCAGAACTTGGTATGGTGAAGATAGATTGATTGCCGACACGCAGCGGAAGCTTGCTGCCAAGTTCGAGATGAAGAATTGGGGATGATGCACTATTTGTTTTTGGCATGGAGGTGTGGCAGAGTGCAGATGGAATCTTCCTTGGACAAGGGAAGTATGCAGTAGAAATCTTGAAGAGGTTCGGAATGATAGATTGCAAGGCAATGGCCACACCGATGGCATCGAATCTGAAGCTTCTATGTGATGCTTCATCTGAGCCGGTTGATGTCTCTCTGTATCGTCAGATGATTGGGTCCTTGATGTACCTGACGACCAGACATTTGCTTTGCTGTGAACACATTGAGCCAGTTCCTGACGGATCCGAGGAGTGTTCACCTGGTTGCTATAAAGCATGTTCTGAGGTACCTGAAGGGTACAGTGGATTATGGGCTCAGGTATGAGGCGAATCAAAAGTTTAACCTGCAGGGTTATGTTGATTCAGACTGGGCTGGCAGTGCTGCAGACAGGAAGAGCACATCTGGGTGTTACTTCAGTATGGGATCAGGTGTGATCTCTTGGTTTAGCAGGAAGCAGTCCTGCGTAGCACTGAGTACAGCTGAGGCAGAGTATGTTGCAGCCTGTTCAGCTAGTTGTGAGGCAGTATGGCTACGGAAGCTACTGTCTGAGTTATTTGAACTCCCGTTGGAGGCTACTGGTATCTTCTGTGATAACCAGAGTTGTGTGAAGTTGTCCGAGAACCCAGTGTTTCATGACAGGTCGAAACACATAGAGATCAAATATCGCTATATCAGGGATATGGTGCAGAGAGGAGCTGTGAAGCTCCTGTATATTGCGACGGACGAGCAGATTGCAGATGTGCTGACGAAGCCACTAGCCAGGGTGAAGTTCGAGTACTTCAGAGAGAGGCTTGGCGTTATTCAGATCGAGGACACTTCGAGGAAGAAGTGACGGACACATTTGCTGAATCCATTCCAAGCATGTTGGAAGGAGGATCCTTCACATGGCTGTGGATGTAAGCGCTGGATGATGAGCATCAGGATGATGTTCTAGTTTCTGCTGGATATGATCAGTTGGATCATTTTATGTATGTATGTACGCATCATGTTGGATGCAGGATATGATCAGTTGGATCATTTTATGTATGTATGTACGCATCATGTTGGATGCAGGATATGATCAGTTGGATCATTTTATGTATGTATGTACGCATCATGTTGGATGCTGGATATGATCAGTTGGATCGTGTGTATGTATTGTTTATGCACCATGTTGGATGCTTGGACCATGTATCTGTATATGTATCAGGTGAATACATTGTATGATCAGGTGGATCATGTATGGTGATATGTATCATGTATTTGTATTTGTATCAGGTGGATACATTGATGATCAGGAGGATCATGTATGATGATATGTATCAGGTAGATACTTGGTATGCATCAGGTAGATGCATTGATGATCAGGAGGATCATGTATGATGATATGTATCAGGTAGATACTTGGTATGCATCAGGTAGATGCATTGATGATCAGGAGGATCATGTATGATGATATGTATCATATATTTGTATCAGGTGGATACATTGATGATCAGGAGGATCATGTATGATACTTGGTATGCATCAGGAAGATGCATTGATGATCAGGTAGATCATGCAGCAGGATGTTGCAGTGATGATCAGGATGATCATAGATGACGAGCTTCAGGATGTTGCTCCAGATGACATGCAGCAGGATGTTGCATTGATGATCAGGACGATCATGGATGACGAGCTTCAGGATGTTGCTCCAGATGACATGCAGCAGGATGTTGCATTGATGATCAGGACGATCATGGATGACGAGCTTCAGGATGTTGCTCCAGATGACTTGCAGCAGGACGTTGCAGTGATTATGATCAGGATGATCATGAGTACATCAGGATGATGTATGGTGAGTATCAGGTTGATACTCTGTGGCCGTGGATCAGGTTGTGCAGATGAGCATGTCTGGGAGATCCTATAGGTCGGAGTTGTGTACCCGTAACAGCCTGGGATGCTCTGTCGAGACATTGCTCTGGGAGGACATGTAATTTGTGCCCTGGGAGATCTCAGGTCGGAGTTGTGTACCCGTAACATCCTGAGATGCTCTTGCGAGGTTTTTTCCTATGGCATGTAATTCGTTTCCCTGGGAGATCCGATAGGTTGGGCTGTGTGCCCGTAATCAGTCCTGGGATGCTCTTGCGAGGTTTTGCCATGACCACATGTAATTCGTTGCCCTGGGAGATTTCAGGTCGGAGTTGTGTACCCGTAACATCCTGAGATGCTCTTGCGAGGTTTTGTGGTGGACCACATGTAATTTGTGCCCTGGGAGATTTCAGGTCGGAGTTGTGTACCCGTAACATCCTGAGATGCTCTTGCGAGGTTTTGTGGTGGGGTCACATGTAATAGCGCCCTGGGAGATCCTACAGGTCGGAGTTGTGTACCCGTAACATCCTGGGATGCTCTTTCGAGGTTTTGTGACGCACGTAAAAGTCCTGAGGATTCCACAGTATGGCCAGTGATGATGAAGACCTGCAGGTGGTGGGCCTACATCCAGTATGAAAAAGGACTGGCTCTGTAGAACTTCCTATGACGAGTAGATTCAGAGATTGATTGAGATAGCAGCAGCAGTGACGATGATGATGACTCGATGACGATTATCTAGTGACGATGATCCAGAGAAGATGACTTGTGCTAGAAGAACTGTGCTGAGAAATACCTTCCTAGTTAAGAGGGAGTGTTGATGTATATGTAACTTCGGAATGTATTTCACATATATGTATATTGTATTCCTATAGAGATGGTATTATTCCTCTATAAGGAAGTGTCGTCATTTATATTGTAAGTGTCGTAACTTATACTTGATGGGTTATTAGACCACCTTGTTTGGGGTCGGCCCTGTATAAGTCATGTGGGTCAAAGGGTTATTAGACCACCCTATTGGGGGTCGGCCCACTCAACATTATGTTATGTGGTTAAGTTAGAGCCGACATGAGTTAGGTAAAAAGGAAAGTCAAGTCAAGTATAAATAGAGTGCGGGAGGCACTCTATTTGCTCACTCACTTCTCACACATGCTCTCAAGGAGGAGAGGCGCACTTATGGAGGAGGAGGATTGCTGCTAGGTTATTGCTATCTCTATTGGTTGGTTGTATCATTGCTCTATCTATCTCTGAGGAAGTTATTGGGGTTTTTCACCTTTATGGTTTTCCCCAAGTAAATCTTTGTGTCTCTTGTGTGCTTGCATTATTGTCTCCATGATTGATATGCTGTAGATATGCTGTACATGTTGTTCTCTCAGTTAAGATCCTAGATCATATTGAAGTAAATTCTGAAAATTTAACATCACCTTAGGGTTTTCCCCACGGAAAACTCTATGTCTCTTGTCTCTATGCTTTTGATTCTTGTGATGCTTGTGATGCTTGTCATATTATGATTGTCATGCATTGATATACTATAGATGTTATTCTCTCAGCAAAGATCCTATAGTATTGTGATTTAATACTAAAAATTTAACATGGTATCAGAGCTTAACTGAGAAGAAGACATTTTGCAGTGACGGAAGCTTGTATTCCTTGTTTATTGGGTTTCTCTCCATAGATTTTTTAAATTCAGTATAGTAGATTGGATCTACTCATCAAGGCGCATCTATCTGTCCAATCAGAATTCAATTCCGAGCATTTTCAGATTTGGCCCTAAACATTAGGGTTTCCACAAAAATAGGAATTTCTGGAAACTGAAGGAACAGCTAGAATCTCCTTGCAAAAATCGAAGGTTAGAGCTTTGGATCGAGATTTTTGGCTGGGTAGATCTCCGGGAAACTCAAACCCTAATTCAGGGCTCTCCCTAGTGAACCCGGGAGGACAAAAAGGCAATTTTGAAGGGCAAGACTTTGCTGATCTCAAATTCTGAATGTACTAGGCTGATCAGCTCTCCAAGGTGCATCTTTCTATCCTTTCAGAATTTTGAAATTCACATTTTGAATTTTTAGGGTTTCTCTGACAAACCCTAATCCGGGACCAGATCCAGTTTTCAGCACTTCAAGTGGTAAGTCCTAAATCTTTTCTATTTCCATTTGAAGTACTCTTAAAGATGTCTCTCCACACTAAGCTTGAGGATAAGCTTGAAGGGGCCGATAACTTCCGAGCCTGGAAGTATAGGATTGGGTTAATCCTGGAAGAGAATGAGTTGGACTCATATGTGAAAGAAGACATCCCTATCCCAGAGGATGAAGAAGCCAAGGCATTGCACAAGAAGAACTTGGTCAAGGCAAAGAGAATCATTGTTGATTCTATCAAAGACCATCTCATACCTCATGTGTCCTCTCTTAAGACACCCAAAGAGATGTTTGAATCCTTGACCAAGCTATTTGAAGGAAAGAACATAAATCGGAAGATGACCCTGCGGAACCAATTGAAAGTAGTGAAGTTTTAGAATGGAGAAACCATTCAATCTTACTTTTCAAGGGTCTCCCAGATCAAGGAACAACTAGAAGCAGTGGATGAAATGGTGGAGAATGGTGAAGTGGTGATGACCACTCTGAATGGCCTACCCAGGTCATGGGATTCCTTTATTCAAGGAATTTGTGCAAGGAAGAAATTAATCTCCTTCAACAGATTGAGGGAAGAATGCTCTCAAGAAGAAGCTAGACTCATAGCTCGTGAGGAAAAGATGGGAGGAGAAGATCAAGCTCTTGCAGCTCACACCAAAAGAAGCAAAACCAAGAAGGATCACTCTCACCACAAAAGATTCCATCAAAAGAGTAAGAAGGACCTAAGATGCTTCACATGCAATGAGAAGGGTCACTTTGCTTCAGATTGTCCCAAGAACAAAAGGGATAATAACAACAACTCCAGTAAGAAGAAGAAGGGCAGCAAAAGAAGGTTTCATGCTCATGCTGCCGAAGATGATGAACCTCCAAAGAAGAAGGCTAGGGCAGAAAGTAGTAGTGATGATGACTCATCAAGTGAAGAAGAATATGTTCTAATTTCTGCTCTTACAGGTACCATCTCCCATGGATGTAATGATTGGTTGATTGATAGTGGGGATTCCAAACACATGACTGGGTTTAAAGAATCCTTTGTGAACCTATCTGAACATGAATCACCCCATAAGGTGAAACTTGGGGATGATTATCAATACCCAATCAAAGGAAGTGGTGAAGCCTCCTACAACCTAGATTCTGGAAAATCATTGAAGATGAAAGAAGTACTTTATGTACCTAGGCTCAAGAAGAACTTACTCTCCATCTCTGCATTGGATGCAAAAGGTATGAGGGTTGCATTTGTGGATGGCCAAGTCCTAATGTGGCCAAAGGGAAAGACCATAGATGATGCAGTAGTGATTGGAGAGCAAGAGGGAGGCTTGTATAAATTGAAGGGACAACCTGAACATGCCATGGTACATGAATCCATGGAGCCAAGTGAACTTTGGCATAGAAGACTTGCTCATATGCACTATAGGGCACTTCCAATTGCAAGCAAGGCAGTAGAGGGTCTTACTGAAATCAAGACCAAACATGAAGGTGTTTGCAAAGGATGTGAAAAAGGTAAGAACATTAAGAAGGCTTTCCCAAGTAGTGGAAGCAAGGAAAAAGATATCCTGGAAATCATCCACTCAGATGTATGTGGCACTATGTCATCCAGTTCCCTGAGTGGGTATGTTTACTATGTATCATTTATTGATGACTTCTCCAGGAAGACTTGGGTATACTTATTGAAGGGAAAAGATGAGGTGCTTGATAAATTCAAGGAATTCAAAACCTTGATGGAGAATCAAACTGACAAGAAAATCAAGACATTCAGATCTGACAATGGTGGAGAATTCACCTCAAGTGACTTCAAGAAGATTTGCAGTGATTCAGGGATTAAGAGGGAGTTGACTGCTCCTTATAATCCTCAACAGAATGGAATTGCATAAAGGAAGAAAAGAACAGTCATGGAAGCAACAAGGGCAATGCTGCATGACCAGGATCTACCTATGCATCTATGGGCAGAAGCAGTTAGAACAGTTGTATAGGTGCAGAACAGAACTCCCCACAAGATATTGGACAACAAGACACCAGAAGAGGTATTTTCTGGGTTCAAGAATATTGATGTCAGCAAAGATGAATATAAGGACAGGTAATCCAGGAAGCAAAGATCAAAAGGGAGCACACTCCAGCAGCTCCTGCAAGGATGCAGATCTTCAGAGGGAGTTGACCATCTTCCTACATTCCACAACAGAAAGGTGTAAAAGAAGCTACTTCAGCAGCTCCTACCAGGAAGCAAAGACTCAGAGGGAGTCCACCCAAACAAACAAACAAAGATAAGTATTTCAATTATCATTTCTTACCTATTTTGTTTGTTTAATAATATTATGCTTATGTTCCTAGACTTAGGAGATGTATTGTGCATATTTGAATGATTGCATTAATGAACAGTATACTACTAATATGCATGTGATGGGTAAGTGGCCTATGGCATTGTACAACATTCCAGTGCTACTTATCTAGAATGAAACCTCTTTGCTGACATGTTGGGAGTAGTGCAAACTCTTAACAATGTTCTGGTAGAGACTGGAAGGCATCTAGAAAGTTGTGGAACATGGATAAATGTTGTATTGAAGCATTGGCTAGGATAACTGCATGACTGCATGACATATTTCTTTATGTGTAAAGAATTTGTTCTGAAAATTATGAGATATTTCTAATCATGCAAATTAACTTGTTTTGTAGGAAAGACCGTCTATCTTCACCTACAAAAGGACTACAACATTTGTTCCAGCAACAAAGATATCTATTGAATATATTGAAGCTCCCAGGATCTGGGATGAAGAAATGGAATGCCATGATCCGTCGATCATGAAGATGATGTTTGGGATGCAGTCCCAAGACCTGACAGAGAGTCATATGTATGCAGATTGAAGAAATCCTTGTATGGCTTGAAGCAAGCTCCCAGAACCTGGTATGGTAGGATGGACAGTTTCCTATCTAGTTTGGGCTTTACCAAGAGTAAAGCAGATTCCAATCTTTACTACAAGGTTGAGGAAGGGAATCCAGTGATTCTACTCCTGTATGTGGATGACCTATTTGTGACAGGAGATGACAAACTGATTGCAGATACTAAGAGGAAGCTTGCAGCTGAATTCGATATGAAAGATTTGGGAATGATGCACTATTTCCTAAGTATGGAGGTGTGGCAGAATGCAGGTGGAATATTCCTTGGTCAAGGGAAGTACACAGTAGATATCCTGAAGAGATTCGGGATGATGGATTGCAAGGCCATGGCCACACCTATGGCATCGAATCTGAAGCTTCTATGTGATGCTTCATCTGAACCGATTGATGTCTCTATGTATCGTCAGATGATTGGGTCCTTGATGTACCTGACGAACACTAGACTAGACATTTGCTTTGCTGTGAACACATTGAGCCAGTTCCTGACGGATCCGAGGAGTGTTCACCTGGTTGCTGTAAAGCATGTTCTGAGGTACCTGAAGGGTACAGTGGATTATGGGCTCAGGTATGAGGCGAATCAAAAGTTTAACCTGCAGGGTTATGTTGATTCAGATTGGGCTGGCAGTGCTGCAGATAGGAAGAGCACATCTAGGTGTTGCTTCAGTATGGGATCAGGTGTGATCTCTTGGTTTAGCAGGAAGCAGTCCTGCGTAGCACTGAGTACAGCTGAGGCAGAGTATGTTGCAGCCTGCTCAGCTAGTTGTGAGGCAGTATGGCTACGGAAGCTACTGTCTGAGTTATTTGATCTCCCGTTGGAGGCTACTGGTATCTTCTGTGATAACCAGAGTTGTGTGAAGCTGTCCGAGAACCCAGTGTTTCATGACAGGTCGAAACACATAGAGATCAAATATCACTATATCAGGGATATGGTGCAGAGAGGAGCTGTGAAGCTTCTGTATGTTGCGACGGACGAGCAGATTGCAGATGTGCTGACAAAGCCACTAGCCAGAGTGAAGTTCAAGTACTTCAGAGAGAGGCTTGGCGTTCTTCAGATCGAGGACACTTCGAGGAAGAAGTGATGGACACATTTGCTGAAGCCATTCCAAGCATGTTGGAAGGAGGATCCTTCACATGGCTGTGGATGTAAGCGCTGGATAATGGGCATCAGGATGATGTTCTGGTTTCTGTTGTATATGATCAGTTGGATCATTTTTATATATGTATGTACGCATCATGTTGGATGCTGGATATGATCAGTTGGATCATTTATGTATGTATGCATCATGTTGGATGCTGGATATGATCAGGTGGATCATTTATGTATGTATGTGCATCATGTTGGATGCTTGGACCATGTATCTGTATATGTATCAGGTGGATACATTGATGATCAGGTGGATCATGTATGATGATATGTATCAGGTAGAAACTTGGTATGCATCAGGTGGATGCATTGATGATCAGGATGATCATGGATGATGAGCTTCAGGATGTTGCTCCAGATGTCATGCAGCAGGATGTTGCAGTGATGATCAGGATGATCATGGATGATGAGCTTCAGGATGTTGCTCCAGATGACATGCAGCAGGATGTTGCAGTGATGATCAGGATGATCATGGATGATGAGCTTTAGGATGTTGCTCCAGATGACATGCAGCAGGACGTTGCAGTGATGATGATTAGGACGATCATGAGTACATCAGGATGATGTATGGTGAGTATCAGGTTGATACTCTATGGCTGTGGATCAAGTTGTGCAGATGAGCATGTCTGGGAGATCCTATAGGTCGGAGTTGTGTACCCGTAACAGCCTGGGATGCTCTTTCGAGACATTGCTCTGGGAGGACATGTAATAGCGCCCTGGGAGATCTCAGGTCGGAGTTGTGTACCCGTAACATCCTGAGATGCTCTTGCGAGGTTTTGTCCTATGGCATGTAATTTGGGCCCTGGGAGATTTCAAGTCGGAGTTGTGTACCTGTAACATCCTGAGATGCTCTTGCGAGGTTTTGCCATGACCACATGTAATTTGTGCCCTGGGAGATTTCAGGTTGGAGTTGTGTACCCGTAACATCCTAAGATGCTCTTGCTAGGTTTTGTGGTGGACGACATGTAATTTGTGCCCTGGGAGATTTCAGGTTGGAGTTGTGTACCCGTAACATCCTGAGATGCTCTTTCGAGGTTTTGTGGTGGGGTCACATGTAATAGCGCCCTGGGAGATCCTACAGGTCGGAGTTGTGTACCCGTAACATCCTGGGATGCTCTTTCGAGGTTTTGTGACGCACGTAATAAGTCCTGAGGATTCCACAGTATGGCTAGTGATGACGAAGACCAGCAAGTGGTGAGCCTACATCCAGTATGAAAAAGGACTGGCTCTGTAGAACTTCCTATGACGAGTAGAGTCAGAGATTGGTTGAGATAGTAGCAGCAGTAACAATGATGATGACGATGCATCGATGACGATGATCCAGAGAAGAAGACTTGTCTAGTAGATCTGTGTCGAGAAATACCTTCCTAGTTAAGAGGGAGTGTTGATGTATATGTAACTTCGGAATGTATTTCATTTGTATATTTTATATATATTTATTGTACCCTTATAAGAGATGTGTTATTCCTCTATAAGGAAGTGTCGTCATGTGGATTGACAAGTGTCGCAAGTGTGTGTACTTGCCGATGGGTTATTAGACCACCATTTGGGGTCGGCCCAGAATTATATATAATATAATGTGGATGTATCTAAGTAGACAAGTCGGCCCTAGTAGGTCACTGGGAAAAAAGGTGAGTATAAATAGAGATAGGAGATCTCTATTTTACTCACTCGAAAAAGTAACTATCTCTCTCTCTGAAAAGTGGCGCACTAGTGAGGAGGAGGAGGATCATCTGCTAGGAGACTATCTCAGTGTTATTTGGTTGTATTTTGGTTGAGCCATTGCTCTCTCTATCTCTGAGGAAGTTGTGGGATTTTTCACCTTAGGGTTTTCCCCACGGAAAACTCTGTGTCTCTTGTCTCTATGCTTTTGATTCTTGTGATGCTTGTCATATTATGATTGTCATGCATTGATATACTGTAGATGTTATTCTCTTAGCAAAGATCCTATAGTATTGTGATTTAATACTAAAAATTTAACACTTTCCACAGTTTCAGCACTCTATTTTTCCCAGTTTGGACTTGGATATGCCCGTTTTAGACTTGCCACAATTACCTTGGCTCTTTCCTCTCTTCTTTTGTCTTCCCCTGATCTCCATGGTCAACGCATTACCTGATGTCTCGCCTGTGCTTTTTCTTCGCATTTCCTCGCTAAGAATAACACCAATAACATCATCAAATTTCAAGGTGTTTGAACCACAGACATAGTTACTTACATCCATGACCAAGCTATTCCAACTTTCTGGCACTGAACACAATATTAGAAGAGCCCTAACCTCATCATAAAAGTTTACACTTACAGAACTTAGTTGATTTGTAACCGTATTAAATTCATTTAAATGATCAGCAATAGATCCACCTTCAGACATCTTCATATTAAATAAACGCTTCATTAGAAATACCTTGTTGGAGGCCAAGGGTTTTTCATACAACTTACCCAATGCGCTCATCAAACCCTCCATTGTCTTTTCTTTTGAGATATTGAAAGCCACCAACGAATCCAGGGACAACCGTATTGTTCCCAGTGACTTTCTGTTAAGAACCTCCCATTCTTTGTCCTTCATAGTCACTGGCTACTTTGCTTTTCCTCACAACGGTATGAATAGATCCTTTTGGTATAGATAGTCCTCCATTTGCATCTTCCATAATTGGTAGTTTTGGCCATTAAACTTCTCGACCTTAAACTTTCCTTCTTCCACCATTGCTCCCACTCGAACCATAAACTCTATTTTCCTGCGAGTTTATCTACCAAATAGACCTTTGGATCTGATACCAATTGTTAGAAAAACATGATCGCAGAGCAATAAAAATAAACAAGACGCAAATACAAATTACACAAAAACTTTACAAGAGAGACACCAATATATCGTGGTTCGCCCAATATAGGCTACGTCCACACTGAAATTGCCAGTCCTTATTATTATACCATCCAACAAATGAAGGGATACAACTTGCAGCACATACGCTGCACTTCCTCTTCACTTTCTCACAGTCTCTCTTTACGATATCAGAGATCTTTACAATGCATAATACCTAATACATCAACCCTATCCGTGTTATAATGTCTTTCTTTTATAGTGGAAATACAATGGGAAAATACCACAGGTACAAACACGATTGAATAACATCTCTGAATCTAGAAGATCAGGCTCCACAACCAACACATTTTTTGCATATGTTATTTGTTCCCATCATGTTGTTGCATTTGTCAAATTTTTTTATTTCCTATTTGCACATTATTCCCTCAAATTTAGCACCATGGTGGACCTACCACTTTCCTAGTGTTATTTGACGGTTAAAACCCTTCCTCTCATTAGAGAAAGGTTTACCACTACACCTCCCCACCATCTTTGATACAAGAGGCCACCACTTAACTTGCACGCACATGAAAAAGTGATTGGATCTATTTTTCTTGGACATTCCTTTCTCAACACTCCCCCTAGCATATGAATTTTGAATCTTCTTGCATCAAGCGGAGGAACCCCCCCCCCCCGCCTCACACAATGGGAGGGATTTATTAAACAAATTTATTTTTCATGGCTAGTTTAAAAGTCCATGATTTATATAAGATTATTAAAAACCCTTTCTGGCATGACCCGACATGGCCTCACATTCCAGTTAAGTTACCCTCAAATATCCCAAAGTTTGAAGGAAAATAGGGGGACGAACTAACCAATCATGTGATTTCATTTCACCTATGGTACTCATCCAAGAGCATAGTTGAGGACATTGTTCATATTATATTATTTCAAAGGACCCTCACAAGGACAATAGCTAAATGGTAGTCAAATTTCCAACATGCATGCATGTCACATTTGATTCCATCACTACTATGTTCCTAACCTATATTCAGCTCCCATTTCACCACAACCTTGGCTAGATATTTGTTAACGCTTAAATATCACACACATGTGACATTTAAGCTAATCTTGCATAAATGCGTCATCAACATACAACATGCATCTCACCAAAGAAATCCTCATTGAATCCAAAAGATAAATTGATCCCTAAAATGTCAAAGGAAGTCAATATGAAAAATCGTGCAACTTAAAGCACTGTACACCTGCGCTATTTAGCATGATCCTCTTGTTTAGTGACCCGCGCGTACCCGCATGTATTTTTCTTCAAAACCCATGTGACTATCAAAATGGAAGGACCACTTACTTTTTTGGTGCATTCACAGCTCAAAATGACTCTCTTGGTTCAAAAATTCCAATGAGACTCCTTACATGTTTGGGAGCATTCAATAGCTCTCCTCATGTACTTGGCGAACTAGTTCAAAGGAAAGAGTTTTCACATTTGGATATATATGTTTCTTTTGCTCCATTTGTCCTATAAAATGAATCCATGGGAATGCATTCTATAGGATAAAATTAGATCAAATTTATGATGTTGGAATGGCATTGAGAGATCATCTATGGATCCACTTCCTACTGCAAGTTGGAATGCGAAATCTCCCTTGCTTTCTTCCTCTAAGAAGCAAGTATTTCTCCATTATTCTATGCTAGTTACATTGCAATTGTGTGGACAAAAAGGACCTCTCTAAGGGATATTTTTTGCTTCCCTTTGAATCCCTCACCTGCTAGGTGACGCCATTGTATTTAGATGGACTATTGGGAAATCAACATTTGGTGTGACTTACTCTTGTTCTATTTGTTTTTCTTAGCACTTGTCCTATTTATTTATTGTTAGTTTTGTTTTATTTCTTATTTAGAGTTCGTTTTTCCATTTGGATTTTGGGATACTAACTCATTCACAATATCGGTTCCTTGCTACAACCTTGAGGATTCCTCTTAACAATGGGAGGACTACTCACCCTTGTGGTTATTATTCCCGCAACAGTATTTATGACAACTCCACTCTTATTTCCATTCATTACATTATAGATAGGTTTTCTTTTGCTAGATAACTTATTTTAGGTGTTGTGTAAGTTCAGGAGCTTTCATTCCATCCTCTCAATAGTCGTAATTCGAAATCCTTGTACTAATATTCCCCTTTTTATCAATAGCTCAGTTCTCGGCGTCTCATCCACGCAATATAGTGCAGATATCTCTTCAACGGCTATGTTATTCGCGTTGTTTTTCTTCACTGTGATCACACAGTAAATTAGCATGACATATGTAACACTGTGATCATGCTATACAATGCCTATGTGGGTTCAAAACCTATGTGGTTGTTGCATTTTTTTTCTTTTTACCTATATTTTCACAGTCACTTCAGTTTCAACATCTTCTTAATGAACCATAAAATGAATAACTCACATGTAGTCGTATTTTATCTAGTTATTACATAACTTAGCTCAATATAGGAAGTAAAGAAGTCATTTCTTGAATATTGCTTAGGCTAAAAGACTTTGGGGTTTTAAACAAACCCTTTAGTACTCACTAGTAGTTGAATGATTATGATTTCCATTTCTTAGAAATTGTTAGTCTGGGAAATTTGATTTAACTACCTCTAGTTAGAGGCCTTATTGCTTCTTTATTATTTCTCTAGTTTATGCAAGATAGTTTATATCACTTCCTCACACAAGCAAGGGACCTAAAGACTCCTATTACCCCAAGTATTCTCTTTGCCTTGCACTCTTAGTGATCTTGGAAAATCATAAAAGGGTGAAAGGTTTGAAATACCTCCCTTGAACACATTTATTTCATTAAGCATTTCAATAGTTTTTATTTGCAAACAATCATTTCATACTTAGAGTGGAATTAAAGTTGAGTAAAGATCCATCAATGCTCACATGTCTTTACTTTATGCTCTTTAGTTAGTTTCAAATCTCAATTTCATTTGCTTTCCAAACACATGTGTGATTTCCACTTAAGAACGCACCCAGAGACCTAAAGATTCATTCACATCTAGTATGCTCTCCATCTTGCACTCCTAGTCATTTGGATCGATCAAAACAATATGAAATTTTGAAATACCTCTCTTGCACTCCTTAATGAAATTTGGACCATTTTAAAATCAACGTTGCACTTGTAATTATAAAACCAAATAACATCCTCCATAGCAGGTCACAAAACAACATTTTAGTTAGTTTAAGAATGATTGGGATAGGCATCCAAATAAATCCCACCAATATTCTACAGTTTTCAAACATCGTGTTTGTTGACTTTTAGGGTACTTCTAAATTCTTCTATCAATAAGTGTCAAAATACAACCCTGATAAGAAGGCACGATTCCCAAGGACGTGAAATCCAAGGTATAGATGTATCTACTCACCACAAAAAATCACTCATACTTTTGTGGAGACAAAACTTTACCACTCGAGGCCAAACCACTTATCCACACTTGATGCGGGTATCTTAGTGGCCAAAACCTAGGATATCACCAAGGACCAATTGTGAGTGCAATTGATTCCTGAGTTGGATCTTATTAACTATTGGAAATGTTTCCATCCCTCCCAAAACATATCCCCGACTCGAAATCCTCATGGAATTTTGGTAAATCACCTCAACCCTTATCGCGGATTACATCCACGAATGGCATAGACATCGGACTTTGTGGAAAATAGACATCCAGCCCCAATTTTTGTTGGATTGGTTCCTTAAATCACTCCAAACCATGATTGCAAAGGATGTGGCAACCTCATTGCCTAAAATAGAAGAGGAGGCTATCCTCCAGGCCTAACATTTCGATTTGATTTATGCACAATATGGGTATCTCTATACCATTCTCTCATATTCCCCTCTGCATATTTCTCTGAACCCAACACCCTTCGATGTGTCTCAATATGATGACAGGATTATCGAGACTATTTATCAACAAAGAAATGCTCCCCAACCATCAACTTCTATGCCATACACTATGTCACAACAACACCTGACAACACCACCTGTATTAAAGAAACACACAACTGTTCCAACTCCTCCATTTGGTCAATTATCTTATGGACCCTACAGTACTACATACCTGAATGATATTCAAGCACCAATTGTACCACCACCTCAAATGGAACTACCATCTCCTAAATACACATCATATGGAGCACCAAATCCATACCTTCCCACACCTTGATACAATCTATATTTCTCATTTCCTAGTCCTCCTAGTCCTCTCCCCATGCCTCAAATGGGGGTAAATCGTGTACAACATTCTCCTGCACAACAAAATCAGTAATTTAAGCAGTTAAACATGGCTAATCCCCCAAATACTCAAAATCAAGGGAAGAAGAAAGGAAAGAATAGGAAAAACCAGTAGTATTGATAGGGAGGAAACCCCCCTCCCCATCAAAACTAGAACATTGACACCCAAAACATGGGGACAAACAATCCACGAAACAAGGAAATAATGCCAAAATTAGGATGAACTATCCTTGCTCCATGTGCAGAGAGTATGGATCACACTACACACATCATTTCCCATTGATACCCGAGTGTAAAAAAATGATTGAAGCAAAGAAGAAGGCCTCAACCAATCCTCCTCAAGCACCTAATGCAAAAAAACCCCAACAATTTGTCCTTCATATGACAAAACCTTTCAAAACATCTACATGAACAAAACATAAGTAAACCTATGGACTAGTTCCAAAGGGTATGGAATGCATGATTCCCCTCAAGGATAGGATATATCCACTACATCTAGTGGGACTTTGCAGATACCTCATCCAAAGAGTTATAAGATCCCTTTGATCCCAAATGAACTGCTTAAACAAACCACCCATAACCCTCGCATGAAAGTTCCCACAACTACAACATTGTAGATGATTTAGCTTAATCCCTTGACGCCATGTTGACATTAGAGGTTCTCCATTCTTGTCCTTCCCAAAAGAAGGAATTATTTATTGCATTCATCATTGTTTACCCTTTTGATTCATGCCTCATTACCTTCGACCTCGACAAGGGAAAACTGTGACTTACCTCATCAATCACTTTCTAGATTCCCATCACAATCAAGAACATCATCATCCATCGATACATCATTGATGAAGGAGCATCCAATTTTGTGATGTCCACTCATGTCTAGAAACTCTTGGGTTCACTATACTTGGTCCCCTCATCTAGCACTCTCCATGCTTATGAAGGTAGGCCTCCAAAAACTTTGGGTTTGTACCGGAATTTCCCCATCGAGATAGGGGAAAAAATGGTGCTCTTGGATATTGATCTAGTTGATGTGCAACTCAACTACAAAATTTTGTTGGGATGTAGTTATATGTACACCATGAAGGAGGTATCCTCCTCGGTTTTACACATCAGGATGTTTCCCCACAATGGGAATATTATCACCCTTGACCAACACAACTACTATGAACCATGTACCAACACAAACCTAGATAATATCCTACCCACCATAGGATCAGGTAATTCTCCCTCGTATGTTGATATTAGTACGGGCATTTACAAAGATTCCAACTCATTGGGGGCATACTTGGGTCCTCCACCCGAGATCCCCTCATCTACAAATGCGCTCATGTGTACTATGTTCACCTCTAAAGACAAGTCACAATCCCCCTCTACACCAACATCGACACATCCTACTAGCCAAAAAACTAATCATACCATAAGTCCATCAGTGCCACCAATATTTCAAGTCCCTTTCTTGTTTTCCCCCTTGGGAATCCAAGGAGCACTAGTAATGGACCAACTCACATTACCTGGGATTACTTTGGGAATATATGTGTGGTATTTGACACCACCTTATCCTGAAATGGATACAAATCCTATATCCCATTATGATTTTATCTTGATATCACTTATAGGCACACCATTGGGACCACCTACCAGGGAAATACCACTTATGAACCAACCACAATTGGTTGTCACTAAACCCAATGTTGGGGGCTTGAAGGAACCTAATTTGAAATCCCCTATGGTACCAATTACTACCCCTACACCTAGAGTCAACCAACTATGTGCTATGTGTGGGTAGCAAGGACATGCCACTAACCTATGCCCCACCTTTCGGGAGCTCAATAATTTGCTCAACACCCTTGTTAGTGTGACCCACACCGTTAACACTAGGGGGAACACCAACCATCTTGGATGCACCCAAAACTAAAACCAAGACCAAGACATTGTGCACCAATCATGTGTGCGCAATATTTTCTCAGTTTGGGAATTATACACATCATTGTCATGAACTCCCATAGTTCCGAGATGCATTAGCGATCATTTACCTCACACACCCCGTGGCCTAAATATCCTCACCTAGTAATTAATAAATGACTTCCATCAACATTGTCACTATAGAAGTGTCAACATAGGAGGTACCAATGTTGGAGGGGCCCACACTAGCAGCATAACCTTGCGGGTGTTCGTCATGTGGGAATCATACCATATGACCCCAAGTACTTTGAGCACGGTCATACTTGAACCAACCACTAGACCACTAGTCCAGACCAATGTACTTAACCAGGCATGTGCCACTCATCTATCTCGATCATGTGGGCTATTAACCCATTACTCATTTCAGTGCCCCATCTTGCACGGAGAGCAAGCAGTTTTCTTAAAGAAAATGCGACTAGAATACAACCCTCTTCCCCTTAGGGAAAACCCACCATCATTTCTCATAGAGAAAGTCATTCCCATATCGAATACCACTAATCACGTTGACATCATCATATGCCATCGTTATCCATTATACCTACCAATGATGACACATCATCGCCATCTTTAGAATAAGACCAAGGTCCACTGCTGATGCCAGGAAATGGTATGAACCTCTGGGATCTTATCACTACACGAGCTACGTGAGTCTTCTCAGCTTTATTGAAGATTGGAAACACTATCTAAGGCCTCAGACTTCTATGTCTAAATCCCCCTTATTAAGATTCAGTGACCCAAATCGAATCTATGCTACTTCTCAAATAACCCTGGCCATATGCCCAAATCACAATGGTGGATCACACTTCACTGTACAGGTTCTGTTCTCCTAGGGTTGGTGACATTCAATAGGGAACCACGTTTTAGGAACCCCTACCCAGTTGTGGAACTCCTAGTTTGTCGATACACTAATTCAAAGTGCAGAATGTGAATTTAATACGCTCTGTGGTGAATGGCAATGCATTCCCCTTCAAATTTCGGTGGGTATCCTTCAACCTCGATTTCCACGTTAAATGAACTCGTTGAGTCCTTCAACGTCTATCACAAGAGGCTCATCCCACCCAGATCTTGAAACTCCTTCTGCATTTGAATACCTAAATCGATTTTGGGTTCATATGAGAGTTGCCCCTGCACCTACGACTGAGAAAACATTAGTTCCTTCCATATTCTAACGGTAGAGGCATTCTATAGTGGATTTCGACTCAACCCTGTCTCATTGGGCCATCTCAGGCATTACATGGATAAATGGTAGGGTCCTACGCCCAGTTCTATAGAAATAGATCGGTGTGGCAGTAATTCGTGGGGTTTTGGTGGTGAGTAAATAAAACACCTTCAGACCTGCAAACAACATGGCTACGACGAGCTCATGAAATGAAGAAAACAACAGAAGAAACAATCCATTCAAACTCGAGTCATTCATACAAAAATCACTCCCCAAAATCTCGACTTTCTTCTTTTATTCATTAGCAGCCTTCACATATTTCTATCTCTCTTTTATTATGACAGAAAACTCTTCCAATTCCTCTCTAACTGGGAGTTACAAAAATCGATGTCTAGAAATGCCATTCGCTAGCTCTACTTGCCCAGCTGAAAGGTTTCTTTCTAATTTTTAAGTAACTACTTCCTAAAATATTGTAACAGTCTATCTATGTGGCTTAGTCTCCTCGTAGGGAGCTAAAATTAGCCAATTATTTCTAACTACTAATCTATAACTGAAAACATACTATTATCAAGATATTCGAGTAAGATCCTTCTTAGATTCAGGTTCCCTTGATTCAACCTTGAGCTGCAATGTGTGTCGAAACGCTCACATGGTTGTCTCTACAAGATTCCCCTGCATCAGACTCCCAAGGTGGAAAGAATTGAACCCCTGTTCAAAAGATCAGCAACAAAGAAACCCTTGACTACTAATTCTGCTGCACTCATCCAAGTAGCATCTTCCACAGGGTGTGCTTTCCACTTCACCAAATACTCCAGATAGTCCTTCTGCCTAGTACTCTTTGCAATTTTAGTGTCCAAGATCCCCTCTGCCTCCAATTCCTATGCTATAGGCATCTGCTTCGGCCACTGCAAATCACCATCAACATCTTTGTCTCCTGTAACCTGACCTGCATTATCTGCTGTAAAAGGATATACATCAGCAACATTAAAAATAGGAGATATGTCAATTCCTACTGGCAATTCCAGCTCATACGCATTTGCAATGAATTTTCTGAGGATTTTGCATGGCCCAATCTTCTTCATTTCCAGTTTGTTATACTCTCTCTTAGGAAACCTTTCCTTCCTCAGATGGGCTAGCACTAGGTCTCACACCTCATAATTATTTTATCTTCGTTTAGAATCAGCTCTCGCTTTGTAATTTGCATTACTTCTCTGTAGCCTCTCTTTAACTTCTTCCTGTAACTCTCTGATACTAGCTGCAAAGTCTTCACCATCCGCACTCCTCCTTTCCATCTGCCCCAAATCTCGCAATTCATATACTCCTCTAGGATGCATGCCATACAAGATTTGAAATGGGCTCATACCTGTGCTTCTGTTTGGTGAGTCATTATAGGAAAACTCAGCTTGCGCTAACACCCTATCCCACTATTTTGGATTTTCTCCAACCAAGCTCCTCAGCATGTCACCCAGACTCCTGTTAACTACCTTAGTCTGACCATCTGACTGTGGATGATAAGCTGAACTAAAATTCAGCTTAGTACCCAGCTTCTTCCACAAGGTCCTCCAGAAGTGACCGGTGAACCTCGTATCTCTATCGGAGGCAACACTTCTGGGAAAACCATGCAGCTTCACTACTTCATTCAAGAACAAGTTTGCTATGTGGGTGGCATCACTTGTCTTAAAACACGGAACGAAATGTGCCATTTTTGTAAATCTGTCCACTACTACAAAGATGGAGTCATTCCCTTTCTGAGTCTTTGGCAGCCCTAAAATAAAATCCATACTTACAGAATCCCAAGGTCTAGTAGGGACAGGTAAGGGTGTGTATAAACCAGTGTTTTGGCTTCTTACTTTGGCATGCTGACAGGTTCTGCATCTGCTCACAAACTTCTCAACCTCAGACCTCATCTTGGGCCAAAAGTAAAAATGACTTAGCTGTCCATAAGTCTTTTCACTTCCAAAGTGACCAGCCATCCCACCATTGTGCTTCTCTTGAATTAAATTTTCCCTCATTGAGCAGCGTGGGATACACAACTTACTATTCTTGAAGAGTAAGCCGTCCTGCAACATATATTCAACCCACAACTCTTTGCCTACCTCTACGGGATTCTTGCATGCTCTATATGCACATTGAAAATCATTGTCATTTTCATATAAATCTCTAAGATATTCAAATTCTAAAACCTGTACCTGAGTTTCCTGCATGATTAAGGCTCTCCTACTCAATGCATCAGCTACACGATTTGACTGTCCACTAATATGCTTCAACACAAAAGTGAAACTCTACAGAAACTCTACCCATTTGGCATGTTTCTGATTCAATTTGGGCTGCTGCATTATGTACTACAGAGCATGGTTGTAAGAATACAATACAAATTCTTGAGGCATCAAATAATGCCTCCAATGTTTCAGGGCTTGGACTATAGCATAGAACTCTTTGTCATATGATGAATAATTCTGTTTTGCATCATTTAGTTTTTCACTAAAATAGGCCACTGGTTTACCTTCCTGACTGAGCACAGCCCCAATGGCTATCCCACTAACATCACACGTAACTTGGAATGGTCTTCTAAAATCTGGTAGCCCAAACATGGGTTGCTCGGTAATCTTTTTCTTTAACAACTGAAAGTTATTTTCAGCTCCTGCTGTCCAATTGAATGGATGCTTGTCTTTTCTAATAGTCTCAACAATGGGTGAACAAATGCCACTAAAGTTCCTTATGATTTTTCTGTAAAAACTTGCTAAGCCATGGAAGCTCCTTACCTCAAATATGCTTCGAGGGGAAGGCCAATCCAAAATCGCTTGCACTTTTTCTAGATCCATCTTCAAACCATCCTTCGAAACCACAAAGCCCAAATATACCAGCTCAGCTTTCATGAATGAACACTTCTTGATATTCACCAACAACTTCTCTGATTGTAACTTTTCCAAGACACATCTCAGATGCCTTAGATGCTCCTCCTTTGACTGACTGAAAATCAGTATATCATCCAAGTAGACGATCACAAATTTTCCTATGAAGTCTCTCAAGAATTCATTCATCAATCTCATAAAAGTACTTGGGGCATTTGATAATCCGAATGGCATAACTAGCCACTCATACAGCCCCTCATTTGTTTTGAAGGCTGTCTTCCACTCGTCCCCCTCTATTATTATGATATGATGATACCCACTTTTCAGATCTATCTTAGTAAAGTATGCTGCCCCACTCAGATACTCCATTATGTCATCCATCCAGGGCAATGAAAACCTATATCTGATGGTTATTTTATTGATGGCCCGTGAGTCCGTACACATCCTCCACTCACCACCCTTCTTTGGGCTCAACACTGCAGGCACTGCACATGGGCTCAGACTTTTCTTAATCAGTCCCTTATCCAATAGTCCTTGCACTTGCTTTCTGATCTCTTCATTCTCCTGAGGTGTCAACCTATAGGCTGCCTTGTTGGGTAAGCTAGCTCCTGGAATGAAGTCAATGTGATGGCTGATATCTCTCTTTGGCAGCAACTCATTGGGTAAATCATCCACTACTATGTCACTAAATTCAGCCAACATTCTCTGAACCTCTTCAGGAAGATCTGAGATAGTAGTCTTCATCATTACTAACTTGGGCTTGCACATCACTGCGTAGTTCACTTCCTCTTTCTCCAACTGCTGCAAATACTTTTAACTGGTCAACATCAAGACTTTTTCTGCTCGTTGATCTATTGCACTAATTTCTTGCAAAGGGAGTAAGACATGTCTCACTCCATCCTTATCAAAACTGTAGCAGTTCCTCCTACCATCATGCACTACTTTCCTGTCAAACTGCCAAGGTCTTCCCAAAAGAACATGACAGACATCCATGGGTATGACATCACATATTACTTTATCTTTATATGTACCTACTTGTAAATCAAATTCACATTGCTCACTTACAAGAATTTGATGTTCTTTGTGTAACCAGGATACCTTGTAGGGGACTAGATGTTTGATCTTCTTCAAGTTCAGTTTCTCCACCATCTCTGTGGAAACCAGATTGTCAGTACTCCCACTGTCAATCACCATCTTGCAGCACTTTCCTTTGACCTTGCACATAGTCTTGAACAAGGCTTTCCTCTGAGCAGGTTCTGCCCTTTCCTTCTCAGGTTTCAACAAGACTTTGTTTATCATCAAAGCCTCTCCAGTCTCAGGTAGGTTTTCGGCCACTAGAAATTCCTCTTGCTGTTGTCCTTTCTGAGCTACATAGGCTCCTCTCTATCCTGTGTTTTCCTTCTCTGGGCACTCAAAATACCTGTGACCTAGTTTGTTACACTTGTAGCACCGAAAGACAGATTCTCTGCCTCTCCCTCTACCTCTACTTCCCTGGTAGGATCTTCTCCCTCTGAGGTCACTGTGTCTGACTTGCTGCTCTTGCTAATTCGAGTTGCTGGACTCTCCTTTTTGGGTTGCAAACTTCTCCCTTCCAGCTAATTGTCCTCTCCCTTTGGCTGAGCCCCTTCCTCTATTGAAGTTTTGTTTCCTCAATAGCTTCTATTCTGCTCTCAAGGCACACTGGTAGGCCTCTTCCATTGTCCTTGGTGATATCATGCTGATTTCATCCAAGATCTCCATCCTCAAGCCATTTACATATCTGGAGGCCTTCTCAGTTGATTCCTCCACATAACTAGCTCTCAAATTTACTTTCTAAAATTCCTCGGTGTACTCTCTCACAGTCAGTACTCTTTGCCTCAGATTCTGCATTTGTCTATACAGGGTCAGCTGGTAATCCTTGGGCAAGAATTTGGCCTTCATCTTGGCCACCATCCTATCCTAGCTCTTGATTAGTGGCTTAGTCTTCCTTATCCTCTATGCCTACACACTATCCCACCAGAGGGATGCGTGCCCCTTCAACCATGTCACTACCAACCTGACTTTCCTAATTTCCTCGATGTCATCATACTCAAAATATTTGTCTAACTCACTGATCCAGTCAACGAAGTGGTCAACATTAAGGATTCCCTCATAGATGGGTAGCTCACGCTTTGGTCTAGATGTGGTTCCGAAAATGGATCGGAGGCATCTCATCTCAGGTGTCTCTGCTATAGGGGTTGTCTCCTCTTCACTTTATTCCTCGTCAGGCTCACTCACATCTCCTGCTATAGGATCTCTTTGTTGGCCCAGTTCCACAGCTACCATGCATGCTCTTAGCTCTCTCAAATACTCCATGACCTCTGTATTTGCTGGTGATCTTCCTCTGCCGCGACCCCTAGCTCTACCAACACGGACAACCATGTCTTTTCCTTATTTTACTGAGCAAATCTCCTGCTCTGATACCAAAATTGATGCCAGGAAATGGTATGAACCTCTGGGAGCTTATCACTACACGAGCTATGTGAGTCTTCTCAGCTTTATTGAAGATTGGCAACACTATCTAAGGCCTCAGACTTCTGTATCTGAATCCCCCTTATTAAGATTTAGTGACCCAAATCGAATCTATGCTACTTCTCAAATAACCCTTACCATATGCCCAAATCGCAATGGTGGATCGCGCTTCACTATACAGGTTCTATTATCCTAGGGTTGGTGACATTCAATAGGCAACCACGTTTTAGGAACCCCTACCAAGTTGTGGAACTCCTGGTTTGTTGATACACTAATTCAAAGTGCAGAATGTGAATGTAATACGCTCTGTGGTGAATGGTAACGCATTCCCCTTCAAATTTCGGTGGGTATCCTTCAACCTCGATTGCCAGGTTAAATGAACTCGTTGAGTCCTTCAACGTCTGTCACAAGAGGCTCATCCCACCCGGATCTTGAAACTCCTTCTCCATTTGAAGCCCTAAATCAATTTTGGGTTCATATGAGAGTCGCCCCTACACCTGTGACTGAGAAAACATTAGTTCCTTCCATATTCTAATGGTAGAGGCGTTCTATAGTGTATTTTGACTCAACCCTGTCTCATTGGGCCGTCTCAGGCATTACATGGATAAATGGTAGGGTCCTACACCCAGTTCTACTGAAATAGACTGGTGTGGTGGTGATTCGTGGGGTTCTAGTGGTGAGTAACTAAAACGCCTTCAGACCTACGAATAATATGGCTACGGTGAGCTCAGGAAATGAAGAAAACAGCAGAAGAAACCATCCATTCAAACTCGAGTCATTCATACAAAAATCACTCCCCAAAATCTCGACTTTCTTCTTTTATTCATTAGCATCCTTCACATATTTCTCTCTCCCTTTTATTATGACAGAAAACTCTTCCAATTCCTCTCTAATTGGGAGTTACAAAAATCGATGTCCAGAAATGCCATTCTCCAGCTCTACTTGCCCAGCTGAAAGGTTTCTTTCTAATTTTTAAGTAACTACTTCCTAAAATCTTGTAACAGTCTATCTAGGTGGCTTAGTCTCCTCGCAGGGAGCTAAAATTAACCAATTATTTCTAACTACTATTCTATAACTGAAAACATACTATTATCAAGATATTCGAGTTAGCTCTTTCTTAGATTCAGGTTCCCTTGATTCAACCTTGAGCTGCAACATGTGTCGAAACACTCACATGGATGTCTCTACAAGATGCCCCTGCATCAATTGCCAAGGCCAACCTCTATCATGGAAGATAACCAAGATCCATGAAACACTCCTTAGACAACAAGATATCTCTATCATGTTTTGTCTTTGGGAGATATAGTCCATTCATTCAATGAAACTATCCCCCACACATAGACATACTTGGGATACTGCACGAACGTGCAAACATTCTATCATCTAGATAAGTGGCACCAATTCCCAAGACCAATGGTCTCCACCAAAAGACCATACACTGGGTGACACCCGTTTTCACCCTCTACATTTCTTCTGATACACAATGTTTCTTGTCAATTATTTTTTCATTATCAAAATTCTCACCATAATCGTTATTACACTTGAATATGTGTGTCATGTTTGCAGGATTATCATTAAGAAACATTTCTTTCATCATACAACAATGGTGCATGGACTTTGGTCACAGGTATATCATCTCGATTTGGTATATAGGCAATCGATTATGAGTGTTTACATTGCATTTTCCTAGTACTCCCATTTATAACCATAGGGTCCTAATTCTCAGACATGGCACACCATCAATGACATTACTAAGAATAACATGTTCCCCCATGGGTGTGCACACCACTACAATCCATTGATCATATTTTGGAACCCATAATGTCAAACCCTCCCAAGTCTGTGGAATTTGATCACTCGCCAAGTTTGTCAAGCTAAAACCACATCTCATCACCTTGCATTCTGCTCATCTCATCCCTCATATTCCTTGGCACATTTTACGTTCATGATTCATATATAACATCTCATCCCCTCATGAGGAATATACCATTTATGTTCCACTTCATATCACCACCTCCAATATGTAATTTTCAAACCTATGCAAAGAAGCAAAGTATACAGATTCTTTTAATCAAAATAGATATTACACCACAACATTCACACATAATACACATAGATTTACCCCAGAAACCATTAACTAGGAAAACAAGCAAAACTTAGAGCTACACATATTACTTTCTCATTATGATTATTAACCACTAACAATACAATATGTAGGTATTCCGCAGCATCCAAAACCCTAATTCGTTAACCCAAATTAAAAATAAAAATGAATCCCTTAACCAGGATTAAATTACATATTTTTAGAAAAATCTTGAAAATAGCCCAAAAATAGTTCACTAGATGGCAGAGGGATCGAACAGATAGAATCAACCAAATGAAAAACTCCACACACACATGCAAAGAGTATAACACATACTCAACATGAGAAGACAACAGGGGCCTCGTCCTCTGAAGAAACGATTCCCATTCAGTTATTCCCTTAGGAAAATTCTGCATGGCATTTATTCACAGGGCACACATCTTCTCGTTTACGCAAAACCATCCCATAACCATCAAAATGATTCCCCAACTCACTAAAAATCATGGGAATCCCCCCCATATAAATTATTTGGTACCACATCCACAAGCCATTATGTACAAATTGTTCCCCAATCCACACAAAACAATGGGAAATCTATTCATGATTCTTTTGGTAGCACCCCCTAGTATCCCTTGATTGATGTACTTAAGTCTACCTAACCCCGACATTTTTAGTTTTGTCATTCACCTTTTCACATCAATATTGTTTCTACGATAAATCCCTTAATATATAGTTTGTTTCCCTTCGTTGCACCCTGCATAACCATTTGAAGAATGTTGTTGACAATCACTCACCCATGTTTACATCAATCAAGGGAATTCATCATCCCAACACTTATCAACCAGTCTTTTGTCAAGTCAGTTAGTCTCCTAGTTGGTTACAAAATGATCTTGGTTCTTGAGATAAGGCCCTTGTATTATCACATACTCTAACTCTCATTGGCATCATATCACTCTATTTTGAGAGTTGTAGCAGTTACAATTGTACCTTGGGGTCCCTTATCATCCATATAAGGTATTGCCTTGAACTAAGTAGGGAGATTTATTAGTGCTCCCTAACTTAGTGGTATACACTATGCTCGACACCAAAAAGTCTATTGCATCAAGGCGATTCATACATTCTGATGGTATAAGTGTTCACATTTATGATTCATGGTAGCAACACATCTAGTATAATGAATTTCTTCCAACAACTTCATGGTTATTCAAGTCCCCCACCCCCATGGGATGTTCGTGGTCATCAAAATTTTCACTTCTTCGAAACAAGTAACATCATTTCAAGGATTCATTTACCCAAACAAAGATAGCAGCTGCCTTCATCCTTTTAGCAGCAGCATCAAGAGTTGACCCCTCGGTCCCCTCTGATTGTCATCTATTATGATAGATTTTCACGAGCATAGGAATGCATGTCTCGATTGTATAAAACTACATTCATTCTTTACATATTCAACAGTCATCACCAACAACCTTTCCCCATGGGAAAGTATTTTTCACCAACAAGTGCTTGATAACTTATTAGAAGATGGAGAGAAGGAAATGATGATGCATTTTGTCCCTACATTACCCTCCAAACTCCATACATGAGGGATCACCTGTTAATGCTTAAATATCACATACACGCAACATTTCATATAATCTTGCAGAAAGGAATCATCAATATACAACATGCAACTCTCTAAAGACATCCTCATTAGATCCAAAAGATAAAATGAGCCCTAAAATGTTAAAGGAATTTGGTATGGGAAATCGTGTAGCGAAAATCATTGTACACCCACGCTATTTAACGCAACTTTCATGTTCAGTTACCCATGCATACCTGCGCAAATTTTCCTTCGAAACCTGCACAACTGTCAAAATGTTGGAACCACTTACTTTTATGGTGCATTCAAATCTCAAAATGGCTCTCTTTGCTCCAAAATTCAAATGAGACTCCCCACATGATTTCGAGCATTCAATATCTCCCCTCATTTACCTTGAGAACCAACTCAAAGGAAAGAGTGTTCACATTTGGATCTAGATGTTTCTTGGCCTCTGTTTGGACTATAAAAGGAATGCATGGGCATGCATTCTATAGAATAAAATCATAGCAAATTTATGATGTTGGAATTGCATTGAGAGCTCATCTTTCAATCCACTGCCTACCTCAAATTGGCATGGAAAAGCTCCCTTGCTTCCTTCCTCTAAGAGGAAAGTGTTTCTCCATTGTTATATGCTAGTTATCTTGCAAATGTGTGGAAAAAAAGGACCTATCTAAGGGATATTGTTGGCTTACCTTTGAATTCCTTAGCTCCTAGATAACACCATTGTATTTAGTTGGACCATAGGGCAATCAACATTTGGTTTGGAATACTCTTGTTCTATTTGTCTTGCTTAGAACTTGTCCCATTTGTTTCTTGTTAGTTTTGTTTTATTTCTTATTTAGAGTTTTATTTTCCATTTGGATTTTGGGATACTAACTCATTCACAATACTGGGTCCTTATTGCAACCTCAAGGATTTATCTTAACAGTGGGATGACTACTCACCCTTGTGGCTATTTTTCCTGCAACAATATTCTTTTAGAACTTAGATAGAACATGTCTATGCATATTGTTGACCATATTCATGAAAGATGTTGGTATCACACACTATGTAAAATCAAAATTCATCTCAAATTCTTATTGTATTGGTTCCTTATGTCTCTCCTACCCATGATATCTGAATACATTGAAACCACCATGCCACAAATTGAAGATGAAACCATCCTCAAATCCCAACATTTTGTTTTAATATATTCCTATTTAGGGTATTTATACACAACCATACATGATGCTCATCATCAACGTTCATTTGATCAAACCACCCTCGGAATTTCATAAACAATAGATGGGATCATCGGGGTCATTTCCCATCAAGGGAATCCCCCTACCTCATATGGGTCCCTTACATCTATCTTACAATAGGGGGCCCTCATGCATCTGTGGATTTCAACATCCCCCAAAGTGAACATAATCCATCACCGTGGACTGATAACATATGTACCAAATAGTTCAAATTTTCCAAACACATATACAAAACCATCCACAATGCACCCCAACCTTATGGAACCTCTAGCACCTACATCTACTTCATATGGGACACCTAGTCTTATGGATTTGTGCCCCCACAAAACCCATACTTTCCATTTCCTGGACCCCCTAGTTCTCACCTTGTGTTCCATGCAAAGTTAAATTTTGTTCAACCTTCCCTCATTAAACAAGTTCAACAATTTGAACGATTGAATTTGAAAAACCCCCTAATCCCCTAATCCATCAAATTAGGGGGAGAATAAAAGATAAAACAAAGAGCGGAACCAGAATCTAGGGTAAGGAGGCCACTCCCCTAACCAATAAAATTGTAACACTAGTAACCAACACCAAAACACTAGTACAAACAACCGATCAATGCAAGAAAAAAAGAAGAATTTACATACTAAATTTGCTTGCACCATTTGTGGTGAGTATGACAATTACACTCACCATTGTCCATTGATCTTATAGTGTCAATGAATGTTGGAGGCCAAGAAACAAACTAGTGAAAACCCTCCCTAAGGAAATAACATCACCCCCCAACAAATTGTGTTACAACACCTCTTTTCCAATCAAGGGGCATTTTATAAATAAGGCACTCGATCCCAAGCAAACCCTCCCCTAGTGAGAGAGGGTTCCTATCAAAATATCTACATGAATTCTACAGATATTCATTTTCAAACCCACAATCGAGCCTACAACACCCTAAAAAACCCACCCACCTAGCAAGAAGATTCTCCAACTTCAACCAATGAATCTTTGCAAATTCCACATCCTAATAGTGACCCTATCCCCGGGATACCAAATCCACCTCTATTACATACAATCCTCATATGAGAGAAGCAAATAATTAGAGCATAATTGATTATTTTTCCTAGACCCCTAGCGCTATGTCCACGTTATAGGTTCTCTAGTCTTGTTTTTCTCAAAAGAATGCCCTACTGATAACATTAGGCATAATCGATCCTTCAGAATCTCATCTTATGACCTTTGACCTCAACAACAATGAATCCCAATCTCCATCATCAATCACTTTCCAAATACATGTCATCATTCATCGATGAATCATCAATCAAGGTGCATCCACTTGTCTTATGTCTACAAATGTTTGGAAATGACTAGGATCCCCAGAGCTCGTCCCATATTTTGTCACCCTCCAAGCATATGATGTCCATCCTTCACAACCATAAGGTCTCTACCAAAATGTCCCTAGTGAACTAAGGGGCAAGATGGTCCTTCTTGATGTTGAATTCATTAATCAACAATTATACTACAACATCCTCTTAGGACATAATTACATCTATGTAATGAAGGAAATGGCCTCTTCGTTCTTCTAAGTCATGATGTTCCTCCATAACATGAAAGTGGTCACCCTGGACTAGCACACATACTATGAAAAAATTCCCCATGGCTAACCCATATAACATTTTCCCTACCATTGACACTGAGTACCCCCATATATTAATGAGATAGGACCGGGATTTTACAAAGACTCTCCGTTGCTAGGGGAATATGTTGGATCTCCTCCAGTCATACTAGAAACCACGGATGGCCTCATGTATACCATCTTCACCTTGACCCATCAACCACCATTATCTACTACCACTTTCATGTCCTCCCAAACTATTGAGAGATGTAGTCATGAGGGCATCATTTTCCTCTCCTATGGTAGTGGCATTCATTAAAGAAGGAACCATCCCCACTCTCCATAATTGGTTTCAACCATTGAAGTACCATTCCTCTTCCCTCCCCTATATATACAATGAATGTCAGTCATGTCCACCCTCACTTTTCCTAGGATTACCCTCAGTATCCCCATATGGTATTTAAAACCCCAATTCCTAGAAGTCACTTCAAAACCTTATGCACATATCAATTTTATGTCAATCGCATTAGTCAGCACCTCACCATAAAAAATTCCTTATCCAGTAGCACTAACCACAACACAACCATTGGTCCCCATTAAATCCATATTCGGTGACATTAAAACAACTATGACAAAGTTCATAGCCTCTCCCAGTAAGCCACCTACACAATTTCCCCGCTAGGTACCTTGTGTGAGACAGTATACCACCCCATGAATATATGCCCAAAATTTTCTAAGCTTAGAAACCTGCTATCCACACCTACGAACACACCTTCGAACTGACCTTTCAACATGCATACTCTCTGCTCCAAAAGTATGTCTTTTCAAACTGAAGGGAAAAACATTGTGCACAAATCATCCATGCAATATTTGTTCTCAATTTGGTCATTACACACATCACTATCTAGATATCCCTAAATTTTGAACTACTCTTTCTACTATTTATCACACTTAGATAGTTCCCATTGAATATGTTGCTATATACTTTGTATCAATGACCAAGAATACATTCCTACCCCAACAATATTTTTTATGTCCACACAATGCTCATATGCTACCACTAGACAAGACCACAGTCTTCCCTACTAGAACCACTCAATCCCCTGCCCATACATTGATTATTGGATATCCCACTTGCCCATGTCGATGATGTGGGTTGTTGACACATTACTCATTAAAATGTCCCATTTTATTTAAAGAAATAGAATCATCCCTTGAGTAAATAAGGAAACCACACCACATACCTTCTCCCCCAGCAACCTTGCAGGCCCCACCTTAGGAGGAGATTTTTCCTTTGTTACATGATATGACTGGACATCTCAACATGTTTTACATGTCATCATCTAATGCTTCTATAACTAATGACAAATTGACATCGTTAACCAGAATTATCACCACTACATTGCTAGTAAAAAACCCGACATAATCCCCTTGGCATCATTAGCTAACATCAAGAATAAGCATGAAGCACTTGGTCTGTCACATTATGATCGAAATGAATCCTTTTCAATGGGCTATCATTGCAAACAATCACACTTCAAACCCTATCACATTTGGACCCATTTTTCCAAAGGAATTCCTCGATCACCTTTTTCACTCACTTGAAGATGTCCTGGAAGCCATGAATAATCCTAAGACACCATGGGATGACATGCATCATCATTCCTACTTCTTTCCCCAAGACACATTTACCACCAAGTGGGCGGAGGAAATTCCCACCTTCAAAAACACTAGTGCGATTGGTTCTATATTCTTTTTCAATCACATTATCACACATTTTGGCATACCTAAATAGTTGGTCTATGACTATGGAACTCATTTCTAGATGATATCTTCCAAGAATTATCTTTCTTGTTGGTATTCACCCATGAGTTTTACACCCTTACTATCCACAAGAAAATGGCTAGGTTGAGGCTATCAACAAATTCATCAAAACCATGCTTAAAAGGATAGTTAACAAGAACAAGACCAGTTGGTATCACATGCTCTTCTATGTTGTCATGTCCTCCATCCCCTTGGTTCCCTTTATAGGTGATGGAGGGACTTCTTAGAAACAACCCATTGATTTTTTTTTAAACTATGCACTATCACACAACTGCAATAAATTCGGTCTACAATCCACAAGTCAGGAGTCGAAAGTCGGCACCCCAACACACCACTTCAAGAATTACACCTCCGACTTCCACAATCTGCAATGCGGGAGTTGGAAAGTCAGAACACCAAATACACAACGTTGAAGAAATACACCTCTGACTTCCGCATTCTGCAATCCGCAGTGTGGGAGCCAGAAATTCGGAATGCCAAATACACAGCGTCGAAGAAATATGCCTCTGACTTCCGCATTCTACAATCCACAGTGCGGGCGTTGGAAATTCGGAATGCTAAATTCAGAACTTCGAATATTTATGCCTTCGACTTCCACAATCCGCAATCTGCGATGCGGGAGTCGAAAGTTGGAACCCCAAATTCTCTGCTTGGCCGAATCATGCCTCCCACTTCTGCAATCCACGATGCGGGAGTTGGAAGTCAAAACTCCAAATTATCTTCTTCCTTGAATCACGCCTCTGACTTCCGCAATCCACAATCCGCAATGCAAGATTCGGAAGTTGGAATTCCAAATTCACATCTCCAGGAAAATTACTTCTTCGACTTCTGCAATCCACAATCTGCAATCAGCCTTGCGGGAGTCGGAAAGTGGGAACCCCAAGCTCACAATTCTGGAAAAATTACTCCTCTGAATTCCGCAATCCGCAATCCACCTTGTGGGAGTTGGAAATTCGGAACCCCAACATTGAACTTCAAATAAATCACGTCTCTAACTTTTGCAATCCGTAATGTGGGTTCGGAAAGTCGGAAGTCGGCGATATGCTCATGTTACTGCCAACTTCTCAAGATGATAACTTTCTCGTCCTAAGTCCATTTTTGGAAAACTTGGTATCATTGGAAATCTCTCGGCGAGCACTATACAATGGTTTGATCCTCTTCCACACTTGAGAACTTTGACTTTGTCCTTAATTAAAACAAAATGTTTCCCCAAAACTCATACATACCTCTTTACCACCTTGTAAAGAGCTCTGATCCACTCTGGCATGGCCCCTCCCCTCATCTGACCCACAGAAGGAACATAAACACAACAGGGGTGTCTATTCCTCCCCCAAAGCCATGACTGAACCTTCTGAACATTCTGGGCCTTTACCAACTTAGCCCTATTCATCAAGGCATAAATTCATAGCATTACAAATAAGAATGCAAAGGTGCAGAAGCATGGTAACATAACATACACAGTAGAATTAAACCATATTAACACACACCCAGAATGCCTCTACCAGCATTTCATCATAGGCATATACAACATAATGCACATGCATTCAGTCCTATTACTCAGCTGGATCAATCTATGTATCCTGACATAAACAAACAAAAATGCATATATGTAAAATAGGCATAATTTGAACCATGGAGCACACTTATCTTTTCATTGAAATCCCCAAGCAACTGGATATGGACTGCAATGTTCCAACCCAACCATAGGTCTCTGCCCATCCTGTATTATTTCAGCAATCAGAGACCACCCCCGAGCTGGGGCTATGTATCCACTAAGGAGGAACTACTCAGGTCCACTCACATCCTTAGGCACAGTCAATCAAGGTCATCCAGCACACAGTTGGCTCTATCAAGAAAGTGGGGAGACATGGAAGGGTTTTTCTAAGTCAATGAGCTCAACCACAGATCTACATGTATATCCAATTGACTTGAGACAGTCCAGGCACCCCATCACCTCCACTCTCACCCTAAGTAAGGTCCCCTTCTCTTCTACACAATCCCTCGAGCGCCCCTTTCCTCAGCGCTGACCTGGGCAGGTATGGCTGGTACTGACTTATAAACCAAGGATAAATGGGCCTTCACTGGCTCTACCACGAAAGCTTCCCCCGGGTCTCTCTCCCACTATGATCCACTCTCGTATCTCCTCAATGTTGCGGCCAAAAGGCTATGTCCTCTGAATGGATTATCGACTATCATATATGGGTTTTCCCATGGGTTTCATGGCATCTCACACTCACGAATTTGCCCCAGGGTTCAGGTTGACGGGTCCCCCATTGGATTTAACCTCCCACATGAATTTATGGGTGATCTTGGCACTTCCAAATGTGGCTTCATCCCAAGTCACGATTTTCTGGTTCTACCTCCCTATTGGGCATGCGTCCTCCATGAAAAATCATGCCTAGATCTTCTACAATGGAATGGGGATGAGAGAAAACGTCCTCCCATGAGGTGGAGTGACTTCTCGGTCAATCCAACCAATCCCATACCCCGTCTTACGAATTTCAGGGCTTCCCATACTCCATCACTCTCATGGATGGATTTATGAAGTACTTCCTTACAGCGGAAATCAATGACAGCTAGGATAGTCAAAGGGTGTTCCCAAGATGACATATGGAATCCTAGGGTTCAATACCACAACCCCCTCACCTACCCCTAGTGGATAGACATAGCCCCCTCATTTAGTTTCATCCATATCCATCCCCTTGGTATTTTTTTATTTGCATTATAATCATCTACATGCTTTTACAATTTCCATGGCTTACTAGCATATGGATAACACAATTTGAAATACCAAGTTGAGCATTGACTAGCAAGGCCTTGGCCTTGATCTCCATGCTAGGAATCATACATCACATATATACAATGTTTACATTACAAGCCAATACATCCAAAGGGTCAAAATGGGAGTATTACAATTCCCTCCCCCTTAGAATAACATTGTCCTAGGTGTCCCAATAATTAGGAATACTTACACAGTTTACACATGTCCAAAATTCACAAAAATGTAGTAGTTATGTCCTACATTTCATCTTTTTTTCGAGGTTTTCAGGACCAGGTCCCTTGGCTTCTACAAGCTGCTCATGTTGGATTTGACCTTCCAGCTCCACATGTGGGCATTGCTCCACAACAGTCCCTTCCTTTTCTTTACTCTCCAACTAATCCACAAGTCTGGAACTTTATGGCTACAATTCTTCTTGTTGTCCTTTCCACTGTTGATAGCTTCTAGAATTCCTTTTACCTCCTTTTGCAGACAAATAGAGTCTTACAAAACCTTGCGGTTCATCTCATTCTATTGCTCTTGTAGCTTGAGAATTTCCATAATATTTTCTTGGGTCTTGGAAATTGTTTGAAGAATATTTTCATCCAAATCCAATAGCTTTTGGTCTGCTGCCATGGTCAATGTGCATAGCTTCCCACACTTTGCTTACTATCAACACTTGTCTTGTAAAAGCTGCAACCAATTGGTTTAATTTTCATCTGTGAAATTCATTATTGCAAATCTTGTTAGGCCGAGCATAACATAAGAATTAAGATCAGTCAATTACTTTCCCAATTGACATGGAAATTTCATGCTTTATCCATGAGAATTCCACACATTTCTTGCTTGTCCAACATACAAATGAACTCACGCATGTTCATCCTTTCATAGGGAATTAACTAATTCAACATTCACAATGTATTTCAAGCAAGATAAACACAATCAAATTTCGGCCATAACATTCATTCAACAATTTTATGTTTCTAAAATGCATCAATCAAAAGGAAAGAGAAGAGTAAGAGTTTCCCCCTCTTAATATTGTTCCAATCCAGAGCCCCACCACAACTGTGGTTCCATGCTCCTTGGTCTCTTTCACTTCAAATGTGAATTCTTGACTCTCTTTTTCCTTGTTTTGGCAATGACACTTTGGGTCTAAGGTCGGTCCAAGGATTCTCAATCAGGGAACCCCACCCCATGGTTTCCTACAGAACCTCTGGCTGCTAGGACCCACACAAGTCCACTAGCACCACTTTCCATTGCTACTCATACTGAGATTTATAGGACAATCACATGTCCACATGCACCCTTAGGATGCCCTCAAGGTTTGTGCATCCAGCAATACCTACACTCAAACATTGAGTCAATTCACATGTCAAGTTCATTTTCATAGGATTTATCTCTAAACAAGAGTTTAAAGATCATAGCCAAATCATATACACACATATATTCATATTAAATCACCAAGAAGATGCAAGATAAACCAAATAATTATCTGTAATGGACGTATTCACGTTATTCCATGGGTTCCTTCTTTGCTTTACAAGCCTTGGGTCACCTGTGGATATAATAACGAATGTTTGGCCAACACGCAAGCTTCTCCACAACATTCAAATAGTCGATGCCAATCCAGTATGCCGACTGGGTTTATCAGGAATTCCATTAACCAATATGCTATGCCAGTTATCCGACTGGGTTTATCAAGCTTTCAACGAATGTTTTTCTAACAAGTAGGCTACTCCACAACATTCTAATGCCAATCCAGTACGTCAACTGGGTTTATCAGGCATTCCATTGACCAGTATGCTAAGACCATTCTCTGATTGGGTTTATCAAGCATACAACAACCATTCACACACATAGGGATGGTACCTCTTCTTCACTTTGCTTCTTAGTATGCAGCACCAAATGGCATGATATAAAATTGTAGCATATTCCATAAAATCACTCTCTAATATTGAAACACCAGGAATGCATCCATTCCCTTAGGGTGTAGTCAATGTTGACAACCATAACATGACACAACACCTGAAAGGTGTGCACCCCTTTCTAATGTGAGCCATGTATAAGGCCATAATCACACTCTGCAAGCAATCTGAAATAAAAACATGCTCTGTATATTAATTCTAATAATTAGACATGCATATTCTCAGCAAGGGTTACAAAATCCTTATTGGTTTGCAGATGTATTTTCTCTTCCTTTCACGAGGAATGGGGCTCCCTTATCTGAGTTAACAGTCCCTCGGGATTATTACCCCAATCCCTTTCTTGTTTCATAAACAACATATTCCCTATTGGAATAACTTCACCATCTCACCTACGTTGTTTACCAACAAGCAGTTCATACGAGACATTATCAAAATTTGCAATGGTGTTTCACCTGAAACCAATTTCCAAAGGATGGGATCCTTCCCATGGAGTTTGTCTTATGCAAGCCATATCACTTGGTTTTCCTGCAATGTGTCTTCCTGACACACTTCTCAAATAGCCAAACAATCAGCAGCATTAGCAATCAAATTCAAATCTGATTTCCACAACCAGTCAATGGCATTAATAATCAAATTCAAATATGAATTTACAATTCTGCCTCCTACAGAAATTTGATTTATTTAACCGTGAGCTCGTCCTCATATTATTTGGATCTTGTAAGTGGTATCACTCTGTCCATTATGGTTTTACACTTGCTTCCATAACCTAGACATCCACCTACAACATGTTCTCTTGACACAATTCTAGATTAGCCAAACAACCATTAGCAATTATTAGCAAATTTTCAAATCTGAAACTTACAAAGTTCATTCTCTATATAAATCAGATTTCACAAACTTGAGATCTTTCTCATAAATTTAAATTGAAAATTTCAAATCTATTTCATACAAAAATCAGATTTCACATCCATGAGATCTTTCTCACAATGTTTGGTTTTTGCACACGGTAGATTCCATCCTTTATTAGTGAATTTCGCACATCGCTATGTCGAAGACAATTCTACCTGCCATCTGAATTCTTCAATCATCCAAACAAGTTGGGAATACCCACGCATATAATATTTTCATTGCAACATTTACAACAACCATTGAAGTGATCGCAGAATTATAACATACTATAATTCAAACACTATCAACCATTAATATTTCAAATGCAATGAAATACGATCATTTTACATGCATCATTATCACAATAAAATGCAATATACAATCACATTATCTATATGAAGTCAAATAAAACTTTCAATATTCATGATTACAAAATCATATCATTTCATGCAACTCTGTCCTCCCAACATAGCATCCCAGTAGCCCATCAAACGTGACTACCCTTTTCATGCAATCATTTTCCTGCATCCATAGCAGCTCATGAAATGATCTCAGAATTGACAATAATTCATCATTTCATCTATTATCTAATTGCAATGAAACATATATATAACAACCATGCATTCACACAATGCATTTCAACATGTTCACCCACACATATGCATGCACATTCACGACATTTACATAATATTTTAATTTACATTTACTTAATGTACTCAATGCTCTACAACATTGATCTAAATATTCTTGTGCCTAAACAGGTTTCTTACCATGGTAAGTTGGAAATCCTAGCCAATGCTTCAACACCATACCCAGCCATCTCCCCAATCACTTGGTAAACTATTTGGGTGCCGTCCTCCTCCACCCGAACAACACATCAGGATTTTTCTCAGTCCTTGGTTGTTGGCAAAGAGGTTTCATTCTGAATTAACACCAATAGAGTGTTCATGGAATACTTGTGTAGCACTATAGCATCACAATTCCAACCACATTATGGCCCTAACCGTGACTATCTCATATGGCATGCACTACCACTATAGGACTAGGATAATTTTGATCTACAACAAGATCTAGGAGCCTTAGAGAATCTCACAAAATGAATTACTTGCAAAAACCATCAAAAACGCTTGAAAGAAGAGCAATTTACACACACTATGTGAACAGAAACTTGATATTATCTGTGGGCAGAAGGCACATGACACCTTCTCCTAAGTTTTCTTCTAGCAGGTCAGCCGATTATGAGGGTTCTCAAAGCAACCCAAGACGCACTGCCAGTAAGAGTAAGGGTAGGAAGAAGCATAGAGGTATTCCACAGGGTGAATTTAGGAAGGCAAGGCCTCCTAGTTTTGATGGTGAAAGTAAAGAAGGTCAAGAAGTAGAGGCATGGATTCGTGGAATAAAGAAGTACTTCAGAATGCATGAATATTCATAGAATGAAAAGGCTAAGGTTGCTATCTACAACCTTAGTGGAAGAACCTCTATTTGGTGGGATCACCTCATGCAAGTGAAAGGAATCAGTGAGAGAAGAGTCAGTTGGGGTAGATTCCAAAGATACTTTCAGGAGAAGTACCTATTAGCTAGGTATTATGATAGAAAAAGAAAAGAGTTCAATGAACTCAGGCTAGGACAGAGCACTATGGATGAGCATGTTCATAAGTTTCTGTAGTTGTTGAGGTATGTGGACTACATCAAGGATGAAAGAGTGAATATTCAGAGCTTCTCGGGTAGTCTACCGCAAAGCTATAGAGATAGGACAGAGTTTGTAAATCCACCAAGCTTGGATGAGACTATCAAGATGGCAGAGCATTGCTATGAGAAGAATAAAGGTAAAGAAGAAGAACAACCAGCGTGGAAAGGTAAACCCAATGGAAGGTTTGATCTGAATAAAGGTGAGTCTAAACCACCATTCATGAATCAGCCTAGGAGATTTCCACAAGGCCAGCAAGCAAGAAGAGAATTCAAGCCAGCTGTAACAGCTGATAGAGTGTTGAAAGGACCACTTCAGTGTTGAGGTTGTGGGGAGAACCCCATGCTCAGGGATTGCCCAACTGCAAATAAGAACCCTAGGAGCTTGCACAATGTTGGAGGAGAAACTACAGTAGGGGATATGGCAAGAGCAGCACCTAGAATTTATGCAGCACTGGATGATCATCAAGTAGACCATCAGTCAGCAGCGGTGAAGGTTGCAGGTAAGATTGTTGAGCAATCTATTTCTGTTTTGATTGACCCGGGGTCTACTCATAGTTATGTATCTCCTAATATAGTTGGAAGTTGTTCTCTTGGTAAAGTGAAGCATGACAAGGCTTGGCTAGTTCAATTGGCCACCGGTACCAAGAAAAAGGTAATTGAAGTAGTGAAGGAGTGTCCTATAGAATTGAATGGACTCCTCACACATGCTGAATTAAATATCTTGCCATTCGGATCATATGATTCCCTAATTGGCATGGATTGGTTGGAAAGGCATAGAGCCAAGGTGGACTGCTATGAGAAAGCATTGGAGTGCCTTGATGATGAAGGCAAGCCAAGGGTGGTTAAAGTAATTCCAAAGAAAGTTTCAGTGAGGCAGATTTCAGCTCTGCAATTAAGGAAGTTTTATAAAAGGGGTTTCCAGTTATATGTTGTACATATATCAGATTCAGCAGAAGATAAGGGACCCAGGGTAGAAGACTTCCAGATATTGCAGGAGTTCCAAGATGTGTTTCTAGATGAGGTTCTAGGATTTCCACCTAAGAGAGGCATTGAATTTTCCATTAATCTTGTTCCAAGAGCAACACCCATCTCTAAAGCTCCTTATAGAATGAGCATGCCAGAGTTGGTAGAGTTGAAGATGCAGCTGCAGGAGTTAATGGACAAAGAGTATATCAGACCGGGTGTATCCCCATGGGTTTCACCAGTGTTGTTCATTAAGAAGAAGGATGGAACATTGAGGCTATGTATTGATTATATGAAGCTCAATAAGGTGAGATTTAAGAACAAGTATCCACTGCCAAGTATTGATGACTTGTTTGATCAAATGAAAGAAGCTAAATTTTTTTCAAAAATTGACTTGAGGTCCGGGTACCATCAAGTAGGGATAAATGAAGAATAAATTCATAAGACAGCCTTCAAGACGAGGTATGGTCATTATGAATTTATAGTGGTGCCATTTGGTCTTACCAATGCACCTGCTACATTCATGTGTCTCATGAATAGTGTCTTCAGCAAGTACTTGGATAAGTTTGTGATTGTGTTCTTGGATGACATTCTTGTGTATTCAAAGAATGAAGAAGAGCATGATGAGCATTTGAGGATGGTATTACAAGTCCGTAGAGAACACCAGCTGTATGCTAAGTTGAGTAAAGGTAACTTATATCAAGAGAAGGTGTAGTATTTGGGTCACATTATATCAGCAGAAGGCATTGCAGTAGATCTAGAGAAGATTTAGGCCATCATGGATTGGTCCACTCCAAGGAATGCAGCAGATGTTAGATCTTTTATGGGCCTTGCTGGTTATTACATAAGGTTCATTGAGGGCTTTCCCAAGATAGCCCATCCAATCACTTCATTACAGAGGAAGGACACCAAATTCACATGGTCCGAGAAATGTGAAAGGAGTTTCTAGTAGTTAAAGGAGTTGCTTACTAGTGCACCTGTTTTGAAGATTGCAGATCTGAGTAAGTATTTTGTAGTATGCACCGATGCTTGCATTGAGGGACTCGATGGAGTGCTAATGCAAGAAGGTTCTGTAATTGGTTATGAGTCAAGAAAGCTGAAAGAGCATGAAAGGAACTATGCCACCCATGACTTAGAGCTAGTATCCATAATTCACGCTCTCAAGAGATGGAGGCATTATCTTTTGGGAAGGATATTTGAGCTCATAACGAATCATATGAGTTTGAAATACTTGTTTGACCAGCCAAATATGAATGCAAGGAAAACTAGATGGATGGAGTTTCTTTATGAGTTTGATTTGGAGATTAAGCATGTCAAAGGTAAGGAGAATAAGGTTGCTGATGCACTCAGCAACAAATTCCATATTGTAGCAATAAGTAGGTGTGAATCGGATTTGAAGGAAATAATTTTAGAGGCTCAAGATAGTGATGAAGTCTATCTCCAGATTAAAGAGAAATTGCAGTAGAATGTTATAGAGGAGAAGTATGCACGATATCAGTTGGATGAGGATGATGTTTTTGTTTATCAGGACACCAGACTGTACATTCCAAACAGTGCAGAGTTGAAGAAATTGGTGATGGATGAGATACATCAGAAGCCATACTCAAGACACCCAGGATATCAAAGACTATAACAACAGTGAGGAAGCAGTACTTTTGGCATGGTATGAAGAAGGACATAGCTGAATACATTGCTAGATGTCAGAAGTGCCAACAAGTCAAGGCAGAGCACCAACATCCAGCAGGATTGTTGCAACCCTTACCCATTCCAGAGTGGAAGTTGGAAGTGATTTCTATGGATTTCATAACAGTATTGCCTATGACAGTGAAGAAGCATGATTCAATCATGGTTGTGGTGGACAAGCTATCAAAGGTAGCTCATTTAAATCTAGTCAAGTCCACCCACAAGGCTAATGACATTGCATATATCTTCATGAGGGAGATATTTAGATTGCATGGATTACCTAAGGCAATAGTTTCTGATCGTGACACAAAGATCACATCCAATTTTTGGAAAGGTTTGTTCCAAGAGTTGGGAACTCAATTGAATTTTAGCACAGCCTATCATCCTCAGACAGATGGATAGACTGAGAGAGTGAATCAGATCCTTGAAGATATGTTAAGGATGTATGTGATGGATAAGCCATCTAAGTGGGAAGACTATTTCCACTTAGTGGAATTTGCTTACAACAATGGGCATCAAGAATAATTGAAGAGGAGTCCTTTTGAAGTGTTGTATGGCAGAGGATGCAGAACTCTAGTGAGCTAGGACAACCCAGTGAACAGAGTAGTGCTTGGACCAAAAATGATTGAGGAGATGGAACATGAAGTTGTTAAGATCAGGCAAAATTTGAAGGCAGCATAGTACAGGAAGAAGAGTTATGGATATCTAAAGAGAATGCATAAGGAATTTCAGATTGGGGATCATGTCTACTTGAGAGTGAGACCCAGAAAGAGTTCCATGAAGTTGGGAAGTTTTTCCAAGTTGGCACCAAGATATTGTGGGCCATTTGAAGTCCTTGATATGATAGGGATAGTTGCATATAGGATTGCATTTCCTGCTAACATGAGAGCTCATAATGTTTTCCATGTATCTTTGCTTAAGAAATATGTACATGACCCTAATCATATCATTGATTGGCATGTTATACATGTGGATCCAGAGGGAGAAATATGTACATGCATCCTTGACAGGAAGGTTACCTTGCTCTGGAACCTGGCCATAGGGCAGTTAAAGGTGCAATGGAGGCACCTTAGTCCAGAAGAGGGCACGTGGGAGTTGGAGGATGCCATGAAAGAGGCATTCCCATTTTTGTTCAGTTTTGAGAACACTAAGGATGGTTTTAATTTAACGGAGAGGGAGTTGTAATACCCCATTTTTCCCTTGATGTATTTAGATTTGATGTAAATACTGTGTATATACAGTATGTGTAATTTCCCTAGTGTGGAGCTCAAGGCCAAGGCCCCACTAGTGGATGTTTGAGTTTATTGCTTAGGCAAGTATTTTGACAGTTTGATTATTCATGCGCTGATTAAGCCATGAAGAAATGTAAATGATGTAATTATTACTGAATGAATAAAACAACCAAGAAGCTGTCTAAGGAAGCAACGAATGAGAAGGGGGCCATGTGTATCCACTAGGGAGAGGTGAGGGGGTTTGGGATTGGTTTCCCATGTTGCCACATGTCTAACTGAGAACCCGTTGGAACTCCCTGTTGACATTAATGCAACTGTAGTGGGTGGTTGAGAACCTTGATTGCTGAGGACGCTGAAGTATGGAGCATGCATGCAATTTCATATGGCAGGGCATGGCTTCGATCGCTTGTGCAGGACAACACTCAATCTCCTGGGGGAACTCGCTGAACCTGTTGACTATTGGGGAGGGGATTCATTCATTCATGCATGCATACACAGACACATAGATCTCCCATTCAGCAACAAACACAACCATTCACGCAGAAGGGGTTCTATTGATCCTCCATTCATGAACTTGGCCCCCAGGAACCCTCGACCCTTGCAGAGAATTCGTTCATGCACTTCCTATATACACCGAGCCAATTCTTGGGAGAGAAACCTGAAGTTAATTGTGATCCTACATGTTAGAGTATGCCCAAGAGTTTAGAGCTGTGACCACCAGGTGTGCAGATCCCAGTTACAGCGGCAGAGTAGCATTGATAGAAGATGTTGCACAGTGGTATTGGACGAGCGGCTGTGAGGAAACCCCAAGCCTGGTAACGAATCAGTTGTTGAATTGTGGGAGAGAGTTGGGTTGCTTGATAAACCCATTGAAGGTTATAGTCTCAAGAAAAATAGTGACTGGACCTTTCTATTCCCATCCTAGAATAGCACTGGAAGGGAAAGAGCGTGAGAGACTGTGCAATAGAGAGAAGGATTTTCCTTGTGTTGGATGTGGTAGGTATTGTGGGTGCTAGTTCAGCTGAGAGTGACTGGAGCTTTCTATTCCCATCTTGGAATAACAATGGAAGGGAAGATGCCTTGAAGGGCTGTGTGACAGTGCTGTAGGTCTTCCTTCTGTTAGATGTGGTAGGTATTGTGGGTGCTAGGTCAACTGAGTGCTGATATTCCTGCAGCTCTGTGGATGATCTCACTGGCTTAGCAATGCCTTCTTGTTGTCCCTGAATTATTTCATAACCATTGTAGGTTGGATTAGCATGGGTAGGTTCTCGGGAATGCTTGATAAAACCAACTACATACTAGTTTAGTATGAGAATGGAGCCTTGACTGTGAGAGAACCTGTTAGCCCTCCTTAGTGGATACACTACCCAGCTTGGGGGTGATCTCTCAACTGAAATAGTATAGGATGGACATAGATCTAAGGTTGGGTGGAACGTTGCTCTCACTTAGCCAAATGCTTCAAAATTGAAAGATAAGTATTTCTGTTATAGCAAATGATGGTGTTCCATTGTTTTGTGATGAATGCTTGTGTATAATTATGGAACTATGGAATGTATGTATATGAATAAGATTGACATGAAGTCATGTACAGGCTTGAGTAAGAGGCCGAGTTCACTGTTATATGTATATCTTATATTGCATGAGTTTAATGCGTGGTGATTCTTGTACATGATAGATGTGTTGACTGAATCTGTTTAATGCATTTTACATGTTATGATGAATGATATTGTGTCATTGTTTGGATATGAATTTTTATGCATAACTAACCCTGTGAAGTAGATGTATACTTACATCTGGTCCCTGGGTAAGAAGGGGAAACCATGGGAATGGTTGCAAGAACCTCTGTGGGTCAGATGGAAAGGAAGATCTTGGCAGGTAGCAGGTTGGAAGTGTCTAAGCATAGATATAGACAAAACTTCAAAGAATAAAATGGGAAGGTTAGAAACCTCACCTGATTAGGGGATTCTAACATTAGATAGAGCTCTCCAAGATATTTCCAACGGTACCAATCTTGCCCCATTTGGATGCTAGAGGAGGAAGTTATGCCCCTTAGAAGATTGATGAAGTTACCCTTACAAAGGCAAGGTTCCGCACGCATGGTTCCGCAATTGCGGGTTGCGGAATCGCCGAGTTCAAAATTATGCGTTTCGGGACTCCACAATTCCACATCCGCAATTGCGGGTTGCGGGATTAGTTGTTGAGGGGTCATCAAGTTCATATTATTGTGTTTTGGGCTTCTGCAATTCCGCATCCGCAATTGCGAGTTGCGGTTTGCGGGATGGGGATTGCGGGACCCACTGTTGCGTGTTGCGTGTTGCGGGGTAACCTCCCGTGGAAGTTGGAATTCCACATTTCTGCATCCATAATTGTGGGTTGCATATTGCGGGATTCATTCTTGCGGAATCAAGGTTGCGGGTTCGCAGCTGTGGGTTGTGGATTGCAGATCCGAACTCTCCTAACTGTGTGTATGGGCACTCAGTCGATGTTTTGGAAGAAAAGAAAATGGATAATGGTCTCCAGTGGCCAAGTAGGTTGGTGGGGATGTGATAAAAACAAAACCTGAAGTGGACTTTCTGTCAATGGGATCTCCAGCCCAATCCGAATCAGAAAATCCAACTAGTTGAAGTAAAGAACTAGCTGCATAGTGTATCCCAAAACTCTTTGTTCCTTGGACATATTGGAGGATATTTTTGGATTCCTTCCAATGGAGCTCATGTGGTTGTTTCATATACCTTGCTACAACACTTACAGCATAAGACAAATCAGGTCTTGTATGTGTAAGGTACAACAAACTACCAACTAGATACCTGTAGAGTGTGCAATCTACCAAAGGAGAATCACCAAATTCACCTAGTTTGATGTCAGAAAGGAATGGGCACTTGGATTCCTTACAATCATCCATTTTAAAATTAATTAGAAGGTCTGAAGCATACTTTGGGGTTGACTCAGCATGATGTCTCTTTCAAATTGCTCAATCTTCAAATCCAAAAATTTCCTTAGCAATCCTAGATCGGTCATGGCAAATTCACTGTGTAGAGATGCCTTAATTGAACCAATTTTTTTGTTGTAGCTCCCTGTAATTAAAATATCATCAACATACAATACAATAACCTGCAAAATACCATCACATTGCTGCAAATATACATTTGGATCATACTTGCATCGAATGAAACCAATTGAGAGCAAAAAAGCATTCATTTTTGCATACCAAGCCCTAGGGGCTTGCTTGAGTCCATATAGTGATTTCTTAAACCTACAAACAAGTGAAGGATACTCTTGGAAACCTTTAGGTTGTTGCATATAGATTTCTTCCTGTAGCTCACCATGTATGAATTCACTTTTAACATCCATATGGTGCACTTGCCAACCTTTACTAGCTGCAATTTGTATAGCTAGTCTTATTGAATCCATCTTTGCAACCGGTGCAAAGGTCTCGGTATAATCCACACCTTGGATTTGAAAGTAGCCCTTAGAAACTAATCTGGATTTGTAATTTATATCAGAACCATCAGCAGCAAGTTTGGCTTGAAAAATCCACTTGCATTGCACAATCTTCCTATTGGGAGGAAGGGGAACCACATCCCATGTTTCATTCTCTTGGAGAGAGTGGAATTCTTCTTCCATTGATGATTTCCACCTTGGATCATGATAAGCTTCCTGATATGACTGTGGATTAGATCCAATCATCATATAAAAGTGATCATCAAGAGCACTTTCACTTGCAAAAGGAAGCATTGTTTGTTTGAGATCTAGTCTTCCTAGGCTCTTGGTTATTGCCTGCCAATTCACATGTAGCTTGTATGATTTTTTCATCCCACTTGGGCCTTGATGGTGAATCATCTACAGAAATGTCATCTTCATCCATGTCATTATCAGAATTATCAGAAAATACAGAGCTTGAATCATTACTTACTTCATCAAGGTGTTGGGAAGAAGAGCATTCCCCCGGTGCAAGCTCAAAATCTGGTATTGGTTCCTCTTCGAATTACACACTTCTCTGAATGAAAGTTTTGAGTGTGGATGTGTCAAAGATATTATAACCCTTTGTGTCCTCACCATAACCAACCATGATACATTCCTTGCTCTGTGGCTGCAAAGCCTTCCTCTTTTCTGAAGGAATTCGAGCCCATGCTCTTGATCCAAAAATCCTAAAATTTGAGACATTTGGTTTTTGGCCAAACCATGCCTCATAGGGAGTTTTTCCTTTGACTAATTTGTGGAATGCCTTGTTCTGAATATGTGCAGAACAATTGATAGATTCATCCCATATCTTAGGGCTTAGATCCCTTTCTTCAATCATGCATGTGGCCATCTCTTTGAGAGATCTATTTTTCCTCTCTGCCACACCATTTTGTTGTGGTGTGTAGGGGATTGAATGCCACATTCCTCACAAAGATGCTGCAGATTTTTGTTTACATAATACTTCCCGTTATCATTCCTAAGGATTTTTATCTTATGCCCACTTTGATTTTCCACTAAGGCCTTCCAAATCTTCAATTGCTCAAACACTTCATATTTTAATTTAAGGAAGTATACCCAGCAGAATCTAGAGTAGTCATCAATGAAGGTGAGTACATACCTTGATCCACCATAGGATGGAGTGGGTATCAGACCAATGAGGTATGAATGTACCAATCCAAGTGGTTGTGTGGCTATCCTTTTCATTCCCTTCTCATAGTTGCGTTCTGGATGCTTCCCAACCACACAGCCAATGCAAGCTCCATTCATATATTTGATTGAAGGAAGCCCTTCCACCATCTCATCTTTGTGTAGTGCTTGGAGATACTTGTAATTCATGTGACCAAATATTTCATGCCATAGCTTGGAGGTCTTGTTGGCCTGAGAGAGGAGAGCTTGGTCACTAGAACTAGGGAGGAAATTTGAGAACTTGTACATCCTCTCTTGGTGGACCCTCCCCTCATCTGACCCACAGAGGTAACATGAACACAACAGGGGTGTCTAATTCTCCCCCAAATCCATGACTGAACCTTCTGAACATTCCAGGCCTTTACCAACTTATCCCTATTGATCAAGGCATAAATTCATAGCATTACAAATAAGAATGCAGAGGTGCAGAAGCATGGTAAAATAACATACACAACATAATTAAACCATATTCACACACACCAGAATTCCTCTACCAGCATTTTATCATAGGCATATACAACATAATGAATAGGAATTCAGTCCTATTACTCAGCTGGATGAATCTATGTATCCTGACATAAACAAACAAACATGCATATATGTAAAATAGGCATAATTTGACCACGGATCACACTTATCTTTTCATTGAAATCCCCAAGCGACTGGATATGGACTGCAACATTCCAACCCAACCATAGGTCTCTACCCAACCTATATTATTCCAGCACTCAGATACCACCCCCGAGCTAGGGCTATGTATCCACTAAGGAGGAACTACTCAATTCCACTCATAGCCTTAGGCACAATCAATCAAGGTCATCCAGCACACAGTTGGCTCTGTCAAGCAAGTGGGGAGGAAGGGAATGGGTTTTCTAATTCAATGAGCTCAACCACAAATATATAGGTATATCCAATTAAATTCATATAGTCCAGGCACCCCCATCACCTCCACTCTCAGCCTAAGTAAGGTCCCCTTCTCTGCTACACAGTCCCTCGAGCACCCCTTTCCTCAGCGTTGACCTGGGAAGGTATGCCTAGGATCGACTTCTAAACCAAGGATAAATGGGCATTCACTGGATCTACCATGAAATATTCCCCTGGGTCTCTCTCCCACTACGATCCACTCTCGGATATCCTCAACGTTGCGGCTGAAAGGACCTGTCCCGCAACTAGATTCTCGATTATTAGATCTGGGTTTTCCCATGGGTTTGAGGGAGTCTCACACTCACAAATTCACCCCAGGTTTCAGGTTGATGGGTCCCCCATTGGATTTAACCTCCCACACAAATTTCTGGGCGATCTTAGCACTTCCAAATGCGGCGTCATCCCAAGTCACGATTTTCTGGTTGTACCTCCCTGTTGGGCCTGCGTCCTCCATGAAAAATCATGAATAGATCCTCTACAATGGAATGGGGATGAGGGAAAACTTCCTCCCATGAGGTGGAGTGACTTCTTGGTCAAGCCAACCAATCCCATACCCTACCTTATGAATTCCAGGGTTGCTCATACTCCATCACTCTCATGGACTGATTTCTGAATTACTTCTTTACAATACAAATCAATGACAGCTAGGATAGTCAAAGGGGGTTCCCAAGGTGACTAATGGAGTCCTATGGTTCAATCCCACAACACCCTCACCTCTTCTTAGTGGATACACATAGCCCCCTCATTTAGTTGCATCTATAGCCAACCCCTTGGTATTTTTTTTATTTGCATTATAATCATCTACATGTTTTTACAATTTCCATGGCTTACTAGCACATGGATATCACAATTTGAAATACCAAGCTAATCATTCACTAGCGGATCCTTTGCCTTGATCTCCACGCTAGGAATCATACATCACATATATGCAATGTTTACATTACAAGCCAATACATCCGAATGGTCAAAATGGGGGTATTACATCTGCACTTTGGGCATAAAGAACATAAGTTAAAAATACCACTAGATTCACTCCCTTCCATCTTTTTTATGGCATCAATGCAATATTACCCATAAAGTGTGATAGTTCCACTCTCCAAACCATCATCGAACTACTCCCTGATACTCTTGCACTTGAGAAATGCCTTCTTACTTTGGAACATCTCAATGAAAAACAATTCATCTCATTACAACAAAATGATTCCATGAAGACACGATCAAAAGGTCATTATGATTTCCAAGTTCACCCTCGCATATTTAGCAAAGGTGGTATTGTCCTCGTATTTGACACAAAAAGGACACCAAGCCAATACTATGTAAGTTTGTCCCCATTTTAAAAGGACCATATATCATCAAACAATGCCTCTCGAAAGGTGCATATGTGCTAGTTTTCGTATAAGGAGACCATTTTCGTAATCCTTGTAAATGGGTTGTACTTGAAGAAATTATATCCCTAACCTGCACCATCATGTTTCAACAAACATTGTAGAATATACAACATTATTTTTATTTAATTTTTATTATTTGTTTGATCTATTTACCATTTCTCAAACACTAGTCTCACTTCCTTTACAAATGACTTCAAATATGGATTGTTATGTCGGCTTCGCTGACGAAGAAATTCATTGGTCGAAGAATCTCACACTTGTTGCTTGGGATATTTACACTTCAACGTATACTATTTTTCCACACTAGTGGTGCATGTCTTGTTCAAGACACTAACAACAAACCAGAATGTGATGTTGTCGTTGGATTGTTGGTTTATCGTTGGTTCTAATACCAATTACAACATCTTTCCAAATTGATTTATATAATTAAACACATTCACATAATATAATGGCACACAACAACATTAGCATTACACAAAAATTACCCTAGAAACCTTGCTTCTCGAGGAAAACTAGTAAACCAATTAACTTTCGCTCATCCATTAATCAAACACATGTTTTTGAGTTTTTTATTAGTAGATGAGTGAAATCTCACTGGTTTGTTGGTTTTCATCCAGAAGAGAGGTTTCCATGGTAATTTCTATGTAATGTGTTGATGTTGTTGTGTTCCATTGTCTTATGTGAATGTGATTAATTATATAAATCAATTTACAAACCTATTGTAATTAGTATTAGAGAAGACAATTGATATCATAGTTTTTTTTGGATGCAGGGGGGTGCATTTTTTAGTTAGGGTTTGGCTTGGTCCTATATCTAAAGAATACCTGTTACAGTGGGATATTTCTGAAAACATTGTTTCATTGTAAGAATGGCTAACACATCAAGGATAGAAATTGAAAAGTTCAATAGAAAAAATTTTGAGCTTTGGAATCTTAAAATGGAGTATCTCCTTGTAGATCGAAAACAATGGATTGCAGTCAATCCAAGAACGACTCTGGATGGTATGTCAAAAGAAGACTAGAAAAATATTGACAAAAAGGAAAGGAGTACAATTTGACTTTGTCTAGCATATTATGTATTACTGAATGTCTCAAAAGAAGACATTGCAAATAATCTATCTGAAAATTTGAGGAACTTGTACTAGTCAAAATCTCTGTTTAAAAAGTTGTTTCTTCAAAAGAAGTTATACCTTCTAAGGATCGGTGAAGGTGACTCGGTTATAGAGCATATGAATGCATTCAACACTATTATCAGTCAACTGTTTTCCATGGATATTAAAATCACCGAGGAGGAGAAATGTATCATTATGTTGTGTTCTTTGTCGGATTCTTGGGATAGCCTAGTCATGGCTATTGGAAGAAACAACACCACATTGAATATAGACGATGTGGTCACATCTCTGTTGTCAGAAGAAATGAGACAAAATAACATGGAAGGATCGAACCATGAATCCTTGATGGTAAGAGGTTGGTTGGTAGACAGAGAAAAAGGAAAAAAAATCGATATAAAGTCGAATTCGAAGGGTAGATATAAGACTAGATTTCCTGGTTCAATGATGAAAACATGTTTGTGATGGGACAAAGTCGGGAATTATAGGCGTACTTGCAAGTCGGAAAAAGTCAAGAAAGGAAAAGGGTCTGATGAAGTTCAGTTGGATAATGGTAAGTCTTCACAATAATAGAAATGACATGTGTATTTGGCCTTCACAATTATATAATTAGATTGTGACTCTTTCCTTATTGACTCATATGCATCATATGATATGACACCTCACAAAGAGTGGTTATGTGAGTGTGGAAATATCGATAGTGGTGATCAAGGAGGATATTAAAAGGAAAAAAATTTAGAGTTCTCTAATATCATCAAATATGTCATCATCATGAAGAGCTCATTGATACACTAGTACAAAATGAGAGATAAATAACCAGGCGACCAAAAACTTTGGTCAACATAGCTTTGTCAAGGGATAAATGACCAAAATTGATAAATTTTAAGTGAATTAACTAAAAATGACCAAGATAAATGACCAATTTGGTCACATGATAAGAACTAAACTAAAAATGACCAAGATAAATGACCAATTTGGTCACAGGATAAGAACTAAACTAAAAATGACCACATAACAATTGGTCATTTATTTGGTCATTTTTAGTTATGTCACTCCGATAATGGAAAATTACAATTTTGACAATGAATTTGTACAATTAACTAAATTTTAACATTGAAGATGGATTCAGAGACTCCTTTAGGGGGTATCTGAATCCATCTACAGTGTTAAAATTTAGTAAATTGTAGACCCCTTCATGTGTCACAGATCAACCATTGACACCAAATAATTAGCGTAACTGATCATGGTGACGTCATGATAATTATTAGGAGACACCTACATATTCTGCACGATGGTGTGACGTTGATGACTAGCATCACAATTATAATTATAATTATAATTATACCCACTGATGTACCCCATAGCCATAATTTTGTAACCATGTATATATTAATGATCATAATTTTATAATATTATTCAATAATATCACATATAAATTAGATTTGAATATAATATGATCGCGTACGTACCTCCACAAACCCAAATACAATATTATTTTTGTGTTAGTGATAATTCCCAAGATTCCTTGGTAAAGTTTGTTTATGTTTATCAAGCTACAAACCATTTCTTCCCAATATAGGCAACAAGGTAAGCATCATGTTCTCAATTGTAAACCATGTCGACCACCCAAAATATCTTACCAAATATAGTTCATTTAGGAATTAGGGGACAATTTTGAATAATTAATTAGTAGTATTGTATGCAATGATTTATGTTCAAAAGGAGAAGCGAGTGGTTTATAGTGAAATTATTAATGAATTGTTGTACTTCGACATAGAGGGTGTTTAATGGAACCTAAGAGTTTTCTAGCAGTCAAATTGTCAATAGGTCGATAGATATTATTTATATATTCCTTTCTAAAAACTTAAAATTACATAATTATTGAAACAATGCACTTCCAAAGACAAGGAACAAAAACAAGTTTTTCTCATTGCAAAAAATATTTTAGATAATTTTGCATATTATATGGTAAGGAAGTTTCCACCATTTGAGAAAAAATTTCTATCAGCTAGCTATGTCATGTAAAAAAGATAACCATAAGGAGAAACTATCAGTTTAATAAAATGGTCATGGTCCTTTAGCTAGGATTTCTTGAATTTGTTATTATTTACCCAAAAGCAACGTCATGAAAAAAAGATAACCATAAGGGGAAACTATCAGTTTAATAAAATGGTCATGGTCCTTTAGCTAGGATTTCTTGAATTTATTATTATTTACCCAAAATCAGAGGCGAAAAATATTTCTTAGTGGTCACAATATTGTGAATTGATTAACTATCATTGTGGAACTTATTAACTCTTATGTGTTCATTCCACCATCTGCACTTTTTCTAAAGTACTAGAGATGTGAGAACTGATATCCTTTCTAAAGCCATCAATATCCATGATATGTTTGTATGCCATGCCTTCATAGATGTAGTTTTTAATGATAGTTTTACCATGGGAAAAACATCAATATCCATGATATGTTTGTATGCCATGCCTTCAGAGTTGTAGTTTTTAATGATAGTTTTACCATAGGAAAAAATGAACATAAGTTCACCTTAGGAAATTACAAACCCCTAATAGAATTCCCAAAATATTATCTTCAAATGAAAACTCATATTTTGTTTTAAATACAAAAGCAAAATTGTTATTTATAAAATAATATATATTATTTTAAATAAAAAACAAAACAAAATATATTTTAAATAAAAAAACAAAATTAAACAAAAAAACAAAATCGTTAAAGCAAAAGAGCCATGTTTATGGCAGGGCTGTCGAAAACCCCTGCTTGGTCCATACCCATGATACCCGTGAATGCAACCACCAAGGGATCCAGGGCAATCGTGAAACCTGGATTTTACACCAAAATGTTTGGTTTTGGCAGGAGGGGAGGGGTTTGGGTCTAAGAAGGCATTTAATAACTACTTCGCATGGAAATTGTTGGGCAAATTCTGGTGTGCGGGGGCTTCTACAGCAACAGAGTTAAAATATACTTCTTCTCAGGTTAGTAAATCTACTTCAATTACTCCGTGATAGAATAATTACTCCGTGCATCTAAAAATCAACAATTACTTTTCTGAGGCTTGTCTAGTAACTACAGTTTGTATATTTAGGGTTTTTTAACATCCAGAGTTTGATATTTTTATGAGGCCTCAAAATTTGATTTGAATTTTATCTCTGGTAGTTCAATGTCTACAATTTAACATATTTTCTAGGAATCTTCAATGCATTGTGTGATAGAAGGGAGTTTGATTGATCTGTAATTTTTCTGGAAAATTTGGCAAACTACAATATTGATATGGAGGGGGCATTCGTTAAATAGAGTGGTCAAAATGCGGCGATAATTTTTCGGTGACAGATTTTTTAAAGCCATAACTCACTCCATGTTTATCTGATTTTATTTATGACCACAATTTGGAAATCCCACGGCCACTTTGCATCTATAGCACTGATCTGGAAGAATTATGGGCACTCTGTCAAAAGAGAACTGGTCCAGAAGCTAGGATGCCCTGAATATAAAAAAATATCCTTCAAATTGTTTAAAACTCATTAGTAACAAAGGGTACAATGGTGAAATGGGGTTCCACTCCCCAGGTACCGACTTAGTCATTAAAATAAGGGCCTCGTCAAGTCTCTAACCAAGCTCATTTACTCCCAGGTCAGCTGAATATCCTGTTAGGAAATCATGCAGGGTACTATGGGCCCAAGGCTTGATTATCCATTACACCATCTTGCTTAAGCCGAATATCCATTAGGATATTTTTTTATTGATCTGTCTTGCTAAGGCTGGACCTCGGTATGCTTCCGTAACACCCCAAAATTTCACAAAATTTAAAATTTTTCTATATAACATTTAATGCATGTACTAGCTGTGCGGAATTATAATTAATACTTCTATGTCATCCTACTGGAATAAATGTTTGTAACTATCTGTAGTGCCCCTAGACTACTATAGACATTGAGGGCACCTGCTGAGTCACCCAACTGTTTGAAACGTTAATAAAATAACCCTATGATTTTATTTTGAGTATATTTATGATTACGATTGATTGATATATGTGCATTTGGGTAGTTATTGTGAATGGACGATTTCATGTTATTTAACGATTAACTTTGATATGAAAATTGTACATATGGATAATGCTTAACGACTAGCTGTATGGTGATTATGTATTTGTCGACGAAATGTATATTTGATTAGAAGTTTGAATAAATCATAAATGTTTAACGATACTTGATTTAGAAATCAGATGATGATTATTGAGGACAATGCTACTAATAAATTGTTGTGAGAAGTGTGTGTAGAAACAAGTGAGACGGTTCACCAATGGACACACAAAGGAATATGAAGGGTCGTAGAGTACAGGTAAATCACACACAGAGGGAGCGACGACGATGTCGACTTCCGACACGAATACCACGCATGAGCAGATAAGCACTGATCCGCTTGCTCAAGAGGAATGCGTGAGAGCGTACGAGGTGGGCCACGACGGAGTTGGTCACGTACGAGTTGAGGGGCGCGCAGTGAGAACGGACTCACTCCTCAGCGCCATTAGTCCCTAGATAGCATGTAGACGGAGGATGGATGGTAACGATTCCTAAAATCCCTACAAGAGTTCCCGCAAGTCAAAATGGAAAGATGGTGGCAGAAGGGCCCAACGATGCGGTACCCTGTCAAGAACGGAAAGAATGGACGCAAGGACCCAACGAGGTGGTACCATGCCAAGGAATGGAAACCATGGATGATTGGACCCGACGGAGTGGTGCCATGTCAGGGGATAAAAAAATTAAGGAACCAGGAGCCCAACGACGCGGCACCGTGATCCTAGTGAGTTTGATTGTTAAATTAAACTGCATAAAAACTTAGGAGAATAACTCTAGATTATTACTTAGCAAATGCATAACAATAGCTTAGACATTTGCACATGAATAGTTATTTTGTTGAGCATTTAAAATAATAGAAATTATTATTTAGGAGCAAAATAGATTAGACACCTAGTCAACTAAAAGCTAGGAGTTGATTAAAATATCTGGGGGACAAACTAGAGCAAACTTAGGGGTGTAGGTGCACTTCCCAGAGAAACTGACACTTGGATGGGTGAGTGTTTTAATTAAATAATTAATTAAAAATATTTAATTATGCATGAAGCGACACGTGTCGCACGAGATTTTCCTTTATAAGGAAGGCTCAGGGAATGGGTAAAGGGCCCATAATTTGGACGATTGTCGTAATTTTTGAATGCCTCAAAGACTTGCTGCTATCTAAGGGTTTGGCTTAGAAATCCTGGTGGGAAGGGAAGCCCAAGCTGAATTTCTGAAATACTTGTGTGAGCTCTACGACCCAAAGCTCGGGGGAGGCCATGCGACTGAAAGCATGAGCCTATGGTTGGGTGGCGAAGCTAACGGTTGCTTCGCCTATGGTTAAACGAGCTTTGCTGGAGGGATCCTACGGAAGACGAAGGCGACAATGGACCAGCCGGATCGGGTTGACAGGTTAAGGTTTTGCTTATTTTTGTTAAGTTATTCATGCTTTTTATTTTATTTTTCCAATAACTATGATGGCTAATTTGTTTGTATGAAGTTATTAAAGTTTCAGGTTCAGTTGAAGGAGACCCTAAAGGAGGGGTCCTACACTATCATACAGTGTAATGTTTGTCGCCTTGTTATGAAATGAAATTAAAGTCTACAATAAGATGTCATTGAATGTTTCCTTGTCTCAGTTGTATTCTTAGATTACTCATATCGATGCTCAAACAATATTAAAGTTTGTAAGTGCTAAATATTGTTCTTCTTTTTTATGATGAAAGGGGTCCTAAGGGCACCTTGAGGCTTACTTAGCATATGTGCTAAAGCATTTGGACTTTCCCTTTCGCAGATTTACAGGTAAGGGTGACACGTCAGATCAAGTAATACAAATATATTTTAAAAAGTACTTTCAGTTAGACATCAAAGGTTCTATATAGGAATTTCTAAGGTAATTATACAGTGACTCGTCTATAGTTTGTATTTGTAACTATACAACGCATACAATTCCTTTGTTTATCATTTAAATGAAGAAATAGAGTATTATAGCAATGGTTTAGGATAATATGCGCTGCAATTAATTGTAACAAGGATAATGTGCTTTTATGATACCTAGGCTAAATGCATGGTACCCTATATTCCTATAACATGTGAACTATATGTAAATTACATGCTTATCAAATAGTGTGGACTATATTCAATTTCCAATGAATCCTTATAGTGTAAACTATATGCAAAATCCTATGTAATATCTTATAGCATAAAGACTATATGCAAATCGTATGTAATATCTTATAGCATAAAAACTATATATCAATCCTATACGTGTAAATTTTATGCCTTGGTTTCCAAGATGATATAATGTGATCGATATCTAAATGAATTCGATATCCTAATGTAAACTATGACTTACATTGGAATATGTATATATGACAGGGTTGCAAACAAAGTTATCATGCCAACGTATGATAAGACACGGTATTAATTTTGTAGTGGATATGCGCTGGCAGGAGTTCGTAATCCATCCTTGGACTTAAACACTCCTATCTACCACATTCGTGGGAGATCTTGGTGGCAGATTACGTGTCGATTGTCATGTGAAAAGTGGTATGGTCAATACTGATATTGTCGAGTTGTACCAATCCTCGTCCTGGTGTCTTTTTGAGCTGGAATGTGTGATGGAAAGTGTATTAAAGTGTTTTTAATGCAATAGTTGATTGCGTTCTCGATGTAGGATCTCCACCGCTGATCTGGAGATGCTCTTGGTCTTTTGGAAATAACCCTAATCTCCACTATGTTTCGTCGTTGTTGTTTTCCTTTGGCATTCAAAGTGTTAGAGAGTGATACTAGGGAGAGGTCGACCGACCTGCGAAAACTTAGGGTTTGTTAGCAGGTTTTGAGTGCTCCTTCTGTGATTCGAAACCGTTACCAGTGAGTGGTTACTGTTACAAATTGATAATCTTAAGAGCCAAGCTCTGTGTGGAATTTTACTGCATTGTTTTGGTATTTGGATGTCTCGGGAAACTCACGCCGGTTGTAATGGTATTCGTCTTTGAAGCTAGTTCATGAGGAACTCCTTTTTCAAGTTCGATACCACAATTTGCAGGGAAGGTTGATAGTCTTCGGAGTTAAGAGTCGAGTAACTTCTATAAATATGTGCACTGTATTCACCAAGTAAAGTGCGGTTGTCTCTGGGTTCAACTAGTTGCAGATGCTATCATTTTCAACCTTTGGTTTTAATTATCAAGGTAATGTCATACTTGTAGTTTTCGTATGGTTGCATTCGTCAGTATTTTGCTTAGCTTTGGGATAAAGTTTAACCTCTCTCTGTGTTCATGACAGGTTTTGTCATCTTCAGGGGTCTATGCTCCAGTTAAGTGGAAACTACTGTGTGTAAGTGGTAATTCTGGGTGGTTTCCCTTGTGGGTTCTCCTGAAAACTGTTTGTTGTGTTGAAATGGTCGAATCCTTCAATTTTCTGGAGACGTGGTTGTTGTTGCAATGCTTACATTCTGTCAAACTAACGTAGGGAGGATGGAATCCTCAACCTACTCTTATACTGTATTCTACAGTTTACTGTATGTTGAAATGTAATACTTGTTTACCATGGTTTTAACCCTCGACTTCTGGATAATGATGAAGGGTTCAGCCCTTGGTTTTACACCATGTCTAGAAACAATGTTCTATGTTAATGGTTGTTAATGTTCATTGATTTTGGTGTTGGCCGAGAGCCAAAAATCAATGTTTTGTTTTGAAACTTTGAAACCCTAACCTATTCGGTTCAGGAGGTGATTTTGGAAATAGAAATCTAGCTTCATGTATTTATATGGTTTGATGCAGATAATGTTGACGATAGGAAAATAATGCCTCTGTCAAATGTTAATGCCGAGATATTATTTTGTTTTAGTTTAAGCAATGCAATGAGATAAATCTTTTTGTGACTATATTCTATGATGTTGAACATGTATCCTTAATCTATTTGAAACCTGATAATATCTGAGTTAATAATTCTATTGTAAGGGTTTGGCCATAGAGTTGATATGGGCCTGTCTCGAACCTAAGCTTATTTTGATTCTTCCAAGAGTTTCGAACCTAGAATTTGTTATGGAAGAAAATGTTTTCAAAAGGTTGAACTCTGTTTTTAATATTTGGATTGATAAGTGTTGCAGAAAATTCTAAAGGTTATGATGAATAAACTAGGGTTGGAACCTTAGTGTTTTTATTCTACAAAAAAATGTTTAGAATTTATAACTACAGTTTGATAATTAAATTAAAATAATAGATATTAATTATGTGTACTATACAACAATGCTATTGTTTGCAATGTATAAGAATCTATACATACTTGGTAGCAATTATGTTTATTTAGTAAAGTTTATTTTGCAGCTATCATATTTCAGGAATGTTAAAGAAAGAAATAAGCTGACATTAAACACTTATACTGTTTGAAAAGAATATTAAGAGAATACATAGCATAAACATTTTGAAAGGAAATAAATGACTTACATTGAAAACCCTAGGTTTTGTACCGAGATGAATTGTTTACTTCTAATACCATGTAACACAAAATATTACAAGGCCTGTAATATGAAATGAAGTTCTATTTCCTGAGTCTAGACATATATATAATTTATATTTCAGTAAATAACTAATAAGAACATTAAGAAAAACACAAACAGTGTTAGTCTATTCATTCATTTGACATTCTGTCTATCATTCATCTATCTAATCTTTCCTCTCTATACTAGAGTACTATACATAAACCAGTATGGGGGAAAATATAGTGGAGGCATTTTATCAATTCATAAATCTATTCAACAGTTTACAAAATCCTAAACAGATCAAAAATCACACTTATACTTCTGCACTATCATTAGTTAGCTAAAGAATACTAAATTAACAATTTATAGAAAGTAAGTTATCTACTTAGAGACTGAAATGACAAGTAGAACCTGTAACTGTAGATATGGTGTTCAAACACCCAAGGAGGCCTGTTCCTCCCAACCTTCTCCAGAAGAAGCATCCAATCTACTTGCCTACTTTGGACCCCCAAGCCTGTTTACTGAACCACTAGGTAGACGAACTCTGTGTAGAAGCAAGGCACTCAGAAATTGTACAGGTAGCAAACTATTAAGACTTGCTCCTCAACTTTTAGGACTCTGCACTCAGCAGTATAACTCTGCACTCAGGAGTGAAATAGATAGACTTACACCATGATAAAAAAACTAGCATATCCCCTCATCGAATCTCTTGGGTGCAAGCAGCATAACCCCAAGGTAAATTTCCTCGTCAAGAAAAGTGATGAACTTCGGTCCAAAATTTGATGGCTCTTAAAAAGATTGCCTAGGTCTTTAGTGGTCAGTTTTCAATAAATGAGCCTCAAGCTTCAGTCCCATCTTTCAGGGCACTATGACCACAATTCAAGGGATTTGTCCCATACCAACAGCTAGTTCCTTGGTTCATGAAGCTGCCATTTGTCCATTGCCTTCTACCCCATATTCCATTCCACCTAGTGGGTCAGTAAACACTCTTTCAACGGTCTCCTTAGGTGTTTGTCTCCTATTTAATTTATTTAATAATAAAATATTATGCAAATTACAGTCATCCTTGGACACTTTACAATAAATTTAAGATAATGTTTCCAACATAAAAAAAAAATTAGCGAAAAGGGGTATGTTACAAACACCCCCACTTAAGCTCAACATCGTCCTCGATGTTGCTTATTCTTCGTCAGAGCCTCCCTGAAACAGAACTGGATATGCTACCCGCATTTTACTTTCCAGTTCCCAGGTAGCTTCATCAGGGCTAAGGTGCTTACATTGCACCTTTACCTGCCCTATGGTACGATTCCGGAGCATAATTTCCCTCCTTTCGAGAATACAGTACGGTTCCACCTGAAAATCTCCTTCAGGTTCCACCTATATGTCATTCCAATTCAACACTTGAGTACCATCGTGCACATACTTCTTTAAAACAGAAATGTGAAAGACATTATGGATTCTTAAGTTAGATGGCAAAGCCAATTGATATGCAACAGGTCCAATCTTTGATAGGACTTCAAATGGTCCACAGTACCTTGGTTCTAGTTTAGCACAAGTCCCAAGCTTTAAAGAACTTTTCTTGGGTTTTACCTTTACAATAACATGATCTCCAACCTGAAATTCTCTTTCTGTGTGTTTCAGATCTGCATAACTTTTTTTCCGATCTTGTGTAACTTTTAAGTTTCCTTGAACCTATTTCATGGTCAGCTCCATCTCTTTTAACAAATCTAGTCCTAACATTAATCTATTCACAGGGTTATCCCAAGAAATAGGAGTACAACACTTTCTTCTATATAAAATCTCAAATGGACTAAGTCTAGCGGATGCTTGATAATGATTATTGTATGCAAATTCAGCTAAATGCAAATAATATTCCCACTTAGTTGGATGATCTTTAACATACATTCGTAACATGTCTTCTAAAATCTGATTAACCCTCTCAGTCTGTCTGTCAGTTTGTGGATGGAAAGCAGTACTGAAATTTAATTTAGTATTTAAACCATTAAACAATGTTGTCCAAAAATTTCTAGTAAACTTGGAGTCTTGATCAGAAATAATTACCTTTGGAATTCCATGCAAGTGAAAGATTTGCTTCATAAAAACATCTGCATTGTTAGCAGCTTTGAATGTAGTCTTAACAGGAATAAAATGAGCAGATTTACTAAGTTTATCCACAACAAACATTATTGAATCATTATGTTTCTGATTCTTATGTAAACCTATAGAAAAATCAATACTTATAATCTCCCACTTCCATTCCGGAATTGGCAATGGTTGCAATAGGCCAACTAGGTGTTGATGTTCATCCTTAATGGTCTGACATTCAAAACACCTAGCTATGTACTCAGCCACTTTATTCTTCATGTTGGGCAAAAAATAATCCTTCCTTAACATAGTTATCATTTTCTGATAACCTGGATGTCCCGAATAAGGACTCTTATGAACTTCATCCAAAATCAGCAGCTTAACTTTTGACACATTAGGTACATAAATTTTGCTTTTATAAGTCATTAAGCCCTTTTCATTAATGATGTAATTTGTTGTTAAATTTTCAGATAAATTTGCAGCAACCTTATCATGCAATTTTTGATAATCTTCATCTTGCTTAATTCCTTCTTCAATTTGATTTTTCAAATCTGTCTTAAACATGTTGATTGCTGCCACAAAACTTAATCTAACATTTCTGCTCAAGGCATCAACAACTTTTTTTTCTTTACCTTTAATGTGTTGGATTTAGAAATCGTACACGCTAAGGAAATCTAACCACCTAACTTGCCTTGCGTTAAGATTTGTTTGATCCAACAAGTATTTTAAGCCCTTATTATCTGTCATTGGTATAAACTTTCTTAAAATCAAGTGATGGAGCCACATTTTTAGTGCATGTATCACGGCTGCTAGCTCTAGATCATAAGTTGCGTAATTCTTTTCGTGGATTTTTAACTTTCTAGACTCAAAAGCGATAGCATGACCTTCTTGAGTTAAGACCCGTCCAAGTCCTTCATTAAATGCATCAGTGCATACAACGAAGTCCTTATTAGGATCAACAATTTTTAAAATGGGTGCAGTTGTTAATAATTCTTTTAACTTATTAAAACTTTCTTGACATTTATGATCCCAGATGAATTTCTTCCATTTCTTCTGCAAAGAAGTTATGGGATTCACAATTATAGAGAATCCTTCAATAAACTTTCTGTAGTAACCTATTATTCCCATAAATGACCGTACATCAGTTACGTCTTTAGGGACAGGCCACTCATTAATTGCTCGTATTTTATCTGGGTCGACAAAAATTACGTCTTTAGAGATTATGTGACCTAAGTATTGTATTTTCTCTTTATAAAAGTCACATTTACTGAACTTAGCATAAAGCTGATGTTCTCTTAACACTTGCAGAATTATTATTAAATGTTTGTCATGCTCTTCTCTAGTTTTTGAATAAATTAGAATATCATCAATGAACACAACTACAAACTTATCCAAATACTTATGCATAACGTTTTTCATTAAACACATGAACACTGCCGATGCGTTAGTTATCCCAAAAGGCATAACTACGAACTCGTAGTGTCCATATCGCGTTCTGAAAGCAGCTTTGAATATATCTTCGTCTTTTATTCTAACTTGATGATATCCGGACCTTAAATCAATTTTAGTAAATATCTCTGCTCCGCGTACCTGATCGAATAGATTGTCAATGCGGGGCAAGGGATATCGATTTTTAATTGTCATTTTATTAAGTTGACGGTAATCTATGCACAGTCGCATGGTACCGTCCTTCTTTTTAATAAAGATAACCGGTTCTCCCCAAGGAAACACACTAGGTCTTATGTATTTTTTATCTATTAATTCCTTCAGTTGAGATTTTAGTTCGTTTAACTCCAGAATATTCATTCTGTAGGGAGCCTTTGTAGTGCCCCTAGACTACTGTAGACATTGAGAGGACCTGTTGAGTGACCCGACTATTTGAAACATTAATAAAATAACCCTATGATTTTATTTTGAGTATATTTATGATTACGATTGATTGATATATGTGCATTTGGGTAGTTATTGTGAATGGACGATTTCATGTTGTTTAATGATTAACTTTGATATGAATGATGCTTAACGACTAGATGTTCAATTGATTATGTGATTAGACGAATGAGTAATGATTGAGTAAATTATACATGCTTAATGAAGTAGCAGATTTATAAATCAAATTGTGATTATTGAGGACAGTGCTACTAATTTACGTTTGTGAGAATAGTGTGTAGCAACAGGTGAAACGGTTCACCGACGGACACACAAAGTAATATGAATGGTCGTAGAGTATGGGTAAATCACACACAGGGAGAGTGACGACGATGTCAACTTCTGACGGAATACCACGCTTGAGCAGATAAGCATTGATCCGCTTGCTCAAGAGGAAAGCATGAGGGCGTACAAGGTGGGTCACGACGGAGCTGGTCACGTACGAGTTGGGGGGCGCGCAGTGAGAACGGACTCACTCCTCAATGCCATTAGTCCCTAATAGCGTGTAGACGGAGGATGGAAGGTAACGGCTCCTAAAATCCCTACATGAAGTTCCCGCAAGTCAAAACGGAAGGATGACGGCAGAAGGGCCCGACGGTGTGGTACCCTGCCGAGAACATAAAGAATGGACATAAGGACCCAACAATGTGGTACCTTGTTGAGGAATGGAAACTACAGATGACTGGACCCGATGAAGTGGTGCCATGTCGGGGAAATTAAATTAAGGAACAAGGAGGCCCAATGGTGTGGCACCGGGGTGCTAGTAAAAGTTGACTGCTAAACTTAACTGCATTGAAACGTATAAGTTTGCACCTAGAACATTACTTAGAAATGTATTTGAGTACTTTAGGCATTTGCACATAAATGATTACTTTGGAATTTAAATAATATTAAGTGTTATTTAGGCATTTGCACATGAAAGGATACTTCTAATTATTTAAAAATATTATAAAGATTTATTTAGGAGCAAAATGGAATCCTAGGCATGGACACCTAGTCAACTCCACCTACACCACAAATCTAGGAGTTATGTGAAATATCTAGGGGACAAACTTGAGCAAACTTAGGGATGTTGGTGCATCTCCTAAAGAAACTAACACATGGATGGGTGAATTTTATTAATTTATTAATTTAATAAAATGAATATTTTTGCATGAAGAGACATGTGTCGCATGAGATTTTCCTTTATAAGGAAGGCATTGGGAATGGGTAAAGGACCCAGACCCTGGATGACTATCATAATTTTGAGTTACCTCATGACTTGCTGTTATTGAGGGTTTGGCTGGAAATCTTGGTGGGGGAGAAACCCAAGCTGGGTTTCTGAATTATTGTGTGTGAGCTCTACGACCCAAAGCTCGAGGGAGGCCATGCGACTGAAAGCATGAGCCTATGGTTGGGTGGCGAAGCTAACGGTTGCTTCGCCTATGGTTAAACGAGCTTTGCTGGAGGGATCCTACGGAAGATGCGGACAGCAGTGGACAAGATGGTATCAGAGACAGGTTATGGTTTGTTATAATTTGCATAAGTTATTTATTTATTTAGTTTATTTATCTAGTCATTATGTTTGTTAATCTCTTTTGTATCAAGTGGTTGAGTTTCAGGTTAAGCATGAAGTACCCTATAGGAGGGGCCCTACATTTGGTATCAGAGCCGGTCGAGCCTTGAGGGCACCGGACGAATAAACAACGGAGTTGGAGATGCAATCTTTGTGGGAATACACATCTGACCGGAGCAGCTATTTCTCCAGGTTCATATCTATTGAAATATCTCTTACTTTATTTTTTTTATTGAGAAATCATTAGTTTTGAGATCCATGAATTTCTTTTACTTCTGTTACGATATTGAGTAATGCAATACTTAGGTTTCTGGGTCAAGAACGATTATGAAATCCATCCTATTTAAACTCTGCATAATCCCGTAGATGAAATCATTTTATTAAAATAATTTCAATCTCTGCTTATGTATTGTATTTGACAGTTTGATAGATCCCTGTACCTTCTTAATAGTTCAATAGTTTAATTAAAAAGATTTCCAATCTAAAAAAAAATTGTGTTCTGTTGTTATTCCGATGTAATGTATTCATTGAAGGGATCATGATATTGAACTGGGCAAATTGAGCCTTTGCGTTTTCTTTTACAGAGGTAATATATATACATATATTATACAAAATCTTGAATTTAGAACGGGTCTTTGATAGATCTTAGTAACTATATTAATTCTCTAAGGTTACACGAATCAGATCTCTATCAAAAGACATAATCCTACATATACACAGTCAATAAGTCATTGAAATCAGTCTTCTATAGGTTACTGTAAAACAATTAATTTGTAAATATTTTCCAGATAGAGTATTAAACTCTGTAGATTTTACAAAGGAATAGATTCTAAATTTGATCTTATATTTTTTTTTTAGCTCTGAATACATACAGGAATTATATTGTAAAGTTACACTATAGGATTCCTGTGACTCACGATAGCATAAAAGTTTGTTTTAAAATTATATACAATCTCAGATTGCAGGCCCAATTGCAATTATGATGACCAACCTATTAAACTCTGTTCTCAAAGAAGAAATTGTAGACCCTTTCTCAAATTGCATGCCTTATTGCAATGCTGATGATCGATCTATAAAACTCTGTGCTACAGGAAGAAATCGTAGATCTATCCTCGGATCGCATTCTTCATTGATGATGACCTTTTTGTAATCTATTGTGAATGAAGAGTTCATGACTAAAATTCCTCGTTTGTATTCTCGATTTAAAATCCTAGTATTAGTTCCTTTACACTCAGTCTTAGAGAGAATCGGCGAATCCATCCTCGGCGAGTTTCCTGGCTTCGACTCTGTGAACAACTTGTTTAGGCATGTGAAGTTGCGATCCCATCGTGCAACTTTGACTGCGTCTGACACACTCTCTCTCTCTCTGCGTCTTTGGCATTTCTATTTCCCTTGAGGTTATTTTTTTTTACAGGCCTTGGATTAAGGGAGTCAACTCTTGGATCGCATAACCACCCTGTTAGTTATTACCCTCATCGTTGTGATCAAATCCCTACTGGAGTTGTTAAACTCGTTCGGTTAGGTGTTACAATAAAATTGATCGAAGCTTTCGTAGATCGATCCCTTCCTTATGTTTAATTGAGGGATGAATCTACCAGTCTGTCGTGTTTCTGGTGAACACTCTGTTGATTTAATTAATATACCTGTCACGTTCTTTTAATACTCAGTCGGTGCTCGAATCCCATCGAGATAATCCTTCTTCCTTGTTTCTATATTCTGTATATGACCTTTCACAAATGGTTAAATGTTGAGGTAGTTATGTTGAACGTTTATGCCTTAATTTTTTCTGGTAGATGTTAAGTGGTTAAGAGTCTACCGTACCGAAGATTTCATGATGTTCCTCATAATTAATAATTGAAACATCTGTCCAGTAAATTCGTAAAATTTGATTTGCAAATATTTACATTTACTTCAGCGCAGGAGGATGTGCACAGGAAAAAATTCTTTCCTCCAAAATCCAGTTAACCATCAGAAGACGTTGTTTTCCTATGCCGTCGGTCAACTGAATATCAATTCAGCCCAACAGATGACTTAGCAACGGACGTTTTTTTTTTTTGTTTTTTTTTAATCCTCGCGTTCATCCTCAATGCATATAACCCTGCAAACCTGTAGAAGAAACAAAAGTGTTATGAATTGAAATTTCAAACCTATAAAGATTCTTGGCTTTTCAGATATTGTTTCATTGCAAGCTTAGTACAAATCTCCTTTAAAAATAATAATAATTTAATCTTGCCCAAAGATGAATATGAGACTCGCAAGAGATCAATCTACAACTTGATTTGTTAGTTATTTTAAACTACTGTAAGTAGCGGATCCTCTATGATTCCCTTCAAAGAATACGTATAACCCTTGAAAGAGATCTCTTAACTCTGTGTTTAGGTTCCCTTCTTGACTACGAAAGTATCGCTGCTGTCCAACTAACCTAGAACGAATTTCACTATCTCTTTTCTTTAAATCGAAAGATTTCCTAAAATTTATACTCCGATGATTTCTTTAAATCGTGGAGATCTCTGCATTAGAAAAACCTTGTATCTCCTTCTTTAGGTGAGTTTTGGTATTGGTCGACGCCCTCCAAATTCTGAATGATGAAATTCCTGAGATACTATGTGCGGTGTTGGTTTCGATGGCTTAACATCTTCCAGTTAAATCACTCAGATCTCTGTCATGCTCTGTGACTCAATCCCCTTATACATCTACTTGATGCTTGATTCGATGTGTCCCACTTACGAATAGATCTATGGGAGCACGATGCTCCAGATCTTCCCCTTTCTGTTTTACTGTTCACTGGTTAGATTATTTGGACAGGAGTTATGATAGATCAGTAGGAGCACAATGCTGTTTAATTTGATGATTGTCTGCGACTTCTGCTAAGGTGTGTGGGAACGAAATACTTTGGAACGGCTCCTTATGCTGCCCACTTTTTTTATTATTTGATTATGATATATGCTAAGATCTGAGTGAGTGCAGATCCGGTCCTAAGTGGTTAGTTAATTTTAATGTTCATTATTATATAATTCACGCTAAGCTTGTGTAATTGAATACATCGAATTCGTTCTTCCTTTCTGACAGTCATCCTGTGAGTCTCTATCTGAAGTATTATTATTTTATTTTTAACTGTATAAATTACTGGAAGTATAGAGTCCGAACTTCTATTTTGCATATGTTATTTATCCGCTTAAAACTGGAGAATTTGGGTTAAAATATCTCCCTTGTTCCTTCTTCACTTTATCCAAATACTGAAAGGAAAAGGTTAGCTGTGCATATAATATAACATAAGCTAATGTTAGGTAATTTGCATATAGAGCACAAATGTAAATTTATGTGTTGAGAGGGATAATGGTGGCGATTGACCACAAAATCACAATACTGTTTGTAGGGAATCGTGCATTATTAATAATTCTGAATCCAGGTGATGGAAACGTTTTGTTTAACTGTGTTAAAATCATAGTGATCATACATCATATTTAAGAGGAAAGTTCGTTGTTAAATCAACGAATGGACTGAGATCTCTAGAAACCCGTTCGTGTTTCCCACCTGATCGGCATGTGCATTGATTATCCACGTGTTCACCTGACAGACCTGGTGATAGACCGTGGAGTTGAACAGTTGGATGGTCGAAGATCACTGGAATAATCTATGTTATGACGTTGTCGAAAGATTAGTCCCAAATATTCAGTTGTTTTTTATGTCATAGAGTCTTGGATTCCATTTCCTAGCTGTCTTGAATTAACTAGTAAAGATCTAGAGTAAATCCTATGAATTTTTTTTATTATTAATACGGCATAGATCTAGAGAATCAAATCACAATCCTCTAAAAAACCGGTTGATTGACATGTGTAAAGATCCTAATGCAACTCCCAATTTGCAGCCAAGATCCATTATTGACTTATGTGATAGCCCTGGCGATTTCAGAAATCGCAGCCACCACAGGTTGGGTTGGGCGCAATTACGTGACAGACATTTGATATAGCAACGAACTACGGCCTGAGAAACGAGATGGGAGAACCATAGGTCTATCGTAAAATCTCAACGATGAGTTGGGTACGTAAAATGATGGATTATTCATCCTTAAATTGAAATTTATTAAAAATCGAATGTGAATGTATTTGTTTATTATTATTATTATTCTCCTCTTGGCTCGTTCTTAAGCATCCTTGTTCGATAAATATGAATCTTAGGAATCATATGAATGGTTTATAGTAACTGTCTGTTTTGACTGGTGTAAAAGCTTGATTAACTTTATAAAAAAAAAAACAGAAATTGTCTCGGCAGCAAATGAAAGTAAAGCCTAATGATCAATGATTTAAGCTTTACGAGTTCTTGATTCTTGTTTTTTTTTTTTTTTTTTTTTAATTTTAGTTTCAACAAAAGAATTTATTATCACAAATATAAATTTCCTAACGTTACCTGCATTTAGTCCAAAAATGCTTCATTACCACGATGGGATTTTGTAAGTTCTCGGCATGCCAGATCCGTTTATACTAAATGGAAGTATGGCTCTATTAGTGCAGGAGAGGACGTGCCACCAAGTGTCAACTTTCTACACATAATGAACCCTTAGACGATCAAACCGAAGTTCTTACTGACAGATAGCATTCTCACAGCTTCGTTGAAGTCGCCATACAGCTTGATATCTTGTGCAAACGACATTATATATATATATATATATATATATATATATATATATATATATATATATATATATCTTGCACCTTATAGCTAATAAATTTAGCTAAGTTCATAAATCAAATAACGTCAGATGTCTAGGATCAGAAGTCTAGCTGGGAATTGCTTCTATCAAGGCTAGTGACAGCCGTTACAGGATTATTCAACGACAGCCTCAGCGATTTCCTTGAGCCCCGTGAACTGTGGTTGTGCAGACTTAAGGCCACCTAAACTTACACCTCATCAACGCCTAACTCCCCCAGAGTGTTTACTTATTTAAAAAAAAAAAATGATCCTCCTGTTAGTAGATGTTTCCATTATGTTCGCACCCCTCGACAGCTATTACAAGCTGTCACTTCTGCACCGTTTAACTTTTGAAGGTCATTCTTCAATTGGACACATGGTGCGAGATGGTAGTTAAACCGACGGATGTCTTTTAGCTCTACGATCAAAATCGGGGTAGTGGGATGGTTTAACAACTTAAGAGTAATGTTATGTTTACCTTAATATTCCATTGAAGTATATTGGAAGTTAAAGATTAGGTACACGTTTTTATACCCATTTGGATGCATGTAAAAGATATGGAATAAGTATGATAAGATTTGGAATAAATATGATATGGGATTAAATTTGAATGCATTAGATTTATATTATAATTAATTGAAATGCATGAGAAATTAGAAATGTATAGTTTGTGTTACGATCACATTCTCATTTAAATACATCATGTTATGTTTACATTAGTATTCCTTTCAAAATGTAATTGGTGTTATAGGTTTGGTACATGTTCTTTCTTATTAGAATGAGGAAGGATAATGTTTAAACAAAACAAAAAAAAATGGGAGAAGGAGAAGAAGGAAATTGTTGAATAGAGATAATATCAATAACATAAATTTGAATTTCAATGAAAATCTACTCGGAGAAACGATCAAAGACCAAGGAGATTTTAAAACCTTTTCCTACATAGCCATGGTGGGAAAACAAGTGGATGGATAAAATCGGTGGATTCACTGAATGAGGGAAAATGGATAAATTTTAAATGGTAAGACACCAAGATGCTCTGATTGATGAGACTTTGACGGATTGTCGACGAAGAGAAACCGACTTAAAATTTGAAAATGAGATACCAATGTGATCGGTAGGCCGAGTTGAACTCAATGACATGCATTTTGCATTATGACAAGACCATTTATGAAGACAATTTTCATAAAATGAAGTATGGAGACAATTAGCATAATAAAACGAACGCAATGAAGCTAACCTTAGGTCATGATCAAACCTTGACGAAACGACAATTAACCCTCGAGATGGAACCGATGAGGTTAAGAAAATGCACATAATGTGACTTTACGAGCTTGTCGAAGCGATCTTATGACAACAAAAATGATGAAATGGGGTAAGGATGTGATAAAGTCATTAACCGAACATGATGACACTGACGAAGAGACTAAAAGATAAATTTTAATATGTTCGACTAAGCCGTTAAGTTCCGACCCTAGAAATCTTATCTTATTGAGAACCAACATTATTAAAATGTTTAGAGGTATTTGGAAGTAGTCTTATGGGAATTGATTTTCAACAATTTGAGGATCTCTCCTTATTTTTATTTAAAAAAAAAAAAAAAAAAACCGTGATTATATCTTACCGAATATTTTATGATGTTTACCTTGTCGTCTTGAAGGGAGGATAACCAAATAGATTTGAATCCTTCCATAGATTTGTTATTGTTTTGATAAACTATTGGGTGGTCACGACATAATGCAATTTATTGATAATTTGGACATCGTAGACCTTCGTACCTTCGTGAATGAATAAGAGATATATGAAATCTAGTTCGGACTGACAACTATTGAATGTATTATCAGAATGATATTATACGAAATTACGATTGAGTTCTTGAGGATGTATTGGAACCATGTTGGATGAAAAAGAAAACTAATGATTAGAACCACTAGTCCTTAGGGCCTTTATTGTTGGAGAAAAATAGAATAGAATGATAGAAGATGAGAATATAAATTAAGATAAAGACTAGCGTCGAAAGTACAAGAACAAAAATTAACTTCGGGACGAAGTTCTATTTAACAGGAGGTGTATGTAATGCCCTATAATGCCCCTAAAATGACTGTGGACCTTAAGGGCACGTGTCGAGTGACGCAGCCGAACAACTTCGATAAAGTGGTTTCTTGAGCCTTGATATGTCTTAAAAGATTGAGGAAAACCAGAAGATGAGAATGACGACAATAATTGATAAATGAATTAAGGAATTAAAGTATATGTGTGAAGTGGGATATTTGATTGATTACTTCTTGCTTAATGATTAGCCTTGATTGATCAAGTCAAAGTGCAGTGGGATAGTTACAGTTCTAGCTCTACGATTTGGGAGGACACAACTGAGATGCGTCATAGATTTCTACATCTATTCTGAACTTCGGGATGAAGTTCTAAATAAGTAGGGGTGTATGTAGTGCCCCTAGACTACTGTAGACATTGAGAGGACTTGTTGAGTGACCCGAGTGTTTGAAACATTAATAAAATAACCCTATGATTTTATTTTGAGTATATTTATGATTACGATTGATTGATATATGTGCATTTGGGTAGTTATTGTGAATGGATGATTTCATGTTGTTTAATGATTAACTTTGATATGAATGATGCTTAACGAATAGCTGTTCAATTGATTATGTGATTAGACGAATGAGTAATGATTGAGTAAATTATACATGCTTAATGAAGCAGCAGATTTATAAATCAAATTGTGATTATTGAGGACAGTGCTACTAATTTACGTTTGTGAGAATAGTGTGTAGCGACAGGTGAAACGGTTCACCGACGGACACACAAAGGAATATGAAGGGTCGTAGAGTACGGGTAAATCACACACAGGGAGAGCGACGACGATGTCGACTTCTGACGGAATACCACGCTTGAGCAGATAAGCATTGATCCGCTTGCTCAAGAGGAAAGCGTGAGGGCGTACGAGGTGGGTCACGACGGAGCTGGTCACGTACGAGTTGGGGGGCGCGCAGTGAGAACGGACTCACTCCTCAATGCCATTAGTCCCTAATAGCGTGTAGACGGAGGATGGAAGGTAACGGCTCCTAAAATCCCTACATGAAGTTCCCGCAAGTCAAAACGGAAGGATGACGGCAGAAGGGCCCGACGGTGTGGTACCCTGCCGAGAACATAAAGAATGGACACAAGGACCCAACGATGTGGTACCTTGCTGAGGAATGGAAACTACAGATGATTGGACCCGATGAAGTGGTGCCATGTCGGGGAAATTAAATTAAGGAACAAGGAGGCCCAATGGTGTGGCACCGGGGTGCTAGTAAAAGTTGACTGCTAAACTTAACTGCATTGAAACGTATAAGTTTGCACCTAGAACATTACTTAGAAATGTATTTGAGTACTTTAGGCATTTGCACATAAATGATTACTTTGGAATTTAAATAATATTAAGTGTTATTTAGGCATTTGCACATGAAAGGATACTTCTAATTATTTAAAAATATTATAAAGATTTATTTAGGAGCAAAATGGAATCCTAGGCATGGAAACCTAGTCAACTCCACCTACACCAAAAATCTAGGAGTTAAGTGAAATATCTAGGGGACAAACTTGAGCAAACTTAAGGATGTTGGTGCATCTCCTAAAGAAACTAACACATGGATGGGTGAATTTTATTAATTTATTAATTTAATAAAATGAATATTTTTGCATGAAGAGACATGTGTCGCATGAGATTTTCCTTTATAAGGAAGGAATTGGGAATGGGTAAAGGACCCAGACCCTGGATGACTATCATAATTTTGAGTTACCTCATGACTTGTTGCTATTGAGGGTTTGGCTGGAAATCTTGGTGGGGGGGAAACCCAAGCTGGGTTTCTGGATTATTGTGTGTGAGCTCTACGACCCAAAGCTCGGGGGAGGCCATGCGACTGAAAGCATGAGCCTATGGTTGGGTGGCGAAGCTAACGGTTGCTTCGCCTATGGTTAAACGAGCTTTGCTGGAGGGATCCTACGGAAGATGCGGACGACAGTGGACAAGATGGTATCAGAGACAGGTTATGGTTTGTTATAATTTGCATAAGTTATTTATTTATTTAGTTTATTTATCTAGTCATTATGTTTGCTAATCTCTTTTGTATCAAGTGGTTGAGTTTCAGGTTAAGCATGAAGTACCCTACAGGAGGGGCCCTACAGCCTTTGAGTTTGGTACTGCAGCCAGTACTAACTCAATGGTGAAATCAAGTTCCCTTTTTGAAGGTAGTCCTGGAATTTCTTCCGGGAATACATCAGAAAAGTCCCTAAGGATGGGTATATCCTCCATTTTTATCTTATCTTCTTTAGATGAACATTCATCATTAATAACATTAACAGTAAACATTTTACAGCCCTTTCTTGCAGCTCTCTTAACTTGTAAAGCAGAAATGTTTCTTACAGAAATCTTCCTATGAATTCCCTTTACTGTTTCAGTTTTTCCTTCATTATTCAAACAAGTAAAAGATTTCTCATAACAATTAAGTACTACTCTGTGATGTTCAATCCAGTCCATGCCAATCAACAATTCATATGACACTAATGGTAAAACATTCAGATTAACTTTCATTTTCAGCTGACTCATAAATACATCACAATTTTTTACAAAGTCTATAACCTTTCTTTTAATGCTTGTTGCTAGCTGAACTAACCATAAATTATCAAATTTCTCTACCTTTAACTTGCAACTTTTCACTAAATCAAGTGAAATGTAACTCAAACTTTCACCAGGATCTATTAGAATGGAAATAGATTTGTTTTGTATCATACCTTCGATTTCGACCATAGACGTTTGATGGTATGCTTGACGATTTTCCAGCGTTGCATTTATCTTGGGCATTTCTCTTGCTACATCACCAACTGTAGGCTCCGCTTGTATGGTGTGAATGTTGTTGATTGTCTTTCTATTGCATGGGCATTGATCTCTAATATGAGGTCCACCGCAATCATAACACTTCAAAGGTGCTTTCTGTTCAGCATACCTAATGTTGTTATTATTATTGGGCACATTCTTTGCAGCAATAAAGTTCTGTGGTGCATTACCTATGTAGTTATTATTACTTGGAAAATTTATTTTATTAAAGCTTTTCTTAAAATTTCCAGAATTATGATTAAAGCTTTTCTTTTTATGCTCAAACTGATTAGACTTGTTACTTTTCCAACTAGATATTCCTTCTCTTTTTCTGTTTTGGTCAAAACATAAATTAGCTTTCCTCATAGCCTCTTCCAAAGTGGAAGGGTTATCATACTCGATCCTGTCTATTATGTTGAAAGGTAGACAACTTAGAAACTTTTGTACCTTAGGCTTCTCTTCGGCCATTTAAGGTACATACCTCAGCAAGCTAATGAACTTGCTGCACAACTCCTTCATACTCATAGTACCCAGTTTTAAATCATAAAATTCCTTGGATTTATCTTCATAGTACTGCTCTGACAAGAAATTTTTAAACATACTCCAAGTTATGTCTCTTTCTTTAATACTTTTAATTCTTTTAAGATCCTGCCACCAAATATCTCCTTTTCCAGTCAGATTGTAAATAGCCATCTTAGCTTTTAACTGAGAAGAGTAATCGTAAATAGGAAAATATTTCTTCATGCCAGACAGCCATGCTTCAGGTGTCTCACCCTTTTCATTTTCGCCATTAAAGGTTGGTGGATTAATATTTTTAAACTCTCCTATAATTTGTTCATGATGCTTATGCTTTCTCTTCTTAGAACAACAATCACTGTCACTGCTATCATGAACATAATTATAATTACTTTGATCAGATTCAAATGAAGAGTAACTATTAATTTTACCATTCCTTGCTTTCTTGTGTTTATGTTTGTGGGATATTGTACCAAAATCAGTTTTTACTTCTGATTTCCTACCGCTTTCCTCATTATGATAATTCTCCATTAAAATCTGATTTAACTCTTCTTGTGCCTTCAAAATGCGTTCATTTTCTTCTTTAACAGTTCTTATCTCAGATTTTAAATCTTTTACAATACGTAGAAGTTCGGAAGATTGATTATTTAATTCAACATATATTCCTTCATGATTATTATTATTATTATGTTCATTTCAAGGAGACCTGTCCTATGCTGACTCCTCCGGTATTTCCATACCTTCAATTTAAATGTCAAACTATTCTGTACAGAAACAAAATTAAAATAAAAGTTAGTAACATAAACTTTCTGATTTTTATTTTCTATTTTGCGCGCATGAGCCTATTTCAGGCCTACATTTTGAACTCGCGCTCTAATACCACATGTAGCACCCCAAAATTTCACAAAATTTAAAATTTCTCTATATAACATTTAATGCATGTACTAGCTGCGTGGAATTATAATTAATGCTTCTATGTCGTCTTGCTGGAATAAATGTTTGTAACTATCATACAGTGTAATGTTTGTCGCCTTGTTATGAAATGAAATTAAAGTCTACAATAAGATGTCATTGAATGGTTCCTTGTCTTAGTTGTATTCTTAGATTACTCATATTGATGCTCAAACAATATTAAAGTTTATAAGTGCTAACTATTGTTCTTCTTTTTTATGATGAAAGCAGTCCCAAGGGCACCCCGAGGCTTACTTAGAATATGTGCTAAAGCATTTGGACTTTCCCTTTCGCAGATTTATAGGTAAGGGTGACACGTCAAATCAAGTAATACAAATATATTTTAAAAAGTACTTGCAGTTAGCCATCAAAGGTTCTGTATACGAAATTTCTAAGGTACTTATACAGTGACTCGTTTATAGTTTGTATTTGTAACTATACAACGCATACAATTCCTTTATTTATCATTTAAATGAAGAAATAGAGTATTATAGCAATGGTTTAGGATAATATGCGCTGCAATTAATTGTAACAAGGATAATGTGGTTTTATGATACCTAGGGTAAATGCATGGTACCCTATATATTTATAACATGTGAAATATATGTAAATTACATGCTTATCAAATAGTGTGGACTATATTCAATTTCCAATGAATCCTTATAGTGTAAACTATATGCAAAATCCTATGTAATATCTTATAGCATAAAGACTATATGCAAATCCTATGTAATATCTTATAGCATAAAAACTATATATCAATCCTATACATGTAAAGTTTATGCCTTGGTTTCCAAGATGATATAATGTGATTGATATATAAATCAATTCGATATCCCAATGTAAACTATGACTTACATTGGAACATGTATATATGACAAGGTTGCAAACAAAGTTATCGTGCCAACGTATGATAAGACAGGGTATTAATGTTGTAGTGGATATGTGCTGGCAGGAGTTCGTAATCCATCCTTGGCATTAAACACTCCTATCTACCACATTCGTGGGAGATCTTGGTGGTAGATTACAAGTCGATTGTCATGTAAAAAGTGGTATGGTCAATACTGATATTGTCAAGCTATACCAATCCTCACCCTGGTATCTTTCTGAGCTGGAATGTGTGATGAAAAGTGTATTAAAGTGTTTTTAATGCAATAGTTGATTGGGTTCTCGATGTAGGATCTCCACCGTTGATCTGGAGATTCTCTTATTCTTTGGGAAATAACCCTAATCTCCACTAAGTTTCAGCGTTGTTGTTTTCCTTTGGCATTCAAAGTGTTAGAGAGTGGTTCTGGGGAGAGGCCGACCGGCCTGCAAAAACTTAGGGTTTGCTAGCAGGTTTTGAGTGCTCCTCCCGTGATTCAAAACCATGACCAGTGAGTGGTTACTATTACAAATTGATAATCTTAAGAGCCGATCTCTGTGTGGAATTTTACTACATTGTTTTGGTATCTCAGGAAACTCACGCCGGTTGTAATGGTATTCGTCTTCGAAGCTAGTTCATGAGGAACTCCTTCGTCAGGTTCGATACCACAATTTGCAGGAAAGGTTGATAGTCTTCAAGGTTACGAGTCGAGTCACTTCTGTAAATATGTGAACTGTATTCACCAAGTGAAGTGCGGTTGTCTCTGGAGTCAACTAGTTGCAGATGCTATCATTTTCAACCTTCGGTTTTAATTATCAAGGTAATGTCACACTTGTAGTTTTCGTATGGTTGCATCCATCAGTACTTTGCTTAGCTTTGGGATAAAGTTTAACCTCCTTCTATGTTCGTGGCAGGTTTTGTCATCTACAGGGGTCTATGCTCCAGTTAAGTGGAAACTACCGCGTGTAAGTGGTAAGTCTCGGTGGTTTCCCTTGTGGGTTCTCCTAGCAACTGTTTGTTGTGTTGAAATGGTCGAAGCCTTCAGTTTTCTGGAGATGTGGTCGTTGTTGCAATGCTTACATTCTATCAAACTAACGTAGGGAGGATGGAATCCTCAACCTACTCTTATAATGTATTCTACAGTTTACTATATGTTGAAATGTAATACTTGTTTACCAGGGTTTTAACCCTCGACTTTTGGATAATGATGAAGGGTTCGGCCCTTGGTTTTACACCGTGTCTGGAAACAATGTTCAGTGTTAATGGTTGTCAATGTTCGTCGATTTTGGTGATGGCCGAGAGCCAAAAATCAATGTTTTGTTTTGAAACTTTGAAACCTTAACCTATTCGGTTCAGGAGGTGATTTTGGAAATAGAAATCTAGCTTCGTGTATTTATATGGTTTGTTGCAGATAATGTTGATGATAGGAAAATAATGCTTCTGTCAAATGTCATTGCTAAGATATTCTTTTGTTTTAGTTTAAGCAATGCAATGAGATAAATGTTTCTGTGATTGTATTCTATGATGTTGAACATGTATCCTTAATCTATTTGAAACCTGATAATATCTGAGTTAATAATTCTATTGTAAGGGTTTGGCCATAGAGTTGATATGGGCCTGTCTCGAACCTAAGCTTATTTTGATTCTTCCAAGAGTTTCGAACCTAGAATTTGCTATGGAAGAAAATGTTTTCAAAAGGTCGAACTCTGTTTTTAATATTTGGATTGATAAGTGTTGCAGGAAATTCTAAAGGTTATGATGAATAAACTAGGGTTGGAACCTTAATGTTTTTATTCTAAAAAAATAAATGTTTAGAATTTATAACTACAGTTTGATAATTAAATTAAAATAACAGATATGAATGATGTGTACTATACAACAATGCTATTGTTTGCAATGTATAAGAATCTATACATACTTGGTAGCAATTATGTTTATTTAGTAACGTTTATTTTGCAGCTATCATATTTCAGGAATGTTAAAGAAAGAAATAAGATGACATTAAACACTTATACTGTTTGAAAAGAATATTAAGAGAATACAAAGCATAAACATTCTGAAAGGAAATAAATGAATTACAGTGAAAACCCTAGGTTTTGTACCGAGATGAATTGTTTACTTCTAATACCATGTAACAGAAAATATTATAAGGCCTGTAATATGAAATGCAGTTCTATTTCTTGAGTCTAGACATATATATAATTTATATTTCAGTAAATAACTAATAAGAACATTAAGAAAAACATAAACAGTGTTAGTCTATTCATTCATTTGACATTATGTCTATCATTCATCTATCTAATCTTTCCTCTTTGTACTAGAGTACTATACAGAAACCGGTATGGGGAAAAATACAATGGAGGCATTTTATCAATTCATAAATCTATTCAACAGTTTCAAAATCCTAAACAAATAAAAAATCACACTTATACTTCTGCACTATCATTAGTTAGCTAAAGAATACTAAATTAACAATTTACAGAAAGTAAGTTATCTACTTAGAGACTGAAATGACAAGTAGAACATGTAACTGTAGATAAGGTGGAAAAACACCCAAGGAGGCTTGTTCCTCCCAACCTTATCCAGAAGAAGCAGCCAATCTACTTGCCTCCTTTGGACCCCCAAGCCTGTTTACTGAACAACCAGGTAGATGAACTCTGTGTAGAAGCAAAGCACTCATAAATTGTACAGGCAGCAAACTATTAATACTTGCTCCTCAACTTTTAGGACTCTGCACTCAGCAGTATAACTCTACACTCAGCAGTAAAATAGGCAGACTTACACCATGATAAAAAACTAGCATATCCCCTCATCGAATCTCTTGGGTGCAAGCAGCAGAACCCCAAGGTAAATTTCCTCGTCAGGAAAAGTGATGAACCTCAGTCCAAAATTCGATGTCTCTTAAAAAGATTGCCTAGGTATTTAGTGGTCAGCTTTCAATAAATGAGCCTCAAGCTCCAGTCTCATCTTTCAGGGCACTATGACCACAATTCAAGGGAGTTGTCCCATACCAACAGCTAGTTACTTGCCTCATGAATCTGCCATTTGTCCATTTCCTTCTACCCCATATTCCATTCCACCTAGTGGGTCAGTAATCACTCTTTCAACAGTCTCCTTAGGTGTTTGTCTCCTATTTAATTTATTTAATAATAAAATATTCTGCAAATTACAGTCATCCTTGGACACTTGTCCAATAAAAGTTAATATAATGTTTCCAACATAAAATGTTTTTCAGCAAAAAGGGGTATGTTACCGCTTCTTCCTCTGTCTTTAGTAAATAGAGTCAAATCCTTCTTACTCTTTCTTGGATAAAAGAAAAGAGTGGATTCATCATGCAAAAGCACCATCAATATTGCAGAGCCTAATCTCAGATCAAAACCTGAGCAAAGCCACTCTGGCTATTACTACATTGTTGAAAATAGGAAATGGGTCGAGTGTGAATCGTTTGATGAAGCAAATCACGAATTTTATGCCATATATAGCAGATGAGTTCAATATTGTGGTTGTGGAAGCAATTCAATCTCTGCACTTATTGTTCCCATAGAAGTATCGAACCCTGTAATTAATATGGCAGTCAGAGATTAGAGACGACATCTAATGAAGTAACATTTAGAGCACTTGGCCCCCCCTCATAGTCTTGGTACCAAGATGTTTTTTTTTAATTTGCACTTCATTCTGTTGAAGAATGATCTCATTGTCAATACTGACTATATTCAACGTTATTGGGTTTTTTAGCATTCAAAATTGTCTTTGGAGAATTTAGTCCCAAGGGGATCAAATGTAACATTTAGGGAAAGTGCCAATGTCACCTCACATAATCCTCTCGCTTCGAACTAGTGCTTGCTGGCCTAAGAGGGTCATCCCAAGAGAAATTGGAGCCTAAAATTTAAAATTAGAAGAGTGATTGGTGCCAAAACCAATGGGTCGTGCAGAAAATTGAAAGACAAAAAGCTAGCATGTCGATCCTAAATTGAATCTTACTAACTTAAAAACACTTGTCAATTGAATCTTACTAACTTAAAAATACTTGTCAATTGAATAAAAAAGCTAAGAGAGCATTCCTTTTTGAATGAATTCTCACAATAAGACAACTTGACAAATCAAACATATGAGCTTTTCATTAGTCAGAGATGATGGTGCATAATTTTGGTACAAAACAAAACTTAACTGTCCTAAGGCATTGGTGGGGACGTAGATAGATGTCAATGCTCAAAAGCTTGTTGACCTAGGACGAACCCTATAACAATTTTGTGGCTCCACTCAAAAGAATAAAATAAAATAAGACAAGTAGAGGAAGAAGAATGAGGCACTGGCTGTCTCTCTTGCTTTCACACTTGTTTATAGCCAAAACAAGATGCAAATAGGAGGAAGATCAAGGATAGGGTTGGGCCTTGATGTCCTTTTACACAAAATAGACAAAGATGTCTATAAATATGATAGTACATTGTGATAATATTGATTAGATGATTACAATGAGAACAAGTTTGAGTATAAATATACTTTAAGGGGTATCTTTATGAAGATATCTTAATTGTATTTCCTGCACAAAGTGGCGATAAAAAAGCTTTTCCACAATTTTTTATGACTAGAATGTGCCAATTGCCAAGTGATTTCTTAGTTGCAACTTGCAACAATATTAGTAAAAAGATTTTCAAAATACTAGTTTTGATATTCCATTTCATACAGATATTAGGAGTGAAATTGTTTGACCTTTGTTTTGATTTTTGGATTTTTCACTGTACTCTGTCTTCAATATCTGACCTGTAGAGGTCCATATGAGAAAAGTAGGGTAGAACTTATGTCGCTTTAATTCTAATGTTGGACTTTATCTTTTTGTTGCTTTGGTTGATTTAGGTAGCTTTACAGTTTGTTTATCTTGGTGCTGGTGCAGCAGTTGCATCCTTCTTCTGTGAGATATTGCATTCCACCTTAACTTGATGGTTTGGTCATTTTATGGTCACATTTCTAGTTTGAATACCCATTGTTTGCTTCTTGTTATTTTTATTAGGTACTGTTATAACAAGACAGTTAAATGGGCATCAAAATGCACTCTAGAGTGAAGTTTTCCTTGTAATTAGTGATACTTCATTATCTATCTTGATAAACTTTGCTTGGCAGAGGTGGCATTTTGGATGTGCTTTTGGATGTGCACAGGAGAAAGGTAGGCTGCTCGTATCATGAGTGTCTACTTAAAAACTCTTTTAAGGAAATACATTGCATTCTTCGACTGTGAGACATCAACATGAAAGGTTATTGAAAGGATTTCAGGAGACACTGTGCTAATTCAAGAGGCTATGGGCGAAAAGGTCAGTCAATAACTGCTATTAAACAACCTTTTCAGCAACACTTCACAAAATTTCAAGCTAGAAAGATCTTTGTTGTGACATAAGAGTGTCCATCAAATGAAAACAACAGACCTAAGACACATTCATAATCAAAATGCAATTCTCGAGCTACCCATCCATACACAGACCTTGCTATCTAATAAATTGCACCAGCCACCTCTTTGTAATAGGAACATGAACATTTGGCCAATGCAACCCTACCAACCTACTTGCATAGGTGCATCAATCAAATTGTATTTTGTAAATAAAAAGCATTTTTTATAGTACAGTCAAGAATCAAGATCCAACCACTCATACTGAATTGAAGTACAGTCTTATGTCTAAAACGGTCTCAAGGTGGTCTTTACAAAGCCTAAATACAATACTGTTGTTTTGAAAAACGGATCTTCATTAGTTCATCAAATCAATATCATTAATCTACTACTATCCTCTAGTTTTGTATAAACTGAAAGAAAAAACAAAACATAACATCCTTTAGGAAATCCAAAGGCATTTTCACAAGCATTCTATCAAAGGTAGAAGGGTAGGTAACATCTTTTAATGCTTGTCATCTGGAGACTCGGCTGTCTTGGTCCAAATGCTCCTGACCAGGGCCTCGGAAGCCTTAGAGATTCTTGCCTACTATGGTGTTAGCTCCCTGCCATTCATTGTATTGTAGTAATATTGATCATACCCCAGCCCTTGATGCTTTTCAACGCTGTTATCTTTGTTTGAGAAGCTCCCATGCACCTTAGAATCACTCCTCTTACTATCATTCTCGGTCTTGTTCCACAACTTTCTGATTTTCTTTAGGTGATATCTGTTTATCATCTTTCCTCCAAGATTTTGATTCTATGGCCTCTTTGATGTTTTTAACAATTCTGTCAGAGATCATCAATGAAATTGTCTTACATAACAAGGTTTTTTTTTAGCATGTGTAGTCATCATCTTGTATTTTGCATGCCATCAGCGTACTTCTTTGTGCAGACCAATCATCTTATGGTGTGGAAGTTTCCCTCCACAAAAATTTGTCATCCTAATTAATGAATTTCAGCTAATTCTTTCGCTAACTGCACTAATGTCCTAATTAATGTGTTGATTGTGGAAAAATATACCTTTGAAGGTAACTCAGTATGTCTGGGCACATTGAAACTTGAAAGGGGTTGTAAGGATTGCTGACAGGGCACTCTTTGGCTTACAAATTTATCATTATTAGCAGGTTGGATGTTTAATGAAATATGAAGGAAAACACATTTCTCTGTAATGGAAAAACCTACTCATAGTATTTTCTTTATGCTATAAGATTGAATGTATGGTATTCATGAGGTTTGCTCGAAAACTTTTGAACATGATTTGTCAGAAATATTAAAGTAATTCTATTTTGCACCTTTTGCAGAAGAAGGTAGATTCATCTTATTATATCTTTATTTTTTTGTTTCTGTTAAGGTCGGGATGTTCATACAATACACATGCATTCTTTGGAGGTTTTGTTTTAGCTTTCATCAAAGGATGGAAACTTAGCCGAATTCTTCAAAAATGTACTGCAGGTTATAATTGGGCCTGCTACTGTAGGTGGTATTCAGGCAAGAGCATTCAAAATTGGTGATACAGCTGGCATGATTGATAACATTATTTAGTGCAAGTTGTACAGGCCAGGATCCGTTGGCTTTGTTTATAAATATGTGATTGCGCCCAGAGGTGTTCTACAGCCCAGTATGAGGGAGATCTTGTAATTGCACCGAGAGGCGCTCTACAGCCCAGTATGAGGGAGATCTTGTAACATTTGTCCATGTTTGTCCTTATTGTCGGCCATAACGTTTGTCTTTAACATATTAAAGAAAAATAATTAATATTATGTGCACACATCTTTAATTGGATAGGGATTCAATTGTTTTTTGTTTTCTGTTGTGTAGAAGCTAGTGCAGAGATTCGATCGCTCGTCGTATGAACTTTTTGGGGATGGAGACTCTAAGACGGTAGCAAGGGTTTTCATATAACAATCATGCAGAAGAATAGTGTGGACGCCATGGCTGTTGACTACAGCTTTATCAAAATAAATAAATGATAAGAACAGTGGCAAGAATATCAAATTGCAGATCGAATTCATATTTGAGGAGATTGTGAATATATACCATCTCTTACTAGTCCATCGAGTCAGCTGCAACAACTAGAGATCTACAAAAGGAAAGCTTCATGCATGCAATCAAATCAGTAGGTGTTCATGATCAAAGAGCCATAAAATCTTAGAAGACGAGACAGAAAATCCGAGTGAGGTACCAGTGAACATTTTGTAAGTGATCTGTACAAAAACAATGAGCCAAAAGTCTGTTTAAACACTTTTTTGTTGAAGGAGCAACAGTCTGACGTTTATTTTTTCTCTGTTTTTCATTTGGGCAGTGCTTGGTGTGTTTGGGTGAATTTTAATCACAGTCTACCATATATCTACTCTTTCTTAGAGTTTGCTCAACTGCGTGTTTGAAAAAATTTTAGCCATTTAATGTCTATGCACGGGTTCAATTAGTTGTATGGCACCTCCAAGATAATCGCTTTTGGATAGGGACAGTCCAGTTAAGGAGATACGCCGATCCATTTTCGTGTAGAAATGCTACTTATTCATTGCAAAGAATTATAATTATGTTGATGATTTGATGATGGAAGCTCTTGAGATTGAATTGAATTGCTTCATTCGGTTTGTTTCAACCTTGGGGATATTTAGTTTATGAAGTTGTGCACGCGCCCAGATTTGAAAGTGTCTATTGCAGAAGAGACTCATCACTTGCAAAAAGCGGCACATTAAACTATAGCTTACAATTGCATCAGAGATTGCCACCAAGAGAATAAAATGCCATGAAATCAGAGCCATTTTGCTGCTAATTGCAGGTTGAAATCAAAATCATGGTGTTTATTTTTTTCACTATCGTAAATCAATTATAGGCAATCCCAGGGAAATATATGGAGAGCATGCAACGTCATACATCCACGGAGACACATAGGTTTACTCTAATACAATTGCAACATTGATTCATAACGTTTTTCTTGGCACATCTCATGAGATTTATGGTATTTGGACTTTGTCAAGGAGGAGTTATAAGGGACTGATATAATTCTTATTTACATTAAATATTTGTAAATGAGGGTGGTTAAATCTTTACTAAATTTTTATAAGGGAACTTATATATTTTTATTTTTATTTTTTTGAGTTGTAAGAGTCATTTTGTTTAATAAAATTGAAGTTTTCGTATTATATCGTAAATTTGGCCCAAATTGAATAAGGGTGTCTTAAAAAGTGGATCCCTCTATTAAGCGCCGAGAGGGATCAAATCTCCCGAGGTGCAAACCTCTCCTCTAAAAGCTCCTTGAGTGCAATACCTGAGAATAGGTTTGCACCTCGGGAGATTTGATCCCTCTCGGCGCTTGATAGAGCCTAGGATTTGGATCTAGGCTGGTCATCCTAAGCTCTCTCTTAGGTTGGAGTTTCCTTAAGTAGTACTTTTCTACATTTGACATGGCATAGTTTTCAGTTGCATTGATTTCTTTTGGTCATCTACAGGCATTCATCTAAGTCATTTGTTCCTTGTGGAATTATTTTGTTGACTTTGAATGGCATAGCTTTATTTCATTGTTTTGAGTTGTTTTTCGTTTAGGCATTGCTGATATTAGTTGCGTGCAAGGGGGAATGTCAAATGAACTCTACCATACTATTGCACGTGTAACTGATGGAATACATGAAGGTAACTGATATTTATTATTGTTGTCACTAGCTAATTATCTGAAAACCTTTTTTTCTGTGTAGATTCTAGTATCTACTAGCATCCCATATAATTCACACACCTTGGAAACCTTACACTCTGGTAGGTATTGCGATTGGTGGGGATGTGTTTCCTAGTTCAACATTGTCTGATCGTGTCCTAGGTTTTAACAATATTCCACAGGTAAATTTAGAGTACAGGAGGATGGACCATCAAAAATAGCAATATCAACAACAACAACTCAACTGTATTGGAAATGGAATCACTGCCCTCGTCAGCAACAGTAGTCTCTATTAGACACAATAATTGTTACAGTAGATGGAACACCTATGAGCCAATGGGTTGATTGATTGGTTGTCTAATTAGTGTTCTATATATGATCTGTAAGTGCAACAAAAGGTAGAATCCATACACACTTCTACCATACACAAGTAGAGTTTTCATTCGACAACTAGATAGGGTCAATTGACTCCCTACTCTTTGTCAATATCTCAGTGGCTTTGAGAACTAGATGGGAAAGAAAGAATGATTTTGGAAGAATGCAAGATTAGCCAATTAAAACTTGATCAATTATATCATGATGCTTGTTGTCCATGGAGTCAAGCCACCTCATTAGTAATATCTTGCCCTTAAAGCCACGGTCACATTATTATGCCATGGAGTTTACTAATGGGTTTTTCGATTTTCTTGATTCCTTTCTGAATTTTGGGATTTTTTATATTTGATCTTTTTGGTTTGGGATTCATATTTGTGTAATACTTTTCATGTTTACCAATCTCAGCTAGAAAACTCTAGATCTTTAGAGGTAGTTGGATAAGTGTTTTTGATGTTTTTAATGTCATGCCATCCCCTTCATCAATTTTTGTTTATATTATTCTGACCTTTGGCAAGATGGTCTTAGCTATTGGAAATTTTATTCTCATATCAATCCATAAGGAATTCTATTTAAGGGTGTTAGCTCAATGGTAGAGCACCTGCCTTATAGGCAGGAGGTTGGTGGTTCGATTCCACCGTGCCCTATTTATATTTTGAAACCACTAAAAAGAGATAAATGGCTAAAAAAATGACCAAAATTTACGTATAAACAACTACCATTACAACATGAGAGATAAGTGACAAAAAAATGACCAAAATATGCATATAAATGACCACTTTTGAGTTGGCGATCGCTGGTAGCAAATTAACGGTCATTTATCACGTGACAAAAAATGTGGTCATTAATTGTGACAATTAATAACCAAATATATTACCAAATTAATGACAAAATATACGACCAAATATATGACCACAAGATAAGCTATAAATGACCAAGCTAAATATGACCACATTTTTTGTCGCGTGATATATGACCACTAATTTGCTACCAGTGGTCACCAACTCAAAAGTGGTCATTTATATGCGCATTTTGGTCATTTTTTTAGTCACTTATCTCCCATTTTGTACTAGTGATATGATTCCAATGATGTTTGTTTCGCATCAAACGAAGTTTGTATGCAAAATATATGTTGTTTTGAAGTTTCGGCAAGACTGTGCTTTATGGTGCAGAATGGAAAACAAAAAAGTGCCACGTGGCACCACTGAAAGGGTTCCACATGGCATGTACAGTGCCTATGTGTCATCCCTCCATAATTATATGTGGTAGATCAAGGTGACTTGGCATAGTTGAGTTGGAATCCAGTGGCACTAAGGTGGACAAGTATTTATGCAACGCATGGAATCCGAGGTGGCATAATTAGACCAATGAGAGGCTGCCACGTGGAAACCCCAAAAAAATGGAATTTGTTTACCAAAAAAAATGGAGGCGACGAGGGTGAAACCCACGACCTCCAACTACCAATTCCAATGGCTTACCACTACACCATGGCATATTCTTTGTTGTAGGAATGGAGGATATAGTATTTAAGGTTGGATGTGGCAGAGATAACCAAAAGGGGGATCAGGAGCCTGCGGGTTTTGTTGGCATATTCTCACCATAATTTTTATATTTGCATGTATTTTGCATGCATGCATGCATCCAGTCATTAGTATGGTAGTCTCCTCAAAACCTGGAGCCTATTTTCATCCCCCTAGAGCCTTTTTTTAGCCCTCAGTAGCCCTCCTACCTACCTAGTGTGCCTTGTTTTCCTCACTTGGATGCCATATGCGCCCTACTACACTACTTGGATTCCTAACAATCAATTGTAGCATTGATTGACCAGTTCTTGCATTTATTGCTCAATTTAACTGCCTGTAGCTTCCAGTTGTATGTAGCGGAGTGCCACTTGACCTATTGACAGCCTCATGGGCCCTCCTTGGAGTCTCCATCCCTTGATTTTTGCTCACATGGATCAGTTAGACTCAGTCAGACTCATTTGACTGACTTTTGACTATGTGTGACTACTACCACTGATTGGGTGATGTATCCAATGTTATCCAAGCCACACACTGAGGAGAATTCAAATCACCTTTGGCTAATTCGAATTCACTTTACAGCATCATTATTGTATTCAGTTTTCACAGTGTCAGCTCACAGCTAATGTATGATTATACTGCAGATTTCTCCATTTCTGAGTTTATGAGTGATAATTGATTCTTTTCTTCTTCTTCTTCTCTGCAATTATTGAGTGAGATTTGTGAGGCTTACTCTATCTATGTGATCTATATTGGATATTATTACATGGTATCAAAGTTGGAGCCAGCTATTCGAATTGTAGTAGTTACAGCAGTTGCAGCAAATGCAACAATTCATTGAGCAGTTGTCTTTCATTGAGCACCAGAAGCCTCTGGATTTCCACAGCAATTCCTGGTGCAATTGTCTTGAATTCACTAGAGCAATCCACTAAGGTCTAGCGAGGTGTGAAGGATCCAGTCACATATTCTCATTGTCCTAAGGCAATGTTCTCTCTATTTGAAGCAAATCTCCATCAACAAATATTTCATTTGGTTTGTAGGTTTATTCCATCATCCGAATCCATCTTCAGCAACTACTATGGATCTCCATTATTTTTGCAGGTTATTTGAAGTTCTCTGCAGTTGCAGTATTTTTCTGCAGTTGCAACAGTTTTCCACAGTTGCAGCAGTAAATTCAAATTCAACAACAGTTTCCATGGATATGAAAGAACTTACTTCTCTCTCTTCATACAACTATGAAGAATGGAAACCAAAGATGACAGCATACTTGAATAGATATGATCTTTTCAATATGTGTATTGGTGTTAAGAGAGATTTTGCTTCCTATGAAGAGGAAGAAGATTGGATAGATGATTGTGACAGAGCCTCAGCATCAATGTGTACTGCTATGCTTTCCAATATGGAGTACCTCATTGATTCTGCTGAACATACAATTAATAACTGGACAAGATTGGACAAATTATTTGGAAAGCAGAAGGAAGAGGATGATGTTAGCCATTTGGAGAACAAGTCTAGTAGTATTGCCTCAAGTGCTCTCTCTATTCATGATTCGGCCTCTATCATCTCTCATGATGAAGTTGTTCAAGATGAAGTCGGAATACAAGACATGGTTTCAATAAATATCATTGCAAAAGGTATTGCAAACCACCAGTCGAAACTCTATGAGTTCTCTCACTTTCTACCTCTCTCTAAACAGTCTGCTCTTCACAGACATGCAAATGAAGAGAGTAGAATATGGCATGAAAGTAACACAACTGATGGAGTTGATGTTGAAATATTGTAACTTCAAAGAATATTATATTTGTTCTTTATTATTCCGGAGATGTTTCATTCCTCCGATGGGACTTTGTTATGTATCCAGAGATGTTTCATTCCTCCGATGGGACTTTGTTATGTATCCGGAGATGTTTATTCCTCCAAGAGATTGTGGTAACTAGGGTTATTAGATCTCCCATGTGAGGTCGGCCCTGAGTTAGTTATTTGAGGGTTATTAGACTCTCCTAGGAGAGGTCAGACCCATAGGGTAAAAAGTCAGTCGGGAAACAAGTATAAGTAGAGGAGGTCGTTCCTCACTTATCTCATTCATTCATCCACTTGGGAGTAGCGCACAAGTGAGAGAGAGGTCTGCATAGGAGGAGAAGGAGCTCTAGTCTTGGACTACATCTTGTATTTGGTTGATTATCTATATTGAGGAAAGCTTTGTTGGGTTCTCTACCCCATGAGGGTTTCTCAGGGTAAATATTTGTCTATCTTGTGATTATGTTTCTTTCAGTGATCTTGCTAGTCAAATTAGGCTAAACTTAACATGGTATCAAAGCTAGTATGAACAAGACATCTTTCACAAGGTGAAAATACCTTTCTCTCCTCCTCTGGTGAAATTTAGGGTTTCTGCAAAAGTTGGAATTTTTGGATTCTGATTACATGGCTGGATAGCCCTCCTCAAAATCGAAGTTTTGAGCCCTGGATCAAGATTTTTGGTTGGGTAGAACTGTGGGAAAGTCAAACCCTAGTTTGACCAAAAGTGCAGAAAACCAGAAAACCAGAGAACCAGAAAAGCTGTGCACCTGTGCACCAGTGAACCAAAAAAGCTGTGAACCGGTGCACCAGAAAACCAGAAAAGAGAAGACCAGCAAACCAAAAATTTTGTTGCAGATCCGGAAAGTGAAAAGTTGAAGTTTCCAGAAGAAAAACACACCAGAACTTTCAATTCAATCAAGCACATCTCCTGGTAAGTGTTATTCTATCTCTTGAGAAACTTCAATCTCTTTGACCCCTAGATAAGATGGCTCCAAGCAATAAGCTTGAAGACAAGCTAGAGGGTATAGAAAATTTCTGACCATGGAAATACATAATTGGTCTCATTCTTGAAGAGAATGATCTTGCCCAATATATCAAGGATGAGGTTGCAGAACCTGAAGAAGATGAAGCCAAAGAGAAGCATAGGAAGGATTTAATTAGGGCAAAGAGAATCATTTCTAATTCTATCAAAGATCACTTGATTCCCCAAGTGGCATCCAAGAAGACTCCAAAGAAAATGTATGATGCCCTTTCCAGAATGTATGAAGGAAAGAACATCAATAGGAAGATGAACTGAAGAGCACCAAGATGAATAAAGGAGAATCTGTTCAAGATTATTTCTCAAGGGTTTCCCAGTTCAAGGAAGAACTAGATGCTATTGGAGATACCCTTGATGAAGATGATCTAGTCATGACTTCTCTAAATGGTCTCACTAGATCTTGGGAGTCTTTCATCCAAACTATGTGTGCCCAAAAAGAAAGTATGAAGTTTGATGTGGTATGGGAGGATTGCATTCAATAAGAAGCTAGGGTTTCCACTAGAGAAGCCTTGCTCAAGGAAGATGACCAAGCCTTGGCCACCCACACCAAGAGAAGAAGGAATCAATCCCACTTCAAGAACGATAGTCACAAGGAGTCTCATCCTCCTCAAATATTTCAAAAGAGAAGAGGAACTAATCAAAGAAGAGATTACTCCTCATTCCAATGTTTTACTTGTCACAAAATAGGACACATTGCTAAGGATTGTCCTCTAAAGAAGAAAAAGGGTTTTCACCACAAAAGACATCAAGCTCATCTAGCAGAAGATGATAGTGAAGAAGAAGAGGAGGAAAGGCCTCAAAAGAAAAGATATAAAGTAGAGGAAGAAGAAGATGCACAAGAGTATGTTCTGTTCTCTGCACTCTTTGGGTCAGTGACACCTAGAGAAGATACATGGCTCATTGATAGTGGTGCTTCAAAGCACATGACAAGTCAAAAGAAGACTCTTTCAAAACTTGAAGAAAATAATTCTCCACGGAAGGTATCCCTTGGAGATGACTATCAATATCCCATCAAGGGAGTTGGTGAATCAATTTACAAGCTTGATTCTAGAACCCCATTAAAGATGAAAGACATCTTATATGTACCAGGTTTGAAGAAGAACTTACTCTCTATCTCTGCTTTGGATAAGAAAGGCTTTAGGGTTGCATTCATAGATGGACAAGTACTAATGTGGCCCAAAGGAAAATCAATTGAGGATGCAATTGTTATTGGTGAAGGAGGTCTATACAAAATCAAGGGCCATCCAGAAGCTGCCCTTGTACATGAAGCCACTAATCCAAATGAGATATGGCATAGGAGGCTTGCTCACATTAACTACAAAGCACTACCTCATGTGAGCAAGGTAGTTATAGGACTTCTAGACTTAAATATTGATCATGATGGCACGTGCAAAGGATGTGCAAAAAGGGAAGAATATCAAGAACCCATTTCCAAAAAGTGAAACAAAGACTAAGGGTACCTTGGAATTAATTCATTCAGATGTATGTGGACCAATTCCCTCCACATCTTTGAGTGGATATGAATACTATCTTACATTTATTGATGACTCTTCAAGAAAGACTTGGATATACTTTCTAAAAGGACAGAATGAAGTCTTTGGAAAGTTCAAGGAGTTCAAATCCTTGATATAAAATCATTCATAAAAGAAGATCAAAATACTCAGGACAGATAATGGCGGAGAATATACTTCAAAGGATTTTGAAGACTTTTGTAAAGAAGATGGAATCAAGAGGGAACTAACCACACCCTACAATCCTCAACAAAATGGTGTTGCGGAAAGAAAGAAGAGAACTATTATGGAAGCAGTAAAGCCTATGATACATGATCAAGACCTACCTATGTACCTATGGGATGAAGCAGCTAGGACAGCAGTCTATGTGCAGAATAGACTATCTCATAGTGCTCTTGATTTCAAAACTCCAGAAGAAGTGTTCATAGGAAAGAGACCTGAGGTAAGTCACCTCAAGATATTTGGATGTCCAGTATACATTCACATTCCAAAAGAAAAGAGGACAAAACTAGATCCCTCTGGAAAGAAGGGAATTTTTGTTGGATATTGTAAAGCATCCAAAGCATTCAGAATTTACATCCCAGGTTTCCATCATATGGAAATAAGTAGGGATGTGACATTTGATGAAGAAGCAGCTCTCAAGAGATTTAGGAAGTGCCAGTATGAAGAAGATGCACCTTCCAGAATTTTAGAGGCTATACCCAACCCTGAAGTTGTAACACCAGAAGACCATGACATGTTAGAACCACAAGAACCCCCTATCACAAACATATCAAGAAAGAGAATGACAGCATGGGCAAGAGACATTATTCTAGGAGCAGAAAAGTATGGAGCTCCTGAAGGCTCCACCAGAGTGAGAAAGAAACCAAAGTCATTTTCCAACTGTATGGCCTTGATGTGTGATATGGTAGATCAAGAACCCACTAGTTATGAAGAAGCATCTCATACGAAAGAGTGGATAGAGGCAATGACTGAGGAGTACCATTCAATAACGAAGAATGATGTTTGGGATATAGTTCCCAAACCAAAAGACAAAAGTGTGGTATCCTCCAAATGGATATACAAAATAAAGCATGCTGCGGATGGTAGCATTGAAAAATATAGGGCAAGGTTTGTGGCCAAAGGATTCTCTCAGAAAGAGGGAATTGACTATGAAGAAACATTTGCACCAGTTGCTAGGTACACTTCCATTAGAACCATCATGGCACTTGCATCCATGATGAAGTGGGAATTACACCAGATGGATGTAAAGACAGCTTTCCTAAATGGTGTGATTGAGGAAGAAGTGTACATAGAACAACCACAAGGATTTGAGGTGGAAGATGGAAGAACCCATGTGTGCAAACTAATGAAGGCCTTGTATGGGTTGAAGCAAGCTCCCAGAGCTTGGTATGGAAGAATTGACAGTTTCTTGACAAGCTTGGGCTTTACGAAAAGTAAAGCTGATCCTAATATTTATCTCAAGGTTATGAATGATGAACCTGTCATATTGTTTCTATATGTGGATGATCTATTTCTGACTGGAAATGAGAAACAGATTATCGAGTGCAAGAAGAATCTCTCTTCAGAATTTGAGATGAAAGATCTCAGATTAATGCACTACTTCCTAGGTCTGGAAGTGTGGCAAGGCCCAAAAGGAGTCTTCCTCAACCAGGGTAAGTATGCTGTGCAAATCTTGAAAAGATTCGATACGTGGGAATGCAAATCCATGGCCACTCCCATGGATTCCAAGTTAAAGCTGTTAGCTGATGACTCTTCAGAGTTAGTGGATGTGACTCTCTACAGACAAATCATTGGGTCATTACTGTATCTAACAAATACCAGGCCAGATATATGCTTTGCGGTGAACACCCTAAGTCAGTATCTAGTGGAACCTAGACAAGTTCACCTGATAGCTGCAAAGCATGTGATGAGGTACCTAAAAGGTATGATAGATTTTGGTCTATGTTATCATGGGGATCATGACTTCAGATTGTATGGCTACACAGATGTTGATTGGGCAGGAAGTGTATCAGACAAGAAGAGTACATCGGGTGGATTTTATTGTCTAGGATCTGCCATGATCTCGTGGTATAGCAGGAAGCAGTCTAGTGTGGCTCTCAGCACAGCTGAAGCGGAATATATAGCTGCTTACTCTGCTAGTTGTGAAGCAGTATGGATTTGGAAGTTGTTATCAGGTTTGTTTGACTTAGACATGGACCCCACTATGATTTGACTTAGAGATGGACCCCACTGTGATCCTGTGTGACAACCAGAGTTGTATCAAGATGACAGAGAATCCAATGTTCCATGATAAGTCAAAGCACATAGAGATCTGGTATTTCTATATACGGGATATGGTATAGAAAGGAGATATCAAGCTTGAGTATGTAAGCACTGACGAACAAGTTGCTGATATATTGACCAAAGCTCTGTCTCGAGTAAAGTTTGAGTATTTCCGAGACAAGCTTGGTGTTGTTTAGAAGGACCCTCCTCAAAAGGGGGAGTGATATGATCGATGATGATATTTGGATACTAGTATCGATGTGGATACCTGTATCGATGATGAGATTGCATGTATTGACGATAAGGTCAATAATAAGGATACCTGTATTGATGAGGATATTGTATCGATGATGTGGATACTTATATCGATGATGAGGTTACCTGTTCCAACGATGAGGTTGATGATGAGGATTACCTGTTCCGACAATGAGGTCGATGTAGTGGTACTTAGACTTTGTCTAAGAGGACTATTGGGATTGCATCATCCTGTAAGTGGATCAGGATTACATCATCCTTGGACTCATCTCCTAAAGTGATAGGGATTGATCATCCCGTAAGTGGATAAGGATTGCATCGTCCCTAGACATAGTGATATGTCTTAAAGTGATAAGGACTAATCATCCTATAAGCTAATTCAGGATTCCATCGTCCCTAGACATAGTGAGATGTCTTAAAGTGATAAGGACTAATCATCCTGTAAGCTGATTCGAGATTGCATCGTCCCTAGACATGGTGAGATGTCTTAAAGTGATAAGGACTAATCATCCTGTAAGTTGATTCGGGATTGCATCGTCCCTAGACATGGTGAGATGTCTTAAAGTGATAAGGACTAATCATCCTATAAGTTGATTTGGGATTGCATCGTCCCTAGACATGGTGAGGTGTCTTAAAAGGATAAGTATTGATCATCCTGTAAGTTGATCTGGATTGCATCGTCCATAGACATGAGAGATGTCTTAAATTGAGAGGGATTGATCATCCCATAAGCAAATCAGGATTGTATCATCCTTGGACCTATGTCCTAAAGTGAGAGGGATTGATCATCTCGTAATAGGATCTTTTGCATTTCAGAGTATGTTTCTATGTTGATATTGTTGATCGAGAGGATCCAGATGATCTAGATGACGATGTTGTTGATCGTGATGATCTAGATGACGATGTTGTTGATCGTGATGATCTAGATGATGATGTTGTTGATCGTGATGGTCTAGATGACGATGTTGTTGATAGTGATGGTCTAGATGACGATGTTGTTAATCTTGGTGGTCTAGATGACGATGTTGTTGATCGTGATGGTCTAGATGACGATGCTGGTGATCATAATGTTCTAGATGACAATGATGTTGATCGAGAGATCCAGACGATGAGACTGTTGATCGAGGGATCCAGATGATGATGTTGATCAGCAGATCCAGATGATGAGGTTGTTGATCGATGATGATGATGTTGTAGCTGATCAAGTGTTGCAGAAGATGAAGACTCAATACTGATGATGCTGATGTTCCAGTATTGATTATGTTCCAATAACTGAATGAGTTACTAATGATGATGTATAAAGAAAGCTTCCAATGATTTATAGATGTATCATGTATCATGTATTCGATGACTCCTTGCTCCTGCAGATATTGTTATAATATCCTTCTCATCAAGGGGGAGTGTTGAAATATTGTAACTTCAAAGAATATTATATTTGTACTTTTTTATTCTGTAGATGTTTCATTCCTCCGATGGGACTTTGTTATGTATCCATAGATGTTTATTCCTCCGAGATATTGTGGTAACTAGGGTTATTAGATCTCCCATGTGAGGTCGGCCCTGAGTTAGTTATTTGAGAGTTATTAGACTCTCCTGGGAGAGGTCAGCCCCATAGGGTAAAAATTTAGTCGGGAAACAAGTATAAGTAGAAGAGGTTGTTCCTCACTTATCTCATTCATTCATCCACTTGGGAGTAGCGCAAAAGTGAGAGAGATGTTTTCATAGGAGGAGAAGGAGCTCTAGTCTTGGACTACATCTTGTATTTGGTTTATTATCTATATTGAGGAAAGCTTTGTTGGCTTTTCTACCCCATGAGGGTTTCCCAGGGTAAATCTTTGTCTATCTTGTGATTATGTTTCTTTAAGTGATCTTGCTAGTCAAATTAGGCTAAACTTAACAGTTGATCCATCTTCTGATTTGAATTATGAGCAAGAGATGTCAACTACTAATCTAGAAGTTGAATATATTTTCAAAATATTTAATTCCCATGAGCCTGCTGATGTGCAAGATGATAACCTACTGAGTATTTTGGACGTAAAATTAGATTTTGGAGGTTATGCATTCGCCCTCCTTGATCAAATGCTTCCTATGAACTCCTATTTGGTCATTGGCACATGTTTTCAGAGTTTCACCAAAGATGGAAGACACCATCATTCGCTTGGGTTCAAGTCTCATGCATATCTTTGTGATTTTGGTTTTGATCTCACCCCTACTGGTTCAAAGGAGATCATAAGGAACCATCTTTCAATTATTGGATCTGATTTGAAGTCCAAGCCAATACCATTATGTCATGGTTCATTTGGTTTTGATGTCACCCCTTCTAGTTCAAAGGAGATCATAAGAAACCATTTATCAATTCTTGGAGCTGATTTGAAGTCCAAGATACCATCATCATATCATAGTTCATTTGGTTACGATCTCACCTATGCTGGTTCAAAGGAGATATCAAAGAACTATCTTCATGGAGTTGATTCTACCTCAGTTGGTTCGAATCACATGCTCCATAATGATCTTCATATTTTTGGATTTTTTCTCACCATGCTTGGTAGGAAGAGCAAGTTCAGGAAGCCTCCATATTCGCTTGCATCCATTGTTGGAGAACTCAAGAATATGTTTTTGAAGCATGATCCACTTCTTCCCAAGAGGAAGATAACTCCTTTTGAGTGAATGTTAGATCCAGATCCACAAGAACCTGAATATCTAGCAACAACTGACAGTGAATATGAGCGAATGGAAGATCCAGATCCACAAGAACCTAATTATCTTGCACCTGATGATCCTCCTCTTTTGAGATGGGCAGCCATTGCTCTTAGATCTACTGAAGATCTTGTTAGTGATCCACTTGATCAAAGGATAACCAGATCTTATTTTTAGAATGGAAGGTTTCATCCTTCTCACATTGATCATTCACACAGTGATCCATTTCTTGCCGATCGATACTTCTTCGGTAAATAAGGTCACTTACCTCCTTCTGGGGTGAGCGATGCCATGCTACATTACCATCCTACAGTCTATTTTTTTTTGGGGGGGGGATTTCTTCCCACTGGGTTTTCCCTCTTTCCTCACTTTATTTATTTAGATTGTTGTACGGGGTGACCTTTGGTCTCAGTCACCAGGGCCCTACTATTTTTCAGTTACTTCCTAATAGTTTGGCTTGCGGGGGGGGTGTTGGAATATTCTTACCATCATTTTTATATTTGCATGCATTGTGCATGCATGCATCCAGTCATCAGTATGGTAGTCTCCCCAGCACCTTGAGCCTGTTTTCAGCCCCCTAGAGCCTGTTTTTATCCCTCAATAGCCCTCCTACCTACCTAGTGCACCTTGTTTTCCTCACCTGGATGACATATGCACCCTACTACACTACTTGGATTCATAATAGTCAGTTGTAGCATTTATTGACCAGTTCTTGCATTTATTGCTTATTTTAACTGTCTGTAGCTTCCAGTTGTCTATATTGGAGTGCCACTTGACCTATTGACAACCTCATGCGCCCTGCTTGGAGTCTTTATCCCTTGATTTGTTCTCACATGGCTGAGTTAGACTCAATTAGTCTCATTTGACTGACTGTAACATCCCCTTCTCTCAATCCGGTGCAAGGAAGGAAACATGACCAAACATACCGAGCTTATTTGGTAATCTCAACCCCATACATTACTCAGAAATTCATAAACAATTTAAAACTTATGTGTGCAAGTTCATATTCAATATAAACAGAGCGGAATTAAATCATATTTGCACACACACAAATATAATGCATCAACATATCTACCATAAGTGAATGATGATTCAATATGCAGAGAATCAATCCCCTTCTCATGTTATGCACAGACTTCATATCAATTCCATTAACATGAATAAATAACATTGAGAATTAACACATGCATAACACAGAATGCTTGTAAATTAAACCACAAAGAATAATTATCTTTGAGATGAAGTTGTCCAAAACAACTGGCTATGAGAGAGAAACGTTCCACCCAACCATAGATCTTTGTCCAGCCTATATTCTTTCAGCTGAGAGATCACCCCCGAGTTGGGTTGTGTATCCACTAAGGAGGAACTAAACAGGCCCACTCATAGCCATGGTTTCACTCAACAACTATGCTAAGCCAACACACAGTTGGGTTTATCAAGCATACAAAAGAGAAAGGAGGTCAATGCTAAGCTAGTGAGCTCATGCACATAGCTACAAGAATCTCAATTAAAATAATTAGTTATGGCACCCACAATACCTACCACCTCCAACACAAGGAAGGTCCCCTTCTCTGCTGCACAGTTCCTCAGGCGTCCCTTCCCTCCAGTGCTCTTAAGGGTGGGCATAGAAAGTTCTAGCTGCTAATTTCTTGAGATTCTAGCCTTCAGTGGATTTATCAAGCAAACCCAACCTCTGCTCAGTCATTCACACTTGAATTTCTCACAGTTCTGTTATCCAATAACTCCATCCCGTCACTTCATTTATGGGCTGTAAAAAATGGGTTTTCCAATGGATTTAAAGGTATCTAATACTCTCAATTTCGCCCCAAGGTTCATATCTATGGATCCCCCATTGGATTTCACTGTCAAATACCAATTTTGGGTGTTTATGGCTCTTCAAAACATGGGTTCTTGCAAAGTTGCGATTTCTATTTTTTCTCACTGCTGGAAATTCGTAATGGATGAAAGTTGCTGCTGGGTTCCTCAACCATGGAATGGCAATGAGAAAAAACCCATTCCCATGAGGTAGAGTGACTTGTGGTACAAGAAAACAGAGCCCATACTCTGCCATACAAATTTCTGGGTTGCCCATGCTCCATTGAAGCCATGGATTGAATTCTTCAACAACTTCCTTGCAACAGAAATAAATGTCAGCAAGGAAAGTCAAATGGGTTCTCACAATGATATTTGGCAGCATATGGTTCACCCCCACAACCCCCTCACCACTCCCTAATGGAAGACACATGGCCCCTTCTCATTCGTTGCTCCCATAGCCAGTTTTTGTATTTTATTGCAATATCAAATATTTACATCGTTTACAATATTACATGGTTTAATAGCACATGGGTAACAAAATATCAAATGCTTGTCCATTCTAAATAAAATACGAACATACACTAGCGGGGCCTTGTCCTTGAGCTCCACGCTAGGGAAACATACATTGCATGTATACAATATTTACATTAAAAGCCAATATTTCATAAGGGTCAAAATTGGGGTATTACACTAACTTTTGACTATTTGTGACTACTACCACTGATTGGGTGATGTCTCCAATGCTATCCAAGCCACACACTGAGGAGAATTCGAATCGCCTTTGGCTAATTCGAATTCACTTTACAAAATCATTATTGTATTCATTTTTCACAGTGTCATCTCACAGCTGATGTATGATTATACTGCAGATTTCTCCATTTCTGAGTTTATGAGTGACAATTGATTCTTTTCTTCTTCTTCTTCTCTGCAATTCTAGAGTGATATTTATGAGGTTTACTCTAGCTATGTGATCTATCTTGCATATTATTATAGGTTCGAACCTGGGTCTCCTGCCTGACACACACCACATATATTATATTGTAATTATATTACAACTTCCCAACATATTATTTATTGCAACCACCAACGCAAAGTCTTGGCGACCGGATATGTATGGTGAAATCCCAAAAAACAAACCAACGTATCCATAATATATGCCAGCTATATCCTAAATTTTGTTAAAACATTATTAAACCCTTTCACATGAATGGTGTGAGGTTGTAACCATATTAGATATGGTTTTTCCTATACCACGATTACAAGGTTGATGTTTTGATATGGTTGTTTCCAACGCTTATGCGATGGTTTTATTTTAGCCACACTTCGCACATGGTTATTCCCTATGTTTGGATGGAAACAAAAATTTGGTTATGAATTTTTAACACCCATGCCACATTTGGGTTTTGGTTACCATGGAAAATGGGGTTGGTTAGGATCCCCATACACTATATAAGAACTTCACCAATGTGCTTCAGAAAACACAAGTCCTTCAATGCATAAGCCTTGCGAGATAACCATGGAGGCAATTTGTCAGAGCCACAAAGTATGGTTTAGCTCAAAGGCCAAGGATCAAAGGGGATCTAGCATGCCATGAGAAGGGTCACAAGAGTTTGGTAAAGTTTGATATTGTGTGCTCTTGTAAATCCCTTTTGTATGGTATTATTATTATGGTGCTTTATTTATGTGGACTTGTATTATAGTGTTATGTTGAACTATTGAATCCCTTTTGTAACGATGCCGACCAAGAGAATTATGAGAATTGACATGTGCATATTATAGTGGGATTGTGACCAATGTGTCCACGTTATCACAATTTTCAATTGCATTGTAATACTTTATGATTCCACATTCTTGTGAGAGATCAACCTTTGTCAGAAGATACCATCTCTTTGTAAGAGAGACAGAGCCACATGCTTGTGAGAATCAACTCTCTGCATTGTATGAGGGTATCTCTTTGATACTACCACTTGTTGTGGGAATTCCACTGCCACTTGATGATGTGGGAATTCATTCCTTTGTAAATGAGAGTATCTTTGAAGAAAAGAATGAAGCGGCTACACAGTTGAGCGGAGCCTAGAGACATAGCCCACACTGCGTGAACTCCATTAACAACTTGGTGATATCTCACCTCATGTGTTGATCTATTGTATCATGTTTTCATATGAATGTTAATTCCACAATTACATTCATTAAATGCATTAAGTGATGATATATGAGACTAACAACACATTCATCAAGTTTAATATTCAAATTGTATTCAAGCCTTAAATTCAATCGAGTTCAATTAAAACGGTCCTATAACCGATCCCTTTGTTAAGTGAGCCTAGAATGAAATGAAATTGGTATCAAGGTCACCCCGAATCATATTAGGTGGTGATGTTCTACTAGGAGATGATTCATCAACCAAGATAGTCGGACGAAGTAAAGTTTGACTGAAACTAAAAGATGGAAGAATAGGAACACTTCCAGGAGTGCTACATATCCCAAGTCAGTAAGATGGGGAATGCATGTACTGTGTAGTCTATATTTGAGAAATATACATTCAAAATGGTGCGAGGAGCGATGGTAATGATGAGGGGAGTTCGTACTAGAACCTTGTATAATCTATTCAACACACATACAATTTGACAAATTTATTAATATCAGAATGTTTTAGGTCAATATATCATAATCAAATTGATAATAAGGATAACCACAACAATGAAATACCGCTATTTTCACATAATTATGTAAAACTCATTCAAGCATTTTATCAAACATATGGAAAGCTACTCCAATATTTAACCATATAGGGAGAAAACACCACAACTTGATTTCATTTTCCATGGCAAGTTGATCAATGGATTCCTTGGCTAATTCCATTATACACCAATTAAAATAAAAATTTATAATTAATGTACATATGGAATATATATTTCAGGGATTTTTACAAACAATTGGCACACAAACTCCAAGGCATACTTATACTTAGAATCATTGTAACCAAATTTATAATAACTCAAGAGAAGCAATTTCCTGTTAATTTTTTAGCATTAATTCGATATACTCTAGGATCTTTATTGAGAGAATAACATGTATAGCATATCAAGTATAACAATGCATATCAATCACACCAAGCAATCACATGAGACAATAGACACATAGAGTTTCACTAGGGAAAACCATAAAGGTGAAAAACCCCACAACTTCCTCAAAGATAGAAAGAGCAATGATACAACCAAAGTACAAGAGATAGTATTCTCCTAATAGCTGATCCTCCTCCTCACATGTGCGCCACTTTCTGAATGATATAAGAGTGAGTAATGAGATGATCAAATAGAGATCTCCCGATCTCTATTTATACATGTCCTATCCTGCCCAATAAACCAGTGGGGCCGACTTGTCTAGCTTAACCTAATAACCCATGGTTAACTTAATCAGGTCCGACCCCACACATGGTGGTCTAATAACCTATCGGCAAGCTATGACACTTGCGACACTTGTCAATAAAAATGACGACACTTCTGTATAGAGGAAAAATAACATCTCCATAGGAGTATAATATACATAGATGAAATACATAGGTGAAATACATTCCGAAGTTACATATACATCAACACTCCCTCTTAACTAAGAAGGTATTTCTCGACACAGATCTGCTAGAACAAGTCTTCTTCTCTGGATCATCATCAATGAATCATCATCCTCGAATCATCGTCATCGTCACTGCTGCTTCTATCTCAATCAATCTCCGATCTACTCCTCATAGGAAGTTCTACAGAGCCAGTCCTTTTTCATATTGGATGTAGGCCCACCACCTGTAGGTCTTCATCATCACTTGCCATACTGTGGAATCCTCAGGACTTATTACGTGCATCACAAAACCTGGCTATAGCATCCCAGGCTATTACGAGCACACATCTCTACCTGTCGGATCTCCGGGGAGCATATTACATGTGACCCCACCACAAAACCTGGTTGTAGCGTCCCAAGCTGTTACGAGCACACAGCTCTACCTGTTGGATCTCCCAGGAGCATATTACATGTGGTCTCACTGTTGGAGCCTAGGCCGCAGCTATGGTAAAGCTACGAATTTTGAGGAAAAAGCACAAGTGTTGAAGGGAAAGTGCTAATTTTGAATAAGCACCAATTTTTGGGCAGAAGTAAACGGTGCGCAGTATGGTGCCAGATGGACGAGCTCAGCGCAGATTACAGACCAAAAATCGCGGAGCTCGTGCGCACACGTCATAGGAGAATGAATGTGGCCGAGTGGAAAGCTCAGCTACCACAATAAATGAAGCGACGGAAGAGAGGGCTCAGCTACCCTCATTAAGGCTAAGTACAGAAGTTATGGTTGCTCTGATCAAGGAAGAGCAACGGACCAAAGCATTGAAGACGAAGGACAAGGAGCAATGAATGATGAAGCGGCGCCCATACCCGCAATCTGCACCGAAAGTCACAGAACCTGCAGGAAACGGTGACGTGACTGCAAGTGACGCATACAGTACACCTAGCCATGTCCATGGTTAGGGTTTTTGTGGAATACTGCTGGGAAAGGCCCACAGTTTTGTAAAGGTGCGACCATCATGGCCACCTATATATATGTATAATTGTAAGGGAGAAAGGTTGGTTGTTGATTGTTTTCTATTGTGTGTTAGAAGACGAGTTAGAACTAGATAGATGCGAAGCTAATCCCTGAGTTGCAGACAGTCTGAGTCGACGTCTGAACTATTGTAATCTCTGTAGAGGAAGAGACTAGGTCTAAGAGAAGGGCTCCCAGCTGTGTGCGTGGAGTTTCCTGGAAAGATCTAAGGCTGCAGCTGTGTGCGCAGCATATTGTGTAATTCCATTCCAGATTAATATAAGATACACTTCCCGTGGATGTGGTTTCCCCATGGAAGTGAGCTACATAATTCTCATGTTATGATACTATGTTGTGTGATTGCATGTTTTAGTTCACTATCTGTGTAGACATGAACATTGCGTTATCTTTATGAATATGTTAAGTAAGTTTTCAAGGCTTCCTTGGTAGTTATAATCGTTAAGTGTCGAAGGAAATCTGTAGAACGTTGTTGCTGCGGCGATTAAGGAATGCGTTACTGCACTAGGCGCGTAAGCATAAACGATACATAGAGTATCGAAGCAGAGGATAATTGATTCGTGCGCAGGAGCGGAGATACCACGCAGCTAGGTTTTCAAGCAAGAGTAACAGCACAGTTGCACTGAAAGGCCTGCGGAGGAGTAAGACCTTCCACTTTGAGAAGTCATCAAGGAAGAAAGGGATAAGATCGCAGTCTCCACGTCGCCCAGGTTGAGGAAGCCTGATTCCTTAGCCCCCCCATAGCCACTTCGGGTGAGACCTTGAGCTGCTGCGCAGCTCGTTGCCGAGAGGGCCAGTGTGCCAAGGGGTTTTGTTGCTGCGCTTCATTAAAACCCGGGTCTGTCCAAAAAATTCAGCCAACAAATGGTTCCGTTGCCTTGCGACTTGTTGCCTTAAGATTTGTTATTCCGGCGACGTGTGAAATACTGCTAAAGCCAACAAATGGTTCCGCTGCCTTGAGACTTATTATTCTTGCGACGTGCGAGATTGTTGCCTTGAGACTTACTCAGCCAACAAATGTGTTACTGGAATCCTACAGCTAAAGAAATTCAAGACTGGTTTGATTTAAAGGCTAGAGAGTTCGCCGAACGAGAAAATAGAAGCTTTAGGCTTCAGACAGAAGACTGGTTGTAGAAGTATATCTATACTGACCTTCACGAAATTTTCTTTGTCACATTTGCACTTGAGTTGCATGCGTGGATAGCCAAGTTAGCAGATACTAGACCCACCGTGCATGTTGATCGACCCGTCGCTTGGACACCTGAGCTAGTCATCATTCTGAAGTGGGTAGATAATTCTGTGTCTCGCGCAGTAGACTTTTGGTTGAACAGTCTGCTAGAAGGCTTCATCACCGAGTTTGCAGTAGATACGATAAAGAGTTTCAACGAAGCTGAGAGGAGCTTCTTCCAAGCACACAGAGGTAAGTTCTTAAATTCTCTAAACTTATGGATTAAAATGCTTCTGTATGAAAAAGGAAAACTATGCATAGCTTCCGATGAATAGCATAGACAAGTAATGTCCGCAGATTCTTATAGTGATCCCGAACTTATTGGTTGCACTCGTAGTGGAAAACGGTATAAAGTAGGCATTGACCAGCATTCTTTTGAGTCTAGCCCAGAAGATAGTCAAGTTCCTAGAGCAAGCCATATAGAGAGACAAGGGAGTGTTCATATCCCTTATCACCCCTTTACACCGCAAAAGCCAGACGGGGCTCAGTATAACCCCAAAGTAACACCTTCTAGTAGCCCACACGGTACTTCTAGTACCTCTGTACCACCTTTGTTTAACCATCCCAGAGGCACTGCTACAGCACCTCCACCTCAACCTAGCGCAAGAAGGATGGGTGATGACATGAAGCTACCAACTTTTAAAGGAACAGGGATAGAAGACCCTGAGCAGCACTGGTTCCTATGTGAAGCCATTTGGACAATTAAGCAAATTAATGATGATGCTGTTAAACTGGTTCAGTTAGCAACCACAATAAGAGAAAGAGCCTTAACTTGGTTCATGAAATACTCAGCAGCACAGAATAGGACGCTTGCTGATGTAAGAAATGCTATGATTAGAGAATTCAAGAAACCTAAATCAGAATCATAGTGTATAACAGATCTCAAAGACATAAAACAGTTACCTACAGAGTCAGTATGGGACTTTGACCAGAAGTTCAAAGCCTTGATAGATCAAGTAAGCTTTGAGTTTGTACCGCAGCAGCATAAGGAATGGTTCATTGCTGCGCTGCTTCCACACATTAGACTTCCTGTTATGCAACAGAATCTCACTACTCAGGAACAAGCTCTAGAGATGGCTATGAAATTAGAAGCTTCACCAATTGCTGGAACAAGCAACGATGTTGCGCAGTTGCAGAACCAATTAGCAAACTTAACCTTGCAAGTGCATGATATTAAGAAAGGCAAGGAAGTTAAAGAAGAAATTTGGTTTACAAAATGTAAAGCGCAAGGTCATTCAAAGGACCATTGTCCCGTTTTCATAGAGTATATTGCAACTGGAGCACCTAACCCTTTACCACAGGCCCAGGGGCCTTGGTGCGAAATCTGTAGAACTAGAGGTCACAGACCACAAGAATGTCACTTGTTACAGAAATACGTACAAACTCCAAAGAATCTATATTGCAATTTCTGTAAATCAGTAGGCCATGATGAGAACAATTGCAGAGCATATGATCTTATGATGGAAAGAAAACATGATGTTTATAGAGTACAGTCAGAGGCATAAGGACCCACAACAGTTCCACAGTATGACCAAACTCACGACGGCCGAGGAGGAAATTATAGGGGTCGCGGACGTGCAGTAAATTTTGGTCGAGGAAGAGGACAGATCACTTGTTATAATTGCGGAGCGCAAGGTCATTTTGCAAGGGATTGCCAAAATCCTACAACCATTTGCAGATACTGTAAATCTTATGATCATGTGATTGAAGAATGCCCTCAGTTGATAGCTAAGATGCAAGCAAAGATGCCATAGGTCAATCAGAATATTCAGCTGATTGGAGCAGAAAAAAGAGAACCAGATCCTACAGTTAATATAGTGACGCGCAGTGGAGAAACCACTGGTGCGCCAGAGTTGGGAACTGGAAAGCAAGCGACGCAATGGGTGCGCCGCGCTAACATTAAACTAGCCCCACTTGACCTGCAGAAGCAAAAAGAAGCATTCAAGCAAGCTCAAGAGTATTTCTCAGATCCGAGAGCTTCAAGTTCTGTCACAATTCCACATAATGATATCATATCGCAAGTGCTAAGACAAGAGAACCTGGTGCAGGAACAAGCCACTACATCTGGAAGGCCTGATGAAGAAGATGCACTAGGAAGTGTCCATGCTTTCCTGAGAAACTGTTTAAAGTTGTTGCGTAATGAAAAAGCAACTATGGAACTTCAACACCTATTAGATAAGTGTCAACAATCTGCTTCGATGAATACACCGCAGCGTGCTGTTCACCAGATTGGAAGTCATACTAGAAATGGAAAAGAGATGAGGCTCATAGCGCAGATTGGAGCATTTGAAATGGACGAAGTTATTTTAGATTTGGGCTCAGAAGTTAATGTTCTCACCATGCAGACATGGGAACAGATGGGTATCCCTCAGCTTACAAGATCTCCTATCCAGCTAAGACTCGCAAATCAGCAACGAGTCTCTCCATTGGGCAGATTACCCAATGTACCTATTGATATCGAGGGATTAAGAAGTTCTGCAGACTTTGAAGTAATCAAAATTCTGGATGACAGTAGACCTTACCCAGCACTTTTAGGCATAGACTGGTCATTTGATAATTTGGCTGTCATTAATCTGAAGAAAATACAAATGACCTTTGAGGATGACCAGATTAGGGTCATTGCACCGCTTGATCCCATTCAAGGACCAAGGTATATTGAACCCATTCGGGCAGAAGAAGAAGTGCACATGGAAAGTTTGTATCAGATGACTGCTAGTCACAATGACTATGTCAATCTCACAGCAGATGGCCATATCAGCTGGCGATGCGATAGCTCGTGCACATCAGACTCAGACGTAGGATTGGAAAACTGGCAGAATCGTTTACATGAGGTTTCTGCAAGGCGTTGCGCCATGATGACTAAATCCATTCGATGGATTGGCACAGAATTGAATGACACTCCAATTTTTGATGGTTTAACTGAAGTAAGTGAATTCATACATACATATGAACAACAGATTCCAGATGAGCAGCGCATACAAGCATTAGATGTAGCACTGCGCGCTACACCCGCAAGATGGTGGGGTGCACATAAACAGAATATTCACACATGGAAAGACTGTCGCAGATTGATACTGCGCAGATTTCAGGAAACTATAGCAGAAGTGTTGCGCAAATACGAGGGACAGAGTGACCCCAGGTCACACGTTGAAGCATGTATTCAGCAATGGTCACATATTCCAGAAGATGAGTGGGTTCACCTATTCATCCACACATTGGATACAGTCCCAAGGAACTGGTACACTGAAACAGAATTGCGCAAAGGCACTATCACTTGGCCTCTTATGATAGAAAGTTTTCAACTTACCTTCAGCTTTGAGTCAGAACATCCGAGCATCGACCACGCTTTAAAGTGTATTAAAAAAAGGTATTTGAACAATGTCCATTACCAGAATATTCCCAACCAGATTGGGCTGTCCAGATAGAACATGCACTGGAATGCTATAATTTCACTACTGAAGAAGAGGAGGATGATCCTCGCAACATCAATATCCCAGAATCAGAAGGGATGCGCAATGTTGAAGGTCCTCAGCTTGATATCCCTGCCATTATAGAACACATCAAGCTCAAAAAGATTAACATTGGTACAGAAGCCGAACCCAAGTTTGCTTCTATAGGAGATTATTGGGATGATGAAACTGTTGGGCATATTTCATATTTATTACGTGACTACCAGGATATCTTTCCCACCAAGTTCACAGAAATGAAAGGCATATTAGGGGACTTAGGATTTATGCGCATACCTCTGAAAGCAGACGCCAAGCCAGTAAAACAGCGCCCATACAGATTGAACCCGCGATATAAAGAAAAGGTTAGAGAAGAAATTGATAAAATGCTCGCAGTAGGTATCATTGAGCCAGTAGAGGAAAGTGATTGGATTAGTCCTATGGTGGTACAAGAGAAGAAGACAAAAGGTGAAATAAGAATCTGTGTAGACTTGCGCAAGCTGAATGACGCATCAGCGCATGATCCATTTCCTACTCCCTTTACAAATGAAGTGCTTGATAATGTTGGAGGAAAAGAGGCTTACTCCTTCACTGATGGCATTTCGGGATATCATCAGATCAAAATCCATCCAGATGACCGCTATAAGACGACTTTTGCGACTGAATGGGGCTCATTCTAGTATACGGTAATGCCCTTTGGTCTTAAAAACGCTCCTGCTATCTTCTCTCGAGTCATTGTTGTTGTATTTAAAGAATTCATTCATAAGTTTCTAGAAGTCTATTTTGATGATTGGACTGTGTTTGGTTTACTAAAGAACAATATAGGGAATCTGCGCATGATGTTAGAAAAATGTAGACAGTATCAAATTTCCCTTAACTTGAAAAAATGTATCTTTTGTGCTCCTTTTGGTATTCTATTGGGTCATATTGTATGCAGACAAGGACTTTTGATGGATCCTGCGAAGGTTTCCATCATTGCTAATTTACCTGCGCCCAACTCAGTCAAACAATTGCACACTACATTGGGACATACAGGGTACTACAGGAAATTTATCAAGGGTTATGCAAAGATCACTGCACCTATGGAGATATTGCTGAAAAAGGATTCAAAGTTCCAATGGACAGAAGAATGCCAACAGAGCTTGGATACACTTAAAGAAAAGATGATCACTGCGCCTATTCTAGTTTTCCCAGACTGGAGAAAACCCTTTCATGTTCATGTAGATGCTTCTTCCATAGCATTGAGGGTTGTGCTTACACAACCGGGAGAAGGAGGTATTGATCACCCGATCGCTTACTCCAGAAGAAAGCTGTCCACAGCCGAGAAGAACTACACCACTACAGAAAGAGAAGGACTAGCTATGGTGTATGCCCTACAGAAGTTCAGACACTACCTATTGGGCGCACATTTTAAAATGTATACTGACCATTCTGCTTTGAAATACTTGGTCAATAAGCCAGTGTTAGGGGGAAGAATTTGCAGATGGCTACTACTCTTCCAGGAGTATGATTTTGAGGTTATTGTGAAGCCAGGAAGATTGAATGCAGGACTTGACCACTTATCTAGGATAGAGTCAGGGGAGGAACCTACAAATCTGGAGGACAATCCTGCCTGATGCGCAGCTATTTTCTATTCAAGCAGCAGATGAATATTATTCCGATATTCTTGAGTTTCTCACTACCGGGCAAGCACCAGTTGAGTTTACAATCCAGCAGAAGAAGCAACTTGTTTTCAAAGCCACAGACTTCACTTTGATAGCAGGCCAGCTCTATAAGTTGGGCCCCGACGAAGTCTTGTGCAGATGTATCCTACCGCATGAGAAGAACTCCATCATCGCAGAAGCGCACTCAAGAACCACAGGAGGCCATTTCGCAGGAAAGCCGACTACGCAGAAGATCTTAGCTGCAGGTCTTTGGTGTCCAACATTGCATAAGGATACTAAGGAATTCTACAAATGTTGCGATGTGTGCCAGCAAACAGGAAAACCTTCCAGACGAGATGAAATGCCATTAAGATCCCAGATAACACTGCGTGCTTTTGATAAATGGGCCATTGATTTTATAGGACCTATCAACCCACCAGGAAAACGAACCAGCGCAAGATACATCATTACAGCTACTGAATACCTCACCAGATGGGCTGAGGCTAAGCCATTTAAGAACTGCGACGCTGCCACTGCCGCGCAGTTCATTTTTTAGAACATTATCACTAGATTTGGATGTCCACTAATTCTAATGAGTGATCAGGGTACACATTTCCTGAATGAGACTATAGAGGCCCTTACTGAAGAATTCCACATTAGTCACCATAAGAGTACACCCTACCACCCTCAAGCTAATGGTACGGTGGAGGCATTCAATAAGATTCTCGAGAATGCCTTGACGAAGATCTGTAATCAACAAAGAGATGATTGGGACCTTAGAGTCACAGCTGTATTATGGGCTTACAGAACCACATGCAAGAAACTAATAGGTCACACACCTTTCAGTTTGGTGTATGGACAAGAAGCAGTTATGCCCATGGAATACATTGTTCCCAGTCTCAGAATTGGGCAAATTACAGAAATGGCAGATACTTATACTATGAGTGAAAGACTCTCACAATTGCTTGCCTTAGAAGAAGACAGACTTTTAGCTGGATTCCATCAACAGGTACAGAAGGCAAGACAGAAATCTTGGCATGACGGGCATATTAAGAATAAACACTTTGAAGAAGGAGACTTGATACTCCTCTATGATAGTAAATTCATCAAGTTTCCAGGCAAGTTTCGTGTACATTGGTTAGGCCCTTTTCGGGTGACAAAGATAACAGAAGGAGGAGCAGTTCAACATGTGAAGCTTAATGGAGAATTGTTGCCCACGATGATCAACGGGAGTCGGCTCAAGCTTTATCGCGATGGCCACTCCGCCCTGTCGACTTAATACATTTCTAAACAGGTGCAGATGTCCAATGTAGTTGAAAGAGGCATCACATTATTACAGTCTACACGGAAGTCGCGAGACACTTTCAGTCTCTGGCTTCCCGCGCAGTCCCTTGAAACATCCGCGCATGTCAATCAAGTTTGTTTGAGCAACCCTATTTTTGCGCTCTTGCGAAGTGTTGTTCCGGCTCGTCAAACCGTCGCTCTTGCGGCTTTCCCTGTGTCAAGTTGCCGCTTGAGGAATTATCATTGTGGACCCCTCTATATGCACAGTTACCTATGTTGAAATGACCCGCCGAAAAATTTGAATTACAGTAGTCCTATAGCCGCTTTGAATATTAATGAAGGATAAGCTCTCCATTTAATTGTATCCGCTCTGACAGAGTCGGCTTGATCTCCCGAAGATTCGCATTTATGTCATGCGCCGAAAGCTTTAGCTTCTCTCGGAAGGCTGTCAGAGCCCGTCCATCACAATTAATGCGTCGCGGAAGCACGTGGATAGGGGGCTTGTCAACTCATGCATAGGCATCTACGGCTAGTAACCCCACTTGCCCGCATTTACTACCACCTTTAGCTATAAATACCCCACACTTGTATATTTTCGGGTTACTTTTCTCGAGTTGCATAGTCTTGTTTGAGAATCTAAGTTATTGTTTTCAGAGCCAAGTTGTGCAGGGTGCTTCCTTTGTTTTCAGCGTTCGTATCCTACGCTGTTCCACCACTTCTCTATTCCAATCCTTGTCGTCTATACCGGTTCACGACGGAGAACCTGTCCACTGAAGAAATTATTCATCAATTTAAGCACAGAGGCTTAGATTTCGACATCAATACCCTGGTGATGACCTCGGCTTACACGCACCCTGGTTGGACTGATCCCAGACAATCTCCCAAAACGAGGGCATCTCAGCAGCAGCAGTCGGATGAGCCCGTTCCAGAGCCGTTGGCCACTATGGTGAATTACATTCCGCCGCGTTTAGATGATGCACCAGAGGTGCATATTCCGAAGAATGCAAAGTATCCGATTCTGTTGCCTCCATTGTCAGAAGGCGTGCAACAAGAAGGGTCCCTGCTTGGACACCTTCCACTGGTCAAGTTTTCTGATTTTAACTTGGGCGACTACAGAACATATCCTCAGTTTGCGCCAGATCGCTATCTGACGATAGTCCACAATACCACCCAAAAGGTTGATGAATTCATCCCAAAGGAATTCGCAGCAAATTTAGAGAAGTCTGGACTATTGAACTTGTTGAAGCTACCGCACTTCGGGCATAGCAATGAAGTCAATGCAGTTGTTAAGGCACTGCTATCTTACGTTCATGGTGGTTACCTTTGGCTGTGGAGGCCAATCGATTTAAATGTCGACTTAATCTATTGCATTACCGGCCTATCTAAGGTTGGTAAGGACCCAAATATTCATTCTGTGGGAAAGGACAAAGACAGAAAGTTAGCTGCACAGTTGGTGCAGAAGTACAAATTAACAAGAGGAGGTTGGGCTTATGACCTCACTATAGTTGAGGATGAAGCACTTAGATTTACAGGCAGTCTGCTTGCAGGCAGACTTCTCACAAAGTGCAGACCTAAAGAAGTTACTGGAGCTATCGTGGAGCTCGCTATCGCAGCTACGGAGGGAGAACAGTACAATTGGACTCTCTTCCTCCTCAATTCTTTCTTGGAAGATTGTCGAAACGTCCAAGACAACCCCGTTCAGTTGTTCCATTTTTCTTGGCTTTTAATTTTATGCACCTTGGTCAGGTGGAAGGAGCCCCCCAACACTCAGTTCCTTCCGCGCCGCGCAGGAGAGGTTGCCGGCATGCGCTATGTCAACCTCTGGGATTCTAGTAATCCCGCGAAGCGCAAGATGAACCACACTGTATTTTGTGAATACTACTATCTCCTCAGAGATACCATTCAGGAAATGCCAAGGTTGAGTGAGGAGACAGCAAAAATGTATGAAGGGAAGTTGGTTTTTTCTTCCAACTTGCATGAAATTTACCTCCGCCCTTGCGGCATTCAAGAAGAATGGGCCGTAGCCCTTTACAGGATGACCACTGAAGATGTTCAAGAAACTATCAAGTCTTGGTCGGATGAATGGAGGGAGGCCGCCGAAATCACATCCGCGATGCCACCTCCTGGTGCGCAAGAGAAGGATAAGGGCAAGGAAGTGCCTGAGCAAAGAAGTGATGAAGGTTCAACAGAACCAGCAACCAAGAAACAAAAGGTGTCGCATCCCTCCGAGACCATTCCCTCAGGGATCGACCAGTACTTGAAGGAACAATTTCGTGAGCTGCGGACCGTGCACGCTCACATCAGAAGTTCTCTGGACCTGTAGTTCGTCGAGTTAAAAGGTCTCGCAGGAAGAGTTGCGCAGACCCATGCGCCAGCATCTACTTCGCAGGCGCCACAAGCAACCACAAGTACTGAGGGAGTTGAAGTATTTGCAGAGAGGCATACTGTCATGCACATCCCACCTACAAGCATGACACTTCCGGATCCTTTGGCCGCACTGCAGGTAAGCGCAGTTGGGCCCGTTGAAATAAATTTGTCTTTGATTCCCATAGAAACTCTGCAGCTAGTGCAAGAGAAAGTTTCTGTTGAGTTGAGAGCTAGAGAGCTCTCCACCTTCCATGCAAACCAAAGACTGCAATCACAGGAGATAGAGCTGAAGGCAGGCTATAAGAACATCTCTGAGAAGCTTTCCCTCTATGAGGCACAAGACACTGGGATAAGAAACACAGTTGATGAAATCGCCCAGGAGTTGCCGTCCTGCGATATTCAACCAGACCTCCCTCTGGTTGAGAAAGTTCAAATTATTGGTGGAAGGGTGAAAGCCCTAGCGCAGGAAATAGTTGCTATGGCAGAAGACCATAGAACGCAGATCACCAAGTTGGAAGCTCATGTTGCAACGCATTCTACAGATGATAGGCAGGAACAATTTGAAGCGCTGCGTAGAACTTCCACACAAATGAAGAGCAGAGCAGATGAAGCCCAGAACTTGATGACCCAAGCTATGGAGGCTTGGACGGAGCTTGAGAAGCTCCCTTTCAAAGTCGATCTTTTGGAACAGGTACAAGCTGCAGAAAAGTCCCTAATTGTTCTCACAGAAGAAGCTAAGGCCTTAGAAGGCTTAGCAAAAATGAGGAAAATGAGTGAAGTGCGCAGAATACAACAGCAACTGCACAAGCTCAGAAATGAAGATGCTAAACTCACCAACAGCATTCAGCCATTTATGGATGAGTATGCTGACCTCGCTGCCCAAGCCAAGGCAAAGATCAAAGAAATTGCAGAATCTCAACAGGTGGTTGATGGCATAACTGAAGAAGAAGCCACTGCAGAAATGGTGCAGACAACTGTGGAGTGTGTCGATGAAATGGACTCCGCTATTGTGCAGTGGAAGAAAACATTTGCTGAGACCCAGGAAAAGGCAGATGCGCAAGTAAAGTGACCACACACTAGTGCGAGTGGCTCAAGGACGAGCCACAAGTAAGTGTTAGGGGCCTGTTGGAGCCTAGGCCGCAGCTATGGTAAAGCTGTGAATTTTGAGGAAAAAGCACAAGTGTTGAAGGGAAAGTGCTAATTTTGAATAAGCACCAATTTTTGGGCAGAAGTAAACGGTGCGCAGTATGGTGCCAGATGGATGAGCTTAGCGCAGATTACGGACCGGAAATCGCGGAGCTCGCACGCACACGTCATAGGAGAATGAATGTGGCCGAGTGGAAAGCTCAGCTACCACAATAAATGAAGTGACGGAAGAGAGGGCTCAGCTACCCTCATTAAGGCTAAGTACAGAAGTTATGGTTGCTCTGATCAAGGAAGAGCAATGGACCAAAGCATTGAAGACGAAGGACAAGGAGCAGTGAATGATGAAGGGGCGCCCATACCCGCAATCTGCGCCGAAAGTCACGGAACTTGCAGGAAACGGCGACGTGACTGCAAGTGGCACCTACAGTACACCTAGCCATGTCCGTGGTTAGGGTTTTTGGGGAATACTGCTGGGAAAGGCCCACAATTTTGTAAAGGTGCGACCATCGTGGCCACCTATATATATGTATAATTGTAAGAGAGAAAGGTTGGTTGTTGATTGTTTTCTATTGTGTGTTAGAAGACGAGTTAGAACTGGATAGCTGCGAAGCTAATCCCTGAGTTGCAGATAGTCTGAGTCGACGTCTGAACTATTGTAATCTCTGTAGAGGAAGAGACTAGGTCTAAGAGAAGGGCTCCCAGCTGTGTGCGTGGAGTTTCCTGGAAAGATCTAAGGCTGCAGCTGTGTGCGCAGCATATTGTGTAATTCCATTCCAGATTAATATAAGATACACTTCCCGTGGACGTGGTTTCCCCGTGGAAGTGAGCTACATAATTCTCGTGTTATGATACTATGTTGTGTGATTGCATGTTTTAGTTCACTATCTGTGTAGACATGAACATTGCGTTATCTTTATGAATATGTTAAGTAAGTTTTCAAGGCTTCCTTGGTAGTTATAATCATTAAGTGTCGAAGGAAATCTGTAGAACGTTGTCGCTGCGACGATTGAGGAATGCGTTACTGCGCTGGGCATGTAAGCAGAAACAATACATAGAGTATCGAAGCAGAGGATAATTGATTCTTGCGCAGGAGCGGAGATACCGCGCAGCTAGGCTGTCAAGCAAGAGTAACAGCGCAGTTGCACTGAAAGGCCTACGGAGGAGTAAGACGTTCCGCTTTGAGAATTCATCAAGGAAGAAAGGGATAAGATCACAGTCTCCGCGTCGCCCAGGTTGAGGAAGCCTGATTCCTTAGCCCCTGCGTAGCCACTTCGGGTGAGACCTCGAGCTGCTGCGCAGCTCATTGCCGAGAGGGCCAGTGTGCCAAGGGGTTTTGTTGCTGCGCTTCATTAAAACCCAGGTCTGTCCAAAAAAGTCAGCCAACACTCACCACAAAACCTTGCAAGAGCATCCCAAGCTGTTACGAGCACACAACTCTACTTGTCGAATCTCCTAAGGACACATTACATGTGGTCATGGCAAAACCTTGCAAGAGAATCCCAGGCTGTTATGAGCACACAGCTCTACCTGTCAGATCTTCCAAGGACACATTACATGCCATAGGACAAAACCTCGAAAGAGCATCCCAGGCTGTTACGAGCACACAGCTCTACCTGTCGGATCTCCCAGGGCGCTATTATATGTCCTCCCAGAGCAATGCCTCGAAAGAGAATCCCAGTCTATTACGAGCACACAGCTTTACCTGTCGGATCTCCCAGGTCAACTTACATGCCCATTTGCACATCCTATCCACGACCACAAAGTATCAACCTTATACTCCCCATATATCATCCTGATGTACACATGATCATCCTAATCATCATCACTGCATCGTCCTAATGCATGTCATCTGGAGCAACATCCTGAAGCTCGTCATCCGTGATCATCCTAATCATACAATGCATCCACCTGATGCATACCAAGTATCTACCTGATAAATATCATCATACATGATCCACCTGATCATACAATGTATCCACCTGATACATACACAGATACATGATCCACCTGATCATACAATGTATCCACCTGATATATATCAACATACATGATCTACCTAATCATACAACGTATCCACCTGATACATATACAAATACATGGTCCAAGCATCCAACATGATGCATATACATATACATGATCCAACTGATCATAACAAGCATCCAACATGATGCATATACATATACATGATCCAACCGATCATAACAAGCATCCAACATGATTCATATACATATACATGATCCAACCGATCATACAAAGCATACAACATGATGCATATACAGAGCAGTAACTAGAGCATCATCCTGATGCTAATCATCTAGCGCTTACATCCACAACCATGGGAAGGATCCTCCTCTCACCATGCTTGGAATGGCTCCTACAAATGTGTCCATCACTTCTTCCTTGAAGTGTCATCAATCTGAAGAGCACCAAGTCTCTCTCTGAAGTACTCGAACTTCACTCTGGTTAGTGGTTTCATTAGCACATCTCCAATCTGCTCATCCGTCGCAACATACAGGAGCTTCACTGCTCCTCTCTGCACCATATCCCTGATATAGTGATATTTGATCTCAATGTGCTTCAACCTTTCGTGGAACACTGGGTTCTCAGACAGCTTTACACAACTCTGGTTGTCACAAAAGATACCAGTAGCCTCCATCGAGAGATCAAATAGCTCAGACAGAAGCTTTCGAAGCCATACTGCCTCACAACTAGCCAAACAAGCTGCAACATACTCTGCTTCAGCTGTACTCAGTGCTACGCAGGACTGCTTCCTGCTAAACCAAGAGATCACACCTGATCCCATACTGAAGCAACACCTAGAAGTGCTCTTCCTATCTGCAGCATTGCTTTCCCAGTCCGAATCAACATAACCCTGTAGGTTAAACTTTTGATTCACATCATACTTGAGCCCATAATCAATTGTACCCTTCAAGTACCTCATAATATGCTTTACAGCAACCAGGTAAACACCTCTGGGATCCATTAGGAACTGGATCAATGTGTTCACCGCAAATCAAATATCAAGTCTTGTGTTCATCAGGTACATCAAGGAACCAATCATCCGACGATACATAGTGACATCAACCGGCTCAGATGAAGCATCACACAGAAGCTTCAGGTTCGATGCCATAGGTGTGGCCATGGCCTTGCAGTCCATCATCCCGAACCTCTTCAGGATCTCTACTGTATACTTCCCTTGTCCAAGGAAGACCCCATCTACACTCTGCCACACCTCCATGCCTAGAAAATAGTGCATCATCCCCAAGTCCTTCATCTCGAACTCGGCAGCAAGCTTCCTCTTGGTATCAGCAATCAAACTATCTTCTCCTGTAACAAACAGGTCATCCACATACAGAAGTAGTATCACAGGATTGCCTTCCTCAACCTTGTAGTAAAGGTTGGAATCTTCTTTATTCTAGGTAAATCCCAAACTGGATAGGAAACTGTCCATTCTACCATACCAAGTCCTAGGAGCTTGCTTCAAGCCATACAAGGCTCTCTTCAACTTGCACACATATGACTCCCTGTCATGTGTTTCAAAACCAAGTGGCTGCTCCACATACACTTCCTCCTCGACTACACCATTCAAGAAAGCTGTCTTGACATCCATTTGGTGTATTTTCCATTTCATCACTGCAGCCAGGGAAAGTACTGATCTGATGGAAGTGTACTTGGATACAAGAGAAAAAGTCTCTTCATAATCAATCCCTTCTTTCTGGGAGAAGCCACGAGCTACAAATCTTGCTTTGTATTTCTCTATGCTGCCATCTACAACATGCTTGATCTTGTAGATCCATTTGGAAGTCACAACAGACTTCCCTTCAGGTCTTGGGACCACATCCCAAACATCATTCTTCATGGTTAACTGATATTCCTCGACCATGGCATCCTTCCATTCTTTCTTTTCCGCTGCCTCTTCATAACTGGAAGGTTCTTTGTTCATAATATCACAGAGTAAAGCAACATAGCTGGTATGTGATCTAGTTCTCTTATTTGCTCTGTGTTCTTCTTCTGGAATGCCATATCTTTCTACATCTTGAATGAGCTCTCTAGCCCATGCAGGTTTCCTCTTGTGAGAGTTATTCTCATGGGGTGGATCTATAGGTATTTGTGGATCCTCAACTTCACGTTCTACTTCTGGAATTGATTCAGCCATGGTGGTGTCTTGAAATTTGTTTTCCTTTGGTTCTTCATGATCTTCAACAGGTGTCTTTCTTGATTTGATGAAGGTTGAGTTTTCATCAAATGTTACATCCCTACTGACATCAATCTTCTTGAACCCTGGAAAGTATATTTTGTAAGCCTTTGAGCTTTCACTGTACCCCACAAAGATGCCCTTCTTTCCTGAAGGATCTAGCTTTGTTCTCTTTTCCTTTGGAACATGAGTTTATACTGGACAACCAAATATTCTGAGATGGCTGACTTCAGGTTTCTTACCAGAGAATACCTCTTATGGTGTCTTGTTGTCCAATATCTTGTGAGATGTTCTGTTTTGCACATATACAACTATCCTAGCTACTTCTTCCCATAGATGCATAGGAAGATCCTGGTCATGTAGCATTGCCCATGCTGCTTCCATGATTATTCTATTCTTCCTTTCTGTAACTCCATTCTATTGTGGATTGTCAAGAGCAGTCAACTCCCTCTTAATCCCTGAATCACTGCATAGCTTCTTGAAATCACCTGAAGTGAATTCTCCGACATTGTCGGATCTGAAGATCTTGATCTTCTTATCAATTTGATTTTCCATCAAGGCTTTGAATTCCTTGAACTTATCAAATACTTCATCTTTGTTCTTTAAGAAGTAGACCCAAGTCTTCCTAGAGAAATCATCAATGAAAGAGACATAGTATGCATACCCACTCAGAGAACTGGATGACATCGGACCACATACATCGGAGTGGATAGTTTTCAAGATTCCTTTTGCTTTGCTTTCACTGCTTGGAAATTCCTTCTTAATGTTATTTCCTTTTGCACATCCTTTGCAAACACCTTCATTCTTTGACTTGATTTCAGGAAGACCCTCTACAGCTTTGCTTGCAATTGGTAGTGCTCTATAGTGCACATGTGCAAGCCTTCTATGCCAAAGTTCACTTGGCTCCATGGAATCATGTACAATGGCATGTTCAGATTGTCCCTTCAATTTGTACAATCCTCCCTCTTTCTCTCCAATCACCACTGCATCATCTATAGATTTACCCTTTGGCAACATTAGGACTTGACCATCCACAAATGCAACCCTCATGCCTTTTGCATCCAATGTAGACATGGAGAGTAGGTTCTTCTTGAGCCCAGGTACATATAAAACATCTTTCATCTTCAAAGACTTCCCATAGTCTAGGTTGTAGGAGGCTTCACCACTCCTTTGATAGGGTATTGATAGTCATCCCCAAGTTTCACTTTATGGGGTGACTCATGTTCAGATAGATTTACAAAAGATTCTTTAAACCTAGTCATGTGTTTGGAAGCCCCACTATCAATAAGCCAATCATTACATCCATGAGAGATAGTACCTGTGAGAGCGGATATTACAACATATTCATCTTCACTTGATGAATCATCACTTTCTTCCCTAGCCTTCTTCTTTGGAGGTTCATCATCCTCAGCAGCATGAGCATGGTACCTTCTCTTGCTGCCCTTCTTCTTGTTGTTGAAGTTGTTGTTGTCCTTTTTGTTCTTGGGACAATTTACAGCAATATGTCCCTTCTCATTACAGGTAAAACATATTCTCCTTTCTCTATTGTGATGGTGGTGTGGAGATTTTTTGAAGTGAGATGGCTCTCTCTTAGGATTCCCTTTCTTGGTGTGTGCTATGAGAGCTTGATCTTCATTCCCCATCTTTTCTTCTCGGGCCACAAGCCTTTCTTCTTCTTGAGAGCATTCTTCCCATAGTCTACTGAAGGAGATTAGTTTCTTTCTTGCACATATTCCTTGGATAAAGGAAACCCATGACCTAGGTAGGCCATTCAATGTGGTCATAACAACTTCACCATTATCCACTACCTCATCCATAGCTTCAAGTTGTTCCTTGATCTGAGAGACCTTAGAGAAATAAGATTGAATGGTCTCTCCATTCTGAAGCTTTACCCTTTTCAATTGGTTCTGCAGGGTCATCTTCTGATTTATGTTCTTCCCTTCAAATAGCTTGGTAAGGGAATCAAACATCTCCTTGGGTGTCTTCAAGGATGACACATGTGGGATGAGATGATCCTTGATAGAATCAACAATAATCCTCTTTGCCTTGACCAAGTTACTTTTGTGAAGATCCTTAGCCTCTTCTCCCTCTGGGACAGGGACCTCTTCACTTATATAAGTGTCCAACTCATTTTCTTCTAGGATTAACCCAATCCTATACTTCCATGCTCGGAAGTTATCAGCCCCTTCAAGCTTATCCTGAAGCTTGGTGTGGTGAGACATCTTTAAAGAGTACTTCAAATGGAAATAGAAAGATTTAGGTCTTACCACTTGATTTGCTGAAAACTGGATCTGGTCCCGGATTAGGGTTTGTTAGAGAAACCCTAAAAATTCAAAATGTGAATTTCAAACTTTTGAAAGGATAGAAACATGCGCCTTGATGAGCTGAGCATCCTGGTATATTCATAATTTGAGATCTGCAAAGTTTCACCCTTCAGAAATGCCTTTTAGTCTTCCTAGATTCACTCGGGAGGACCCTGAATTAGGGTTTGAGTTTCCCAGAGCTTCACCCAACCAAAAATCTCCATCCAAAGCTCTAAACTTCGATTTTTCCAAGGAGCTTCCAGCTATGTCTTCATATTTTAGAAATTCCTATTTTTGTGGAAACCCTAATTTTTAGGGCCAAAACTGAAAGTGCTCAGAATTGAATTCTGATTGGACAGATATATTCTCCTTGATGAGTAGAGTCAATCTATCTTACTTCTTTTCCAAAATCTATGGAAAGAAACCCCAGTTTCCGCCACTACACAATGTCTTCTTCTCAGGGAAGCTTTGATACCATGTTAATTTTTTATCATTAATTCAATATACTCTAGGATCTTTACTAAGAGAATAACATGTACAGCGTATCAAGTATAACAATGCATATCAATCACACCAAGCAATCACATGAGACAATAGACACACAGAGTTTCACTGGGGAAAACCATAAAGGTGAAAAACCCCACAACTTCCTCAGAGATAGAAAGAGCAATGATACATCCAAAGTACAAGAGATAGTATTCTCCTAGCAGCTGATCCTCCTCCTCACATGTGTTCCACTTTCCGAATGATAGAAGAGTGAGTAATGAGATGATCAAATAGAGATCTCCTGGTCTCTATTTATACATGTCATGTCCTGCCCAATAAACCAGTGGGGCCGACTTGTCTAGCTTAACCTAATAACCCATGGTTAACTTAATCAGGGCCGACCCCACACATGGTGGTCTAATAACCCATCGGCAGGTTACGACACTTGCGACACTTGTCAATACAAATGACGACACTTCCGTATAGAGGAAAAATAACATCTCTATAGGAGTACAATATACATAGATGAAATACGTAGGTGAAATACATTCCGAAGTTACATATACATCAACATTTCCCTATAAATACTCCTTAATAATAAACAAGTTAATAGATCGAAATTATAATGCCCATTCAAATTAATTGAACAATTAATCAAATATTACCTCAACTAATGTCCCGTTGGAATTTACCAAAACCAATTTTCCTTTGCTTTGCTTTCCATAGCTTCCATTATTTCTAACGAAAGATAATTCCAATAGATCTGTATTGCTCCAACCATCTTCTCCTTTCCTTGACCAACTTAAATAGTTCCAATGGGTTTCCTCCCAGACATACTTATGGAAAACTTATTCCCCTTAGACCCCCAAGTTGTGTGGACGCATAGCCAGTTTTGATTGCAAGTATACTCAACATGGTCCTTTCCATCCACTGGCATTTCAATCCACTAAAATACATATTCAATATGAATATTTCCATCTAATGGAAACCATCCATCTTATTCTTACCAGATTCCTTCCATATTCCCTTAACTATTCCAGTTCATCTTTTCCCCCTCTCAGGAAAATTTTGGCATCACTTAGTTACTCTCCAGGTCACACACCAAAACCCATGGAGACCTAAAATATTTATAATCCAAGTGAGGGTATCCACCTCACCCCTCCCATGCAAAAATAAATTACCTAATATTCATCACCCTCCCTTGGGTGTCACTCCCACAAATATTTATTTTTATTTTTATTTATTAATTAGGTGAATAATCACCCCCATGAGGTGTCACTTAGAGATAAATATATAATATTATTATCCCAATATTCATTAATTCCCTTTATTCAATAAAAGGGTCATTTATTCAAGAGCCCCATAAAACTAGATAAATTGAATTATTAGTTATTTCATCCCTATGGTCTCCTTGGTTTAACTTGTCTTAGTCTGAAAAATATGGAAGGTATCGTTACTTGGGAGTAAGGATTATGTACCCTTGTTGTGCACCCTCTGATCAAACCATGAAATAAGGACTCCATTCCCCTATTCATGTGTAAACAACCATCCTACATACTCTACAAAGAAAGAGACTCCACACCTCTGTCTAGACCTCACTAGTTATGGCCCACACCCATATGTTTGCAATTTGGTCAGGCTCAGCCCTATACCCTATAGATAGATGCATCCACATGTATGACATAGATCGATTATAATATAAATTCATAATCAAATTTCAATGTCTGTACCACCATTTATCCTCCATGGATTTTTTTGTCAAACATCACCTTGTAGCTCTATTTGTCAATCCTGATCTCATTTCTTGTTCCTTGTATCACTAAGATTAGTGACATCATATTACAATAAATGTTCTTAAATTTTATAATGTATAATTTATTTTATCTTCCATATCCTCCTCTTTATTCAATCAACTCGACATAGGAGTCTTATAGGACTTTTCATCCTACCACAATTCAAAGTTGATTTATATTATTAGTAATCATTTATCAACATAAGATAAAATTATATCATATGAGTATCCAAGATATTAGTCATTAATACATCACAATAAATAATCATGTTATCATCATGTTACACAAATATCTACTCAATAATTCAGAATACATAAATTTATCCTTGCAAAACATTTCACAGGTCATAATCCTACCTATATAGATAAAACCCATTAACCCGTAAAGAAATCCAATGTTAAACTCCTTATTTTATGCCGAATGGAATTAGGTGAGGAGGGGCATTACATATACTTATTTTTTTAATTGTGTAACATACCCATAACACTTAAAAACACTGAATTATTTTATATAGAAACCAAATATTGTCAAGGAATCTGAAGCACAGCTAAAAATCTTATCATCTATCGTTAGCAAGATTTCATTTGTAACTCCATCCTTGTGCTAGTATCAAATTTCCTGTAATTTCTATACCAAGCTCAGTTACCTAAGACATGGATGCCTCAAATGTTATTTAGGAACATTTAGTTCCGTGGCGAGGATTGAGATATAACGCTTACCTTCGTTATGCCCTGTCCTCATCTTGTACATATTTCTACATGCAATATATATATCATTATATAAATCTATATGTTTATATATAGCTTGCGATCAAACCATTGGTATTTTATATTGCACATCCAAACTTGTATGGACACACCCATATATATATATATATATATATATATATATATATATATATATATATATATATATATATATATATATATATATATATATATATATAGAGAGAGAGAGAGAGAGAGAGAGAGAGAGAGAGAGAACATTATAACTATCAATTTATACGCACATATATAACACACCAATCCAAATATAATTATTAACAAATCATTAATCAATATTTATGTGTGTGTGTGTGTGTGTGTGGTGTTGTAATAATCATAAATATTGGTTAATGATTTGTTAATAATTATATTTGGACTGGTGTGTTAAATATGTGTGTATATATACATAGTTATAATGTTCTTCTTGTAAGTGTGTGTGTGTGTGTGTAGATACACACACACACACTTACAATAAAAACATTATAACTATCTATTTATACACACATATTTAACACACCAATCCAAATATAATTATTAACAAATCATTAATCAATATTTATGATTATTACAACACCATATATATATATAACACCATTACGCAAATGAGTTAGAAAAGATCGAATGAAAATTCTATACCACCATCGTCTAACCAGATCGAAGGAGGAAATCATAGCATATAATATTAATGCAAAGTATTGATCCCATGCCCACTTGCTAGGAACAAGACAATCTCCTTGTTGCATCCTCATCCATGCCCTAGATACTCAGATTTTCTCCCATAACCATGCTTAAGAACAAAGTAAAAGCACATGTTAAAGGAGACATGTTGTTGTACGGAAATTAATCCTATGACTGGGGTGAGGTCACCAACATACTAAAAGAAAAGAGACTGACATAAAAGACTTTGTCAACAGGAAAAACAAACTCATGATCCATCATATGACCAAGAAAATTCATATTAAAAGAAATTAAGGAGAGAGGAAGTTTGTGCACCTTGTTTATGACGATTGATCCAAGCCACTCCTTGCTCTACTTCAAATCTGCGCCAACTTTCCTAACCTTCAACCTGCAAAATTGATAAAGACAACCTTCCTCAAATGATTTTGACAATAATAAATACTATTGATCAATTGAAAGATGAAAAAAAAACATGAATCTATGAATCAACTTTCAATATAAAATGCTAATTTATTTATCAAACATGAAATTAACTCGGAATTTGGGAAGGGAAAGATGTCAAATATCTTTTAAAATAGTATAAATAAGTACAATATTACTTATTCTCTGCTTCAGCACCTTAATGAACCTAAGATACAGGTATCTCCTACTCATGCACACCAACCGCCCCACTCAAACTCACTGAATGTATAAAAGGGAAAGACTACTTGCAGATAGTAATCTCAACATACAGGGATATCAAGGATCATCAATAGGGATTAATAATAGGATGGGATGAGAGGTATGCTCACAAGTGATTCCTCCAATGTTTCCTTGCAATAATTAGAGTCAAAGGACCCTCTCTTGGTCCATTCCATTCCTTTTTATATGAGAAGAAAGAAGTTGAGGATGGTTACCAAGTGGTTAGGAAGAGTTACAACCAAGCAAGTTGGTTAGCATAAATTCCCAACTTCCCTCATTTATGAATTTTATTTATTTATCGTTATTTTCAAGGGAAATCATGATTAATCCATAGGACAAGAGCGATTGGTTCACTTCTTATCATTAATGTTCGAGATGCAATTTATCATTTTTTGGGAAAATCGCACCTAATGAACTAGCAAGGTGAGATTAAATCTCTCACAATGCACTAGCAAGGAACGATTTACTAAGAAAATCGCTCCTAATGGTCTAGCAGGGTGCGATTGTGCTATTTTGGGTTGAAACTCTTCAGGACGGACTGAAACAAAGTTGGGGTTTCACTTCTAATGCTTAAGGTCATCAAATAAAAAGCTCTTCCATCCATAAATGTATTTTTTTGTGAACATACAATGATTCTTTTAAGTGTAGTCTTTTGAACTGTCGTCATGGATAGAGAAGTGTTGATTTGACCTATAACATATGCTCGCTAATGTGTGAGGTCATAAGGGAACATGTTGGACAAAATAAATTATAATATGTGGAGTGGTAAGTGGAGTAACATGGTCAAGTTTCTAAGATTTTTAGTTCCTTCAAAGTACCTAAAACAAAAAATTGGTGTAAGACAATATTTTCCCTAGAATGGATATATCCATGCTCAAGATGCTAGAACATGATTACTAGAAAGAGGTAGTGCGGTTCCATATCATATATGTAACTGATGTAACTATCATGGCCACAAAAATAAAAAGTGGATCCATGTGAGATATAAAATGGTTCATGGCCACGAATGAACAAAGTGGATCCATTCCCAACAATTGATCATAGCCACAAAAGATACAAGGTGGATCTATACCAAACTGGAGATAATAGCCACAAATGGACAAATTGGATCTATGCCTCATCAAGCATCAAGAGAATAACTAGACTAATTAAAGATCCTCCTAATGGTACCAGTGTCATATAAGGTGTGGTATAGTCTTGTGCAACTTGAGCAATAGAAAAATAGAAGGATGCTAGTGTTGGCCCAAGGTCTTCCATCCAAACCGCCTAAAGGTATGAATCCTACCCATGTGAATAAATGAATTGAATTCAAACATGGAGGACACCGTTTGATTACCAGTCATTGATGTATATTATTAACAAACGCGATTCAACCCACCAATGATGATAATGGGCACCAAGGTACCTAGTACATTCTGGAAAGTATGAATATATTTCTTGGAGTCAAACACTTGTAGAATCTATCAAGTAACAAACATTGATGTATTTTCATTAACCAATAGAAAGGGAACCTACCACTAATGACTGCAAGCCCCAAGGTACTATCGAAACTCTAGACCTCATTCCCAGAGAAAAATGAGTTCAATTCAATGGGAAGAGACCCACTCGAAGGGAGGCATTAAGGCATCCTCTATAATCCAACATGAGGAGAGATCAAGGACTGATTTGATTTAGGACAATACTGGGAAAAAATTTCACGAAACAAACCATTGAATACATGATGAAAAGTACTGACACCAGGGAATGGACGAAACATGAGGTCAAGTAAACTGTAGAATGGCCAACATAGGCTATATCCTTGAACAATGAGCACAACACAATAGTGACTTGGGTATCTTTGGACACAAATGGAACAATGAAACAAATCTGCATTATAGAATACATTGATGGATTATCCATATGATTGGAAGAGTAACCAACCAGAGGAGTAATAACTCCAATATCAGGTTTATCCTAAGGCCAAAAACTAGAACCCAACTTGTTGAGAGACTCAAGACTAGTGGTTTGTTCAAGGATGACTTTCACTTGCTGCCACTATATCAATAGACATTTGAGATCTTCCCCTTCCCTCTTTTTTTCTCTTATTAAGTACCTTCTTCATTTTTTAACAAGCTCGAAAAAGAGATAGAAGTATGATCAATATGCTACCGTCCCTTGGATTTTTGTTGATCCCGATAGTTAATGTTCACCGATGTTTTCAATTTTAAGGAGTCTGGAAAAATTAAAGAAAACTCCATTTACCGTCATGTAGATTTTTTTCAATCCTAGGTCAGTTAATGCTCACCGGTGTTTTCAATTTTAAGGAGACTTAAAAACTTCAAGAAAAATCCATATATAAATTTTTCATGGAAGTTTAATGAGCCCAAAAAAATTCAACTCGAGGGATCCTTATAGGATATGGCTAGAAATATGAGAGAGAAAGACATGTGGTTTCTTCTCAAGGTCATGACAAAAATACTGTTGGGCCTGGCCCAAGTGGGGCATTTTGAGCAAGAAGGATTTTTGGAACTGCGGAACTGAGCACAGTTTAGCTGGAATATTTTTGTAGAATTTTTTGGGATGCTGCGAAGTTGCGCACAGCGCAACATCAGAAGAGCTGCAAAGATCAGTGCTGTGAGGAGAAAGCATTGCGATGTGTCCATTCTACATGGATCCAGCAAAGCAGAGTGTTGGACAGAAGACGGCACAAATTCCGATTAGACCAGAGGTGGTCTATTTTTGGTAAAGATGCTCCAGGAGTACCAAGCGGTGGGTAGGATCAAAGAGGAAGGAAAGCGACTGGTCACACATGCGAAAGAACCACTACCTGAACCAGTCACACGAGACAGTTAGAGGAAGAACGGCTCGGTGAAAGCGACATGTTGGCATGCATGCGACAAGAAGGCCGATAGCGATGTGAGGTATGCGCTGAAGGTGGCCACAACGGAATATTTGCTACCAGAAGCCAGCATGGAAGCCAGCACGTCCGATTAAGGGAAAATCGTGACAGTTTTGTAAACCTAAGGGTTTTGGCCTTCGAATTGTAAAGACATGACCGATGGGCATGATCTATAAATAAGGCATATTTTGTATGGGAAAGGGTTAATCTTCATTGTTGATCTTTCGGGTTGTTGAATCTCTCGTTTTGTATTGTTATTAACTGAATAGATCTCTGTGGAGAGATATGTTTTGTAAGGCTCTGCAAGCTGTGTGCGCAGAGGCCTATTGAGAGAGAACAGAGTCTGCAGCTGAGTGCACAGACAAATAACTGTTGTGCCCTTCCCAAAGACTAATATAACAACATTTATTGTGGACATAGCCTCCATCCTGGGGGTGAACCATGTTAAATATTGTGCAGTGCGATTGTTGTTTGTTTGCATTTGCTTATTTGCTTACAATGGATGCTTGGATTCTCATTTATCAGTTGGTATGTTAATGCTTTTATATGTATTCTCCATAGAAGAAATATGGGAATAATATGTTAAGTATTACGGGAATGAATGAATGTTGAATGCCCAGTATTCCAAGTCCATGAAAGCATTAGTTGATGAATAATCACATGTGTATGTAGAGGTCGGATTGTATAACTCTTCGACGTGCAGCACCGGGTGCGCACAGCATCATATGTTTCATCTGCTTGCATTTGTTATAAATATAAATAATCTAAGGTAGTAGATGAATTATTAAGTGTTAAAGTAAAGTTTTCATAGTGGGAAATATTGGAAGAGGAAGCATATAAGTCAGTTGCATTGTCCTATTATTTGTATTCCACCTGAACCACGCAGTCCCTGGATGCGCTAGTTGCGCACATGGTTAAGTTTGTAGAAGTGCGGACTGCGACACAGCCTATCATCGTGCAGTCCTTAGCCCGTAGTTGTCCCATCCGAACAACTCATCACATCATTGTGGAAACCTGATTCCACAGTGCCCCCATAGCTACACCTCAAGTGAGACCTCATCGTGTTCGCAGGTTGTTGCCGAAAGGGCCGGTGAGAAGGGGTTTTGTTGGTTCCTTGAAACTGCGAAGAACCTAGGTCTACATTGGAAACCTCTAGATCATTACTTAAGCCAACAAATGGTTTTGTTTATGCGCTAAGAATCCGTGATGAGTTGAAGTCGTAATGTGCGAAGTAGAAGAATTTGAGTTGGGCGTCGAATTTTGGTATCCATACAAGAAAGAAATCTGGGCTTGGTGTGATAATACAGAGAGAGACTTCGCAAGAAAAGAGAATAGACACCCGCATCTCTCTAACATTCAATGGTTGAATAAATACTTGTGGAAAGACGTTCATGAATTTTTCTGGGCGTCTTTTAGGAATGAGCTACACGAGTGGTTGTCAAGGCTCGTAGAACACAAAAACTGTATCCCGCGAAGCATACCGACTGAGTGGACACCAAAGCTCATTGAATGGTTCAAAACACTAGATAGTCCATTTGTACAAGCAGTCGACTTCTGGATCGACAGTACATTGCAAATTTTTGTGACAGATTTCACTGTGGACATGCTAAAGTCCTACAGTGTAGCTGAAAGAGAATTTTTCAAGGGATTCAGAGGTAAGTATCTGAACAACCTCAGTTGATACATTAAAATGCTTTTAGCTGAGAAAGGTGTTTTTATCATGCAGTAAAATTTTTGCATCTGTCATGGTCAATAGAATTTATAGTGAGTCTGACAAAGAGACACATAATCTAAGAATTGGGAAAATGTATAAATATACACCTAAGAAGACTGCTAGTGGACCTGGAATCTGCATAGACATTGATTTAGAAGATGAAACTGATAGCCAAGCCGCACCTCTATCTTCCACCTATCAACCTATTACTCCGCAGAATCGACCGGGTGTGAACACCGCGCCTTCCATTGCACAAACTCAGCCAGTCCAGAACCCCCCTATTGTGAATATCCCTAGCACTCAAACCATTCTATTCATCTTTTATGCTCAGCAACCTACGCAGAACCCTCCACCACCGAGAAGAAGCATGACCGAGGATATTAAGATACCGATATTCAAAGGCATGGGTCTGGAAGACACTGATCAGCATTGATTTCTTTGCGAAGCCGTTTGGAGTTTTAAACAATTACAGGATGATGTTGTTAAGAAAGCACATCTTGTCACCACATTTAGAGACCGAGCGTTGCACTGGTTCATGAAATACTCACAGGGACAGAATAGAACCCTGGTAGAAATCAAGGTTGCGCTCTTAGTAGAGTTTAAGAAGCCGAAGTCAGAGTCACAGTGTATAATAAAGTTGAAAGAGATCAAACAGAAACCTAATGAAATGGTCTGGGAATTTGACTAGAAGCTTAAGACTCTGTTAGACCAAGTTAGCTTCATGATAGCACCGCAGCAGCACAAGGAATGGTTTATAGCCACGTTGTTACCTCATATCAGGCAGTCGTTGATGCAACAAAAAGTGGCTTCGTAGGCAGAAGCCTTCGAGATCGCGATGAAGCTGGAAGCTTCACCTATGGGAGAAACTAGCACTGGCATGTCACAGATTTAGAACCAGTTAGCTACCCTGACACTACAGCTACAAGATATCAAGCAGGGAAAGCAGGAAATATGAGAAGTCTGGTGTACAGGCTGTAAGGGAGAAGGACACACTAAGGATAATTGTCCTTTATTCCAAGACTTCCTTGGCATGAGTGTACCAAACCCATTAAATCCACACCCAGGGCCATGGTGTGAAATTTGTAGAACTAGAGGACACCGACCAGAATACTGCCACCTGATACAAAAATACGTAAGAACACCCAAGAACCTATATTGTAATTTTTGTAAGTCAGTAGGGCATGATGAGTCCAATTGCTGCGCATATGAGCTCATGCTAGAAAGAAAGAAATATATTGAGCATATGTATGGAGGCATGTACAAAGTCCAAGGAGAGACTCTGCAGAAACAAGAAAAGACACCGCAAGATTAGGGAGCATACAGAGGCTGTGGAGGATACTGCGGGAGAGGAAGGAATAACGGCCCAACGCAAGGATGAGGCTGAGGTCAAGTAATCTGTTACAATTGTGTCCAAGCAGGCCATGTATTTAGGGACTGTACCAATCCATGCACAACATGCAGTTATTGTCAATCATTTGATCATGTTATTGAATACTGCCCAGTGTTAGAGGTAGAAATGCAGAAAACAAAACGGCCAGAGGTGCCGAAACCAAACATCCACTTGATCGTAGCAAAGAGGAGACCTGCGGATCCAAGTATCAACATAGTGACGCAAAGTGGGGCTACGACAAGGAGAGATAGAGGAGCAGAAGCTTTGACTTCTAGGGATTTTAACACTAAGCAGACACCCCTTGAAACAATATGGATAAGGAAAGCTACTAGGAAAGCACCTGCTTTCAATGTGTAGAAAAACAAAGAAGTATTTGAAGATGCGTGGGATATATTCAAAGAATCAGCACTTAGATCACCAAGAATCCCGCTATACAGCAAAATACCGCATATGGAAGATATGCCGCCTGCGTATGACAGAATGAGCACCGCAGCAAAGACATGCACCTCTATTGCGCAGTTCCTCAAGAGCTGCATGAAGTTGTTGAAGAGCCCAAATGCTATAGAAGAGTTACAGAAGTTGATAGACCAGTATGAACCACGCAGCGAAAATGAAACTACTGATAGTGCAGTTCATCACATTGGGAAACATAAAAGAACGAGCAGAGAAATGAGACTCCGTGCACAGATAGGAGATTATGAAATGGACGAGATCATTCTTGATCTGGGATCAGAAGTAAATGTCTTAACCAAGCATACATGGCAGTAGATGGGGATACCAAAGCTATTATGGTCACCTATCTAGTTGAGAATGGACAATCAGGAGAAAGTAATACCCTTTGGACGGTTAGCCAACGTGATTGTTGACATTGATGGAGTACAGAGCCACGTGGATTTCAAGGTTATCAAGATTTTCGATGATAGTCATCCTTTTCCTGGGCTGTTGGGAATTGACTAGGCTATCGATAACCTCGCCATCATAAATTTGAAGGAAAGCATCTCAGGGTCATCGCACCACTGGACCCTGTGGATGGAGATAGATACAGCGAGAAAATTTAGGAGGAATCCAGAGATCAAGACTTGGACCGACTATATAAGGTGACTTCCAACCAGGATGACTATATTAATCCAACTGCAGATGGAACACTCAGCTGGAGATGCGACAGCTCTTGCATATCAGACTCTGATGAAGGATTGGAAAACTGGGAAAGTCGCATGCATGAAGTATCTGCGAGGAGATGCGCGCAGGTTACAAAGTCACTCCACTGGATTGGAAAGGAGGTAAGCCTAATCCCTACATATGATGGTTCATCTAATGTTTATTCATTTATCAAATATTATACTGCAGCAATTGCAGATGAGCATCGCTTACCAGCATTAGATATGGCACTGCGCGAGAGACCTTCCAGATGGTGGGTTGCACATAAGCAGACATTGACCACATGGGATCAGTGCATAATTAAGATGCAGATTAGGTTTGCTGACAAAGTCACCCTATATTTTGAGAAGTACAATGGGCAGACAGACCCAAGACAGCATATTGAGGTATGTTCACAAGCATGGCAAGAGAGACCGAAGACAGAATGGGTGCATTTGTTTGTGCACACACTGGAGTAAAAAATCCCAAAGAAATTGTACTTGGACATGGATTTGCAAAGAGGGACTACAGATTGGCCTACCCTCACTGCGAACTTCTAGGAAAGCTTCATTTTTTAAGACGAGAACCCTAGCATAAATGATGCGCTGCAGATTATCAAGGAAAGATTATTCAGGCCAAAATGTACACATAAGAACATGACATTGGAGGAGTTCTTTGGAACTTACGGTGTACCTGCAAGCTTACAGCAGGAATGTACCAAACAAGAAGAACATGCTATGGAATGTTATAATCTAGCTGAGGAAGCTAAAGAAAAAGAAGACAATGATGAGGAGGACTTGCGCAACATTAAGATACCTAAGTCAGAAGGTGCATGCGAGGTAGAGGGACATCCACTAGAAATCCCAAACATGAGTGGACCTGTGAAAAAAAGGAAAGTGAACATTGGCACCAGCGAAGAGCCAAAGTTCGTGGCTATTGGAGACTACTGGGATGATTAGACCGTGGGGAATATCACAGACCTGTTACGTGAGTATCAAGAGTTATTCCCAACAAATTTTACCGAGATGAAGGGCATTTTGGGAGACTTAGGAGTTATGAAGATACCTCTGAAGCCAGGTGCAAAGCTTGTTAAGCAGATACCATATAGACTGAACCCGCGATACAAGGAAGAAGTCAGGGAAGAACTAGATAAAATGCTCGACGCAAGGATCATTGAGCCATTCGAAGAATCTAAGTGGATAAGCCCTATGGTTGTCCAAGGAAAGAAAACAAAAGGCGAGATCAGGATTTGTGTAGATCTCATAAAGTTGAACGATGCTTCAATGCATGACCCATTTCCTACTCCTTTCACTGATGATGTGCTTGATAATGTTGGATGAAATGAGGCATACTCCTTTACTGATGTCTTTTTGGGATACCATCAGATAAGAATCAATCCCGCGGATAGACACAAGACCACTTTTGCCACCGAATGGGGGTCGTTCCATTACACAGTGATGCCATTTGGCCTGAAGAATGCGCCTGCCATATTTTCCAGAGTTGTGGTCGCAGCATTCAAATATTTCATGCATAAGTTTTTAGAAGCTCATTTCGATGATTAGAAAGTATTCCAGTTGTTGAAGGACCATTGTGGAAATCTGAGATTGATGCTATAAAAGTGTAAACAGCATCAGATGTCGCTCAACCTAAAGAAGTGTATTTTTTGTGTACCTTACAGAATTCTGTTAGGACATATTGTGTGCAAACAGGGCTTGATGGTTGATCCTACGAAGATCGCAGTCATTGTAAACTTTTCGACACCAAATTCAGTCAAGCAGCTACGCACTACATTGGGGCATACTGGTTATTACAGGAAATTTATAAAGGGGTATGCGCAGATAACCACATCTATGGAGAAGTTGTTGAAGAAAGATGTATCATTCATTTGGAACGCAAAGTGTGAACAAGGTTTTGACACCTTGAAAGAGAAGATGGTCACAGCGTCGATCCTAGTTTTTCTAGACTGGGAGAAGCCATTCCATGTTCATGTTGATACGTCATGTATAGCATTGGGGGTTGTCTTAGCACAACCAGGAGAGGGAGGTATTGACCATCCCATCGCATTTTCGAGCAGGAAGATCTCATCTGTAGAAACGAATTCCACCACCACTGAACGAGAAGGCCTAGCTATGGTTTATGCACTGCAGAAGTTCAAGCACTATTTGCTTGGTGCACACTTCCTTATGTTCACTAACCATTCTGCTTTGAAATACCTAGTCAACAAGCCAGTTTTAGGGGAAGGAATCTGCAGATGGTTTTTACTCTTTCAGGTGTACGACTTTGAGATCGTGGTTAAGCCAGGAAGATTGAACTTGGGGCCTGATCATCTATCAAGGATTGAGTCAGGAGAAGAGCCTACGAATATTGAAAACAATATGCCTGACACGTAGTTGTTTGCTATCTAGATAGATGATGATTATTATAAAGACATCATAGACCTTTTTACTACTAGATTAGCACCCATAGATTTCACTACGCAGCAAAAGAAGCAGTTGGTAGTGCGAGTAGTAGACTTCACCATTATCGCAGGTCAGCTATATAAATTGGGACCGGATGAAGTACTGCGCAGGTGTGTGTTAGAGCACGAGAAACCATTTATATTAGCAGATGAACATTCAAGAGCAGCAGGAGGTCACTATGTAGGAAAGGCCACTGCGTAGAAGATATTGCGGGCAGGGCTATGGTGGCCTACAATTCACAAAGATGTAAAGGAGCATTGCCAAAGCTGTGATGTGTGTCAGAGGATGGGAAAGCCATCACGAACAGACGAGATTCCATTAAATCCACAGTTTACATTACATGCATTTGAGAAATGGGAAATTGATTTTGTGGGACCTATAAACCCACCAGGAAAAAGAACTGGTGCGAGGTACATTATTACTGCAACTAATTACCTCACCAGATGGGAAGAAGAAAAGCCAGTAAAGGACTATAGTGCAGGTACTGCCACGCAGTTCATATTTGAAGACATCCTTAAGAGGTTTGGATGCCCAAAGATTTTGATGAGTGATCAAGGCACTCACTTTTTGAACAGAACCATTGAGGCGTTGACAGAAGAATTTTGTATACATCATCAGCGAAGTACACCATATCATCCGCAGGCAAATGGAACTGTTGAAGCATTCAATAAAATACTAGAGAATGTGTTGACCAAGGTACGCAATGTGAATCAGGATGACTGGGACCTGTGCATTCCCTCTATTTTATGGGAATATAGAACCACATGCAAGATGTTGAATGGACATACACCGTTTAGACTGGCCTATGGGCAGGAAACCAGTATGCCGATGGAGTACATAGTTCCCAGCTTGAGAATAGCTACGTTTACAGTAATGGAAGATCGCGAAGCGCTAGAAGAAAGGCTTCTACATTTGGTTGGTCTAGAGGAGGATCGCTTCATTGCAAGCTTTCACCAACAAGTACAAAAGGAAAGAGAAAAAGCATAGCATGATCACCACATCAAGAACAAGTCTTTCCAGGTAGGTGATCTAGTCCTCTTGTATGATAGCAAGTTTATGAAATTTCCTGTAAAATTTAAAATGCATTGGCTTGGTCCATATACTGTTGTGCATGTTACTAATGGTGGCGCAGTTCAGTTAGCCACATTAGCAGGAGATAACTTGCCCGGTTTAATTAATGGAAGCAGACTAAAACCCTATCGGGATAGTCCTACTTCGCGGAACCTGTGATGATTAGGAAGAGGGAAATTTCTAAGTTCCAAGTACAATTGAAATTGGGCACTAGAAAGGGGGAAGAGTCTGTATGCAATGTATGATGAGGAGCATGTATATACCATGCAGCACTGTTCAGATGTGCCGCTGCATTAAAAAAATTAAAAAAAAGGAAAAGAAAAGAGGAACTGCGCAATTGCGAAGTTCAAAAGGCATTTGTGAAGATCAAGAGAATGAGCAAAGATGTTAAGTTCAGAAGCAAGAAACTAAGCACCGCAAAGTAATTGCGTAGGATCAATGATGACATGTCGCGCAGTTTGACTCAACACTCCAGAAAAATAGCCGTTACACTATCGGTCGAGAATATAGTCGTTATACAGTGCTTTGCCAGTGATCGCTTGGGAATTTAATGCACAGATAGCCATTCTGATCGATTTTATGAAGGAAAGGACCGAAGAATCCGTCGTATTTGGCCAACGGTTACTGCATTTAATGCATAACTAGTCGTTGAGGGGCATGGAGGGGGTTAGCTGCGCCTATAAGTAATGTTGTATTCAGTCTCACGGGCGTTACCAAACACTTAGAATTTTCCTACACACATTACCTTGCAAGTCGTTTTCAGTAAGCTGTCTGAAACCCTATGGAAGTTGTCCAGTGGATGTCTGAGTGGACCACCATTGAAGAAGAATTCACAATCCAAGAGACTGTGAAGGTATTTCAATACGGTGGGATCGAAGGGTTAATGAGAACCCCATCCAAGAAGGGCATATTAGAACCAGGTCAAGCATCTAGAAGATCACCGAGACATGGTCCAAAAATGAAGGACAAAGGCAAAGATCCAATGGCACTGAGAACGAAGATACCGAAGATGGCTTCGACAGTGTAGAAGCCGCTGATAGATGATAAGGAGATACCTTTGACAATGACTCCAGACTATATCTCACCGCGTGCACGGGATGTACCGGTCTTCCAGCTAGCAAAGAATGAAAAATACGACATCCCGCTATCACCCATATACAAGCACGTTGATGCCGATAAAAATTTGCTAGGTAAAATTCCAGAATGTAAGTGGGAAGATTATGATCTGCTTCAGATGCATAAGGAGGAGCACAATGAGCCTAGGTTCCCACAATTCCAACTAGACCAGTACATGTGCTAGAAGAAAGATGTGAAGGGTGACCTCACCTTGGTCGCAAAAAGCTGGTTATCTAGAGTAGTTAAGTCGGGACTACTCAATTTACTCAGAATCCCGCATTTTGACAAATCACCAAAGCTAAACGTGGTGGTGCGAACACTAATGGCATGCATTCACCAAGGATTTTTGTGGCATGACTGCAATGTCGACCTGACTATTGACTCTATCCACCGCATTACCAGCTTGAGCAAAAGGGGTAAATATCTGAAGCAATTTTTCCAAGGGAAAAGCAAGGACAAAGAAGCCGTGGCAAAGATGAAGAAAACTTTAACTGTCGTCAAAGGAAAGAGGGGCTTTCAGACGAACGAAATAGATGATAAAGCGACGAATTTTATCACGTAGCTGCTAGCTGGCAAGATTTTAAGAAAATGCAAGCCTCTGGAGGTGCCTGCGGGCGCAGTACTGCTTGGTGCCGCGGTCGTAGAAGGCGAGCAATTCAACTGGTGTCAATACTTATTGAACGAGTTCCTGGAAGAACTAAATGACACGCAGCTCAATGGCAAAAATTTCCAGTTTACATGGCTAATAGTGTTGATCGCCTTCATAGGATGGAAAGAGCCGAAGGACTATGTTGGCGTACTCACCGATACCAATGAATGCAAAGGAGCCCACTATGCAAACCTTTGGAAAAATCTGAACTCGTAGAGACAGCACGCGATAGCTGAGGTTTTCTACCAATATTATAGTTAGCTACGCGACGCAATCATACTCACGCCCCAGATAAAAAAACAGGTAACGAGTAGGTATATTCGCACTGTTAATTTTTATGCTGACATGGGTAGTATTCACATTTCAGCCAAAGCGCAGAAGAGGAACGTGGAATGGTTCATAGGTAACTACCATATGTATGAAGATGATATTGATAATATCATGAAGGAATGTCTTGCCGAGTTTTGCGTGGAAATTGTAGATGTCGAAAGAGACTCCGGTGAGGACGAACCTATTCCATGTCCTGTCAATGAAGAAAAGGAGAGAGGAAAAAGAAAGAAACTTGAGAGCCCAGCACAGAAAAAGGGAGCGCAGAAGAAGCAGAAAGATGATAAAAGCCAGTCATACGTAGTGCTCCACAATGAGGATTATGAAACAATCGTGGCAAAGGTCATAGATTCGATGGAAGATCAGATGACCGAGAAGGAGAAAAAGGACAAGGCGATTCAGGAAAGTCTACAGAAGAATCTGACCACACTGCAGGGGATTACAGTGAAAATTGAAGAAGTCCACAAAAGATTGCCCCTGCTGCAGGACTCCGAGTCCGAAGGGAATTCGGGAGGAACTTCGTAGAAGAAGACACCACAGCTAGTCATGACTGTGCCTACGAAGTCCCGTATTGTCCATCTCGACCCATTAACTGTGAGCCGGCCACTATTGATGTAATTGTAACTTCAGAATGTATTTCACCTATGTATATTGTATTCCTATAGAGATGTTATTATTCCTCTATACGGAAGTGTTTGTATTCCTATAGAGATGTTATTATTCCTCTATACGGAAGTGTCATCATTTATATTGTAAGTGTTGTAACTTATACTTGATGGGTTATTAGACCACCTTGATGGGGTCGGCCCTGTATGAGTCATGTGGGTAAAAGGGTTATTAGACCACCCTATTGGGGGTCGGCCCTGTCAGCATTATGTTATGTGGTTAAGTTAAGGCCGACCTAGTAAAGGTTATTAGGCAAGTCAAGTCAAGTATAAATAGAGTGTGGGAGGCACTCTATTTGATCATTCACTTTCTCACTCATACTCTCATTGGAGAGTGGCGCACTAGGGGAGGAGGAGAAGCTACTGCTAGGAGACTATCTCTTATGCTTGGGTTTTGTATCATTGCTCTATCTATCTCTGAGGAAGTTATTGGGGTTTTTCACCTTTATGGTTTTCCCCAAGGAAATTCTGTGTGTCTATTGTCTCATGTGATTGCTTGTTGCAATTGTTATGCTTGATATGTTGTGCATGTTATTCTTTCAATAAAGATCCTAGAGTATGTTGAATTAATGCTCAAAAATTAACATGGTATCAGAGCTAACCTGAGAAGAAGACACTGTGCAGTTGCGGAAGCTAGGGATTCTTGTTTTTGGGTTTCTCTCCATATATTTTGGAAAGGCAGTAGGGTATATTGACTCTCCTCAGCAAGGCGCATCTTTCTGTCCAATCAGAATTCAATTCTGGGCACTTTCATTTTTGGCCCTAAAAATTACGATTTCCACAAAAATAGGAATTTCTGAAATTTGAGACCATGGTTGGAAGCTCCTTCGAAAAATCGAATTTTAGAGCTTTGGATCGAACATTTTGGTTGGGTGAAGCTGTGGGAAAATCAAACCCTAGTTTGGGGCCCTGTCTAGTGAAGCCAGAAATTAGGGCTTCTGCAAAAGTTGGAATTTCTGAAATATGAGACCATGGATGGAAGCCCCTCTGAAAAATCGAAGTTTAGAGATCAAGATCAAACATTTTGGATGGATGAAGCTCCAGGAAAATCAAACCCTAATTCAGGGTCCTCCCTAGTGAATCCAGAAGTTTGAAAAGCAAGTTTGAGGGGTGAAACTTTGCAGTTTTCAAATTCTGAGTATACCAGCTTGATCATCTCATCAAGGTGCATCTTTCTATCTTTTCAGAAGTTTGAAATTCAAAGTTTGAATTTTTAGGGTTCCTCTGACAAACCATAATCCAGCTCCAGATCCAAATTTCTGCAAATCAAGTGGTAAGACCTAAATATTTTCTATTTCATTTGAAGTTATCACCACACCAAGCTTGAGGATAAGCTTGAAGGGGCTGATAACTTCCGAGCATGGAAGTATAGGATTGGGTTAATTCTATAAGAGAGTGAGTTGGACACCTACATAAGTGAAGGGGTTCTTGTCCCAGAGGGAGAAATGCCTAAGGCCTTACTCAAGAGGAACTTAGTCAATGCTAAAAGGATCATTGTTGATTCTATCAAAAACCATCTCATGCCACATGTGTCATCTCTGAAGACACCTAAGGAGATGTTTGATTCCTTGACCAAGCTATTTGAAGGGAAGAATATAAATAAATCGGAAGATGACCATGAGGAATCAATTGAAGAATATGAAGTTACAAAATGCAGAGACTATGCAGTCTTATTTCTCAAGGGTCTCCCAGATAAAAGAACAACCTGAAGTTGTGGGAGAAGTTATAGAGAATGGAGAAGTGGTAATGACCACTCGTAATGGCCTTCCTAAGTCATGGGATTCCTTCATCCAAGGAATTTGTGCTAGGAAGAAACTTATCTCTTTCAGTAAGATGTGGGAAGAATGATCACAGGAAGAAGCTTGGATTGTAGCTCGAGAAGAGAAGATGGGGAATGAAGATCAAGCTCTCATGGCACATACCAAGAAGAGGACACTTTTCCTCAGATTGTCCTAAGAACAAAAGGAACAACAACAACAACTACTATAAGCAATCTCACAGGTATGACTTACAGGTATGTTTTGAAATATGTTCATGATTAAGTTTAGAATATGATTTTCCTCATGTTATTGAGTTTAGTAACAATCTTGTTTAATTTTAGACTTGTCTTATCACCCTAGTAAAAGAATGAATGCATGATAGAAGACATTCATTGATTAGGGCTATGACACTTATGATTGTATTATGTTTGTACTAATACACTGTGATGTTGTATGAGGGGAATGTTATCCACTAACATGAAAGGCTCAAATCAAGCTCTAGATCAAGACCATGATGACATGAAGACAAAGACTCATCCATAGTCATGGATCACATAGAGGTATGTATAATTTGGTTCTACAATGGTTAAATTATGAGCTATGCAGGTCATTGAAGAGAACAAGAAAACATTGCTAGCATAACTAGCAAATATGATGACCAGGTATGTTTTTCCTATATCAAAGGATCTTATACTTTTGTATGATTGATAATGATTACTCATGAAGTTAAAAGTTTGAGTAATCTAGGGTTTATGCATGTTATGTTCCTTACTTTGATTAATGATATGACTAAACAGAAAAGTCCTATATAAACCTTGAATACTAATGCTTAGTATCTGTGTTTGAAATGATCATGACTATACATGCTTAAGATTATTTTGTTTTGATAGTATTAAGATTATACTAATAAATGTATGATTATGTATGAGATCTCGAGGATAACACAATGATTATACTAGTAAGCATGCATAGTGATTGAGGATGGATATAAGTTCAAGGATAGGTAATCTAGGAAGCAAAGATCAAGAGGGAGCACACTCCAGTAGTTCCTACAAGGAAACACAGATTGAGAGGGAGTCCACCCATCAAACAAACAAAGATAAGTATTTGAATTGTCATTTCTTGTATATTTGATTGTTTAAATATTATTGTTCAAAGATGTATATACTTATGTTCCTAGACTTAGGTTGTGTATTATGCATATTAGAATAATTGCATTAATGAACAATATACTACTAATATGCATGTAATGGGTAAGTGGCCTATGGAACTGTACAACATTCCATTACTACCTATCTAGAATGAAACCTCTTTGATGACATGTTGGGAGTTGTGCACACTCTTAACAATGTTCTAGTAGAGATTGGAAGGCATCTAGAAAGTTACGGGATATGGATAAATGTTGTATTAAAGCATTGGCTAAATTAAATGCATGATTGTATGACATATTTCTTAATGTGTAAGAATTTGTTCTGAAAACTATGAGATGTTTTCTAATCATGCAATTTAACTTGTCTTGTAGAAAAGATCGTATACCATCACCTACAAACGAAGGACTACAACATTTGTTCCAGTAACAAAGCTATCTATTGAAGATATTGAAGAATCTGAAGTTCCCAGGATTCGGGAAGAATGCCATGATCGAGGAATACCAGTCGATCATGAAGAATGATGTTTGGGATGTGGTCCCAAGACCTGAAGGGAAGTCTGTTGTGACTTCCAATTCGATCTATAAGATCAAGTTGTCACGTCCCCTCCCATCATACCAGCTAGATGGAGAGGATCGTGATGTTAAACCGGGCATCTAGCCCCCATGATCTTATTAAGCAAGTTTTCAGACGATATAAAAGACATATGAAGATGAATAGATATTTTAAAACATATAAAGGACATATGGAATATATGATTATAAGAAAAACACAGCGGAATTTATTTCAATAGCACATCCATCATTCATTCCAATATTCATCAAATGATAATTGCCAATTTAACACAAGAGAATACTTATCTCAATAAGGCAGTCCCAAGCAACTAGCTATGCAACTGCAACGTTCCACCCAACCATAGGCCAGTTGTGCTTATCAACCTCTTGATACAACTGCCACCCCCGAGCTGGGCATGATTACTACAAGGAACCAGGGAACAGCTGATTCACACATAGCCAAGCATACGCCAATATGAGCCAAGCCAATCTGCAACTGGGTTTATCAGGCTGCTAGGAAATGGAAAGGAAGAATTGCTAAGCTAGTGAGCTCAACCACAGAGCTATGGGTACCCCTCCCAGATCTATTCAGCGTGGCACTCACAATGCCTACACACCCAACACAGGGAAGTATTCTCTTCACTGCCACACAGTCCCTCAATCCATACCTTCCTTTCTAGTGCTCTCAGGGTGTGCATAGAAAAGTAGCCAGCCCTCTTGATCTTCTTGAGAGGTTACTCCCTACACTAGGTTTATCAAGCCAATTTTGTCCACTACCACTCCTGTTTCTTGCTTACAGGTTCAAATCAAACAAGGATGCACATAACAGCAAAACTACACTTGTTGAGCGTGAGAAAAATGTTTCAACAGTGGGATGCATGAGGTGGGGTTTCCTGAGCTTCAGAAAAACGTGGGTAGACTCAAAACGTATTGGCACTTGGAAAATTTGACTGGGAGAGCAAAACCCATTCCAGAAAACTGCCCCAAGGGCAAAAACGTCCTCTCCCTCAGTCCCAAGTCGCGTCCCTCCTTCCCCAGCTGCTGCACAATACCAAAAAATGAGTTTCTGGGCATGGAAAAATGCAGGGTTATGGTGAAAAACGTGAGGATAAATTCCAGTGAGCTCAGTCTGCGTGAGAGGAAGAACGTAATGGATGAGGAATTGCCTTAGGCAGCATTTCGTGGGGGTTTTCTTGCCCAGCAAGCCAAAAATATGATTTTCAGGTTGATGGCTTGCCCATGCATGAAAATATGACTGCCATACTTCTCCAATCCCCAGACATTAACTGCCCCAACCAATCTTTGGAAGAATTAAATGATTGGGTGCATGGGACAAAAATGGATAGTTAAGAGTTCATGGTTTTCTTATTGACACATGGGCTGACCCTAGTGGCTCAAGGGTTTGGTTATTTCCCCTCCCTATTCCTTGTAGAATCATGCCCCATCGTTTTGTTGCATTGCATAGCTAATTGTGGGTTTTTCCATTAAAATTCGTATCTACATGATGTCTTATTTACATTGTGCCCATCTAGCACAAGAACCATAGGCATCTATTCATTTAATTACCGATACATCAACGCTAAATCAATGGTGGGGCCTTGGCCTTGAGCTCCTCACCATGATTAAATTACAATATTTACATCATTTACGATTTAATACAAAGGGGGTCAAAATGGGGAAGTGACACAAGCATGCTACAGATGGTAGCATGGAGAAATACAAAGCGAGGTTTGTATCTCGTGGCTTCTCCCAGAAAGAGGGACTCATGTGTGCAAACTGAAGAAATCCTTGTATGGCTTGAAGCAAGCTCCTAGGACTTGGTAAGGATAGATTGATTGCCGACATGAAGAGGAAGCTTGTTGCCGAGTTTGAGATGAAGGACTTGGGGATGATGCACTATTTTCTAGGCATGGAGGTGTGGAAGAGTGCAGATGGGATCTTCCTTGGACAAGGGAAGTATGTAGTAGAGATCCTGAAGCGGTTTGAGATGATGGACTGCAAGGCCATGGCCACACCTATGGCATCAAACTTGATGTTTCATCTGATCTGGTTGATGTCACGTTGTATCATCAGATGATTGGATCCTTGATGTACCTGACGAACACAAGACCAGATATTTGCTTTGCAGTGAACACATTGAACCAGTTCCTAACGGATCCGAGAGGTGTTCACCTGGTTGCTGTAAAGCATATTCTGAGGTACCTGAAGGGTACAATTGATTATGGGCTCAAGTATGATGCGAATCAAAAGTTTAACCTACAGGGTTATGTTGATTCGGACTGGGCAGGCAGTGCTGCAAATAGGAAGAGCACTTCTGGGTGCTGCTTCAGTATGGGATCAGGTATGATCTCTTGGTTTAGAAGGAAGCAGTCCTGCGTAGCACTGAGTACAACCGAAGCAAAGTATGTTGTAGCTTGTTCGGCTAGTTGTGAGGCAGTATGGCTCCGGAAAATACTATCTAAGATATTTGATCTCCCATTGGAGGCTACTGGTATTTTTTGTGACAACCAGAGTTGTGTGAAGTTGTCTGAGAACTCGATATTCCACGACAGGTCGAAGCACATTGAGATCAAATATCACTATATCAAGGATATGGTGCAGAGAGGTGCAGTGAAGGTCATGTATGTTGCGACGGATGAGTAGGTTGCAAATGTGTTGACGAAACCACTAGCCAGAGTGAAGTTTGAATACTTCAGAGAGAGGCTTGGTGTTCTTCAGATTGACGACACTTCGAGGAAGAAGTGATGGACACATTTGCAGGAGCCATTCCAAGCATGGTGAGAGGAGGATCCTTCCCATGGCTGTGGATGTAAGCGTTGTATGATAAGCATCAGGTCGATGCTCCAGTTACTTCTCTGTATATGCATCATGTTGGATTCTTGTTATGATCAGTTGGATCATATGTATATGCATCATGTTGGATGCTTGTTATGATCAGTTGGATCATGTATTTGTATATGTATCAGGTGGATACATTGTATGATCAGGTGGATCATGTATGTTGATATGTATCAGGTGGATACATTATATGATCAGGTGGATCATGTATTTTTTTATGTATCAGGTGGATACATTGTATGATCAAGTAGATCATGTATGAGGATATGTATCAGGTAGATACTATGTATGCATCAGGTGGATGCATTGTATGATCAGGATGATCACGGATGATGAGCTTCAGGATTTTGCTCCAGATGATATGCATCAGGATGATTCTATGATGATCATTAGGATGATCATAAGTGATGATATGTATCAGGTGGATACATTAGATAATCAGTTGGATTATGTGTGATGAGTTCCAAAGACACAGATGCACATGGGTCATTCAAGCATGGTTGAAGTATGTCTTCCCATGGTTGCGATATAAGTGTTGGGGCCATTCGAGCATGGTTGAAGTGTGTCTTCCCATGGCTGCGATATAAGTGTTGGGGCCATTCCAACATGGTTGAAGTGTGTCTTCCCATGGTCGTTGATGTAAGAGTTGTGCCATTCGAGCATGGTTGAAGAGTGTCTTCCCATGGCTGCGATATAAGTGTTGTTCCATTCCTAGCATGGTTGAAGTGTGTCTTCCCATGGATATGGATATAAGTGCGATGTCATTCTCGCATGGTTGAAGTGTGTCTTCCCATGGTGTAGATATAAGTGCTAAGCCTTTCACAGATAGTTGAAGTGTGTCTTCCCATGCCAGTGAATGTAAGTGCTATGTGATGTGCATCTAGGTTGTGCTTCGTGAACGATGTTATGATCAGTACGATCATGAGTATCAGGATGATACTGTGTGTCCATGGACAGGTTGTGCTTGGGAGGACATGTAAGACCTGGGAGATCCGATAGGTTGGGCTGTGTGCCCATAATAAGTCCTGGGATGCTCTGTCGAGGTTGTGTCATGACCACATGTAAGACCTGGGAGATCCGATAGGTTGGGCTGTGTGCCCATAATAAGTCCTGGGATGCTCTTGCGAGGGTTTGTGATGCACGTAATAAGTCCTGAGGATTCCACAGTATGGCCAGTAATGATGAAGACCTGCAAGTGGTGGGCATACATCCAGTATGAAAAAGGACTGGCTCTGTAGAACTTCCTATGATGAGTAGTTCAGAGATTGATTGAGATAGCAACAACAGTGACGATGACGATGATTCGATGTTGATGATCCAGAGAAGAAGACTTGTGCTAGAAGACCTGTGTCGAGAAATACCTTCCTAGTTAAGAGGGAGTGTTGATGTAATTGTAACTTCGGAATGTATTTCACCTATGTATATTGTATTCCTATAGAGATTTTATTATTCCTCTATATGGAAGTGTTTGTATTCCTATAGAGATGTTATTATTCCTCTATACGGAAGTGTCATCATTTATATTGTAAGTGTCGTAACTTATACTTGATGGGTTATTAGACCACCTTGATGGGGTCGGCCCTGTATGAGTCATGTGGGTAAAAGGGTTATTAGACCACCCTATTGGGGGTCGGCCCTGTCAGCATTATGTTATGTGGTTAAGTTAAGGCCAACCTAGTAAAGGTTATTAGGAAAGTCAATTCAAGTATAAATAGAGTGTGGGAGGCACTCTATTTGCTCATTCACTTTCTCACTCATACTCTCATTGGAGAGTGGCGCACTAGTGGAGGAGGAGAAGCTGCTGCTAGGAGACTATCTCTTATGCTTGGGTTTTGTATCATTTCTCTATCTATCTCTGTGGAAGTTATTGGGGTTTTTCACATTTATGCTTTTCCCCAAGGAAACTTTGTGTGTCTATTGTCTCATGTGATTGCTTGTTGTGATTGTTATGCTTGATATGCTGTACATGTTATTCTCTCAGTAAAGATCCTAGAGTGTGTTGAATTAATGCTCAAAAATTAACAGCCACTGCCTAAACAATTAGTATTGGACACGAAGGATTTCGAGCGTGTGGAGCTCGACCTTGGGAAGATACCACTGCCTGGTCTACACTACTTGCACCTACATGTTGTTGACGAAATGCATGAGAGAACTATTGACACGCTGAAAGGACAAGCTAAGATGCAAACAGCTAATAAGAAGTTGGAGGAAGCTAGCTCGCAGAGAGCTATGGAGCTACAGGATGAGCATGATCATCGAAAAATACTAGAGTCCACAATCACTGCAGTCGTAGATGATATAGAAGAATTTGAAGTACAGGTAGACCCCACAGACACTGCCATTAAGATTGGCGAACTGGTTAACAATCTTAAGACAGAGATGCAAGACATGGAGATCAGCCATTAAGCTAAGGTTTCCACCTTGGAGGCTTAGATCAACCCGCATACCCCACTGGATCAGCAGCAGTTAAGAGAAAAAGAGGTGAAGGCCACAGCAGAGAGTATTGTTGCCGAAGTTGCTAAGTGCCAAAGTTTGTTAGATGTAGTATCGAAGGCATTCACTTCCTTTGAGGAGGACCCAGAACTGAGGTAGGTAAAGAACACTGTGAAAGATAAGAAAGCAACACTAGAATAGTTGGATGCAGAAGTAAAAGCCCTGCTACCAAGAGAAAGGCTTCAAAAGTACAGGGAAATCAACGCATTGAAGAAAGAAGTGCAAGCCTTAAGAGAAAAAGAGACTGAAATGGGAGATCAGTCACAACCCTTACTAGAGGACGCCCAATCGATCTCGCAGGAGATCGAGGAGAATTTAAAGGAGCTGTGTGAAAATCAAGAACAGGTGGAAGGCCAGGTTGGCGATGAGATCACACCTGATATGTTGGAAACAGTCAAGCAAGTCGAGCAAGATACAAAGGAAGCAGTCAAAAAGTTGATTGTCACATACAATGTGTTCACTGCGAAGCTAGCACCGCAGGCGGTGAAATAGCTTGGAGAAGTTGCAAGTGGCTCAGGGACGAGCCACATGTAAGTGTCAGGGGCCTGTTGGGCCTAGCCCAAGTGGGGAATTTTGAGAAAGAAGGATTTTTGGACTGCGGAGCTGAGCATAGTTCAGCTGGAATATTTTTGTATAAGTTTTTGGGATGCTGCGAAGTTGCACGCAATGCAACGTCGGAAGAGTTGTGAAGTTCAGTGTTGCGAGGAGACAGCGTTGCGATGTGTCCAGTCTATGTGGATCCGACAAAGCAGAGTGTTGGATGGAAGACAACACAAATTTTGGTTAGACCAGTGATGGTCTATTTTTGGTAAAGATGCTCTAGGAGTACCAAGCGACGGGTAGGAGCAAAGAGGAAAGAAAGAGACTGGTCGCACATGTGAAAGAACCACTACCTGAACTAGTCACACGAAACCATTAGAGGAAGAATGGCTCGGTGAAAATGACCTGTTGACATGCGTGCGACAGGAAGGCCGATAACGATGTGAGCATGTGCTGAAGGAGGCCACGATGGAATATTCGCTACCAAAATCCAGCACGTCTGGTTAAGGGAAAACCGTGACAGTTTTGTAAACCTAATGGATTTGGCCTTCGAATTGTAAAGACTTGACCTACGGTAATGATCTATAAATAAGGCATATTTTGTATGGGAAAGGGTTAATCTTCATTGTTGATCTTTCGGGTTGTTGAATCTCTCGTTTTGTATTGTTATTAACGAAATAGATCTCTATGGAGAGATACGTTTTGTAAGGCTCTGCAAGCTGTGTGTGCAGAGGCCTATTGAGAGAGAAGAGAGTATGCAGCTGAGTGCGTAGACAAAGAGCTGTTGTACCCTTCCAAAAGACTAATATAACAATAGTTCTTGTGGATGTAGCCTCCATCCTAGGGATGAACCACATTAAATACTATGCAGTGTGATTGTTGTTTGTTTACATTGGATGCTTGGATTATCATTTATCAATTGGTATGTTAATGCTTTTATATGTGTTCACCATAGAAGAAAGATGGGAATAATATGTTAAGTATTACAGGAATGAAAGAATGTTGAATGCCCAGTATTCCAAGTCTGTGAAAGCATCAGTCGATGAATAATCACATGTGTATGTAGATGTCGGATTGTATAACTCTTCGACACGCAGCATCGTATGTTTCGTCTACTTGCATTTGTTATAAAGATAAATAATATAAGGCAATAGATGAATGATTAAGTGTTAAAGTAAAGTTTTCATAGTGGGAAAGATTGGAAGAGGAAGCGTATAAGTCTATTGCGCTATCCTATTATTTGTATTCCACCCAAACCACGCAGTCCCTGGATGCGCTGGTTGCACAAACGGTTAAGTTTGTAGAAGTGCAAATCGCGATGTAGCCTATCGTCACACAGTCCTCATCCTGTAGCACAAGTCTAATAGTGTGTTGTGTAGTTGTCCCGACCGAACAACTCATCACATCACTGTGGAAACCCGATTCCGTAGTTCCCCCATAGCTACACCTCGGGTGAGACATCAGTCTATTCGCAGGCTGTTTCCGAAAGGGTCGGTGAGAAGGGGTTTTGTTGGTTCCTTGAAACCGCGAAGAACCTAGGTCTACATTGGAAACCTCTAGATCAGTACTTAATCCAACAAATACAAAGGCACCCAATCCTATGAAAAATGAAACATGTGCACCAAAATGGAGAGAAGGATATTAACTAGGGTGTCCCATGTGGGGTTGGCTCTATCACAGAATAATTATGACTTTTCTGAGAAAAAAGTGTTAATGTCACACTTGCATGTGTTGTGACCTTGAGGCATGGAAATAATGGCAGGGATGATGTAAATTTTGCATTACAGAAATTTCCTACCCTATGTGCCAATTTAGGGACAAAAAGCTTTTAGGTGGACCACCAATTTGAAAATTTAATCCTTCATTCCATCTTTCCTATCATAATTCACAATATCTCGCGAAATGAGATTAGTACTAGTAAGTTTTTGAAATATTTCATTTTTTATATTTTTGAAATATTAGTACTGAAGAGAAAGTAAAAAGAAACTACTTACACTATTTACAAGTAGATTATGCCTAGACAAAAAAGTCTAGGCATCATACCTATTTCAGATAGAGCCCATTTCTAGGCCCTAGAATGTCCCCTTTGAAATATTCTAGCTCACAAGCTTCCTTATTTAACACTCGCTTTATGATGTAAGGACCAAACCACATTGACTTGAATTTACTAGGCCCAAGATCATCATATTGTTGGTTATAGACAAGCATCATGTCTCCTTCAGAGAATACATGAGGATGGACATATTTGTCATATTGATCCTTCACACATTTCATGTGTGATTTAGAAATATATGTATCCCTTCTATGCTCATCTGACCATTCCAAGTATACTATCTGATATTCTAACTAGGTAGTCTCTAGTAAGAGCTCGATAACTAACTTTGAAGATGGGATTTTGAACTCAAAAGGTATGGAGTCTTGATCATCAAATTCCATTTGGATATATTGACAGTCATGGTCTGGATTTTTATGGTTTGACAAACTATTTCAGTTGTACACAAAACAAGTGTAGCCTTCATACACTGAGTTCCTTGAAGTTGTTCCAGTATTATCTACGGGTATTCAAAATAGGACCTTATAAATTGAGACACTTTCCTCATGGAAATAGTGATAAATGATATCGTGTGTATTGAAGCTGCATTGTCACCTAAGTTGGGTGGGGGTAAATTGAATGTTCCCATTAGGGTAGGGTACATTCCCACACCAACATTTTCACAATCCTTTCTGGAATGACTTACTAGAGGGATACTCATCCCAGAGTTAAGGGTAGACTCATTTCTATGGAAATATAATTGATCGATAGTGACTATCTTTCCTTCATGCGGAAATTCAATCACTCGAAATATAAAATATACCACAAACATCATGACATGATTCCAACTCCTACCTAGTAACAGATTGTACTCAAGTGGAGCATCAACAACTCCCACTTCTACATTAATTGTCTTTCCCCTTAGATTTATTGGAAGAGTTGGGATAACTGTTGGCGGATATTTCTACCCGATAGTCAGGAAACTAAACTATCAACTTGGTCGGGGTGACAGGTAAGTGCATTAATGCTATTACAGAGACGTTTTACAAAAGAAATAGATTGTAGATTTAGGGAACACACCTTTTAACCGGAGTCTGATCCTAGCCTTGACTCGATCCCGTGTCCAGCTTCCAAATCTACTTTTCCTTCAGCAAACCTGCAACAACAATACCTTCCTCAAACATTTTGGGCAATATATAAAGCATGAAATAAACAAAAACTATGTTCAATATTCAGCATTGACCAAAATAAATCCAACTTAAAATGCTATTTTATAACACATTCAGATTGGAACAAGGAAACACTTCAACCTTTATTTGTCAAAATTAGAATGCAGTACAAATATACCTGATAATGAAGCAGGCTCCTGCAACTAGATTCTGGGCTCTGGCTTTCTTCTGGCTTGGATATCTTCTGCAAAAACTTCTCCAATGCAAGCTTCTTCAAAGTTTTTCCATTAATCAATCTCACTAATCTCCAATTTCTAACCATCCTTTGTAACCTTGCTCCTTTAACCTTCTTGGTATTTATAGGTTCAAAGAAGCAGTTCAGGTCGAGATGTAGTTATGGAGGAAGTTGGGGGAGTTAGGAAACTGCCATCAACTAATCCTCCTCAATGAATTAATATATTTTTTAATCATCTTTTAAGATATACGCGACTATTACTCAGTGGAGTAGCGTATAGAGCGCTACCCTATTGTTTAACAACTAGCGCTCATTCAGTTTTAAATGTCGAGCGCTACTTTGCTAAGAAGGAGTAGTGTATATATTGATATGGGCGCTACTATTATACACTGGATTCGCGTATGGGCGCTAGTCTATTTAAGTGGAGTAGCGCTCATACTTCAAAATGATATTTTGTATGTTTTCCAGTATTTTCAGGAAATAGGATGAGTTGTCATATGGTCCAAGGTCAACATGCTCCTCCATCCAAGTTGTCCTTTTGTGTGATCAGTAGCTCAGGGTGATCACGGACGGAGAGGTGCAATTTTGACCTATAACAGATGCCCCCTAATGTGTGAGGTCAGAGGGAAACGATGGCCGAAATACATTACAATCCAAAGCCAGAGGAGGAGCACAGAACCGCAGAACAAGTCGCAAGAAACCTGCAACAAAGGTCAAGGTCAGCGAGCAATTACATTGTTGACATCTTATAGATGTGTAGTGTGATACAATATGATCTTCGATACATAACAAGGAGATGTATATAAAAGCATGGCCACTTGAAATACAAGCGTGGATCCATGTCAAACTGAGAGATCATAGCCATAACAACACACTGGATCTATGTCTCATGGAGAGCTGTATATAAGTGAGGCTCAGTCTTGCGCAACTTGGGCGATAACATAAATAAGGTGATGCTATCGAGGATCCCAAGGTCTTCATCCAAAATCAACCCAAGGTACAAACCTATCCATGCGAATAAATGAGTTGATGTCGAACATGGGAGGTGTCATTTGATTACCGGTCATTGATGTATACCGTTAACAAATGCGAGGGTGTCCACCAATAATGAAAATGGAACCCAAGGTACCTAGTACATTCAAGCAAGTGCGAATAGATGGTCTTTCCGTCGAACACTTGAAGAATCCATCGGATAGGAGACATTGATGTATTCCCATCTATCCAATAGCGAGGGAAACTGCCACTAATGACTGCAATCTCCAAGGTACGAACCGAAACTCTAAACTTCAATCCCAGAATAATGATTTGGTGTCGATGGGACGAAGTCCGTTGAAAGGGAGGCCTTGAGGCATCCTCCATCATCCAACTCGAGAAACACTCAACTGGTAAGAGCTGATATGGAATAATATGCGACAAAACTGACACTAGGAAGGCCGACACATGAGGTCAAGGTAAACTGCAGAATGGCCGACACAGGGTATATCCTTGAACATTGAGCACGACACAAAAGTGGCTCAGGCAGTTTCTGACATAATGGGGTAAATAAGTTTGAAATGTAAGAGACATTAACAGACCCTCCATATGGTTGGAAGAATAACCAACCGGGAGAGTAAATAACTCGGAGGAAAGATTCACCCTGAGGCCAAAAACTAAACCCAACTGACAAGATAGACTCAAGTAGGTGCTGTGTTCAAGGATAGGACTTGACTGAAACTGCCTTTGACAATGAAGATATAATATGTTTTCCCGTTCCTTATTCTTTTTAGATAAAAGAATACCCTTCTTGTGGATTTAATGAGTCCAAGAAAGAATGAAAACTCAATAGGTCCAACCATGTAAATAGTTTAACGATCCCATGGGAGGAAGACTCAGCACCTTCTTCATAATTTAGAGAGTTCGAAGAAGAGATAGAAGATTACTCTATATGTACTGATCTCTGGATTTTAATATCGAGCCGAGATCTGTTCTTGCTCGTCGGTGTTTTCAATTTTAAGGAGTCTGAAAAACTTAAACAATAACTCCATATATATGCTCGTGGATTTTAGTATCAATCCCAAGCAGATTAATGCTCGCCGATGTTTTCCTGTTTATAGAGTCTGAAAAACTTAAACAATCCTCTTTTCACCTATCCGTGGATTTTATATCGAGCCCGGATTGGTCTGTGCTCGGCAGTGTTTTCTTGTTTATAGAGTTGAAAAACTTAAACAGTCCTCTACTTACCCTCTCGTGGATTTCACATCGAGCCCGAGTAGGTGAATGCTCGCCTGGTATTTTCATATTTAGAGAGTCTGAAAACCCTAAAGAGAGACTCCAGAAGGTCCTTTTTCATATAGTTAGTCTCCTCCCCCGAAAAAGTATAAAACAATGAAAGGAGAACTCTTCTAGCGCATACAGGAGTATACCTAGAGTATACCTTTTCCGTAGTTAATCCACTGAGGCCCGGAAAAGGGGTAATTATATACCTGAGTGGATGAGCCTTCGGATACTTTCACGAGCTCGAAGAGGACAAGTTTGCTCGGCAATCTTGTTTAGGTTTAAATAGTCCAAACAAGAGCTTAAAATGACTTAAAGGTCAGCTTCTGGGATCGTAACTTCATGTCCTGCCAAAAACTAGGTTTTCAACAAAATATTAGTCGATGTCGCAAAAATCTTAAATGATATATGAATTTGGAATGTTTAGCTAACTGACAAGATCTATCATTAAGAAATTTGAGCTTAGGAGACGAATCCGACAACAATTGAGTGAAAATTGAACTTGGATCAGTGTTAAACCTTATTTTGTGTTTCAATTAATTAATTAGGGTTTTTGAAAGTGTTTGAAACTATGGAAAATTTAAAAATTATGGGTAAAAATTAAAATCCAATTTTATATATAATTTCATTGTTAAAAAATCAATTTTCATTTTGTGTTGTAGGGCAAACATTGGGCACCATTTCACGAATTTCAAATCTCCACCGTGATCGAACGGAGCATCAAATCGCCAAACTACTTCCACCAAGTAAGTAGAAATCAACCAAACTTGCAGTTCAATGGTTTATTTTTAAAATTTTGAGCAAAAAATGGCCCGAAACGCGATGCTCATAATATTTTATGCGAGGGCGCTACTATGTATACACAACAATAGCGTAGGAAGGCAATGGGCGCTACTTTGCTCAAACAGAGTAGCGCCTACACGCTACTGTGTAGTATACACAGTAGCGTACATATTTGCAAAGCCATTTTAAAGCGCCGAGACTCAAAATTTTGGGGTTTTTGTGCAGGATGGTCTTACAATGGAGGGAAAGGGAGCATGAAGACATGGATAGACTAGCTATGCAAGACCCGGCTACCCTCCATGCGCTCCGTAGATGCGGTTTGTTGAAATTTTATCAAACCGTAAACATGCGTGCACTAAACAAGCTGTTTCAAAGGTTGATTCAGTATTGGGATGTCGATACTAATACCTTCATCATCCGGGGGCAAACTCTAGAGCTTACCGTTGAGGATATATACTTTATTACCGGTCTCTCAAGGAGAGGAGACGTAATCAATCTAAAAGGGACATCTCGTTTGGGTGCACGATCAGTGCAAGAATATGTAAATACATACTGTGTTGCCGGAGCATTAAAATCGGGAAGCCAAATCCTGATTTCAACTATTGATGGTCTCCCGCTGAAAGTGATAGTGAGCATGATCAACCGGGTATCCGGTAGTGCATCACAACACTTAGCTTCTAGGCATTCAATGCATATCGGTGTACAGTGCTTGCATGGCCATGTTTATGATTGGAGTACTAGCTTGTTGGCAAACATGAAGTATCAATTGACAAGTTACAAATCCGGCACAATGAATAATTTCGGGTACGGGAGTATCTTGTGTACTTTCTTCTTCGAGAGGATGCCTGCTATTAGTTTGGGAATGCCATTACCACAGGTTAACCCCCGTGAGCCCATACTAGGCCGTTGGGGTGACATTTTTCTCCGCCAGGGTAGTGGGGAGAGTCACTATTGTTACCATACTGATGACTTCTGGGGGTGGTGGGAGAGGCAGGTTCCCGCTTTTGAGCAGTTTCCCTATGCTGGATTGGATTTCCGTCACGATCCAGAGCTGGTGCTTCCGCCAGGTGGAGCCTGGGGAGATATTGGTATGTTTACTTTTAAGAATTTATTTAATTTTTTCAAACATTTCAAGTATTTGATTTTTATGAATGAGTTTTGGAGTTCTAATCAAGTGTCAAATGCAGATGTTGGACCTGTTCGTCCCGAGGGCCATCCTACTATCTATGTGAGGCCAGCTAATATCACCGCAGCAGAAGCTATGTTGGGAACACTGGAGAGGAAAATGAGTCGGTTGACTCATGAGATTCCTTCATGTCGCATGGACCAGATACCTATTAACATGCAGGAAGATGTTGTTGGGGTGCCCCCAACATGGCTTAGATTACTGCGGAGAGTTGCTAGACTAGTGATATGCTATCGCAATGCGGTAGATGATGAGGAGGTTCCTCCTTCTCCGTAGGAGAAGAAAAACATTATATGTATATATTTTTGAGGCTACCATGCCTAGCTTTTGTACTTTTATGACTTGACTGGAGAGACTCATAACTCAAAACTCATATTTATTTATACGGTATCAGTTATGTATACAGTATCGATTATTTACATGTGTATGCGTTTTAAATTTTATGTGTGGAATGTTGTTTACAATGTATGATGCAAATGCCATGCTAAATTGTTTAAATTTCTTGGAATGTGTTCATATCTGATAGAATGAAAATGTCCTTCCAATAATCTAACTCGTAGAAACTGACGTAGCAATCCTGGATCTCTGATCTGATAGACACCTGTTAACTGGAATACAATTAGTTGTGAGTCAAGCCTTACCTCCAGGTATGAAATGCCATGACTGAGGGCATCTCGGAGAAGTTCTATAACTGCACTGTATTCATCCACATTGTTCGTGGTAGGTCCCAAACAAACCCCCCCCCCGAAGAGACAAGTTGGTCAGCGGGTGAATAAATGACCCAAGCTGCTGCAGCCAACTGACAGGTGTGGCGACTGGCGCCATCAGCAAATCCTAGGAAATGTGCGGTTGACATCTGGTACACGAAACGAGAAACACACATAAGATCACCTAACGAGCATAACAAAACTAACTATACAAAAATATACAGTTATGTTACAAGAAAAATTACTTCAACCTAGGCGTAGTACTTCTTCAGGTAGGGTCAATGCCTAGATCTTCCTCAGGAGGCCGGGAAAAGGTGTTATGGAACTCACGGAAAAGGTTGGTATACGGGATTATTTCATCGAGATAACATCCCGTTTCAAAGAAAAAGTTTTCGTTGACCCCAGTAAAAATGTTCACCAACGAAGTATGTACTCTATTGGCTTCAACAATGGCAACTTGTGAAGGAGTGAGACCAGTATTCTCATCAGGTGGTGAACAAAATTCACCTCTCTCTAATAAGTGAAGAAAAGGAAACAGGAAAGACACGCGATTTATATGTTCATGAGGATGATCCGGGTCATTCAGGGCTTCTAACATTTCTTCATCAGAAGGTAAAGTAATTCCTGCACTGTTGAGAGAATGAATCGGGTTAGGTGTCTGAGAAGTGGCACAATCCATGTTTGACTCGACAGACACGGGCAGAGTCAATATAGCTTCTGTTGTAGTTTGATAAGAATCTAAGTGAGTAACTTCTACAACAGGGGTGGGTACTGAGGGGTTTGTATTAGTTGGGAGAAACTCGGAGTCGATTGTTGAACTAACCATAGGAGTTTCAGACGATGAGCATCCCTCAGTACCAACAAATAAAGTAGGAGCGGGTAGGTCAAAAGTGCCAATTAGTGATCCAAAAAGTCCTGCTCCTAAACTCTCACTAACTGGGGTGGTTTGATCAATCATAGGAACCGTATTTTCCGAAGAAGTCTGGTGTTTTCCTTGAGTGAAAGAAAGTTGATCGACTGTAACGATCTTACCTTCAAATGGGAACATAACCACTCGAAAAATTGCCGATGCTATAGCTTGCATGGCATAAGTCCAACTCCTGCCCAATAACATGTTGTAATCGAGCGGAGCGTCCAGAACTTCTATCTCAACAGCAACTGTCTTACCGGCCAAAGTGACATTAAATGATGGCAAAACTCCATGTGGACGGAAAGTTCTGCCATCAAATGCAGTAAGCATTGTGTTGGAAGGGACTAACTCAGGAGAACCTAGAGCTTTCCAACAGGAAATGGACATTACGCAAGTCGACGCTCCCTCATCTACTATAGCTCATCTTATGGTCATTGGACCATGAACGACCTCAATCTGGAGGGCAACGTGATATGGAAACCGGTATTTGACATCAGTCATGTCAAATCGCGCAGACATGTTGGAGGACTCCATACTCCCAATAGCTGCCAGAAGTGCATTTCGTTGCAATGGACAACTCTGCAAGACTTCTAGAGTAGACATGGCACAAGGGGTTTGGGCTAGATCTTCAACCACATTGTAGTTGGAAGCAGCCCGTGTGTTAGGATTGTGCGATGCCCTCTTCAAGACACCTTTCGGAATCTTGGGCATTGGGTCCACAGGTATGTGGAGTGGAGTGGAGGATTCAACAATCTCCTTATCCTTTCTCTGCGTTTTCGGGGTATAGTTCTTAGCTCTGGTTTGCAAAAGTGCATCTGAGTTGACCATATTTATGAATGTTTGATCAACCGTGGCATGCGAAGTGCCCCCAGTTTTGGAGGTACCAGAAGTTGAGCCTTGCCCTTTAGGAAATGGATCTTTCAAGACGGCAAGCTTCTTCTCTCTTAAGAGCTTCTGGGCTTCTTCTAGTAGAGGGCATTGATGAGTAAGGTGGTTTTGTTTGCAAAGTTTACAAGGGAACCTAACCTTCTTCTCTTCTTTGTTACCCTCTTCGGCATTGTATTTTTTGGGCTTTTGTTGGTTCCCCTCTCCTTTCTTGCCCTTCTTTTTGTTGTTGGGCTGCCGAGGGCCCTTTTGATTGTTCTGAACCTTATTAACAGATTCAGAAATAGAAGGAGAGGTTGTGACGGAAGCAATGTCTGCAGTCGAATGTTTGACAGTTAAGGCTTGGACCTGTTTGGTCAGTGCTTCGAAGGTTGCAGAGTTAACTGAACCTACTATGCCGTCAGCATGTGGTCCAGATTAGCATCTACTCAGATCAGTGTTTGATCTCGGTGTGTCAGGTATAATCTCGTACAGTAAACCAGATTGTGCGTATACAAGGTCTAACTGTTGAGTCCTTAAGATGGCTTCTTCTTCATTGGAAACTCTAGATGTCGCTACTTCCTTAGAAATGTAAGGAAGGAGTGATTGCAAGTACCACTCAAGAAGGAACTCTGGAGGGATGTTGGCCTTTATGAGCCTTTTCCGTCTTCGCCACTCCTGAATGTGGTCAGATAAATGAGCGGCTTTGTTCTGTCTAAAAGTAGACAAAAGTTCTGTTCCGGCATCATACCGAACAGGAAGTTGGAAATGGTTCAAAAAGACGGTTGCTAGATCCCCAAAACTAGAGAAAGTAGCCGCAGGTAACTCAATGTACCATTTGGCTGCGGGACCAGTTAAGGTCCTTTGAAACAGTCTCAATCTGATGGAATCTTCGTTCAACGAATTTGAAGAACACCACAAGTGAAAGGTAGTGACATGGTCACCAGGGTCTTCACCAGCTTTGCCTTCGAATTTTGGAATATCCGAAGGTAATTTGGTGGGAACTGATAGCCACATGGCATTATGACACACAGGATCATTAGTCAATTTCGAAAGGTCTGGCAAATTCAAAGTTGCCAGAAAAGGTAGACGAGGCCGGTAAGATGAAGCTTGATAAGGGAAACCACCCATCGTTTGTCCCATGAATTGTTGGTAGGGGTTGCCCCCAGCCATCTGGTGATAAGGGTTTCCCCCGGCCATGTGCTGATAGAAGTTGCCACCTACCAACTATTGATAGGGGTTGCCCCCAATTAACTGTTGGTAGGGGTTACCCCCAGGTATTTGTTGGTAGGGGTTGCCCCCTGCCATCTGTTGTTGTTGTGAGAAAGAGTTATTAAAATTTCCCCACCCATACGAGAGCGGATTAGTGCTTTGCTGGTTCGTCCACTGTGGCTGGGTGTTAGCCCTGCCATATTGCTGGTTGAAGATGTTGCCCCCTCCTTCTGAAAATAGGGAAAAAGGAACATTATTTGCAGGCATGCTACCCTGATTCAAGTTAGGGCCTACAAAGGTGTTGAAACCAGTAGAAGCTGATGTGGACGATGCAGTCATGGTGCCCATGACTGGTATGTTTTCAGAAGCACTTGATCCTACCACAGGTGTGGAAACCCAAGTACTAGGGATCTGATATAACGGTTGCGAAGTAGAAGGTGTTGCACAGTTGGCCATACTGCTAGGTCCAACAGTAGACGTGGGAATAGATGCCATTGTTGTAAAACTAGGCATTCCTAATGTACTAGTGTTGAAACTGAAAGATGGGGTAGGCACAGATCTGGTTTGAGCCTGACTAGATGTAGCAGTAAAAGAAGGGTTAACTGTGCTGGTATTCATACCTAAAGTGGGAGTTTGGGGACCCCCTGGTTCACCTCCTGTGTTAGACATCAGATGATCGGGAAACAAAAGATCTGCACTGAAAAGGGGCTGCTGGAAACCAACAGGTGACAGAAGTGGAATTCTAGTATTAGTTAAGGGAGGGTTGAAAGGAGTGCTATACTCCGCGGAAGTAAGATCTTCCACCTCAACAGTACTAAAATGTTGCTGATCTGTGGTACCTGGTAGTGGTTCCTCAGGAACCTCAATTTCAAGGTTTTTTGTTATAAGTATTTCTTCAAGTAATTCTATTTCAAAGGTAATTTCTGAAGAAATACCGGGGTTTACCCGCTGTCTTCTAGCTGGTTGTATAGGTTCTGTTCTAACAGGTGGAAGGTTCTGAATCCTTCTCGATCTACGGAGTTGTTGATTCCCTGTGATTATAAATATAAAAAACAAACTAGAACCTAGTGGCCACTATGACTAGGGGGCAAATAGCACACCAACTAAAAAAATTCCTAAGTATACAAACCAGTCAAACAAAGGTGCCTTCCGGAGAAGATTCTGGGATGATTAGGGCCCAGAACAGATCAACGAAGGAAGAAAGACAGTTACCCGGGGTCCATAATACAATGACTAAGGGTGCAAGCGCTGGAATCACCCAACCGCCCTCCCAAATACCTGCACAGGGTTTCCTCCCACGTCTGTCTTAGGTACAGCAGATATACCCTCTGCTGTCACCTGTGTAAGAACCTAGAAGTCTGATACTATGGATACCACAACACCGAAAATTCCTGGGGGAACAGTCACTGGTCGAATCAGAAAGCGTGGGCAGGGTAGCTAAGCCCGAAACTCGAAAGAGTCCCCAATACGCAATCCGATCCTGGCGTATGCTTGAACAGCAAGTAGGAGGAGTATTCCCACAAACTGATCTCGCAATGACCTACTGCATATGCTCCCAGGAAAATTTTGAGTGAGGTGGGTTTGCCTATGATAGTCTCACTATGATTGTTGCACAATGTGTGATCTTGGGTGGTTTAAAGTGATTTAAACCCAAGACCCTAACCAAAACTAGTTGGTGTAGTGTACCCTAAAAAGAAAAAGTTTCTAGTTCATTTTATTAATAAATTTTAGGGCTTTTATTACGCAAAAGGGATAGTGAGTGTGTGAACGTCGTTATAACAAGAAAACAAAAATCCAAATATACTCAAATCTTCTTACAACAAAACTTTTTTTATTTTTTCATCTACTTCTTTTTCCAAACTGAAAATCTAAGCAAACTTACTTACAAATTTTTTGTTTTCTTTTTAAATTATATAAAATATACTAAGCTATTTTGCATTGACAAAAGACAAGTTCTATTTTAACTTAAAGTACCAAATTTTTTTTTGCTTTTTCAATAACCGAAAAAGAACTATGTAAAAAATGGAAAGCCAAATAAAAATTTTTATGCAAATTGTGGAAATATGGCAAACGTTCTTAGGCCTATAGCTATCGAAACCTAGCTCAAGAAAGACTTGATCTACAGGTTTTTTTTACTAAGAAAAAGCCTATAAACTTGGACACCAAGTGGGAGAAAACAAAGGAGAGAACACCCAAGGACTGACCTAAAGTGTCTAACCCTAGCAAGACCACAAAGCCAATTACAAGTAGACAAGCAGGCTGCCCTACTAACACGAAGAAACTGAGAGGTGAAACTAGCCTACAGCTGTTTAAAAAGCACTTGTGACCAGCAAAAGACAAGAAGTCTTGGAAGAAATGAAACTTGACCAAAACGAAGACACCCTAGAAGCTCTACCAAAGACCAAACCCTAAACAAAGGACGGGGGTAGTAGAGAGCAGACAACTTCACCACAAACAACAGACACAGGAGTGTACAGGTTTGTAAACGGGCAACAAGCAGTCAGGGTCTGAAAAAGTGAAAGTGTTCGTCACCAAACACCACCAAGTCTTCCAAAAAGTCAATAAAAGGTCTCAAAAATTCCAAAGGTCAACAAATGGTTTTAAAGATGGAAAAACTTTAAGGAGAGGTTCTATGACTTGAACAACAATTAAAAACCTTATGCAATCATCAAAGGAACCCTACAGCACAGTCAGCAAATCACTACAGGGCTAAAACACGAGCAAACCAAAAATTGATTGCTTCAGGAAATGTACTCTACTGTGTAGTAGAGCAACTCGCGCCCATGCCAAAATGGGCGCTACTGTATATACAGAACAGTAGCGTATGGGCGCTACTATACATATATCATAGTAGCGCTCATATTTCAAAGGCCTGAAAACTGACTTTGGAAGGTATAAAAACTGATGAAAGCAGGCAAGACAAAGACAAGGGATACCTAAAAAGGTTCTTAACACATCGAAGAAATCAAAATAAACCGAGAAGACACCCAAAAACAAGGTTTCCTAAAGCCAAAAACTCTATTTCCCCAGCGGAGTCGCCAGTCTGTTGGCGGATATTTCTACCCTATAGTCAGGAAACTAAACTATCAACTTGGTTGAGGTGACAGGTAAGTGCATTAATGCTATTACAGAGACGTTTTACAAAAGAAATAGATTGTAGATTTAGGGAACACACCTTTTAACCGGAGTCTGATCCTAGCCTTGACTCGATCCCGTGTCCAGCTTCCAAATCTACTTTTCCTTCAGCAAACCTACAACAACAATACCTTCCTCAAACATTTTGGGCAATATATAAAGCATGAAATAAACAAAAACTATGTTCAATATTCAGCATTGACCAAAATAAATCCCACTTAAAATGCTATTTTATAACACATTCAGATTGGAACAAGGAAACACTTCAACCTTTATTTGTCAAAATTAGAATGCAGTACAAATATACCTGATAATGAAGCAGGCTCCTGCAACTAGATTCTGGGCTCTGGCTTTCTTCTGGCTTGGATATCTTCTGCAACAACTTCTCCAATGCAAGCTTCTTCAAAGTTTTTCCATTAATCAATCTCACTAATCTCCAATTTCTAACCATCCTTTGTAACCTTGCTCCTTTAACCTTCTTGGTATTTATAGGTTCAAAGAAGCAGTTCGGGTCGAGATGTAGTTATGGAGGAAGTTGGGGGAGTTAGGAAACTGCCATCAACTAATCCTCCTCAATGAATTAATATATTTTTTAATCATCTTTTAAGATATACGCGACTATTACTCAGTGGAGTAGCGTATAGAGAGCTACCCTATTGTTTAACAACTAGCGCTCATTCAGTTTTAAATGTCGAGTGCTACTTTGCTAAGAAGGAGTAGCGTATATATTGATATGGGCGCTACTATTATACACTGGAGTCGCGTATGGGCGCTAGTCTATTTAAGTGGAGTAGCGCTCATACTTCAAAATGATATTTTGTATGTTTTCCAGTATTTTCAGGAAATAGGATGAGTTGTCATATGGTCCAAGGTCAACATGCTCCTCCATCCAAGTTGTCCTTTTGTGTGATCAGTAGCTCAGAGTGATCACAGACGGAGAGGTGCAATTTTGACCTATAACAATAACTCGATGAGGTTTGAATAAGTGACCTTCAAAATCCTTTGGCATTGTTACTAGGGGAACTAACTCAGGAGATCCAATGGCCTTATAGCAATATAAGGACATTACAAAAGTGGATTCCCCCTCATGTACAGCAGTTATATGAATGTTTGACCTTCCTATTGAAACTTGAATCTAAAAATCTACGTGGTGAGGTAAACATGGATTCCAATTGTCTATATTAAAATTCAACAGCTAGATTTCTAAAGGATCCATTTCCCCTATTTCTGAAAGCAGGGTCTTCCCTTGAGTAGGACAACTCTAGAGGACTTCAAGGGTGGATGTTGCACAGGGAGCTTGAGCCAGATATTCGACTATGCTAAAGTTTTGAGCAGCACACACATTTAGATTATACGTGTATTTTTTCTTAACACCTTTCGGTATTTTGGGCATAGTGTCATGCATTGGTATCTCTATGTGTAATGGTTGAAATGTTTCAGTTTCAAGGATTTATTTTCCTTTCAATCCTAATCTGTTTGACTCATATTTTGTATTCCTTGTCTGGAGGTTCATTCCCCAGTTACACATGAATACTTTGCTATGGATTGAACTTCCCCCTTTTAAATAGGCACCCTGATTTCCCCCTTGCAAGGTTACAGGGTTTGGGTTCACAACACCAATCATATGTTGATGTTTTGTAGGAAATGGATTAGCACGACCGATTTCTTCGTAGCTTCTTATTGTGCCAATAATAATTTAGTGAATTCTAGTTGAGGGCATAGATGATTCAAGTGATCGTCTATGCATAGGTTGCATGGGAACTTGGTATTATTCCTTTTTTTCTTACCCTCACCAACATTGATATTGTTATTATTATTTGCATTGTTATTTCCCTTACTCCCATTCTTCTTATTCTTATTATTTTGTCCTTCATTAGTTGTTTGTATTGACAAAACATCTGCAGGAGGGCTGGGTTTGGGGTTATTCTTATTGTTCTTCTTGGATATAGGTGTGTCCTGGATGCCACCTTGACAAGCCATGGAATTCTCAACTGAACCAATCACTCCATCTTCATGAGTTCTAGGAATTGGTTTCATTGGATTGGTATCTACTCTAGGAGTAGTGGGAAAAATTTCATACAACATTCTTGATTGGGAATGCATCAAATCAAGTTGTTGAGCCTTAATGATGGCTTGTTATTTTGTTTACAGACCACAGAGGGATGCATCCTTAGCAATGAGAGGTTGCAATGATTTAATGAACCAATCAATTAAGAACTCATCAAAAATATGTGCTTTTATAAAACTAATCTCCTTCTCCATTCATGAATGTGATCAGAGATGTGTGTGGACTTATCCTACCTAAACAAAGTCAAGAGTTCTGTATCGATCTCATAACGGACGGGTAGCTGGAAATGGTTTAAAAATTTCATTGCAATCACATTGGAATTCTGAAAGGAATCTCGTTGTAACTCAATGTACCACTTCGTTGCTACCCATATTAAGGTCCTTTGGAAGAAGCGCAATTGAATGGAATCATCCATCAAAGAGTTTGAAGAACACAAATGATGGAAATTCATCACATGGTTTGCAGGATCTTCTTTAGATTCCCCTCAAACTTAGGTATGTCTGAAGGACGTTTATTAGGGATAGGGGGGCATCTAGGATTGTGTAAAACTAGGTCATTGGTTAGCTTCATCAGATCTGGCATGTTCAAAGTAGCCAAAAAACACAACTTTGTTTGTGCCATATAATTCCAATCCCCAGAAGAATTGGCTACCCATTGGTTTGTGTTAATGAAATATTAACCTAGAATGTAAGGATTCCCATGGTTCCTAAAAGGTTGATTATTTTGTCCAAAATTATGATTTTGACCGAAATGATTCTGTACAAATGGAGTTATATTTCTTTCGGGTATGCTACCATTAAGGGATGGCTTCCTTGGGAAGTATTCACATTTGCAGTATTAAGCATACCTATCCCCCTACCCCAGATGAAGGAATATGTCATTTGTGCATGTTGTGCCCCCAGGGAAATCCTACACTGGTGCCCCCTATTCCAGGAGTAATTGTATTTCCTTGTGGAATATTGTGTCCTAAGGGAAAAACAATACTCATACCTCCCATTCCTTGGAAAGGTATGTTCATCTATGGTAAGCTAGATCCAGGAATGACATTAGTCATTGTGGAAGGTTTGGGCATGGACATTTTTCCACTATAGGGTGGGAAAGCATAGGATGGAACTGATGGACCACTTCCAGAGGCAATATTATTTGTTACAATGGGAGGAATATTAGCATTTATAGGTTGAAAACCTAAAAAATTCATTCCAAAGGAAAAAGGATTAGAACTTTGTCGCATTGAATCCCCTCTAGTAAGCACCATATCAAATGGTGGAGACCATATGGATGCTCCTATAGATGAGGTACTTAAGTTTCGCTCTCCTATAGGAACTAAACTAATTAGAGGTCTAACCTCCCCAGTGATAGGTATCTCCCTTGTATTTCCCATGCTAGGTTGTTCGGATAGTAGATTAACAAATCTACGAGTTTGTGACTCAAGTACAAAATTTGGACTCTGTGGTTGGTTCAAAAGTCCAGTGTGGTATGAAATATCCTCAATAGCTATGGGACCTAATTTCTCCTCAAGTTGAGGAGAAGCAACTCTGGGGGGATTATTCAATTAGCCCTCAACGTCACTAAGTTGTCCTTCTTTGGACGAACTCTCAGACTCACTAGAACTTGAAATGTTTTCTTCTTCTTGATGTTCTACTTCTGGTTCTTGATTTTATTCTTCTGCCCCCCAAGGGGGTATATTATTGTAATCCATTCTTCTCCTAGGAATAGGGACTTCCCTCTGTTTAGGAGAGTGTCCTTGAATTCTTTTAGACCCGTGCAAAGGTTGATCGACCACGGTGGCTCACATAAGACACAAAGGAGGAAGTCTACAAAATTAAGAAATAAAATAAACAACACTCACTAAAAAGTTCCTGAAAATATTTACACAAGCATAAATACTCTCCCAATGAAAATAACTTGGTTGTTTGAACCAGATACCATTCAGTGGAGAGCCATAATTGTGGTCTTCCGAAGGTCAGCCTGGGAATATTAGGGCCCAATTCCAACTGGCGAAGATTTAGAGACAGTTACCCTACTCCATGAAACCAATCACCAGGGGTGCAAGCACTTGCCTTCGAAAAATACCCTCCACGAGGAGTTGGGATGGAGAGTCTACATATGTCTCAAGTGCTGCAAAATATTCCCCTCATAGCGACCTATGTGGAACATAGGATAATAAACTATGGCTACCACTTTACACTAGATAGTCGGGAGGAACAATCGCTAGAAATTGATTCTTTGAATGGGAAGGGAATGTAGGACACAAGTCCTAGCCCTAAAACTGTCATTGAGAAGTGGTATCACCCTGAGGACTTTCTACACCTGATCAGTTCCCGGACACACATAACCCCACTAAACCAAGTGACAGGGTACAATCTACACACTTGGAGTAGCGTTACCTACCACTTGACACTGGTTTGAGTGGCGCTTTCTCGACATATAATTTGTGTTACTAATGGATTTTGTCTCTTTAATGAATTCCTAGTTTCCAATATTATGTGGATTTGGGGAATTTCCTATTTTCCTTCAAAATCACTATTGTAAGTATAGTTGCTAGTGATTATCACCTAGGAAATGTTAAAGGTCTAAAACTCGGTAAAATTCAATCGAAAATTTAAGGCATCTAAGGTATGTATAATCCTAACAAAGACTCTAAATCTCAGCAAGAAACAACGGAAACACTAGTTAAGGCCCCACAAGAGTTGGTTTTCACCCCAGTGGAGTCGCTAGTTCTGTTGTACGGAAATTAATCCTATGACTGGGTTGAGGTCACCGACATACTGTAAGAAAAGAGACTGACGTAAAATACTCTATCAACAGGAAAAATAGACTCATAATCTTGCATATCACCACATTTAGACCAAGGAAATTTGTATTAAAAGAGATTAAGGAGAGAGGATTTATGCACCTTATTTATGACAGTCAATCCAAGCCACTCCTTGCTCTACTTCAAATATTCTCCAACTTTCCCAAGCTTCAACCTGCAAAATCGATAAAGACAACCTTCCTCAAATGCTTTTGACAATAATAAAGATTATTGATAAATTGAAAGGTGAAAAAGGAACATGAATCTATGAATCAACTTTCAATATAAAATGCTAATTTCTTTATCAAACATGAAATTAACTTAGAATTTGGGAAGGGAAAGATGCCAAATCTCTATTGAAACAATAGAAATAAGTACAATATTACCTCTTCTCTGATTCAGCGCCTTAACCAACCTAAGATCCATGTCTCTCCTCATCATGCACACCAACCGCCCCAATCCAACTCACTGAATGTATAAAAATGAGAGACTACTTGTAGATAGTAATCTCAACATATAGGGATATCAATGATTAGCAACAGGGGTTACTGATGGGATGGGATGAGAGGTATTCTCACAAGTGATTCCTCTAGCGTTTCCTTGCAATAATGGGAGTCCATGGGCCCCTTCTTGGTCCAATCCATTCATTTTTATATGAGAAGGAAGAAGTTGAGGATGGTTACCAAGCAGTTAGGAAGAGTTACAACCAAGCAAGTTGGTTAGCATAACTTCCCAACTTCCCTCATTTCCAAATTTTTATTTTATTTTTCATGATTTTCAAGGGAAAACGCACTTAATTGATAGGACATGAGCAATCAGTTCACTTCTTTTCAATATTCGAGATGTGATTTATCATTTTTGGGAAAATTGCTCCTAATGAAATAACAAGGTGTGATTAAATCACGCCCAATGCAGTTGCAAGGTGTGATTGAGATTTGTGCTTTTAAGAAATCAAAGAATAGTAAGTCATGGTTAGTCCAACTAGCCACTGGAACCAAGAGGAAAGTTAGTGAAATCGTGAATAAATGTCCATTGGAAATGGGTGGACTGTCCACTTTTGCAAGTCTGAATGTATTGCCACTTGGTTCCCATGATATTCTCATTGGAATGGATTGGTTGGAATCCCATAGAGTTAAACTTGATTGTTATAGCAAGACTTTTGAGTGCATTGATGAAGAAGGAAGCCCAAGGGTTATAAATGGCATTCCAAAGGTAGTTTCTGTTAGACAGATTTCAACTATGAAGTTGAAGAAACTATGTAGGAAAGGTTGCAAATTGTATGCATCCCACATTTTGGAGAAAACATAAAATCAAATTTCAAAGTTGGAAGACCATTCTGTTTTGCAAGAATTCAAGGATGTATTTCCCGATGAATTTCCAGGAATTCCTCCAAAGAGGGACGTCAATTTTACAATTGATCTTGTTCCAAGAGTTGCTCCAGTTTCCAAAACTCCTTACAGGATGAGCACACCATAATTGTTAGAACTGAAAATGCAACTGCAAGAGTTGTTGGAAAAGAATTACATAAGGCCAAGTGTGTCTCCATGGGAAGAACCTGTACTTTTTTTGAAGAAGAAAGATGGAATGCTAAGGTTATGCATTTATTACAGACAGCTTAACAAGGTTACAGTGAAGAACAAGTACCCCTTGCCTCAAATTGATGATCTTTTTTATCAAATGAGAGGGGCAAAGGTGTTCTCAAAGATTTATTTGAGGTCCGGTTATCATCAAGTGAGAATCAAGGAAGAATACATTCACAAGACAACCTTTAGAACAAGGTATGGGAACTATGAGTTTTTGGTGGTGCCATTAGGTCTCACCAATGCACTAGCTACATTCATGTGTCTCATGATTAGTGTTTTCAGTAAGTATTTGGACAAGTTGATCCTTGTATTTCTAGATGGCATTCGTATGTATTCCAAGAATGAAGAAGAGCATGAAGAACACTTGAGATTGGCTTTGCAATTGCTAAGGGAGCATAAGTTGTATGCAAAGCTAAGAAAATGTGACTTTTATAAAAGTAAAATTCATTACTTGGGTCACATTATTTCCGAGGAAGGAATATCAGTGGATCCCGAGAAGATTGAAGCCATCATGAATTGGCCAACTCCAAGAAATGTGACGGATGTGAGATCTTTTATGGGTCTTGTTGGTTACTACAGGAGTTTCATTGAAGGATTCTCCAAGGTTGCACACCCAATCACTTCTGTGTAAAAGAAGGGGATAAATTTTGTGTGGACATCAAGATGTGAATAAAGCTTCCAAGTATTGAAGAAGCTTCTCACAAGTGCTCCAATCCTAAAGATTGCAAATCTGGAAAAATATTTTGTAGTATGTACAGATGCATGTAAAGATGGACTTGGAGGAGTTCTTATGCAAGATAACTTTGTGGTATGCTACGAGTCAAGGAAGTTGAAGGAGCATGAGAAGAACTATGCTACTCATGATGTGGAGCTTGCAGCCATAGTACATGCTTTAAATATGTGGAGGCATTACTTAATGGGAAGGAAATTTGAGCTAAGAACAGACCATTGTGGTCTAAAATATTTGTTTGAGTAGCCCACATTAAATGCTAGGCAAGCTAGATGGCTAGAATTTTTATGTGAGTTTGATTTTGAAATCAAACACATAAAAGCTAAAGAAAATAAGGTGGTTGATGCACTTAGCATAAAATTACATGAGATGCATGTAGCAGCCATTAGTATTCGCCAATCAGATTTGAGGCAGCAGATTGTTAATTGTATTGCTGAAGATGAAATGTATGTGCAAATAAAGGATAAATTGCAACAACATAATTTGGGAAAGAGGTATGAAGGTTACCATTTGGAAGGTGACGAACTTCTTGTTTATAAAAACTGAATTTACATTCCTAATGTGGAAGATTTGAGAAGGATTGCTATGGATGAAATACATCAAATGCCATATTCCGGTCACCCAGGATACCAGAAAACAATTGCTACAGCGAGAAAGCAATATTGTTGGTCGAGAATGAAAAAGGACATTGCTGAGTATATGTTGGCTGCTTTTTGGACAGACCCAGGTTTTAATGAAGCGCAGCAACAAACACCCCTTGGCGCACTGGCCCTCTCGGCAACGAGCTACGCAGCAGCCCGAAGTCTCACCCGAAGTGGCTATGGGGGGGCTAAGGAATCAGGCTTCCTTAACCTAGGCGACGTGGAGACTGCAATATTCTCCCTCTCTTTCTTCCGAGAGGATTCCTCAAAGCGGGACTTCTTACTCTTCCACAGACCTCTCATTGCAACAGCGCTGAAACTCTCGCTTACCAGCCTAGCTGCGCGGTATCTCCACTCCTGCATAGTAGGTAATTACCCACTCCGTCCGATACACTGTGTATCGTCTCTTCTTGCGCGCCCAACGCAGTAACGCATTCCTTGGCGCTGCGGCGATAGTGCTCTTATCGACTCCTTCAATAGTGCACGAATCTAACTTCTAAGGGAGCTTCTCGGACTTGCTTTATATACTTGTTCATGAAGACAATGAAACATTCATGTAAACACAGATAGTAAAACATAAACATGCATTCACACAACACAGCATCATAACAACGAGAATTATATAGTTCACCTCCACTGGGAAATCACTTTCACTAGAACTGTATCTTATATTATCACAAAATGGGAATTACAGTCCTGCTGCACACACAACTGTAGCCTTAGATCTTTCCAGGAAAATCCACGCACACAGCTGGGAGCCCTTCTCTTAGATCTACTCTCTTCTTCTACAGAGATTTCAATGACTCAGACTTCGACTGAGATGGTTTGCAACTCAGTGACTAGCTCTACAGCTATCACTTCTCTTAACATCTAACCTTCTTACATCTAAAGCATCTAATGGCTAGCTAACTAACGTCTAACCTTTACAATTACACATATATATAGGTGGCCTTGACGGTCGCACCTTTACAAAACTGTGGGCCTTTCCCAGTAGTATTCCCCAAAACCCTAACCACGGACATGGCTAGGTGTACTGTAGGCACCGATTCCAGTCACGTCGTCGTTTCCTGCAGGTTCCGTGACTTCTGGCGCAGATTGCGGGTATGGGCGCCGCTTCTTCATTCACTGCTCTTTGTCCTTCGCCTTCAGTGCTTTGGTCCGTTGCTCTTCCTTGGTCAAAGCAACCATAACTTCTGTACTTAGCCTTAATGAGGGTAGTTGAGCCCTCTATTCCATCGCTTCATTTATTGTGGTAGCTGAGATTTCTACTCGGCCACATTCATTCTCCTTTAACGTGTGCGCGCGAGCTCCACAATTTTCGGCCCGTAATCTGCGCTGAGCTCGTCCATCTGGCACCGTACTGCGCACTGTTCGCTTCTGCCCAAAAATTGGTGCTTGTTCAAAATTAGCACTTTCCCTTCAACACTTGTGCTTTTTCCTCAAAATTTGCAGCTTTTACCATAGCTGCGGCCTAGGCTCCAACAGGCCCCTAACACTTGGTTGTGGCTCGTCCCCAAGCCACTCACACTAGCGTGTGGTCGCTTTACTTGCGCGGCTACATTTGCTTGGGTCGCAGCAAATGCGTTCTTCCACTGCGCAATAGCGGAGTCCATTTCATCGATGCACTCCGCAGCTGTCTGCACCATTTATGCAGTGGCTTCTTCTTGAGTTATGCCATCAACCAACTGTTGAGATTCAGCAAATTCTTTGATCTTTGCCTCGGCTTGGGCAGCAAGTTCAACATACTCATCCATAAATGGCTGAATGCTGTTGGTGAGATTAGCATCTTCATTTCTGAGCTTGTGCAGTTGTTGTTGTACTCTGCGCACTTCACTCATTTTCCTCATTTTTGCTAAGCCTTCTAAGGCCTTAGCTTCTTCGCTCAGAACAGTTAGGGACTGTTCTACTGCTTGTACCTGTTCCAAAAGACTGACTTTTAAAGGGAGCTTCTCAAGATCAACCCAAGCTTCCATAGCTTGCGTCATCAGGTTCTCGGCTTCATCTGTTATGGACTTCATTTGTGTGGAAGCTCTGCGCAGTGCTTCAAATTGTTCCTGCCTATCATCTGTAGAATGCGCTGCAACACGAGCTTCCAACTCGGCGATCTGCGTTCTATGGTCTTCAGCCATAGCAACTATTTCCTGCTCTAGGGCTTTCACCCTTCCACCAATAATTTGAACTTTCTCAACCAGAGGAAGGTCTGGTTGAATCTCGTAGGCCGGCAGCTCCTGGGCGATTTCATCAACTACGTTTCTTATCCCAGTGTCTTGTGCCTCATAAAGTGCAAGCCTCTCAGAGATGTTCTTGTAGCCTGCCTTCAGCTCTATTTCCTGCTATTGCAATCTTTGGTTTGCATGGAATGTGGAGAGCTCTCTAGCTCTCAGCTCAATAGAGACCTTCTCTTGCACTAACTGCAAGGTTTCTATCGGAATCAAAGACAAATCTATTTCAACGGGGCCAACTGCACTTACCTGCAGTGCGGCCAAAGGATTCGGAAGTGTCATGCTTGTAGGCAGGATGTGCACAACAGTATGCCTTTCTGTAAGTACTTCGACTCGCTCGGTGCTTGTAGGTTCCTGCGGTGCCTGCGAACTGGATGCTGGCGCATGGGTCTGCGCAACTCTTCCTGTGAGACCTTTTAATTACACGAACTGCAGGTCCAGAGCACTTCTGATCTGAGCATGCGAGGTCCGCAGCTCACGAAATTGCTCCTTTAAGTACTGGCCGATCCCCGAGGAAATGGTCTCAGAGGGGTCTTCTTTTGCTTCTGCGGGGTGCGACAGCTTCTGCTTCTTTGGGGGTGGTCCTGTCGAACCTTCATCAGTCGTCTGTGCGGCCTTTTCCTTTCCTTTATCTTTCTCTTGCGCAGAAGGGGGTGTCATCACGGATGCGATTTCAGCGGCCTCCCTCCATTCATCTAACCACGACTTCATAGTTTCTTCAACATCTTTAGTAGTCATCCTGTAAAGGCCTACGGCCCATTCGTCCTGAATTCCGCAAGGGTGGAGGTAAATTTCTTGTAAGTTGGCAGAGAAGACCAACTTAGTTCCATATATTTGTGCTGTCTCCTCACTCAGCCTCGACATTTCCTAAATTGTATTTTTGAGGAGATGGTAATATTCACAAAACACAACGCGGTTCATCTTGCGCTTCACGGGATTACTAGAATCCCAGAGGTTGACGTAGCGCATTCCTGCAACCTCTCCTGCGCGGCACAGAAGGAACTGAGTGTTGGGGGGCTCCTTCCACCCGACAAAGGCGCATAAAATTAAAAGCCAAGAAAAATGGAACAACTGACCGGCGGTGTCCTAGACATTTTGGCAGTCTTCCAAGAAATAATTTAGGAGGAAGAGAGACCAGTTGTACTGCTCTCCCTCCACAGCTGCGATTGCGAGCTCCACGACAGCTCCAGTAACTTTTTTAGGTCTGCACTTCATGAGAAGTCTGCCTGCAAGCAGACTTCCTGTAAATCTAAGTGCTTCATCCTCAACTATAGTGAGGTCATAAGCCCGACCTCCTCTTGTCAATTTGTATTTCTGCACCAACTGTGCAGCCAATTTTCTGTCCTTATATTTACCAACAAAATGAATATTGGGGTCCTTACCAACCTTAGATAGGCCGATAATACGATGAATCAAGTCGACATTCAAATCAATTGGCCTCCCCAGCTAAAGGTAACCACCATGAACGCAGGATAGCAGTTCCCTAACAACTGCATTGACTTCATTGCTACGCCCGAAGTGCGGTAGCTTCAACAGGTTCAACAGTCCAGGCCGCTCAAGATTTGCGGTGAATTCCTTCGGGATGAATTCATCAACCTTTCAAGTGGGATTATGGACTACCGTCAGATAGAAATCTCACGCAAACTGAGGATATGTTCTGTAGTCTCCCAAGTTGAAATCAGAAAACTTAACCAGTGGAAGGTGTCTAAGCAGGGACCCTTCTTGTCGCACGACTTTCGGCAGTGGAGGCAGCGGAATCGGATACTTAGCATTCTTCGAAATATGCACCTCAGGTGCATCATCTGGATGCGGAGGAATGTAATTGACCATGGTGTCCAAGGGCTCTGGAACGGGTTCATCCGGCTGCTGCGACTGAGACGCCCTTGTGCCCGGAGATTGTCTAGGATCAGTCCAACCAGGGTGCGTGTAAGCCGAGGTCGTCACCAGGGTAGTCATGCCGAAATCTAAGCCTCTGCGCTTAAATTGATGAATAATTTCTTCAGTTGACAGGTTCTCCATCGTGAACCGGTATACACAACAAACACTTGAACAGACAAATGGCGGAACAGCGTAGGATACGAACGTTGAAACCAAAGGGAGCAGTTTGCACGACACGGCTCTGAAAAAAATAACTTAGATCCTCAAACAAGACACTATGCAACTTGAGAAAAGTAACCCGAAGATATACGAGTGCGGGGTATTTATAGCTAAAGGTGATAGTAAATGCGGACAAGTGGTGCTAATAGCCGTAGGTGCCTATGCATGAGTTGACAACCCCCCTACCCCCGCGCCTCTGCGTTGCATTAATTGTGATGGACGGGCTCTGATAGCCTTCCGGGAGAAGCTAAAGCTTTCGGCGCATGACATAAATGCGAATCTTGGGGATATCAAGCCGAATCTGTCAGAGCAGATACAATTAATTGGCGAGCTTATCCCTCATTAATATTCAGACGCGGTTATAGGACTATCGTAATTCAAATTTTCGGCGGGTCACTTCAGCATCTGTAACTGTGCATATAGAGGGGTCCACAACGAGAACTCCTCAAGCGGCAACTTGACACAAGGAACTCCGCAAGAGCGACAGTTTGATAATCCGGAAAACTTCACAAGAGCGCAAGTAGGCTCCCTCAAAACAGACTTTATTGACATGCGCGGATGGTTCAAGGAACTGCGCGGGAAGCCGGAGACTGAGTTTCTCACGATTTCCGTGTAGACTGTGATAATGCGATGCCTCTTTCAACTACACTGGACATCTGCACTACTTTAGCAATGTATTAAGTCGACAGGGCGGAGTGGTCATCGCGATAAAGCTTGAGCCGACTCCCATTGATCATTGTGGGCAGCAATTCTCCATTAAGCTTCGCAAGCTGAACTGCTCCTCCTTCTGTTATCTTTGTCACCCGAAAAGGGCCTAACCAATGTACACGAAACTTGCCTGGAAACTTGATGAATTTACTATCATAGAGGAGTACCAAGTCTCCTTCTTGAAAGATTTTATTCTTAATATGCCTGTCATGCCAAGCTTTCTGTCTTGCCTTCTGTACTTGTTAATGGAATCCGGCTAAAATTCTGTCTTCTTCTAAGGCAAGCAATTGTGAGAGTCTTTCACTCATAGTATCAGTATCTTCCATTTCTGTAATTTGCGCAATTCTGAAGCTGGGAACAATGTATTCCATGGGCATAACTTCTTCTTGTCCATACACCAAACTGAAAGGTGTGTGGCCTGTTAGTTTCTTGCATGTGGTTCTGTAAGCCCATAACACAGCGGTTACTCTAAGGTCCCAATCATCTCTTTGTTGATTACAAATCTTCGTTAGGGAATTCTCGAGAATCTTATTGAATGCCTCCACTGTACCATTAGCTTGAGGGTGGTAGGGTGTACTCTTATGGTGACTAATGTGGAATTCCTCAGTAAGGGCCTCTATAGTCTAGTTCAGGAAATGTGTGCCCTGATCACTCATTAGAATCAGTGGACATCCAAATCTAGTGACAATGTTCTCAAAAATGAACTGCGCAATAGTGGCAGCATCGTAGTTCTTAACTGGCTTCACCTCAGCCCATCTGGTGAGGTATTCAGTAGCTGTGATGATGTATCTTGCGCCGGTTCTCTTTCCTGGTGGGTTAATAGGTCCCACGAAATCAATGGCCCACTTATCAAAAGCACGCAGTGTTATCTGGGGTCTTAGCGGAATTTCATCTCTTCTTGAAGGTTTTCCTGTTCGCTGGCACACATCGCAACATTTACAAAATTCCTTAGTATCCTTGTGCAATGTCGGCCACCAAAGACCTGCGGCTAAGATCTTCTGCGCAGTCGGCTTTCCTGCGAAATGGCCTCCTGCGGTTCCTGAGTGCGCTTCTGCGATGATAGAGTTCTTCTCATGCGGTAGGATACATCTGCGCAAGACTTCATCGAGGCCTAGATTATAGAGCTGGCCTGCTATCAAAGTGAAGTCTGCGGCTTTGACAACAAGTTGCTTCTTCTGCTGGATTGTAAACTGAACTGGCGCTTGTCCGGTAGTGAGAAACTCAAGAATATCGGAATAATACTCATCGGCTTCTTGAACAGAAAACAGCTGCGCATCAGGCAGATTGTCCTCCAGATTTGTAGGTTCCTCCCCTGACTCTATCCTAGATAAATGGTCAGATCTTGCATTCAATCTACCTGGATTCACAATAACCTCAAAATCATACTCCTGGAAGAGCAGTAGCCATCTGCAAATTCTTCCCCCTAACACTGGCTTATTGACCAAGTATTTCAAAGCAGAATGGTCAGTATACATTTTAAAATGAGCGCCCAATAGATAGTGTCTGAACTTCTTTAGGGCATACACCATAGCTAGTCCTTCTCTCTCTATAGTGGTGTAGTTCTTCTCAGCTGTAGAGAGTTTTCTGCTAGAGTAAGAAATGGGGTGGTCAATACCTCCTTCTCCCGGTTGTGTCAGCACAACCCCCAATGCTATGGAAGAAGTATCTACATGAACATGAAAGGGTTTTCGCCAGTCTGGGAAAACTAGAATAGGCGCAGTGATCATCTTTTCTTTAAGTGTATCCAAGCTCTGTTGGCATTCTTCTGTCCATTGGAACTTCGAATCCTTTTTCAGCAATCTTTTCATAGGTGCAGTTATCTTTGCATAACCCTTGATAAATTTCCTGTAGTACCCTGTATGTCCCAATGTAGTGCGCAATTTTTTAACTGAATTGGGCGCAGGTAAGTTAGCAATGATGGCAACCTTCGCAGGATCCATCAGGAGTCCTTGTCTGCATACAATATGACCCAAGAGAATACCAAAAGGAGCACAGAAGATACATTTTTTCAAGTTAAGGGAAATCTGATACTGTCTACATTTTTCTAACATCATCCACAGATTCCCTATATGGTTTTTTAGTAACCCAAACACAGTCCAGTCATCAAAATAGACTTCTAGAAACTTATGAATGAATTATTTAAAAACAGCAACAATGACTCTAGAGAAGATAGCAGGTGCGTTTTTAAGACCAAAGGGCATTACCGTATACTGGAACGAGCCCCATTCAGTCGCAAAAGTGGTCTTATGGCGGTCTTCTGGATGGATTCTGATCTGATGGTATCCCGAAAAGCCATCAGTGAAGGAGTAAGCCTCTTGTCCTCCAACATTATCAAGCACTTCATCTATAAAGGGAGTAGGAAATGGATCATGTGTTGATGCATCGTTCAGCTTGCGCAAGTCCACACAGATTCTTATTTCACCTTTTGTCTTTCTCTCTTGTACCACCATAGGACTAATCCAATCACTTTCCTCTACTGGCTCAATAATACCTGCTGCGAGCATCTTATCAATTTCTTCTCTAACCTTTTCTTTATATCGCAGGTTCAACCTGTATGGGCGCTGCTTTACTGGCTTGGCATCCGCTTTCAAAGGTATGCGCATCACTCCTAAATCTCCTAGGATGCCTTTCATTTCTGTGAACTTGGTAGGAAAGATATCCTGGTAGTCGCGCAGTAAATTTGCAATATGGCCAACGGTTTCATCATCCCAATAATCTCTTATAGAAGCAAACTTGGGTTCGGCTTCTGTACCAATGTTAATCTTCTTGAGCTTGATGTGTTCTGTAATAGCAGGGATATCAAGCTGAGGGCCTTCGACCTTGCGCGTACCTTCTGATTCTGGAATATTAATGTTGTAAGGATCATCATCCTCTTCACCAGTGGTGAAATTATAGCATTCCAGAGCATGTTCCATCTGGACAGCCCAATCTGGTTGAGAATATTCTGGTAATGGACATTGTTCAAATACCTTCTTTCTAATACACTTTAAAGCGTGGTCGATGCTTGGATGTTCTGACTCAAATCTGAAGGTAAGTTGAAAACTTTCTATCATAAGAGGCCAAGTGACAGTGCCTCTGCGCAATTCTATTTCAGTGTACCAGTTCCTTGGAACTGTATCCAACATGTGGATGAATAGGTGAACCCACTCATCTTCTGGGATATCTGACCATTGCTGAATACATGCTTCAACGTGTAACCTGGGGTCACTCTGTCCATCATATTTGCGTAATACTTCTGTTGTAGTTCCCTGAAATATGCGCAGTATCAATCTGCGACAGTCTTGCCATGTGGGAATATTTGTTTTATGCGCACCCCACCATCTTGCGAGTGTAGCGCGCAGTGCTACATCCAATGCTTGTATGCGCTGCTCATCTGGAATCTGTTGTTCATATGTATGTATGAATTTACTTACTTCAGTTAAACCATCAAAAATTTGAGTGTCAGTCAATTCTATGCCAATCCATCGAATGGATTTAGTCATCATGGGGCAACGCCTTGCAGAAACCTCATGTAAGCGATTCTGCCAGTTTTCCAGTCCTGCTTCTAAATCTGATGTGCACGAGCTATCGCATCGCCAGCTGATATGTCTGTCCACTCTGGGATTGACATAGTCACTATGACTAGCAGTCATCTGATACAAACTTTCCATATGGCGCGCTTCTTCTTCTGCCCGAATGGGTTCAATATACCGTGGTCCTTGAAGTGGATCAAGCGGTGCGATGACCCTGATCTGCTCATCCTCAAAGGTCATCTGTCTTTTCTTCAAATTAATGACAGCCAAATTATCAAATGCCCAGTCTATGCCTAAAAGTGCTGGGTAAGGTCTACTATCATCCAGAATTTTGATTACTTCAAAGTCTACAGAACTTCTTACTCCCTTAATATCAATAGGTACATTGGGTAGTCTGCCCAATGGAGAAACGCATTGTTGATTCGCAAGTCTTAGCTGGATAGGAGATCTTGTAAGCTGAGGGCTACCCATCTGTTCCCATGTATGCATGGTGAGAACATTGACTTCTGAGCCCAAATCCAAAATGACTTCGTCCATTTCAAATGCTCCAATCTGCGCTATGAGCCTCATTTCTTTTCCAGTTCTAGTATGACTTCCAATCTGGTGAACAGCACACTGTGGTGTATTCATCGACACAGATTGTTGACACTGATCCAATAGGTGTTGAAGTTCCATAGTTGCTTTTTCATTGCGCAACAACTTTAAACAGTTTCTCAGGAAAGCATGGACACTGCCTAGTGCATCCTCCTCATCAGGCCTTCCAGATGTAGTGGCATGTTCTTGCACCAGGTTCTCTTGTCTTAGTACTTGCGATCTGATATCATTATGCGGAATTGCGACAGAACTTGAAGCTCGCAGGTCTGAGAAATACTCTTGAGCTTGCTTGAATGCTTCTTTTTTGCTTCTGCAGATCAAGCGGGGCTGGTTTAATATTAGCGCGGCACACCCATTGCGTCGCTTGCTTTCCATTTCCCAACTATGGCGTACCAGTAGTTGCTCCACTGCGCGTCACTATATTAACTGTAGGATGTGGTTCTCTTTTTTCTACTCCAATCAATTGAATATTCTAATTACCCTGTGGCGTCTTTGCTTTCATTTTAGCCATCAACTGAGGGCATTCTTCAATGACATGATCATAAGATTTACAGTATCTGCAGATGGTTGTAGGATTTTGGCAATCCCTTGCATAATGACCTTGAGCTCCGGAATTATAACAAGTGATCTGTCCTCTTCCTCGACCAAAACCTACTGTGCGTCCGCGGCCCCTATAATTTCCTGCTCGGCCTTCGCGAGCTTGGTCATACTGTGGACCTGCTATGGGTCCTTGTGCCTCTGAATGTACTCTATAGACATCATGTTTCCTTTCCATCATAAGACCATATGCTCTACAATTGTTCTCATCATGGCCTACTGATTTACAGAAATTGCAATATAGATTCTTTGGAGTTTGTACGTATTTCTGTAACAAGTAACATTCTTGTGGTCTATGACCTCTAGTTCTACATATTTCACACCAAGGCCCCTGGGCCTGTGGTAAAGGGTTAGGTGCTCCAGTTGCAATATATTCTATGAAAACAGGACAATGGTCCTTTGAATGACCTTATGCTCTACATTTAGTACACCAAACTTCTTCTTTAACTTCCTTGCCTTTCTTAATATCGTGCACTTGCAAGGTTAAGTTTGCTAATTGGTTCTGCAACTGCGCAACATCATTACTTGTTCCAGCAATTGGTGAAGCTTCTAGTTTCATAGCCATCTCTAGAGCTTGTTCCTGAGTAGTAAGATTTTGTTGCATAAGAGGAAGTCTAATGTGTGGAAGCAACGCAGCAATGAACCATTCCTTATGATGCTGCGGTGCAAACTCAAAGCTTACTTGATCTATCAAGGCTTTGAACTTCTGGTCAAAGTCCCATACTGACTCTGTAGGTAACTGTTTTATGTATTTGAGCTCGGTTATGCACTGTGATTCTGATTTAGGTTTCTTGAATTCTCTGATCATAGCATTTCTTACATCAGCAAGCGTCCTATTCTGTGCTGCTGAGTATTTCATGAACCAAGTTAAGGCTCTTTCTCTTAGTGTGGTTGCTAACTGAACCAGCTTAACAGCATCATCATTAATTTGCTTAATTGTCCAAATGGCTTCACATAGGAACCAGTGCTGCTCAGGGTCTTCTAGCCCTGTTCCTTTAAAGGTCGGTAGCTTCATGTCATCACCCATCCTTCTTGCGCTAGTTTGAGGTGGAGGTGCTGTAGCACTGCCTCCGGGATGGTTAAACAAAGGTGGTGATGAGGTACTAGAATTACCATGCGGGCTACTAGAAGGTGTTACTGTGGGGTTATACTGAGCCCCGTCTGGCTTTTGCGGTGTAAAAGGGTGATAAGGGATATGAGCACTCCCTTGTCTCTCTATATGGCTCGCTCTAGGAACTTGACTACCTTCAGGGCTAGACTCAAAAGAATGTTGGTCAAGGCCTACTTTATACCGTTTTCCACTACGAGTACAACCAATAAGTTCAGGATCACTATCAGAATCTGCAGACATTACTTGTCTATGCTATTCATCGAAAGTTATGCATAGTTTTCCTTTTTCATACAGAAGCATTTTAATCCATAAGTTCAGAGAATGTAAGAACTTACCCCTGTGTGCTTTGAAGAAGCTCCTCTCAGCTTCACTGAAACTCTTTCTTGTATCTACTACAAACTCGGTGATGAAGCCTTCCAGCAGATTGTTCAACCAAAAGTCTACTGCACGGGACACAGAAGTATCTACCCGCTTCAAAATACTAAGTAGCTCAAGCGTCCAAACGACGGGTTGATCAACATGCACAGTGGGTCTAGTATCTGCTAGCTTGGCTACCCATGCATGCAACTCAAGTGCAAATGTGACAAAGAAAATTTCGTGAAGGTCAGTATAAATATACTTCTGCAACTAGTCTTCTGTTTGAAGCCTAGAGCTTCTATTTTCTCGTTCAGCGAACTCTCTAGCCTTTGAATCAAACCAGTCTTGAATTTCTTTAGCTGTAGGATTCCAGTAGCACATTGCCTTCAAAATAATAGGGTTAAATCCGACGACGAAACCATTTGTTGGCTTAAGCAGTCGCAAGGCAACAAGTCGCACGGCGACGGAACCATTTGTTGGATTAACTGGATCTCACACGTCGCCAGAATAACAAGTCGCAAGGCAACGGAACCATTTGTTGGCCTAACTGGATCTCGCACGTCACCGGAATAACAAGTCGCAAGGAAATGGAACCATTTGTTGGCTGCTTTTTGGACAGACTCGGGTTTTAATGAAGCGTAGCAACAAACACCCCTTGGCGCACTGGCCCTCTCGGCAACGAGCTACGCAGCAGCCCGAAGTCTCACCCAAAGTGGCTATGGGGGGGCTAAGGAATCAGGCTTCCTTAACCTAGGCGACGTGGAGACTACAATCTTCTCCCTCTCTTTCTTTCGAGAGGATTCCTCAAAGCGGGGCTTCTTACTCTTCCGCAGACCTCTCAGTGCAACAGCGCTGAAACTCTCGCTTACCAGCCTAGCTGCACGGTATCTCCACTCCTGCGCAGTAGGCAATTACCCACTCCATCCGATACACTGTGTATCGTCTCTGCTTGCGCATCCAGCGCAGTAACGCATTCCTTGGCGTTGCGGCGATAGTGCTCTTATCGACTCCTTCGATAGTGCACGAATCTAACTTCTAAGGGAGCTTCTTGGACTTGCTTTATATACTTGTTCATAAAGACAATGAAACGTTCATGTAAACACAGATAGTAAAACATAAACATGCATTCACACAACACAGCATCATAACAGCGAGAATTATATAGTTCACCTCCACGGGGAAATCACTTTCACCGGAACTGTATCTTATATTATCACAAAATGGGAATTACAGTCCTGCTGCGCACACAGCTGCAGCCTTAGATCTTTCAGGAAACTCCACGCACACAGCTGGGAGCCCTTCTCTTAGATCTACTCTCTTCTTCTACAGAGATTTCAATGACTCAGACTTCGACTGAGACGGTCTGCAACTCAGTGACTAGCTCTACAGCTATCACGTCTCTTAACATCTAACCTTCTTACGTCTAAAGCATCTAATGGCTAGCTAACTAACATCTAACCTTTACAATTACACATATATATAGGTGGCCTTGACGGTCGCACCTTTACAAAACTATGGGCCTTTCCCAGTAGCATTCCCCAAAACCCTAGCCACGGACATGGCTAGGTGTACTGTAGGCGCCTCTTGCAGTCACGTCGCTGTTTCCTGCAGGTTCCATGACTTCCGGCGCAGATTGCGGGTATGGGCTCCGCTTCTTCATTCATTGCTCTTTGTCCTTCGCCTTCAATGCTTTGGTCCGTTGCTCTTCCTTGGTCAGAGCAACCATAACTTCTGTACTTAGCCTTAATGAGGGTAGCTGAGCCCTCTATTCCATCGCTTCATTTATTGTGGTAGCTGAGCTTTCTACTCGGCCACATTCATTCTCCTTTAATGTGTGCGCACGAGCTCCATGATTTCCGGCCCGTAATCTGCGCTGAGCTCGTCCATCTGGCACCGTACTGCGCACTGTTCGCTTCTGCCCAAAAATTGGTGCTTGTTCAAAATTAGCACTTTCCCTTCAACACTTGTGCTTTTTCCTCAAAATTTGCAGCTTTTACCATAGCTGCGGCCTAGGCTCCAACAGTATATTTCTAAGTGTATGAAATGTCAGCAAGTAAAGGTTGAACATCAACACCCAGTAGGTTCTGGAATGGAAATGGGATGTGATTTCCATGTATTTTATGACAGGTTTTCCAATGACAGTGAGGAAGCATGATTCCATCATGGTTGTGGTAGATAAATTATCTAATGCAACACACTTTATACCGGTTAAAACCACATATAAAGGCAATGCCATTTCTAATATTTTTATGAAGGAATTTTTCAGGTTGCATGGTTTGCCTAAACCAATAATTCAGACAGGGTTACAAAGTTTACTTCAAATTTCTAGAAAACTCTTTTTGTTGATTTGGGTACTCAGGTGAACTTTAGTACCTCCTACCATCCGCAAACAAATGGGAAAACAGAAAAGGTAAATAAGGTGCTTGAAGACATGCTACGTATGTATTTGATGGACAAACCATCCAAGTGGGAGGATCATCTACATTTGGTAGATTTTTCATATAACAATGGGAAACAAGCATCGTTGGGCATGAGTCCATTTGAAGCTTTGTATGAAAGGAAGTGTAGAACACCAGTTACTTGGGATAATCCAGTGAACATAATTGTACTTGGGCCATAATTGCTTAAGGAAATGGAACAAGAGGTTGCAAATATTAGGAGAAATTTAAAGACAGGCCAAGATAGACAGAAAATTTATGCAGGAAAGAACCGAGTGCATCGAGAGTTTCATGTTGGGGATCATGTTTACCTTAGAGTGAAGCCAAGGAAGAGTTCCTTGAAGCTTGGAATTTGTGCCAAGCTATCACCAATATATTGTGGGCCCTTTGAAGTGCTTGAGAGAATAGGACCAGGTACATATAGACTTGCATTTCCTGCTAACACTAGAGCTCATAATGTTTTTCATGTTTCTTTGCTTAAGAAATATGTACATGATCCTAACCATGTGATTGATTGGGATGTGATTTAGGTGGAACCCGAGGGAGAGTTCCAAACCGAGCCACTATGCATCCTAGATAGGAAAGTAACATTGCTCTGGAATCGAGCCATCAGACAGGTAAAGATGCAATGAAAGCACGTCGATCCCAATGAAGCTACGTGGGAGTTGAAGGTTGCCATGAGAGAGGCATATCTATTTTTGTTCCAATTTTGAGCAAACACCGAGGACGGTCTTTCCAAGTGGGAGGGGATTGTAATACCCCTAGTTTTGACTTGGAATGTAACTATCCAATATTATGTAAATGATGTAAACATTCTAGTGCGAAGCTCAAGGCCAAGGCCCGACTAGTGAATGTTTAGGCATGTAGGATGTTATATTTCTATTTTGGACCATATGATTGGCTTATTATGCCTAATTCGAAATGTATGTAAATATTATGCTGAAAATTAATAGAATGGTCCAACAATGGTTGTGTAAAGAAAACCAAAGGGTCTATGATTCCACCAGAGGGGAAGAGGAATGAAGCTTATGGGAAACCCAATCCTATTTTTCCATGTGTCGACCTTAGAACTCACCCTAAATTCTGTCATGTGATGAGAATAAGCCAATTATCTCCTTTTTTTACCATTTTCCAATCATTTATTGCACATGTGAGGTTGGTGGGAAAAGTGACTTCATGCAGTTATTGAGCATGGGGATTGTGATAGTTATGTTAGCTGTCATTTGTCCTATTTCATCTATGGTAAGAAGCCATGTCAGTTGTCTTTTCACCCTCACCTCATATCCTTGGATTCAACACCCTTTTGATCATTACCCCATTCTCATTCTCTCATTGAAGTTGTTTCACTACATAGAGTTACCATGGTTGTTCATGTCCTTTACTGGACTGTATGCTAAACCCGTAAATTCGAATTAGAGGACAGAGATACATTTTTGGAAGGGAAAAATAGTTGGTTGTAGGTGAGCAGAGGTTGGGAATCTAGGAATCTTACCCATTGAGTTATGTTGCTTATAAGTGCTTGTGAAGTCACAAATCAAGGCTACATGTGGTTTTATAGCAGCCATATCAGATTGGACTTCTTCTATGCACACACTACAAGAACCCAGCAAGATGGATCGCCCAAGAGAACCGTGGATCGGTGAAGGGGATGCCTGAGCTAGAAGGGTGTTGTGTGGGGCAGGTACTATGGAAGTCAAGGCTATGAGGGCTGAGTGAGACCCCCGTAGAGCTCTGTACGAGCATTTGACTAGGCACAGAGAGCAGAACGGGTTGTGGGATGATAGATTGAATTCTGTTGGTGTTTCCTTCACCCTAGTGGCCTCATAGCCTAGCTTGGGGATGCCCTCAAAGGAAAAAAGAGAATATGCTAGACTGAGTACCTATGGTTGGGTGGAAAAGCACTCTTACATAGCCAATTGCTTGGAGCTGCATTTCTTAAATATAAGTAATCTTATGCATTCAAATCTAAATTGTTTTATTTGATTCCTTTAATGTTTATGTTGGTAATTGCATGCTAGATGTGTGTGGTTATATTTGTATTTCTATTGTGCGTGTTTATTAAGTTTCTGCACACACTGTTTATTATTGAAAATCGTATTATGCATTGGGGTGAAATTTTAGACCCCGGGATTTGCCAACGTTCCCTCTCGATGGTCGGATTGGGTGAGGGGGACGTTATAGTAGACAGGGGAGATGTTTCAGCCAAATGTACAAGAAGAAGACTCTTAAAGGTATGGAGTGATTGATATTTTATTTTAACTCTGGTTATAAGAATTTGTTGAAGAAAACATGAAATTTTTGACAGCAGCGATGACAACTAGAGGAGTTGTATCAAGGATAATTGTGTTCTTGATGAAGAGTTTGTGACCTCTTAGAGAAAAGAAGAAGTAGTGGAAGAACCTAGGATCCAACAGAGGTTGGACAATAAGGGGACAAGTTGAATTTTATTAGAGAGGAAGTGGATATGTAGAAGCCAAGAGGAGCAAAGGAGTTTCTCAAGAGGTTCTAGAGGAGAAGGAACCAAGGATAACAAAAGGACAAGCTCAAGGAGAGATAGCTTGTTGAGGTATAGTAGCAGGTATGAAGACTTGCTGAGAGGAGGCTTGGGAGTAGTCCACAAGTGAACAAGATGAATTTCACAAAGAAAGATAAAAAGGAAATGGAGATAATGACTATTGAAGGTCATTAGAGAGGTTCTAAGGAAAGCCACAGTAGAAGAAAATATGCCAAAGCAGAAGGTATCAATAGGATGAGTCAAGAAGAATATGACAGAGAATTGGTTGAGATAGGATTTCAACTTATTCATTTAGAGATTTTGCTACGGAAAGAAGACCAGAGGTATGGTTGGATAATGAAGAAGAAGAAAATGAGATGGAATTCACTACAGGTGAAGCTAAATATGTATGCCAGATTGAAGGAAGAACTCAGGACAGCTGAGTCTGAGATGGAAGTTTTTGAATGTGAACCAGAACAAGGTCCATTGCTTGGAGAGGATGATGATGACGGAAAAGAGAGACTAACTGAAATTCTCATGGATTCTTTAAGAAGTGCAGATCAAATTATGGAGGAGATGAAAGTAAAGCCAAATGAGACCAAGAAGTCTTATGTTTTTGAAACTGATGATTTGTTTGTGATTACAGGTTTTTCTGCAGATGGTTGGTATTCTTTTGAAACTATCTCAAGAATGGATGAAGCCAAATATGATAAAGAAGGTCTCTCAAGTGATGAAAATTTTGAAGTGTTGCAGCAAAAGGAACTCATTAATGAGTTGCTTGATGTAGGATAATAGTCAATTGAAGCTATTGTGAATATGAAGGAAGAAAAATAAATGTACAAAGACATTTCCATAAGACAGAATCAGAATTGCATTCTGATGAAGGAAGAAGTTGTACAGTGACCTTGGACTGTCATGAAGTCTGAAGAAGGAGAAGATATGCTTTCCAAAATCATAGCAACAAAACATAATTCTGTTGTAAGAGAAGATGAGATGGTATCCTGTAAAGGAAGTCAGGATGAAGATTGTATGTATCCTGTAGCTCATACTGTTGAAAGGAGAGATGTTGATGAAGACAAAAGGAGGATGCTAGGAAGAACATCAGCAGAGACTTCAGAGTCTTGTGATTTTAAAACTAAGGATTGGTGTATGCTTGTAGGTATTGAAGGAAGTAAATGCAGACAGAATGAAAAATCTATCATGACAAAGGAAGAGGCAGTATTATCTCAAGAAGATGATTAGTACCTAGAAGAGCTTGTTGTTACAGAGTTCGATAATGAAGACAAAGAGAAACTTTCTAATCTTAGAAAGTATGATGAAGAATTGAAGTTGATAGAAGATTGGTTTATCAATCCAAGGATTGATAAATATCTTGAAGAGATAATTAAAAATCCTGAAGATGTAAGGATGCAGCAAATGATGGATAGTAACAACATAATTCATCCAAAGGAACAACAGCAGTTTTAGAACAAGCAGGTGTACCAACCAGTGAACAAACTGGACATGGAGATTGAAGAAATGAGGAAGTTGATGGTGAAGGTGTATCAGAGAAGGCATGAATAGAAAATGAATATTTTCATCAGCATAGCAAAGAGACAAAGCAGTAGTAAAATACAAGTAACAAAGGAAGATTGTAGAAGCAAGGCTAGTGGATCATTGCAGTAGAAATTATGGAATCCATGAGAGTTGCATTCAGCAAGAAGACCACAGGACAACCAGAAGCAACTAGAAAGCTTCAGCAAAAAGTTTGGGATCTAGGCATATTGAATATTGAAGGTTATGACCTGGAGGTCATATTTATTTCTTCTTGGGGAGTCTGATGTAGGAGCATCATGCTCTCCATCCAAATCCAAGCCCAATGTTTGGATCAGACCTAGAAGTGGTGTTCACTTTATGAATTAATGGTCTTTGGTTCAATATTGTAAATAAACCTATGTTTTATGTGCTTCTAGATGGATGATGAGTCACTAGGTGAGTGATGAGTCACTAGGTGAGTGGTGAGTCATTTAGGTGAGTCATTGGATGAGTCATGTAACAAATCCCACAACTGGTAGCAGCATTTGATGGAGGTTCAATGATCTCATGAGCGAGTCATAGAGCTAGGGTTAAGGGCTTCCTAAAATTAGATTACAGTTGATGTGAATTAGGAGTTTGTTGAGATGTTTCTAGATCTAAACCAGAATTGGTTTCAGAACCCTATTGTATATATTTTGCAAGCCTACAAGGCAGGGTATCCAAACAATGTGAATATGGATAAGGGTGGTCAAAACAATGTAAATCAGGCCAAGGGAAGTTATCCTGCTTATATAAGGTTTCTTATGTGTGAATGAAGAAGGGATATTATGCACGTCTCTGTATAAATGGGAAACCGACTCTCTATGCGTCTAATTCGTGAATCAATTGGTAGATTGAACACTTGTTAAATGCCTGATTCTTTGTGTGTATGTGTTAGCCAAAATTGGGGTTTTAGTCAATGAAATGTTGCAGAGGATGTATGAATGATCTATGTGTAGGAACACTTGAGTAAACATTATATTTGTAGAGTAAACACTTAAAGGATCTATGCTCTATGTATGTGAATTTGCAGGTGAAGCCGGTGAAGTCAAATTGAAATTATGCTCTGTGTATACAAATTCACAGAAGCAATGTGTAGGTTTGATGCGAAGGAGATCAAGTATGGAGCCAAGGAGGTTGATTGATCGATCCTCTGATCAATCAACGCAGAATCGCATAGTTTGCATTCAGTTCATTTAGCAGAGGTTGAATGGTCCAGATAAAAGGAGAGAATATAGATCGACGACGGGGAAAATATTTGCGAAGTGAACGTGCACGGGAGATAGAGTTCCGTAAATCCAAAGTTAGGTGTTCTGCATTGATAGCAGATCGACGAACGGGAGAAATCGCCAATGATATCAACGGATCATATAGCGTTCCATAGGAGAAAGGGTTTGAAGGTTAACTTCCCGAGTGGATGCGGAGTTAGCACAAAGGTTCAAGTCCACCATTGATCATGGATCCAATGGCCCACAGAAACTGTAGAAAGAACCTTTGGCGATCTGACAGTTGTAAGAAGTTGCAGAAGGAACTTTGCGGGAGACAATTTGTGGAATCAAATTGTGGAATTCAATTTCAAGGAAGGTGCATCCGCAATTGCGGAAGAAGCAAATTGCGAAAGGAGCTTTTGCGGACGCCAGTTGTGGGATCCGATTGCGGAAGGAAGTTGGAAAGCAAGCCCGCAATTCTGGAAGAAAGGCGATTCCGTAAGGTCGCTGTGGGAAGGTAATTGCGGAAAGGTGAACTATGGAAAGAAGGTAATTGCGGAAGGCATCTCTGGAAAGTAAGATCCGCATTTGTGGAAAGACTTGTCTAGGTAAGCTAAGTTTGGTGGTTCTACTAGATTTGGAACCTGACTATTCCTGGGGTAAGCGGGTTGGATTGGATTTTTCTTGTCCCACCTGCATCACAAAATATGGGATGTCTATCACTAAGTCATCATTAATATAATCATCATCATCGATATGATACATAGGATCATGTGAACTAGTAGATAGATGGTCAAGTTTATTCTCATATTCTTCCAATAGTACTTCCTTCTCTCCTACATTTTCTTCATCTTCTTCATGAACATCTTATGGAAAAATGTACTTTATAGTCCTTCCTCTTGGATCAAATCTAACAAATATTACTAACCTAGTCTACCTAGCACCTATGAATAAAATACCTACCCACATTGACTTGGAAGTACATAGGGATCTGTATTTGAATCATACCTAGAAGTATTAATCATGATAAGTAGTCCTTAAATCACCTTGTAGCAACAATTTGTTACACCTAACCTTAAAGAGAACCACTTTGAAGGATTTAAAGTCTATATCCGATATAATTTCCAAGTAGTTGGAGTATCTCAATGAGATGTGATCGGATGTCTATCACCCCTATGGAAAATATCAGTAACCTAAATAATTGCAATTACTCCACCTTCACAAGTTGTTTTCTTATAATCCAACTATTTGGTGTGATAGTTTATGACATTGCACCACCTAGCTTTGTGATATTTCACATGCATGCTCGACATGTTATAAATGCATTGTCATGAATTCATAACTATATTTATAATATAATTTGAGGGAGAAAAAAAAATAGAAATTAAAATCTAAAAATCAATGGTAAATGCTTACATTTCTATCTTTTGCACCATATTCTATATCAATTCCCTTTTATGTCAGTTTTGTGTCACTATCCAAATAAGCTTGAATCAACTCGTCCACCCCACTCCATGATAATTTATGGTAAACTTCATTGCATTTCTCTATCCATATATTCATCCAGTCAAGATTGTTTGCAATGAATAAATGCATTGCATCCCTCTCGAATACATGTATGAAGAAAAAATAGATTTAGTGCACCAAACATGATTAAATAATTATGTTAGAAAATAGTAATTAATTACAATAAAATATAATTATTCATTTCACTTTTCTCCATCTACATTTCCCCAACAACACATCCCCTTCAAATTTGTTAGTGTAATTGGCATTCCAAAGGATAGGCACATTAATAACACCCACCAGTAGGGGTAAATGCTCACTAAAATACACAGTGGACTGATATACCACATAGCCTTCAACCATTTGTCTAACAAAATCCTTCATTGCCTTCAAGTTCCTCCAAACCAACCACATTAATCTTGTGTACAAGTTCACATTTTTCAATCTTCTCGACTAGGTGCATGGGGTAATGTTCTTGTGCATTGAAAAAACATGGAGGTAGATAATTTTTCATTTCACACATTAAAGAATGAATCTCTCCCTTTTGATACTTGTTATCCTCTATATAGGTTTCTTTATATGACGAGCATATAATGGTATGCAAAGAAATCATGTGTCGACATAGAATTATACAATTCAATTAAATCCAATACCAATGAGTTCTACCAATAGCGTTTAGATTATTATTGTTTACTTAGTTCATGTCCTTGACAATATCATATATATATAACTTGATTTATGTTACTGACATTGTTGTTTTGGAGAGAAAGAGGTAGAGCATCATGTAACAAGGAAAGAAGCATTATCATCTAATTTTGATTAGAAACAATCATTTATTGCTAACAAATAATGTATATATCATAATATGATAAATATTAGAAAAAATTATACTTTAATAAAGGTATTCCATTCGTGATTCTTTTCCCCACCAAAATCATATTTTTTCTTTAATGTATTATTTATGTTTGAAGCAAAACCAGTGGGAAATTTAATCTCTTGTATAACCTCTTTTACAACATCACTCTCTTGATCTATTAATAACCATGGAATATTGGTCAATTGTCCACATTATAACAATGGTTCAAATGTTGCATTGCATTGACTTTCTCATCGTCACTAATAAATTTAATAATATTTTCCTTCTTATTCCCCCCATCTATAATTTTCCATAAACATTATGTGAGATTCTTTCCAATATGAATTGTGTCAAACAAATGAACTACTTTTAGGTGTTCATAGTCAGGAAAATTATTAAACTAGACAGAGTATCATTTCAAACCTTGTGGAGGATTCCCACCCTGATGACCTTTCAGAATCATAAATGGAAATAGATTTTTTATTAGAGTAAATATATAAAATAGAAAGAAAAAAAATGCAAGTAATATATATGAATGTAAATGAAACCAATTTCTTACCTCAATTCTTCCCAAATTCATTTTTCCATCGTTGAGGCATAATTCTTAATGAATTTTTTATACCCTCTTCCTTCCCATTAAAGAGATTTGTTTGTAGTAGTTTGATATTGATGGTTCTTAGGGAGAAAATGCGTGTACTCATTATACACCTTTCCTAAATTGCTTGAATGTCTATATATTCTTTTGGGAACACATATTGGACATACATATTTACCCTTTGTTAGAATCCCTACAAGATATAGAATAATGTTAATACAATCAAAAACTATTCAAAAAAAAATAGTAAAAGATATATAGATTTACATTGCAAATTAACATACAACAAAAATGTGTAAACCCCAGTGCATCATGAATTGTTGATCAAAGGTGCAATTCATCTGTTCAAGGACATAAGTGACTTCCTTCCATTACATTGAAAGATAATTAACATTCTTCCCTTCCCTTTTCTCTTTTTGTTAAATAATGTATTTTCTTAATTTTAATGACCATGAAAAGGTGGAAAAGAAAGCTTGATAATATCATTCTTGTTAGTTTTAATGAGTCCAGGAAATCAAACTCAATAGTCCTTCTTCATTTTTGAAACAAGCTCGAATAAGTGAGAGAAGAATGCTTGGTATAAGTCCAACCATGTGTAATTTAACGAGTCCATGGGAGGGAAACTCAAGACCTTCTTCATGTTTTAACGAGTTTGAAGAAGAGATAGACTAGTACTCGATAGTTTACGGATCCGTGGATTTTAATATCGAGCCCGGATATGTTTGCACTCGTCGGGGTTTTCATATTTAAGGAGTATGAAAAACTTAAACAAAAAATCTATACACCCTCTCATGGATTTCACATCGAGCCCGAGTTGGTAAATGCTCGTCGGTGTTTTCATATTTTGAGAGTCTGAAAATCCTAAAGAAGACTCCAAAGGGGTCCTTTTCGTAAATTTAGTATCCTCACCCAAAAAAGGGTAAAAAAATGTGATATAGAACTCTTCTAGCCAAGTATGACTAGAGTATACCTTTTTCGTAAGTAATCCACAAAGGTCCGGAAAAAGGGGTAAACTTATACCTAATTGGATGTATGTTCAAGTTCTTTAACAAGTCTGAACAAGACAAGTATACTCGGCAATCTTGTTAGATTTGAAAAGTCTAACAAGAGCGTGAAAAAACTCTATCAGACCATGGAAACTTAATCTTAGGTAAAAGTAATGTACAAAGTATAAGTTCCTTGATCTTTCAAATGACAGACGGACTGCAGCTAGAAATAATGTCAATGGATAGTATAAAATGTCAGTTCAAAGTGCATAAAGGGTTTTCAAAATGACATAAAGTAACAAAAAATATTAAAGTGTTAAGCTAAGGCTGGAATGCCAAAAAGAAAACAAACCTCTGTATAACTACCTTTTGCGACTGATGGTGAGAGAACGCCTTTTAAAGATTTACCTAAGCAAAATAACTCAAAAAGGGTCATTTATAATTAAATAAAGTTTAAAAAGGAACGTGAAACTATATAAAGTGGGTAAAGATTAAAAATAAATTGTATATATAGAGCCAAATAGAAACATAACTCACCAAACATTTTACCATTGGAGTAAAAGGTGAAAAATACCTCTTACTTTAACCGTTGATTCCGAGCAATCCAGGAAATGAATCTGAACATCGTCACTTGCAGGTAGATAATATCAACCTTCCTAAGAATTTTCATTCATTATTTTAATTTTTTAGTGGTTTTTTGAAGTTTCTTTTTTAGTTTAAAATTTAGGGCCTCGTACCCGTGGGTCTACCTGAGTGAAACTCGCGGGCACAAGAAATGTGATCGGGTTCACTTCAGGTGGAGTCGCGGGTAGTCGCATCTATGTAAGAGGTGAACCCACGGGTGGCGCCATTTAAAAATAAAAAAGCTCCAAACTAATGAAATGAACGAAAATCTTGATGCGAGATGGTTTTGACCTGGAGGGAGAGAGAGCATGAGGCCATGGACAAGTTGTCCATGGGAGATCCACTCACTTTAAATGCATTACGAAGGTGTGGGATTCTCAAGTTCTTATGTACAACCAATATGCGTGCACAAACACACCTACTCCAAATTCTTGTAAACTATTGGGATGTCGATCATGGAATTTTCAATATCCAAGGTGATATGTTATAAATCACCATTGAGGACATCTACCTCATCACCGGTTTGTCTCGACGGGGTGAGGTAGTAAAACTCAAAGGAATATTTATGGGATTTGGTGCACTATCTATCCAAGACTATGTCAACACATACTATGTGGTTGGCACCGAGAAAAGTGGGAGCCAAGTACCGATTGGCCAGATAGTTATCTTCCCACTAAAGGTAATCCAGAGTACCATAAACAAGATTGGGGGGAGCACAGCTCAACACTTGGCCTTGAGGAACTGTATGCAAATAGGTGTTGAATTCCTACGGAATGTCATCTTTGACTAGTGCTCAGGGCTAATAGTCAACATGAAGCAATAGTTGACGGAATGCAAGACGGGGAGAAAGAAGAACTTCATATATGGAAGTATATTATGTTATTTCTTCTTTGAGAGAGTCCCTGCTCTAAGTCCGGGGATGGATCTACCAACGTTGAACCCGGCGAGCCACTGATGACTCGGTGGGGTGATATATTTTTGCGTAAGGGTGGAGGTGAAAAAAGCCTATCATACTCCGATGACGGCTATCTAGGGTGGTGGAGCCGCCAAATACCTGTGCTTGAGCAGTTTCCATATGCAGGGATGGATTTTCGAGGAGATATAGAGCTCATGCTTCCTCTAGGGGCATCCTGGGGCGAGATAGGTACCACAATGTTTTTGTTTTGGACAAATTTATAAAATTTATGTCTTTATATATATATGATTTTTATGATGAGTAAGAGTACTGACAAAATGTAATGTATAGAGATGTGGGTCCAACGAGACCTGTTGGACATCTGAGGACATATGTATGACCAACCGCGCCAAGTGGTGCGGATGACATGCTGAGGACTATTGAGGGAAAGATGGGTTAGTTGACTCATGATATCCCCACCTACAGGATAGAGCGATTGCCACTTGAGATGCAGGAGCATGTTGTAGGGGTGCCCCCATCCTAGATTAGGTTACTTAGGAAAGTAGCTAGGCTGGTCATATGTTACAGGGAGTCCGTAGAGGAGCTAGATGAGGCTCCTCCCTCTCCATAGGGAGAGTGACGCATATTATTATTTTTGAGGCTATTTATGCCCATTTTGTATATTTTGATAGTCGATGACTCAAACTCATATGTATTTTTTGGACCATATATATATACAGTAGCGATTATATACATGCGTTATTATGTGTTTTAAATGTTATTGTGTGTGATACAAATGCCAATCAAGTACATAATTTGCAAATGAATCAGCTAATGCATTTAAATTCCTTGAAATATGTTGATATGTAATGAAATCAAAATGTCTTTCAAGCAACATAACTTGCAAAAACTGACGTAACAAAGAAGGATCTTGAACCCTGTACTCACCCGACAATTGAAGAACTACTAACTGTGAATCAAGTCATACCTCCAAATGTGAAATGTCGTGATGAATAGCATCTCAGAGTAACTCGATAACTGGACTATACTCAGCTACATTATTCATCGTAGGGCCCAAACAAGCACCTCCTGAAGAAACAAGTTGGCTAGAGGATGAGTAAATAACTCAAGTTGTTGAAGCCAACTGATGAGTGTGGTGACTAGCGCCATCGGAGAATCCTATGAAGTACTTGGTTTTCATCTGAAAACACAATCCAGAAGACACATAAGGCAATAAATCCAAAAAATGAATAACTCTACAAAAATGTACATTTATAGTACAAGAAAAAGCATGTAAGCCTAAGCGTAATAATTTTTCAAGTAGGGCCCATTTCTGGTATCACGCAACCTAAGGTGTCAATGCCTGGCATCTTCTCTTAAGACCAAGCAAAAACGTCGCGGAATTCCTTAAATAAATTGGTGTACAAATTGATCTCCTGTGGAGAACAGTTTGCTCCAATAAATATTTTTTCCACAACATTAGGCTTGGTGGAAATATCGATCAGTATAGTCTTTGAAATGTTTTCCATATTACCTTTAGCATAAACCGTCTGTTTAGTAGGAGTAGTGATGGACAAATCAATATTCCCATCGGGTCTCAGTGAAAACTCACCATTCTCAATATTGTCTAGATATGGAAGGAAATAGGACCTGTGATGCATGTGTTCCCATGGATGATCCAGGCCTTCCATATCTTCCAGGATGGCCTCATCGGAAGGTGAAACAGTATCCAAACAGTCAAAATAATGGGTGGAGTAAACTGACCATGCAGGTGCATAATCAAAATCTGACTCAGCTGAGACTGACAGAGTCAAGATATGGTCCATTACAACATTCTTTAATGCTTGGTATGCCACTTCTACAATGGGTAAGGGCACGTTTGGTTCTTCTTGAGTGGGAAGGATCCATGGATCATTCATTTGACTAACCGTAAGAACTTCCTGAGATGATGTATCGCTAGTACCCATAGAACCAATATAATGTACAGGAGCAGGTAGGTCAAATGTACCCATCAACGATGAATACATAACTACTCCTAAGATCTCACTAGGCAGACAAGCTTGATCAATTAAGGGGATGTTTGAATCCGACGAAGTTTTGTTGTTCTTCCGAGTGAAGGATATTTGATCAACTATGATGATCTTACCTTCATGAGGGAACATGAGTAGTCAGAAAACGGATGAGGGTATGGCTTGCATAGCATACGTTCAGCGTCTTCCAAACAACAGATTGTAGTCAAGAGAAGTGTCCACAACTTCTACCTCTATTGACACTACTTTACTGGAAAGTTGAATCTCGAATGTTGGTAAGACTCCATGCAGACAAAAATATTTTTCGTCAAATGCGGTAAGTAGTGTAATCGACAGGGCTAACTCAGAACAACCTGAGTATTTCCAACAGGATATAGACATTACGCTCATCGACGCGCCTTCATCTATCACTGTTCGTCCAATAGTATTTGAACCATGGACTAATTCGATCTGGAAGGAGACATGATAGGGAAACCGGGGTTTGATATTGGACATATCAAATCTAGCAAGCATACTTGATGAGTCCATGCTACCTATTGCCGCTAGAAGTGCATTCCGCTATGAAGGACAACTTTGTAAGACTTCTAGGGAAGACATAGCACATGGAGTTTGGGCTAGTGTTGGCATGGAGTTAGACCGCATAAAGTACGGAAGCTGACAATAGTGAAGAAGGACAATCCACAGAAGAAAGGACCATTCGCTTAGAACAAGGAGCCAACGGAAGCGCAAGATTGGTTTAGTTAGTTAGAATGGGTCATTTGGACCGTTTTGTAACCACCTTAGTTGGATATAAATAGGAATATGATTGTAAGCCTAACGGCATCCTAGAACGAGATCATAAGTGATTGATAGATGTGCGGGTGAACTCTGTAATGTTTTGCTCTGTTTTCGGCAGTTTTGTATGGATCCACAATAAGGTGTTTTGAACTATTTCTGTGAAGGTTATATCACAGGTTTTTATGAGTTAATGCATGAAGACATTTGGCTATGTTTATCTCTTTTGTCTCTGTTCATGTTGAATGATGAATGCAAATGTTGGTTATGATATGTTTAAATCTATGTGGTTTGGTAAATTTTGTTGATGTGAATGTTAGTTTTACCATGATAATGCGAATGTTGATTATGCACTGAATATACGAAGGATGAATGAATGTATGAATTGTTAAGTATGATGTGAAGACACAATCTCTAGTTTTTGTAGCTATAGATTGAGAATTGATGCATGTCCTCCCCCCACTGCAGACTTCTAGTTCCTACAGCCCCCTTAATCATCTCAAGTGAGACCTCACTCGCTCTATGAGTGTTGTTGGAAAGGGTAAAACCTTTATGGGACGGTGTTTAAGGGTGTTTCATTGTTGTTTGTTGATAGAAGTGTGAATTGAACCCCTGTCGACCGTCGATGTGTCAAAAAATGGTTATGTTGTCAAGACCCTGAAGGAGAAAGAAGAGGACATGGTGTGGCACCCGATGAAACCGGAGATTCAAGATTGGTTTGATAAGAAGACAGAAGAATTCACAGAAGGAGAAAATTGAAACCCTGGGCAGATAGTAAGAAGCCGGTTGTAAAAGCATATCTATTCTGATATCCACGAGGTGTTTTTCTGCGAATTCCCGGTATTGTTGCACGAGTGGTTGGCGCAGCTGACATCTCAGAAGAACCACTGCCAAAAGAGTGATCCTGACCATTGGACTCCAAAACTTATCCAATAGCTAAAACGAGTCGACAATAAGGTATCAAGGGCTATCGACTTCTAGGTAGATAGTATCCTAGAGGGATACATTATTGAGTTCACAATTGATACAATCAAATCATACAACGACGTAGAAAGGAAATTTTTCAAAGGACCTAGAGGGAGATTCCTACTATCGCTGAAGTTGTGGATTAAGATGCTCGTCTGCGAAAAAGGCATATTGAGTGTGAATTCTGACGAGTAGAAGATCAGTGTGCGGAGGTTTTGGGTATCGCGTGAATACGGATCCAATAAAAATATGTGGGGTAGATGGACATGAGCGATGACAATTTTTTAAGGGAGGCTTAGGAATATTGTGGTACCTTGAGGAGTGGGACGATATTTCAGCGACCAGAGAAGAAGAGGAGGACTGAGAGAGAGTCTCCTAAGGTGACCGGAACGAAAGACTACGAAATGGGACCACAAGGGATGAAGCGACCTTATTATGACGAAGAAGAAGGTGAACATGATACCCCAGAAGTAGAAGAGGGACAGATCATAAGTTGAAACTTACCTTCAACCCTGAACACTACTCAGAACTTTGGAGGACGAAATACAAGTTATTCACAAAGTTGTCCTACGTGCAGTGGTAGGAGTAACGCATCACTAAAAAATAACAGTAGGAACGTAAGAATGGTAGGTGATGACGCAAAAATTCCCACTTTCCAGGGGAATGGGACCGAGGATCCCGAACAGTACTGGTTCCTGTGTGGAGCAGTATGGACTATGAAGTAGGTCCAAGATGAAAATATTAAAAAGGGCAGCTAGCGACGACCCTCAGTGGTCATGCACTAGACTGGTTTATGAAGTTTAGTAAGGTACCGAAGGGAACTCCAGAAAAAACACTAGAACAGATCAAGGAGGGAATGATTGATGAATTTAGAAAACCAAAATCGGAGTCACGGTACGTCACCGAGCTCAAGGAAATCAAGCAATACCCGAACGAGCCAATATGGGAATTTGATCAACGATATAAAACGTTAATGGCGAAGGTGAGTTTAGGGATGAGCGACATGCATCACAAGGAGTGGTTCATCGCAGGGTTGGTGCCACACATCCACGGATTGCTAATGCAACAGAAGGTAGCGACTCAAGCCGAAGCGCTAGAGATTGCGTTGAAGCTGGAGGCTTCACCAATCGGCTAAATGGGCATAGGCATGGATCGGATACAAGCGCAGTTGGAAAATTTGATGCTTTAGCTACAAGATATAAAGAAGGGAAAAGAATCCCATGAAGATATATGGTGCACTATATGCAAGATGGAAGGCCATCACAAGGATCAGTGCCTGGAATTTCGAGATTATTTGAAGTCAGGTGCACCGAATCCCCTCAGTCAGGGAGGGATTTTTTGATGTCGCCTCTGTCATATGAGAGGACATCGACCATAAGAGTGCATAAACCTACAGAAGATGGTATCGAAGCCAGTGAATTTGTATTGCAAATTCTGTCAATCGGTTTGCCATGACGAAAAATATTGCAAGGCTTACGACCTACTCCAAGAACGGACTGCAAATACCTTTTTCATGAAGGGAGAAGAGAAACCGACAGTATAGCAGCAACCGCAGTATAATCAAAAGCAACCTCACTATAACCATCCACCGCAGTATGATTAAGGGCAGTATGGGAAATCGCAGTATGGTCAACCACAATATCCACAGCCGCAAAATCAACCATCGTAGTATGGTCAACCGCAATATGGTCAACCACAGTACCCTCCATATGGACCATCGCGAGGAGGTTTCAGAGGGGGTTTTCGCGGAGGTAGAGGTGCCTGTGCAGGATGAGGAGGAGTTGTTGGAAGAGGTCGATGACCAATCATATGTTATAATTGTGGTCAGCAGGGGCATTACCAAAGAGATTTCCTGAATCCAACACCACAGTTCACTTACTGCAGCGTTGTGGACCATGGTGTCGAAGACTGTCTGCAACTCATCGCAAAGTCACAAACTGAGAACCTACCCCCGCCTCCACCAAATCAAAATCAAAATCAGAATACACCACCAGCGATACAAAATATACCAGCAGAGGTCAGAAGTCCCACTGCGACTGTTGGAGTAGTGACCTGAGGAGGAGCTGTGACAGGTAATGATAGGTCACAGGCTAGCGTCTGACCAACAGCAAGAAAGCATGTCACATTTGATGTGGAAGCAGAGAGGGATATTTTCTTGAAAGCATAGGATGAAATGAGGAAGAGGAGGTAGCCACCTCTTCACCAGGAAGAAGTTACTTATGACATGTCGCCGACGTTCGACACAACGAAGTCGCAGAGAAAGGGTAACACCTTAAGAGCCTTCTTGGAAAGCTTCATGGAGTTGGAAAATGATCAAGACACCTTGGAAGAAATATCTATCTTGTTGCATCGAAGGGAGGGTGCACGATGGGAGTGCACAGTCAACCAAATACATAAAAGGAAGGCTGGAAGAAAAATGTGGATGTTTCCACAAATCGGAGCATTTGATGTTGACTCAATCATCTTAGACCTGGGGTCAGACGTAAACATTCTGACCAAACAAACCTGGGAAACAATGGGGAAACCATAGTTGGCCTGGTCCCCGGTACAGCTACGACTAGCGAATCAAAGTAAGGTTACTCCGATTGGTCGATTATGCCAGGTCCTAGTTAAAATCGAGGGACTCAAAACATACGCAGACTTCTACGTGATAGATATTATTGACAACACAAGCCCCTATCCAGTGCTTCTAGGGATAGACTGGGCGATGGAGAACCAGGCCATCATCAATTTCAAAAAATGAACTATATATTGTTCGAAAACCACGAGATGAGGGTAGTCGCACCTCTCGATCTCGCAGAAGGGCAGCGGTATTTTGAACCGACTAGGGATGAATTCACTGAGAGATGGGACAATCTATACAACATATCAGAAGATTACATCAATCCTACTACATATGGAGAGTTAGGATGGTGCAGCGTCATCTCAGCATCGTCAGATTCGGATGAGACGCTTGAAAATTGGCAGAATCGGCTACATGAAGTATCGTTTAGGAGGTGTGCACGGATCACATAGTTGTTGCGATGGGTATCCATAGAGGAGTGCACTACCAACATATGAGGGGTTTCCCAACTTGACTACATTTCTCACCGAGTTTGGGGAAAAAGTGGCAGAACCACAATGACTACTGGCCTTGGAGGAATCCTTGAAGGCTACACCAGTGCGATGGTGGGCAGTACACAAGTCAAGTATAAATAACTGGCCATTATGTCGACACCTAATGCAGGTTTGTTTCGGTGACACTGCAGGATAATACAGAACGAAGTACGACGACAGAGGAGATCCAAAGGAGCATTTGAATGACTATCAGAACTAATGGGGACTATGGGCAAAACATGAATGGGTCCACGCATTCATTCACACACTGGATGAAGTACCGTGAAGTTGGTATATTGCAGTAGAACTGCAATGTGGAACAACCTCATGGGAAAAATTAACTATTGGCATTAGCCAAATGTTTAGTTTCTCTGACGAAAACCCCTTCATCCACAGCGCATTACAGGCGATCTACGAGAAAGTATTCAAAGTTGTCCCAACAGAGAAACCTATGGGACTTCGGTGGACTACGACACCGAAAATGTTGATGGAATGCTACAACATAACAGGAGAACCAGATGATGAGGATGACCCAAGGGATACGTAGACACTGGGGTCAGAAGGAAGTCGCAGTGTTGAGGCACCAGAAATGCCTTCCGACAAGTTTCAGCAACCCTTGCAAATCAAGAAAGTGAACATAGGGTCAGAGGAGAATCCCAAGTTTGCGAGTATTGGAGATTACTGGGATGACTCGACCATCGCCAAGGTGACTGAGCTATTGCATGAGTTTCAAGACTTGTTCCCAATGAAATTTTTGGAGATGAAAGGAATTTCTGGGGTTAGGAGAAATGAAAATCCCCCTAGAACCTGATGCGAAGCTAGTAAAGAAGCGACCCTACACGTTGAATTCAAGGTATAAGGAGAGGATGCAAGCTGAACTCGAGAGAATGTTGGACGCATGAATTATACAACCAGTGGAGGAATCGGAGTGGATCATCCCGATGGTGGTCCAAGAGAAGAAATATGGCGAAGTCCGAATCTGTGTCAACTTAAGAAAGCAGCCACCTTTTCAATTGAACATGAGATCATAGAAACGCAACACAGATGAACGAGAGAGACTCAATCGAAGGACTGCTGCCGCAAAATCCACTACAGCCATATAAACAAAAAGGGGGGGTTACTATAGAGTACAACAAATATGATGAAGTCCAGCATCTGTCGATAAGGGAATCGCAAAATGGAAAGATTTGGCCAAAGCAAGTCAAATCCAGTCATAAATGCAGCAGTTAAGCCATGATGGACGACGACAAAAATGAAAAAAATGGTAATTAATACCCAACGCATGCGGCGGTTTTAGAGAATCAGTGTTGGATTTGGTAATCATGGTCCAAAATCGATTGGATGCGGCCAACCCACACTATAAATATAGGGCAAAGGGACAGTTTGATGCACAATGTGTTAAGCAAGAGCCTGCAGAATCGCTCATGGAATTTTATGTTTCGAGCACCAGCACTAAATGACCACAACCAATGCTAGTCCTGCAGGAGCAACCTGAAGTCATGTCTGGAGTACCATTCAAGAAGAAGCGGAGCTCCAGTCAGCCTCCAGACACCGACCGAGAGCCGAAGAAAGGGACCAGGAATTCAGCACGCTTGGCGAAAGAAGGAGCAGGCACTTCGGGCAATGCCCAGAATAAATCAACATCGCGAGGAGGGAACCATGGCCCAATTATACCAGGGTATGTGCCGCCAAGCAAGCCAGGAACACCAGTGGTTCACATAGGGAATAACGCAAAATATAGGATCACAATGCCATCGATACCAAAAGGGGTTGCTCAAGCTGGGAAGATCGTAGAAAACCTGCAGAAACTACAGTATAGCGATCACGACCTATTGAACTATGCCAAATGCACAGAAGCATACATTAATGTTTCGCATGGAGAAGGAGGCCCGATCACGCAGGAACCAGCATTGTAGGTGCTAGGGTTAGAGCAATCGAGATTACTAGGCCTCACCCAAATACCGCACTTTGGACAGACGACGAAGGTGAATACTTGCATTAAACAATTGATCGCATGTTTCCATGGAGGATACCTATGGTTGCATGAGAATATTTTGGTCACATTCGACCTGATTTCAAGAATCACCGGGCTTCCAAAGGATGGCGACGACCCTTCCCAGTTTTTCCAAGGAAAAGACAACGACAAGAAGCTTGCAGCAAATCTGAAAACGAAGTACGAGGTGGACAAAAAATTCTGAGGATATCTCATCAACACAATTCAGAACCAAGCAGTCAAGGTCAGAGCAAAGACACTCGTCGTTAAGATGGAACGGAAGAACAGGCCGAAGGAATGCACATTAGTCATCATCGCCTCTGCGGAACTATGTGCCACAGGAGTGAAAATAAATTGGTCCAAATTCCTGTTAAGTCAGTTGGTGGAGGACGCTTTTGATGCACGGGAGAAAGTGAATCCATTCACATATTTATGGCTCTTAATGTTGTTCACATTAGTAGGATGGAGGGAGCCAGCACATTATCAAGGTATGGAGACAATAGAGGCCAGGGTATGAGAGGGCGCGAGATACCAGAATTTGTGGAAAACAGCTGATAAAGATCGACAATCGTTCAACATTGTTTAATTTTACTTTTTTTATATAATATGAGGGAAGACGCGAAATCCATACCACAGATAACAAAAGAAGCAGCAAGGAAGCATCAACGAATTGCAAGAATATCAGTTGAGTCCCAAACCATCTACATTCAAGCGAGAGCAGACAGACAGAAGCAGTGGTTACCAACATGGTATAAGCTCACTGATGAAGAATTGGACACCATCATAGAAGGATGGCTAGCAGAATGGAAATTCCCAGCACCAGAGAAGGAGCTATCGGACCACACGAAAGACCAATCAGCAGTAGGAGAAAAGCAGTCAGAAGAAGATAAGGATTCAGTCAGTCAACAATAGAGCACAAGAGAATATGATCCTGCGAAAGAATAGTCACAAATGTCCAGTCATGATGGAGCCTCAACAGCCACACTGACGGATTCTGACCTAGAGGTACAGTTCAAGGAAATGAGAACAAAGCATAGGATGCATACTGGAGAAGGAAGCACCAGTGGGGGTCTTCCTGTGAAACAAGTTAACAGGCTCCTGGAGAAAATAACGAAAGTCGTGGAAGAAAACCATGTGAAAACCACACAGCACTCAACATAATACTTCCACCAGGTAACCCAATTGCTCTCCACCCTAGCCAATGCAGTTGTGGAGTCAAGCATACCACATGGGGAATTCCCACCAAGTTTGTCGACAATAATAGTCAAAGTAGAAGTTGACACACAACCGCAAATAGTAAAAATCGAACCAAACGCCATGACAATAGGTGATGAGATATTGTACCTGGAATTAAGGAGTTTTGATTCAATATTGGTAGATTTCAATTTACTACCGATGTTGTCATTACACAGGATTCAAGTCGCAGCAAGTGCAGAAATATGCAACCATGAGGCTGCGATGCATGACAAAATGGTAAATTATAAGCAGCAAGTGTGCATCGACGAGATGGAGGCACAGCGTCTCCAAGAAGAGAAATCCAAAACACTAGCTGAGAAAGAGAATACTATAGAGGATCAAGGCCGTCTATAAAGGGCACTCGCTAAGGCATGTGAAACCTCGGAGATAGATCAGGATGTACTACCAGAAGAGAAAGCTTTCTTATTAGGCGTAACCATCACTGAACTAAGAAGAGCGAATGCAAAACTATAGGCTATAGTGATACCCAGCACACTACCGGAATAGACTCAGATTCGGTAGATTGTGATTGAGGAAGCCATGACAGATATCGTGGAGATGGAAAAGATAGCCCAGACAGTTTTCGAGGGTGTCACAGAGTTTTGGGGAAGTGTAGTACAGGACAACCAGCTAACTGAGCTGAAGATGCAACTTAGCGAAGCAAAAGCACAGCTCGAATCCTTGAAGGGATCGATCAAAGAGATGCCCCCACTGATACAGATGACGAAGGCTGCAGAACTAAAAGGCATGCAACAGCACGTAACCAAGGCATGTGAAAGGTAGCAAAGAAGGGCCACACACTTAGACGAGATCCAAAGAAAAGCAGAAGTTCTTGCAGTACGGGTAATGGAATCAATGAAACAGGTCAAGCAGCAATTGGGGGAGGCGCAACAGAAAAGTTGTGAACACCTAACAGACCAGCAGGTGGAAGATTGTACAAAACTCAAAGTATTAGCAAAGGAAGTGGTCGACCAGATCAAAAATGCATACAACGATTTCAAGCACCAGGTGAATGCACCAGAGGTGTCCAACTGAGGTGGATTGAGGGAGAGCCACAAGTTTGTGTTGGGGGCCTATTGGCACGGGTTTAGACTGCATAAAGTGCGGAAGACAACAACAGTGAAGAAGGACAATCCACGAAAGAAAGGACCATTCGCGGAGAACAAGGAGCCGATGAAAGTGCAATATTGGTTTAGTTAGTTGGAATGGGTCATTTGTACCATTTTGTAACCACCTTAGTTGGCTATAAATAGGACTATGATTTTAAGCCTAAGGGACTATGATTGGCAGTTTTGTATGGATCCACGATAAAGTGTTTTGAACTATTTATGCGAAGGTTATATCGCAGGTTTTGATGAGTTAATGCATAAATACATTCGGCTATGTTTATCTCTTTTGTCTCTATTCATGTTGAATGATGAATGCAAATGTTGGTTATGATATGTTTAAAGCTATGTGGTTTGGTAATTCTGTTGATGTGAATGTTAGTTTTACCATGATAACGCAAATGTTGATTATACACTGAATATGTGAAGGATGAATGAATGTATGAATTGTTAAGTATGATGTGAAGACACAATCTCTGGTTTCTGTAGCCGTAGAGTGAGAATTGATGCATTTCCTCCCCCCTTTGTGGAAATTTGGTTCCTACATCCCCCTTAATCATCTCGGGTGAGAGCTCACTCGCTCTACGAGTGTTGCTGGAAAGGGTAAAACCTTTATGGGCCAGTGTTTAAGGTTGTTTGGTTGGTGTTTGTTAACAGCAGTGCGAAGTGAACCCCTGTCGACAGTCGCTGTGTCAACAGCTAGGTACTCTACAACATAGTAGTTTGGATCATCCCGCACATTAGGGTTGTGCGTAGCCCGTTTATAAACACCTTTTGATATCTTTGGCAAAGTCTTTGTTGGTCTCTCGATGTGGAGAGGAACGGGTGAATTGGTAACCTCTTTATCTTTCTGCTGCATATCCGGGTTATAATTCCTGGCTCCCATTTGCAGTAGAGTATGTGAGTTAACCATGTTGATATACGACTGATCAGTTGATGTGGCACGATGAGTGCCCCCAGTATTAGAACTGCTAGAAGCTGAGCCTTGTCCATTGGGAAAAGGATCCTTCAGGAATGTCGGTTTCTTTTCTTTCAATAGCTTTTGGGATTCTTCGATGAGAGGGAATTGGTGAGTGAGGTGGTCGTCCTTAAAAAGTTTGCAAGGAAAATTTACTTTATTTTTGTCTCTTTTTCCCTCCTCGTCATTTTGAGCGTTTTTTGGTTTCTATTGGTTTCCCTCCCCTTTCTTACCCTTTTTCTTGGGTTTTCGAGGACCCTTTTGATTCATCTGCACACTTTTTACAGATGTTTTTGTGAAGGGGAGGATGCAACCATAGTTGCTTCCACTGCAGACTGCTTCATTAAAAGTGCATGTAGTTGTTTCGTTAAAGTCTCCAGTGCAAATGAGTTCGTTGAACCAACGATGCCATCGGAATGAGGTCTAGGTTTGGGATTACCAAGATCTATATTAGACCTTGACGTGTCAGGTATAATCTCGTAAATGATCCTAGATTGAGCATAGACTAGGTCGAGCTGCTGGGTCCTTAGAATTGCTTCCTATTCATATGTTACCCCAGAAGTTGAAACATATTTAGAGACGTAAGGGAGCAGTGATTTTAAATACCACTCCAAAAGAAACTCTGGGGGAATCTCAGCTTTGATGAGTCGCTTCCATCTTCGCCACTCCTGAATGTGATCAAAAAGATGAGTGGATTTGTTCTGTATAAATGTACAGAGAATATCTGTGTCGGCATCATACCGGATGGGAATCTAGAAGTGATTCAAAAATACTGTCGCTAAATCAAAAAAACTATCGTATGTTGCAGTAGGAAATTCGATGTGCCATTTAGTTTCTACACTCGTTAAGGTTCTCTGAAAGATCCTCAATCGAATTGAGTCGCCGTTTAATGAGTTCGAGGGGCACCAGAGATGAAAGGTTGTAACATGATCTCCAGGATATTCACCAGTCTTACCTTCGAATTTTGGAATGTCCGAAGGAAGCTTGGTTGGGACCGGAGGCCAAGTAGGGTTGTGACGCACCAGATTGCTTATTAGTTTCAAAAGGTCTAGCAAATTCAACTTTTCCAGAAATGGCAAGCGAGGTCACGCCGATGGCATATGATGTGGAGGAGTTTGGTAAGGGGAACCACCCGAAACCTGGCTCCTATAAGGTTGGTTGGAGTTTCCCCCAGCCATCGGTTTTGAAGAAGAGACATTATGAAAGTTGCTCCAGCTAGAGGCTAATGGATTACTTCCTTGTGGATCCGTCCACTACGGCTAAGTATAAGTGCCTCCAAATGGAGGGTTGGTATAACTGTTACTTCACATTCCACCAAATAGTTAAAAAGGAGTACTCCCTACAGGTACATTAGAGGTTTGCACATTGGAATAATGTGCATTAAAACCTGTGAAGGGATTATAACCTAGCATAGATGCAGTAGACTAGGAAGGAATTGAACCTACAAATGCGGTAGAAGGATAAATATGTCCTCCAAGCCAAGGAAATCCTTGATTAAATGAGGAAGAAGTAGGGTTAACTTGGAATTGCTTAACAAAGAGGGAAGATTTGAAAGACATCGAAGGTATCCCTGAAAAAGGAATATTGGATGGGCCAATGGAGGAACCAAAAGGCATAGATGTCGTTGTACCTTGAGCACTATAAAAACCTGAGGAACCAACATTGAAACTAGAGGAGGTTCTTGGAGCAGAATTAAACTGTCATGATCTCGGTGTGGATGTGTTTAGATGAGAAGGAAATAGACCTCCTGATATAATAGTTGAAGTGGGAGTATGAGGAACTCCCAATCCATCCCCTATGCTATCCATATAAAAACCAGGTGTAAACCTATTTACATTCAATTCAAGGATCCCTAAAGAGACAACTCTTTCCAATAAAGGGGTGTTCGGTCTGGTTAGTGGAGGGTTGAAGGGTCTTGCGAACTCTTCAGTAGGAAAATATTCAACCTCAATAGTTTCTTGGACCAGTGGAGTTTGAGAAATGAGATGTGGTTCTCTAGGGGTTTAGTTGTACCCATGAGTTCGAATGGAACACGTGAGTATGTTCGACACCGCTGAGGTGGAGGTAGAGGATCCATTGTAAATGGAGGAAGGTTTCTCAACCTTTGTGACCTAAGAAGTGGTTGGTCTTCCAGACTTGCAAAAATATAAACTAAGTATTAAACCTAGTGGCCACTAAAATAGCAGGGAACAAACAACACACCACTATAAAAATTTCCTAAAGTAATTAAGACCAGGAAAACAGAGATTATACTCTCAAAGGAGATTACAGGATTATAAGGGCCCAATACTAACCAGTAGAGTAGCGAAGGACAGTTACCCGGTGTCCACAATACAGAGTCTTTGGGTACAAGCGTTTGAATCACCAATCTCCCTCCCAAATAACTGTAAGGTATTTCCTCCCACGCCTGTCCTAGGTACAGTGGAAATATACTTCCACTGTCACCTGTGTAGATTCCTATAGTTAAAAGATACTAAAGGATACCACGGTTGCAGAAAGAGTCTAGGGGCACAGTTGCAAGTCTAGTCAAGAAGCATGGGCAGGGTAACTAAGCCCGAAATCCAAGAGTACACAAGGCAATAATGGATCCTCGTACTCGAATTGGCTCTAGTGTATGCTCGACTAAAAGCGAGGGGGTATCCCCAACAGTCCAATCCCACAGGACCTCGTGCTTAAATCTGGTTTGAGTAGAGCTTCTCGGCACACCTCCACAAAAGTGGATTTACCTAAACAATAGTCTTACTACGATTTTGAGGTTTGAATGGTTTTGGAAAGTTTAAAGTGTTCCATTCCAAAACCCTAGCCTAAGCTAGTTGGTTTGTGTGAGACCTAAAAATAAAAAGTTACTAATAAATTTTATTAATGGTTCTTTTTAAGGTTGTATTACTCAAAAGGGTAGTGCTTTTGTGTGCATGATGGTTGCAACTGAAAATAAAGTGTACACATGGAAATGTAAAAACTTCACAAATTTATTGCTTGTCTTTACAAACATAAAATGCAAAGTAAACCTAAAAATCCAACTACAATTTTTTTTTATTTTTCAAAGAAGAAAAGCAACAAACAACTTCTAACTACTTTGAAAAAGAAAATTCTTGTCCTATAGAAAATGTTCTTTTTTTATTTGGTTTTTTCTTTATAAGTAAAATAAAATGCAAATAACTTATGAACAAACAAGAATAATCAATAATGCATGCAAAGGAAAACTGGACCTAAGGCTATAAAAATCAGAACTTCACCAACACAAAGTACTGAAAATGACCAACCCAACAAGTTGCTTCACAAACCCTAGAAGTAACTCAAATTTGGAACCACAATGTTATAAGAATCAACCGGTATAAAATACAGAAAGAAAATGAATCAAAACAGATAACAAGCTGCTCTCCAAACAACCAGTGACTACAAAGGACTAAATCCAAGCATCCGCCAAATAAAGTATGGGCTAGAAATACCTAAGGAACCTTCCGCAAGCAAAAAGAACCAAAAGATGACTCGTAAAGGGATAACAAGACTCAGACCACTACACATAAGTAGTCAAGAACCTAAACTCAATAGACACACTTTTCAAATCAAAGCAGAACAACCCTAGAAGGCAAACCCTAAAGAAAAAACAAGTTTTCCCGAGAAAAATCGTGACTGTAAAAACAGCAGCACGCTGGTACCCATGGGTACATTAATGGGAAACTCACGGGTGCAGGGTAATAACCATGACTGTAAGTATAACAGACTCGTGGGTATGCTCTGATAAAATTTAAAAAGGAAAGCAGACTGCAGACCAGACCACAAAGAGTCAAGAAAAAAGGATAACAAATGTCCCAAAACCTTCACAAAGACCTGACACATTAATAAAAACTGAAAGAACAGACTCTCAAGAATCCTCAAAGCAGAAAATGGGTGCTCCCCAGTGGAGTCGCCGGTTCTTTTGTTAGGGAAAGTAACCTATAGTAGGGGACAGACTACCAACGTACTGATGTAGAAAGATAGACATACAATGTTCTGCAAATACAATTACTAAGCAAAGAAATTAGGGTTAGAAGGATGTGTACCTTATTCAGAAGGTTGATCCAAGCCTTTCTCTTCCTTTCTCTTCAATGCAACAACCTGCAAAACAAAAGTCAAACCTTCCTCAAACTTGTTCGACTACAAATAAAAGGATGGATATTTATAATAACATAAAACATCAACTTGCAATCAGATTTGAAACATACATGAACAAATCATATTTGGGAAAGGAAGAATATATGATATTTATTAATGCATGAATCAAGTACATAAATTATACATGTCTGCACCAAGCACTGTCGTAACCAGACCCTGGGTTCTTGCTCCTCTCTCTTGAATAATAATTCCTCTAGCATTACATTACCAAAAGCTGTCTCCCCTTCTCCAAGGCCCTTCTCTTGTATTTATTGCAAGAGTAGGAGGATAAGTTCGAAGGGTGGCATAGGTAGTTGACGAATTTGGAATAACTCCCAAAACTAATCCATAGTTAGAGTTTTTTATATATTTTTTCAAGATTTCTTAATATACCCATGACTATGATATAGGACAACCTGCGAGTGATTCACGATTATCCTGGCATGCATCTAGCAGGTGAATCTTTTCAAAAGATACCCACGGGTTGTCAGTATAGACACCCGCGGATAACCCGTGTGTTGGCAAGCATAAGAGTTGCGGTTATGCTCTAAAATGGGCAGAAAAAAAATATCTTTTGAGGAAAGGACTGCAAGGCTCATCTCTAAATCATCTAAGGTCAAGTAATCTCTTCCATCCATAGTGTCCTTTTGTGTGACCAACAGGGCAATGTGGTCACGGACGGAGAAGTGCTAATTTGACCAATAACAATTATCAAATGCAGTGTTGACTCTTTCAAGCATTTTCCTGTGTTCTTCTCTTATTTTTGGAGGAGCTGCAGGTTCTTGTGATAGTTCTACGACTCTTGCTTGTATCCCCATGAATGACTTCACTTACTTTCAATCCCTTATGGAGAACTGTCTTCGATTTCTTGAATTTATGGGAGTGAATTGAACATTTCCTCCACTACTTTCTGTAATCTTGAGGCACTATGTTTCACTTCTTCTACTTCCTATCTAAGACTATTACTTCTTGTGACAGCTTCTTTTGCTTATTTTTCCAGATCTGTTGCCTTTTGTACTGTTTTTTCTTGTTCTACCCTCAATCTTAGACATTCGACTTGCAAAAATTCCCTTTCATTATGAATTTTGTGCAAATTTGATGTAGTGGCTTCATATCTCCTTATGATTTATTGTGCAGCAGATGTATGAATCTCATACAATTCATTTATAGATAGAAGTGTTAAAGACAATCCTACATAACTTGTTGATTTTTGTGCCGCTGGGTGGAAAGTTCCAATGTTGCTGATGGAATCTTCAATATTTTATGCGGCAATGTTCCCTGCGTTGCTGAATGCAGATGAGAGCTACTTGGATGAGATTCAGTATTCTTATTTTCTCTAGCAGTTTGTATTTTTTGTCACAGATATGCAAATTTTTCATCCATCTTTAGCATGATCTCTACCTGTTGAGATACGAGATCTTCAACTTCACCTTTTGTGGCTACACGCTCTATGGCTTCTTTTGTGGCATTTCTGATTTATATGACTATTCTATCAAAATCGTTTGGGGTAAGAATACAGGTTGGATTGGGCTTAGAATATTTTCATTTCTTTCTTGTTGACCCTTATGCATTCTTAGTTTATTTTCTCTTTTCATAGGACACAGTCTGTCGAGTGGACTTTACATGAGTTTCAACACTCTTTTCTTCCACTATGGGGACTGCATTGTTGTTCAGTGCAACTTCTTCTTCTTCTATCAAAGGCCTTCTCCATTCATCATCCCATTCCTGCACTATCTGTGCAATATCATCCTTGGAACACATGAACTCCATCCACCGCTTGCTTGGATATCTTTTGAACTAGACATAGGTATAATGTAGCCCAATATTGAAACCGATTATTCCCTTGTATTTCTCAAATATGTGTGGACATATTCGAGGATTTTCTTGTAGAATGTGCTTAATTTCTTCACAGTAGACATAGAAATTGATATCATTCATCTCATGTCTTCATTTATTTGGAGAATCCAACATATTTAAAAAACTAGCCCCCAAGAAGGGTCTTTGGTTTGTGTTAAAGAATTGACTTCCTTCCAGTTCCTTCCAACCAACAAAGGCAATGCATATCAATATCCAGGAGTATCGAAATGGATTACCTTTTCTTGAGCTTCTGTGCAGTATTCAAGAAAATCATTCAACAAGAATGTTTCCCAATTCATATGAACACCTTCTACACATTTTTCTACAGCTGGGATGATCGCTGCTGAGACCTGATCATGGTGCCCCTTTCAAAATAACTTGCAAGCAATAATTTTAACAGCAAATTTCACAGTAGCGTCATTGATTTTAGCAATGGAAAAACCTCTACTGACCCTCGGAGTTCCATATTTTTCAGTAATCCTTTTCCCATCATGCATTTTATCAAAGAGAAGGCTTACATATTCTCCGATGGCAGGTAGACCAGTTATTGATTCAATCAGTGCGACATCAATAGATATTGCTCTGTTGAGCCACAAGAATCCGCCATGTACTTGTGACAGCAGTAATTTTGCACACATCTTTGTGTAATCAGATTTTCCAAAGAAGGGAATTTCTAGCAAGTTCAATTATCCAGACTTAGATAATCCAATGGCCCAATCTTGGAGCACCGTTTCACCAGACTCACTTCTTTCCATGTACTGTGTTTTGACAAGTTCTGTAAATTTCATAGAGTCGTCGATGTCGTATTCTGCAAACACGACCTGGTCTATTGCATCGTATAGGTTTTCTTCAATGGAAACTCCTTCAGATTCCTTATTTTTAGGCAGCCTTGAGCTTTCCAATTTAGGTAGAATGAACATTGGAGCATTAATTTTTCATGAGGGAGTATACTCACGACTATCTTTTGCAGGTGCAGACATATCTATATCTTTGTTACTCTATAGTATTTTGAATGCCATGGTTCTCAAATTTCACTCTTTAACACACTCACTAATATTTTTCCTTGCAGTAATAGACACTAGGTTTCTTACCATAAATGTCTAGGTTTTTTTGAAGGCTAACCATTTTGTCTGTCATTAATGATTTGCATATTTCCCTTGATTTGGTCAGACTTCGATATATTGGAAATTTTCCTAGTAATTTAAGTTGATCGGACTGAATACACTGAACCACTTTCTATCATTAATGTTGTTGTCATTTGAGCATTTATTTTTGTTCGTACTATTACTCCACTAACTCATTAATGTTCCACTCGCTATCATAGATTAAAATGTCACTCACCTACCCTACTGTGATGGGTCTGAATAACGGTGAGTCAATTCCGTGCTAGAGCGGAGACAGATGTGTCTCCCAAGTCCTTTTTCCTTTCATTTTGAAGTATGCTTAGTGCAGGTTCAATATTTTTCTTCCTCCATACCTTTTTGCAAAAGTGATATTTTCTTTGATCCTCAACGGTGTTGTTGTTTGATTCAGAAGCTTTATTAGCCTTCTTTATCCAACATTTTATGGTCTTTATTGACTTTCTACATTCCTGAGCCTTGTGACCAATTTTGTTGCACTTGTAATAGGATACATTGTTGCAATACTTTCCAATATGTCTAGTCATTATGCATTTCCAACATTGAATCGATTTGCGCATGTCCATCCTCTTTATTTCCGCAATCTCCTTCACCATCTTTTCACAATTATTCTCAAAACCTATACCAGTTTTTTTGTTAGGATATCTTTGCTTACTGAGAATCTCATTTAGTACCTTCGTGCTTTTAGAAAATCTTTTTGTCACCATGACTCAGTCTTACATCCTTTTCAATTCTTTTTCCTTTTCTTGTAATGTGATTCGTTGTTCGTCAAGCAATTTCTCATACTCTGAATTCTTTTCTTTGAGAGAGGTAGCCTCTAGTTTACTTGATTGAAGATGATATCAACTATCACGTTGTTTATGTAGATGATATTTTAACAACAGAACTTCCTTGGTTTTTTCTTCCGCGACTTTTCTCAATTCTCCTTTAAGAAAGGTGATCTCATTTTCAATATTTTGATTATCTGCAACTACCTTCTTCAGTTTGGTTTCCAAGGTTTTGTTCCTCAATTTTACATTTTGACTGATCTCATTAACTTCCTACAATTGGTCGGTAAGGGCTGCTACCAATTCCTTGGATTCTACTTCTTTCTTCTTTAATATATTTAAAGTCTTGGTTGCTATCTTCTTAACTTCTTCTATCATCTTTCTCTGTGTTCGAATGATGTCCCGTGCTTCTACGACAGAGATCTTGTCTAAATAGTTGTATTCATGTAACCATGGTTCTTTTCTTAGAGAACCTTTCCTCTCCATAATTGTGCGTTGATCTATCTTACAGATGTTAATCTGTTACTGAAGAGACGCGCTCTGATACCAATTGTTGGAATTGATTTAATACTAAGAGGGGTGGTGAATCAATATTAGCGAAGTTATCAATAGTTTTTACCTTCTTTAACATATTATCCTTTTACTTAATATTTATCTTCAGTTATGCATCAGAAAAATAAACATCCACATATATGCACCACATAAACAACACATAACACACAGGATTTTTACGTGGAAACCCAAACAGGATAAAACCACATAATGCTTCTTTATAAGAAGAAAGAATACGTTCGAGGAAGCACCGACTTCTTATATTTACCAGAACCAACTGGAAGGAGGCACTAACCCCCTAGTTTTGAAGGAACGGACCTAAAGGAAGCTACATCTCCCTATGTTTTCTCCAACACCAACTGGAAGGAGCTCACTGACCCCTTGTATCCTTTGTTTTACAGGCACCAACCTGAAGGATCTCCAACTCCCTGTATCCTTTCCCTGTCCGACCGCCTTGATGTCCAATATGTTTTTACTGTCTTACTGAACTTCAACTCTGCACACTCTTATGATATTCTGTTGATGATTCTGTTGTGCACTATCTTTGTATAGAGTCTATAACATGTTACTGTGTTGCATACATCACTTGAATTCTAAAACTTCTCAAATATACTTATGTTGATGAGTTACTCAATATACTATGTGCTTTTTAATACTACAGTATGTGTTACTGGTTATCTCAATGTTCCTCTCTTCGTGACTGCAATAACCAACTGATACTATGCTTTGATAGTTTGTTATTCGAAGGATGAAGCACTAGTAACAGATAGAACTGTGCACTTATTGATGTGTCTGTTCTAATTAAGTGTTGCAGTGTCTCATACAATCTGCGACATCATGTGCATCAAATGATTCGTCCATTATATTTAATGCATTCATCTTAGATCATCTGCATCATGATGCACTTATCATATTATGTTGTTGTTTTGTCAATGAGCATCAGATAAAGTTATCAACTTCACACACTTTCACTTGTGCTCATATGCATCAGCTAGAAATCTGTGCATTATCTGATAAACTTCGATTATGTCTCTACACTTCTATATTTACAACGTATGTGACTATCATCATTGTTATAGGTCAAATATGCACTTCTCCATCCGTGATCACATTGCTCTATCGATCACACAAAAGGACACTATGGATGGAAGATCTAGATTGAACCTGGATGAAGTATTGCTGAGATCACACTCTTCAGCTGAAAAACTTTTTTTTCTACATTTTTCATGACATGTGCACTACTATTGGCACAGTGAACCAGCGTTCTAAATGCTACTCTACTCAAGGACAACCAGCACACACCTTAAAAAATGTTGCAAATGCTTGTTGTAAAGTGCAAAAGTTGCATATTGTGCACTAGTCTAGTTGTATGAAACCTGTGCACATCTTAAGATGAAGTGAAAAAATATATTAAGATTACAAATTGGGATTAGTTGAAGTTGGTTCTGCAACTTCCCCAACCTCCCAATTCAACCACCTCTCGATTTCAACTGCCCACCTTATCCCATAAATACAAGGAGGATCCATGAGAGAGGAACCTAGAAGGAATGCTTTAACTATTGTTACGCAGGAGGAATTCCCAAGTCATTATGAAGAGCAGGAGCCCAGGAATCGGTTGCAGAAGTGTCTGGCCAGATCAGGTATATCTATACTTATCTACATTTCTTTGACAATAAAAGGTGGAAATACCCTTCCCATCCCAAATTGAATGTCTATTTGATTGAATGTTCATTTGGTTAAATATCTGATTGTACTTGATATTAAGTTGTTTCTGATTTCATTATATTTATTACAGTCAAGATACGCTGAGGAAGATTAACTTTGTTTTGCAGGTTCATCATAGCAGAAGATCAAGCGAAAGCTAGGACCAACCATCGTTAAAAAGGTACAAATTTCGATATCTTACTCTCTTTCCATTTGTAGTAACTAATGCAAGACAATGAATGTATTTACCTGTCACCCCAACCAAGTTGATAGTGTCGTCTCCCCACTGTTAACACCCAAAAAGTGCTCACTAGCTCATTTACCACATTATATGGCTCATTTGTCCATTTTCCTACCATATTTCCATTAAAATCCCGAAAAATCCCATTAAAAAGCCTCCAAAAGGCCTAAAATGCCTCCAAAAGGCCACAAAACCTTCAAAATAGCCTAAAAAAGGCTAAAAAAAACCCCCTTTTCCTCCAAAAATAGCAAAAATCCCCTAAAAAGGGAATAAAAATATAAAATAATGAGGAAAAGGAGGAAAAAACCCTATACAACTGCCCAAAACCATGTGTTTCCTAAAACCATGGGTCAGCACTCCACCACCAAAAAACTATAAATAGGTGATGGAGATCCCTTATTCCATATCCACAATCACAAGCACCCTTACTCTGCCAAAATCTCTCTCGAAACCCTAGTTCACCTTTGAACTATTTTCACCTTGAGAGCCACCTTTGGCCCATCCCCAACATTGGAGAAGGAGAAGGAGCATTCAGAAGCTTGGAGCATCCTCTTGGACACTGCTAAGGGCTTCACCAACCTTGACACTCAAGGTAACATCAATACAAAGTCATTCTTTCATTTTGGTGTTTATGCTTCATGCTTGTCTTAGAAATAATTTAATTTTTTGTTTTTGCATAATTAGTTTAATATACTGAACTGCTACTAAGGAGTCCATTCTCCTTAGTAGGTGCTCATTGGCACAAGCTGGGGGTAAAACCCTAGCTACAGTTTTGGCGACTCCCCTAGTTTTCGAATTTCTGGTTTCCGTTTTTAAATTTTTTCTTTCGGCTGTCCCTTTCGGCCGCTGCATACCGCGTCTTTTTCCTCTGCAGTCGCGTCCCGACCGCGCCTTTCAGGCCTTTACCCGCGATCCGACCGTGGCTCTCAGACTGCTTCCGACGCTCCGCCGGCGGATTCAAGTCTGTTACCTGCGATCCGACCGTGGCTAATCAGCCTGTTTGCCGCGATCTGACTGCGCCTGTCGGCCTTTTTCCTGCGTCGCGACTGCGGCTTTCTGCCTCTTTCGCGCGTCCCGACTGCGCCTGTTAGCCCTTTTGCCGCGACCCGACTGTGTCTTTTTCCATTTTTCCTGCGTCCCGACTGCCACTGTTGGCCCGATAGCCGCGACCCGACTGTGCCTTTTCCCATGTTTCCTGCGTCCCGACTGCCTCTGTTGGCCGGATAGCCGCGACCTGACCGCCGCTGTTTCCCTTAAACCCGCGATCGGCCTGTTCTGATCCGCCACAGACCCGCGGTCTGATTTCTGCTCTTTTCCTGTTTTGAGCCCAGCCCCTCTTGCTGCAATATTTTCTGCATTTGAACAGCCCTCTGTCCCACCTGCAGCCCACTTCCTTACAGCCTTTCTGCAACATAATTTCTGTTCCTTTTACAGAATCTTTTTAAAATTTCAATATTTTTATTTCAGAAAATTTTGCAAGTTCAAAGAATCAATTTCAGCATTATTGATAGATTGGAAGTTGCCCTCCCTTGTGGCACTTCTATTTTTGGGTTCAACACCTCACGAGCACACACTCTGTCACATAAAATCAAGTGAGCCTTAAAAAGTACCTAACTAAACCAACATTCTAACCCCACTTGGGGAACACAAAAGAATCATTGTAGTTAGGTAGGATCAGGGGGATAGGCTTCCAATAACACCCCTTGGTTATTTCACTTGAGACATAGTTGTTGTCCAAATAGGGAACCAAAATCCCCTAGTACTTTTTGGCACGGTCACGACCAGTTTATCAGAGGGCCTCTCCCTTAGGAGGGTTGAAGTCGGGAGACTGGTTCCGGAGGCCTGAGTGGAATACCGCACTCCATTCAGTAACCGAAGGGCTACCTTTCGCGGTTCGCGGGATATCCCTGTATAGGGGTATTGCGGTCAACGAACTAAACGGCAGATTCACCTTTCTGGACGTGTCATGAACGGGGTATCTTAGTTGCCATTCTTCTAGGATTGACTACCCTGTGTCCCTCCCGGTAGGGGGATATCATAGCCACTTGGCTTTCCTACTCATATTGTCTGACTTGGATTTCATCACCTTGCAGAGGATATGTTTAGTTGAGTCAGAATACTTTTAGCTAGGTGTTTGCATGCTCCTTTACCTCCCTTGGGTCTAGTGAGTCCACCATTTTTTCTTTTTAGGAAACCTACTGCTTGTTGGTATTCTGACCATCTTTGTTGTTACTCCACCTATTGTAGCACAGCTGCTGCAGTGGGTGTTTTGAGTTGGTTGTTGGCCTGAGTGCCTTGCTTTTTAGCTCTCCTTCTGCACACTCGGTTGCATTAGGATTTTTGAGCTGTTTTTATACTCACCTCAACCCACAGAGACTAGACACCATCTGTCACCATTGAGTCCCCGAGACATTCTCGGCGCCTCAGGGGCGAGCCCCCACAGCACGGTTCTCTTGACACCACTCGTCATAGATTCCGATCATTGTCCGTTGATACCGCTCATCACAGATCTAGAACCTTGTCACTTGACTCCACTCGTCAGCGACGTAGGTCTCCGTCACCAGATAGTGACGCACCTTACTTTACCTCTGATTCTGACGAAGAGTCTGAGAACCCTATTTATACTGCCCCTACTAGCCCCATGGCTGGCACGACTTCCACTCCATTTGTCATAGGGACCATTGGTGGCACATCCACCACTACACCAGTTACTACACCTGTTTTTGGTATGCCCTCCATGGGGTAACCATCTACCGTTCCCCTCACGGTACCTATTCCCACAGCGGGAATACCTATCCCCACTACATCAGTGGCTCACACTACCCATGGTGGTGCTGGACCATCCTCCACTACCTCAGTTCCCCCACTTGGGGGCACCACCCTAAATCTTGTCCCTCCACTTGGGGGCACTGGCCCCAACTTGGTCCACAGCACTACTGTGTCACAGCCTTCTTCCAGTTTGTCGTTCATGGCTAGCCTCAACCTACCTGACCTGGCCAGATTGACCAACGATCCTATTCGACACGACCCTATGTGGCCTCATATGCCTACCAAACTACCCTCTGACATCCCTAAATTCGAGGGTAAGGCCGGTGAGGACCCACAGAACCACATCATGTCTTTCCACCTATGGTGTTCCTCTAACTCCATTGTGGACGACTCTGTTCGCCTCCGTCTCTTACAGCGCACCTTCACTGGCTCTGCAACCAAGTGGTATATTGAGCAGCCTCATGGGACCCACGCCACCTTTTCTTCCCTGGCCTCGACCTTCCTGCAGTTCTTCCAGTTGCCAGTCCGCTATGACGCGGGCGTTGAGATCCTTCTATCTTGTAGACAAAACACGGCTACCCATATCACGGACCACATCCATGAGTGGCGTAGACGCCGTAGCTTATGCAAGATTAAACTAGATGACCGTATCTTCCTCGATTGGTTCCTCAAGTCCCTGCTTCCTGTCATCGCTAAGGATGTAGCTTCAGAAAGACCCCAGTCTGAAGAAGAGGCCATCCTTAAGGCACAGCAGTTCGACCTCATTTACGCCCAGTCGGGTTACCTTTATACCATTATACCTGACGCCCCTCGCGGCGAGTCCTCCCATCATGATGCGCCGGGGGCATCCCACGCTGCAGATGGTATCATTGGCCGTGTTTCTTCGCATCCCCAAACATTTTCTATAGCACGTCCTACCCCTGGCCCCGACCTGTCGAGGGCTACCTCCCAGTCTGGAGCAACCAACTCATATTCTCCCATGACACATCACCATTCCCATGGACCTTCATGTCCATCTCAGTGCTTCGGGTATGCGACTCCTGCTTATGCTCCTCCAGCCGCCCCTCAGCCTTACTACCATCAGCAGGCTGCCCCCGCTCCTGCGCCTCCACAAGCCCAACCCGCTTATTATCCGCCCCAGGCAGCCCCTGCGGCACATCCACAACCTGCTCCGCAGTCCTATCAGCAACCCCCTCCAGTTGCTGCACCTGCTCAGCCTCAACCTACATATCATCCTCCGCAGCCTGCTCCTGCACCTGCGCAACCTCAAAATCCACCTGCTGCCCAAGGGCAAGTTTACGCCCAACATAACCCGCAGCAAAACCAGAATAACCAACGTAATCAGGGCCAACAGAACCGCGGCAAGGGCCGTAATCGGGGAAACAACCAACCTGCAGACCAAGCTGGTCAACCGGCTAATCCACCTGACAATAACAATGCGGCCCCCGCTAATCAAAACCCTGATCGCCCGCCCAAGCAGGCCAAAAACCCCAATCTGCGAACAAACCACCCTTGTTCTATTTGCGGAGTCTATGGACATTACACCCATGCTTGCCCACACTTGGAGCGAGCTCGGCAGCTTTGGGTTGACGAGGCCCATCGCCAAGGGCATGCGGCTCCCCAAGCACCGCCCAACCCCCCCCAACCTCAGCAACCCCCTTTGGTGCTGCAAAACCCATTACCAACCCAAGGCGTAGTGAACACTCAGCCGTTGGCTCCCCATCAAGCCAATGCGGCCCAACAACAACAGATCACCTACGCTGCTCCTGATCAACCCATGTTCGACTCAGGTACCCACCACTTACTGATGATGTCATCTGCTGACGTCAACCTACAGACCCGTCGGAACCAATATGGCTCCACCTCTGAAGCCACTCCCACGGATAAACCTACTAACGCTCATCCCACCGATCAGGCGTTACGTATACCTCCGCCTCCCATAGACGGCGCTGCGAAAGCACCTCGTTTCCCACTTCGCCGAATCAACAATAACCCTAACGCGCGCGCTGCGTCAAACTACAACATCGTAGACGACCTAGCCCAATCTCCCGCAGCCATGTCTGCGTTGGAAGTCTTGAAAAACTGCCCTTCCCAGCGCAAGACTTTACTTTCCGCCATCGGGGGGATTGACCCAACTGATTCGCATTTGATGGCATTTGATTTAGACCAGTCTGAACCACGCCTACCTTCCAGCTTAGCCTTCCAAGTTACAGTCTCCGTTAGGAATCTTGTTATCCATCGGTGCATCATCGATGAGGGTGCTTCCACATGCGTTATGTCTACATTTGTATGGCAGAAGCTAGGATCCCCTCCTCTCCAGCAGTCCACCACTGCGTTACGTGCCTACGACGGTCGTTCGGCCCAGCCCCAAGGCCTTCTACCCAACGTTCCAGTCCAGTTAGGTGGTAAAACAGTTCTTATTGACATAGAGGTAATCAATGCCCAATTGGATTACAACCTTCTACTTGGCCGCAGCTACATGTATGCCATGCGGGCAGTTGCCTCTTCTGTCTTTCGCACCATGATGTTCCCCCACGAAGGACGCGTGGTTAAGATTGACCAGCTCACCTACTATGATCCCAGTGCTCCGGCGGCACCGGAAAACGTTCTCCCCATGGTTGAACAACCTGTTTCTAGTGCCACCACCTCGTTTGTTTCCTCTACGGGGCTTGGAGTCTACTCAGACGCGCCGATGATCTCCACCTTTCAATCCATTCCTCTGCCATCATCTACGCCCGAAATGTCTGACTTATGTACCTTGTCCCATGACATCCTACCACCTAACAATCAACCATCCTTGTTGCCTAAACCACCATTGGTACCTAGTCACATTGGTGTTACACCGATCCATACGATCCCCTTCCTAGTTCCTCCAGCAGGAGTAGTAAGCGCCCCGGTCATGGCTACCCTTAGCCTCCCTGGGTTAACCTTGGGATTACCTGTATGGTACCTTTCGCCTCCCGTTCTCCCGCCGACACCTGATGTCGTCCTCCAGCCGGTGCAACCCATGGCTACTACCACTCAGCCACCTCCCGGTGTCTCTACCCCTTCGTCCTCCACGACACCTCCTCCTCCTCCCAAACCCACTGGGGGCAGAGGTCCACAACCTTACACTGCTGTCCCACCTCCCAAGACAGTCAAGAACCCTCCAGTGTTTCGTGCTCCTCCCAAATGCTCGCTGTGTGACGAGTTGGGCCATGCGACCCACCAATGCCCACAGTTACCCGCATTGCAGAAGCACATGCAAATGCTCGATGATGACCCCAACATCCCAACTGTCGAACTAAACCCCACTCCTAAGCCTAAAGATAAGTCCCTACGTACCAACCACTCCTGCGCCATATGCGGTATTTACGGGCATTATTCACATCATTGTCCCGATCTCCCGGATTACAGAGCAGCTCTTTATGAGATGAACAATCTGGACCTTGAGACGGCACCACCTACCATTGAGGAGATCTACCCCCCGGTCTCTCCCCCTTCTGAAGAGGTTAATATCATCTACATGGTCTCTTCAACCAACACTTCCACTACCCCCTCGTCAACCGATTTGACGACGCAGACTTTCCGTACTGATGAGGAGATTCTTGAGGCCCTAACTGCCCCGGATTATCCTTGGGATGATATGCACCACCGTTCCTATTTCATCCCAGAAGCGTCTCCCTCTAGCACCGCTACCCAATACGCGGTCGAATCCAAAGACTTCCTCCCCACCAAGGTTGACTGGTTCAAGGACCCTATTCCTGCTCCTGATGCCTTCGAGGAGGGCAACATGGCCAACATCTCACCTGTCATACAAGTTGATATTGCTGCTCCAGGTCGTGCCCCTGAACTCATTACTTTAGGAGCATTCTGCAGTAAACAAGAGATTGAGGACTACACACACCTTTTCAAAGAATTCCGTGATGTCTTTGCCTGGTCCTATACCGAAATGCCTGGGCTTGATCTTGCCATTATCGAACACCACATTGACACATGGCCTGATGTAACCCCTGTTCGTCAGAAACAGCGCCCCATCCATCCCTCAAAGCTCCCAGCTGTCAAAGCCGAGATTGAGAAGCTGCGCAAGGCAGGGTTCATTTATCCTATTGCCTATACCACATGGGTTTCAAACCCTGTTCCAGTTAACAAAAAGCAAGGCACCATCCGCGTATGCACTGACTTCCGTGACTTAAACTATGCTTGTCCCAAGGACAACTTCCCCACGCCGTTCATCGATCAACTCATAGATGCGTGTGCGGGACATGAGGTCCTCTCCTTCATGGATGGTTTTTCCGGATATAATCAGATTCAGATCCGTAAGGAAGACCAGTACAAAACTGCCTTTACTACCCCTTGGGGCACCTTTGCCTATCGCGTCATGCCTTTCGGCCTCAAAAATGCTGGTGCCACTTTCCAGCGGGCCATGACCTATTGCTTCCACGACTTGGTCCATATCCTGCTAGTCTACCTTGATGACCTTACAGCTCGTTCCCGGAAACGATCAGACCACCTTAACGACCTTCGGCAAATTTTTCTGCGTTGTCGCAAATACCAAATTCGCTTGAACCCACACAAGTGTGTTTTTTGCGTACCGGCAGGCCGATTGTTGGGTTTCATTGTTTCCCAGAAAGGAATTACTGTTGACCCTCTAAAAGTCCAAGCTATTTTAGACCTCCCCCCTCCTCGCACGCTCCGGCAGCTCCAAAGTCTGCAAGGGCGATCTAACTTCCTTCGACACTTCGTTCCTGATTATGCCACTACGGTACACGGTTTCTTGCGCCTACTCCGCACCCACGTACCCTTCGTCTGGGATGCGCAAGCAGAAGCTGCATTCGAGGCCCTCAAGAAGGCCCTCACACAAGCCCCTCTGATTTCCCCTCCGGATTTCACTCGAGACTTCATCCTTTACGTGTCGGCCTCCGAGCATGCCGTATCTGGAGTCTTAGTTCAAGAAGACGATTCTCACCAGGAGCACGTCATTTATTATGTTAGCCAGACCTTGTCTGGTCCACCATTACGTTACCCATATGAAGAGAAACTTGCCCTCGCAGTAGTCTTTTCCGTTCAAAAATTGCGACACTACATCTTAATGAGTCATACCACCGTCGTTGCCAACTCTAACCCCATGGTATATCTTCTGAACCGGCGGCTACTCCAAGGTCGTGTTGCCAAATGGGTCATTATCCTCCAGGAATATGACCTTACCTTCAAAACACCTAAGAGCACTAAAGCCCTCGCGCTTGCCCAGCTCATTACTGATCTCCCTTCCCTTCTCCCGGCCAAACCCATCTCCGATGAGTTACCCGACAATCACCTGTTCACTATCTCGTCCGATGACCCATGGTACGGTGATATCTTGTTATACCTACGCACGCAGAAGTTCAGACCCAAAGTTACACGAAATGGACGCCGTCGCATCCGCCACCAGGCCTCTCGATATCTCCTCTTAGGCGATGTACTCTATCGGCGCGGGGTTGACACAATTCTTCGTCGTTGTCTTACCCATGAGGAAGCTGAACACGTCCTTAATGACTGTCATAGCGGTGCCTGCGGAGGCCATTTCTCAGGGATGGCCACCGCCCAAAAGGTCGTCCGCGCCGGATACTTCTGGCCCACACTTTTCACTGACTACATCACTGCGGTCAAACACTGCCATAATTGCCAACTTTTTGCCCCCAAGGCCCGGACACCTCCTGCTCCGTTGCACCCAGTCGTCACCGTTGGTCCCTTTTGTAAGTGGGCCATAGACTTCATGGAATGTAGACCCCAGTCTGCCAACGGCCACAAATATATTGTGGTCGCTGTTGATTACTTTACCAAATGGGCGGAGGCCATGCCTACCTTCAATTGTACCGCTGACACTGCTGCCCGCTTCTTCTTCAACCATGTCATCGCTCGATTCGGGGTTCCTAAGCAGTTAGTCTCTGACCATGGTTCACACTTCGAAGATGCCGTCTGGCGTGAGTTATCCACCCTCCTTAAGTATGAGCACCAATTCTCCTCTGCTTACTACCCCCAAGGGAACGGCCAAGTAGAGGCCATCAATAAAATCCTTAAAACCATCCTCCAACGAACAGTTGACAAGCATAAGTCCAATTGGCACCACATGTTGTTCCCTGCTTTGTGGGCTTATCGCACCTCCACTAAGACCGCCACTGGTTTTACACCATTTCATTTAGTTCACGGTATAGAGTCTATTCTCCCCATCGAGTGTCAGATCCCTGCCTTACAGATCGCCGTTGAGCTTCTCCCTGACACCACCCCCCTCGAGCAACGTCTGCTGCACCTCGAACAAGCCGATGAAGACCGCCGGGCCACTCTCCAGAACATCGAAGCTGCCAAAAACCGCTCCAAAGCCGGTTATGATAAACATGTTCACCCTCGAACTTTCCACGAAGGGGACCTCGTCCTCGCCTATGACCAAGCCCATGACAAAACCGGTAAAGGGAAGTTTGAATCTATGTGGCAAGGCCCTTACGTCGTGCAGACCTGCCTCGGCAAGGGGGCATTCATCTTAGCTGACTCCGAAGGCCGTCCTTTGCGCAACCCTCGTAATGGGTTGTATCTTAAGCGTTTTTACCCATGAAAAAGAAACCCGCGGCCTCATTGGTCTGCGTTGTACAGTACTTTCCTTTTTGTTTTTACTCTGTCATTTTTTACCCATTTTTCAGACGCCACTAGTCGCCTCGGTTTGCGTGCCACATCGGCCGTTCTCCGTTTTTCACATGTTTTATATCATCGGATTCATTTTTCCGAGCTGGTGATGATGCTAGAGATCATTTCTCGCTCTCACCTCCAGATTTTCTGGGCATTTTTCAAAATGCCCCCGTCACCTCGGTTTGCGTGCCACATCGGCCGTCACCCGTTTTTGACATCCTTTATATCGCCGGATTCATTTTTCCGAGCTCGTGATTATGCTTGAGATCATTTCTCGCTCTCACTTGGTACAATTTCAACATTGTGTCCCAACACCTTGCTGCCTCGGTTTGCGCGCCACATCGGCCGCCATCGGATTGTTCCACATTGTTACATGAGCCATTCACTCCTGTCATACTGCAAATGTTTCATTATTTTGCCACCATTTCATCTACCCCGCAAGGAGGTCCATCAGTGTTCCCACCTACCCTCATTTTTGGTCATCATTACTAAACCTTGATTGAACACTTCCTCCTTGCCTGGCCATTCCTTTTGTCCGGTATAATTTTATCCCTTTTTCGGGCCGGACAAGTCCTTTACGAAAAAGGCACTTAGGGAGTTTCCGTTAAGCTCTTTTCTGACTCCTAAAAGAATGAAAAGATCGCCGAGCAATCTTGCTTCCTTTCATGCTCGTTAAAGTACCTGAAAGGGCGTCTATCTGGTATAAGTTTAACCCTTTTCCGGACCTGGTAGACTAATTACGAAAAAGGAATACTCTAGTCACACCGGCTAGAAGAGTTCTTCATTGCATCCTTTTATGCTTCTTTGGGCCTTGGAGACTAAATCTACGAAAAAGCAACCCCCTGGAGTCTTCTTACTTGCTTTCAGACTCTCTAAAATTGAAAGCAACCACGAGCATGAACTGTCCTGGGCTCGGAAAATCCACACGACAGTACCATTCCATCATTTCAGAGTCTTCTTATTTGCTTTCAGACTCCTTAAAATTGAAAGCAACCACGAGCACGAACTGTCCTGGGCTCGTAAAATCCACACGACAGTACCATTTTACACACACTTCTTCTAGTTCCTTAACCCATGAAGAAGTACCCTCCCGTGCCTCCTGGCACTTTGATCTATCATCTCGGCAGCACCCCCAATCAGGTCGCCTTTGTTCAGAGTATTCTGCAGTCTCCTGCCATTTTACACCAGCTTGAGTCTCCCTCAACCAGTTATCCTCCCAGATCCATTACAGCTATGATCCCTTTCCCCTCAGACAGTTTCATATGCTGCCAGATCATTTCCATTATCATACTCTGAACAAAGGAAGTTTGAGTCCACCCACTCTACTTGCCCAGTTGTCCCACCACAGTTTGTTAGTCTTGCCATCAGCACTATCACATTTCGGTCTTGTACCTCGCGCTCCTGTCAAGGAAACATCATTGCCTTGATAGTTGCAGGTCTCCCTCTGTCGACGACAGCTCCTCTATTCCAGAGGATAGGCCCAGAGGTCCCTACGCCTTGGACTTATCACCATCTGTGGTAAGTGCCTACGGATCATTCTGAGAGGAGACATCATTGCCTCTCCGAGTGGTTGTTCCTCACATGCTCGACTTCAGCACCTTGATCGCATCGTTGAGGATCGCGTAGGATTATATTCCATCAGTTTTTTGTCGAAGACCCCGGATTTCCCCCGACTCTAGCACATTGGTGAGTCACTTCGGAACGCCCAGTTGTATGTTCCCGTGGATGTCCGGGCTGCGTTGGCGTTTGTATTCGGAAGCCATCCAGTTTCATGCTTCCTTGAGTACCCAGTTTCAGTTCCCGATCAGTTCCAGTTCAGTGTACCATGGAGAGTTTGACCCCAGTCACTATGATCCAGCAGCTCATCAGTTCCTTTGGTACCACACTCAGTAGCACTGTTGATTGTTCCAGTGTATCAGTTCTGCAGTTCACACATGATCCGTTCAGCAGTATGTCCCAGATTTGTGTCCCCTCTGGACTCTTATGATGTACACAGTGGTCATGTATCTTACAGGTCCCCCTTTTCAGGCCTTATAGTTATGGTTATGTATCTTGATACGAGCATGGGTATGCCCGCCTCGTCCATATATTGAGATTATTCCTCAGTCAGTATTTGAGGTCATGTATATTTCAGGTCCCCATTTTTTGGACCCCATCGTTGTTATTATGTTATATCCTGATACGAGCATGGGAATGCCCGCCTCGTCCATATGATCAGATGATTCCTCATCCTTTATTGAGGTTATGTACTTTTAGTTCTTGCAGTTGTTCGGGATCGTTGTTCCGGGCTCCAGTTTGTTTCTTCTCTTCTCTCCACATCCCAGGAAAACCATTCATGACTTATGATGTCCATCGGCCATACGATGAGCTCCTGCCCTCGCACATCAGGGGGCAATCTGTTAACACCCAAAAAGTGCTCACTAGCTCATTTACCACATTATATGGCTCATTTGTCCATTTTCCTACCATATTTCCATTAAAATCCCGAAAAATCCCATTAAAAAGCCTCCAAAAGGCCTAAAATGCCTCCAAAAGGCCACAAAACCTTCAAAATAGCCTAAAAAAGGCTAAAAAAAACCCCCTTTTCCTCCAAAAATAGCAAAAATCCCCTAAAAAGGGAATAAAAATATAAAATAATGAGGAAAAGGAGGAAAAAACCCTATACAACTGCCCAAAACCATGTGTTTCCTAAAACCATGGGTCAGCACTCCACCACCAAAAAACTATAAATAGGTGATGGAGATCCCTTATTCCATATCCACAATCACAAGCACCCTTACTCTGCCAAAATCTCTCTCGAAACCCTAGTTCACCTTTGAACTATTTTCACCTTGAGAGCCACCTTTGGCCCATCCCCAACATTGGAGAAGGAGAAGGAGCATTCAGAAGCTTGGAGCATCCTCTTGGACACTGCTAAGGGCTTCACCAACCTTGACACTCAAGGTAACATCAATACAAAGTCATTCTTTCATTTTGGTGTTTATGCTTCATGCTTGTCTTAGAAATAATTTAATTTTTTGTTTTTGCATAATTAGTTTAATATACTGAACTGCTACTAAGGAGTCCATTCTCCTTAGTAGGTGCTCATTGGCACAAGCTGGGGGTAAAACCCTAGCTACACCCACTATAAGGTATTTTTCCTGTACAACAGACTGGCGACTCCGCTGGGGAATAACCGGTTGTTTTTCTGCTCTAGGGGACCTTGCTAGGTTTTATTCCAGTCTATTTCAGTCTTTTGTTCTCTGAGAGGTTTTATAGGTCATTTTTTCCTGTTCTTTTTATCTTGATTCATCTCAGTCTGCTTCAGCAAATCCTTTTGTTTGCTTTAAGTCTCTGTGCGCTGGTTTGATGTACTTACAGTAGTGCATTTTTTGTCATGAACATTGCTTTGTCTCAAACACAGTAGTGCAGTTCCTGTGACAGGCTCTGGTTTCTATACCACACAGTAGCGCACTTTTCCTGTACATTCAAACCTTATGTTAGGGTTTACTTCCAAGTTATAGGGTCTACTTCTATCCTTTTGCTTTGCTTCTTTGACTGAATCCTGAGACTTGTATGTCATTTTTTGAGTCTTGTTTGCCTCTCTAAAGTCCTATAGTTTTCCTTTACTTGCTTTATCACTTGTTTAAGGTGTCTTTTCTGTTTTTAAACCCTTTTTAAGGTTGTGCGCTACTCCCTGCTAGACATAGCTATGCACTTTTTTCCCTAGACGCTTGTTGCGGTTATACAGACCTACGTTTGGAACGCTTGTTGTCTGTGGCAACAGTAGCACACTTTTACTGTGTCTTGTCCTTTTTATTAGGGTTTGATCCCAGTTTGAGTTCTTAGGGTGGCTTTGAAAGGTTGTTTAGTCTAGATACCTTCTGAATATCTATTCAAATCAGTCTAAGTGAGTTAAAGCTTTCTAGTTAACTTTTCCTTTGAGTTTTTGTTTGGTAGGGTTACTTGTGGTTTGCTTACCTGCTCCTTTGTTTGGAAAGTGTTTTCTTAGGTTTTGGTACTTAGGAGCAGCCTTTTAGGTCTGTCTTTCCGTTGCAAGCATCTCTTTTCCCTTCTTATTTTACACTTTGTTCCAAACCTTGAGTTGGTTCATCGAAACAACTCGGTAGGTGGAGTCTTTCTCAAGTCTTCTTTATTTGATTTTTTTTTAGCCATTAGGTTGTTTTTCCTTACTCACACTTTGCGTTAAGTCTTACTTGTTTCCTTTTTCAAGTTCATTTTCTGTTACAAATATTAGAAAAGACAAAAATTGAAATTGGTAGCTTAGTAGTAATATTTATCATTTTCTTTTCGAAGTAGCATAGATCGTTTGCTTTGAAAAACTAAAAGAAAATTACAAAGAATTTATTTAGGATTGCCTAGTTTCAGTTTTGAAGAATATAAACGAAAAGAAAAGAGTCTTTTGTGAATTTAAAAGCATTATTTTATATGCACTTCGCTTTCTATCGAAACCATTCCACACACTTCACTACCCTTATTGAGTAAAAAGTAGCCCTTAAAAAGAAATCTTAATAAAATTTACTAGCAACTTTTTATTTTTAGGTATACACATCATAAACTAGCTTAGGCTAGGGTTTTGGGGTAAATCACCTTAAACTACCCGAAATCGGTTTCATTACTCAACAATCATAGTAAGATTATCTATTATGTAAATCCACCTCTATCAAAATGTCTTGGGAATGCTGTACTCAAACCATAGTTAAGAACGAGGCCGTGGACAATTGGAACTGTTGAGGATACCCCCTCACTTTCCTCTCAACCATAAACCAGAGCTGATTCGCGTACGGGGGTTCACTAGTACTTTCAAGTACTTTTGGACTTCGGGCTTTGCTACCCTTCCCATGCATCTTAGCTAGGCCGATAACTGTTCCCCCAGGTTTTTTCGTATTGGTGATATCCTTAGTATCATAACCCTAGGGCTCTACACAGGTAGAGTGGAAGGATATTTCCACTTCACCTCGGACAGACGCAGAAGGTAACCCTTTGGTAGTAATCCCGGGAGGGCGGTTTGGTGATTCAAATGCTTGCACCCAAAGGACCTCCATTGGATGACGTGTAACTGACCGTCGATACTCTATTGGTTTTTTATGGGACCTCATCATCCCAGACTTACTTCTGAGAGTATTAACTTTGTTTTCTTGGTTTTGATCACTTTAGGACATTTTTAGTGGTGTGCTCTTTGTGTTGCTTGTTTTTAGTTGGCCTTAGATATTTATGACCTGTTGAGTCGGAAACAATGGATAGCATCCTAGTGGGTACCCATCAAGGGACCCCTGTTCAAGGGGCTCCTTTTGCTTTTCCATTCATTGGGAATATTGGTACTCCTTTAATGGCTACCTTGAATCTTCCGGGATTCACTATAGGGATACCGGTTTGGTTGTTTTCCACTTTGAGCGCCTTGCATGCTCCTAATGCTTCTCAAGTAAGAACCTCACATAAAGAGCATCAGAACCCTATGCATGCTTCACCAGTAACATCTTCTCCTCCTCCTTCTACCTTATGTGGTGAAAGTAGTAATACTAGTAACCAGTAGTATAAAAGGAATAGACGGAGGAAGAATAGGAAGAAGATGCCAAAGCAAGGGGGCAGCCACCCATCCTCTGGAAGTCATTATGGGGGCACCCACCCAACCTCTAGAGGTCATGTTGGGGGAACTCTTTCAGTCACGGTAAATCATATTGAACCTATGAAACCAGCCTCTGGAGGTCATGCTGGGGGCACCCACCCAACCTCTGGAGGTCATGCTGGGAGCAAAATTTCAATCACTGCAAATCATACTGAAAGCATGTCTTCAACCATTGTTTCTCATGTTGAGGACACGTCATTGATCACTGCTGGTCATATTAATGACAAGTCACCAATTACTGTGAGTCATACTGGAGACACTAAATCATCCACTGCAAGTCATGCTGAGAAATTTGACATTGTCGACAAACCTAATAAAAAGAAGCTTAAGTTCCCTTGTAAGTTTTGTGAGGGATACCACCTGACCTATTTGTGCCCTGTACTTCCATAAGTGCAAAGAGTGTGGTCCATAGTGTTGGGCCCTGGAAATGCCCCTTTTTTACCATACATATTTCATCATTTTTCCCTGTTACACCCTACTTTCATAAACCATTTACATGCCTTTTTCCAGATCAATCAGCAATCCTGACAAGGTATAATTCATTATTGCTTTATTTAATTAATGCCTAAGATTGTTATGGTTATGAATTCTAGCCTTCTATTTATGCTAACTTGTGTTGATTTTATTAAGTTAAGATCAAAGCACAGGTGTATCAGTTGCAATGCCTTGGGAAAGAATCATACGTGGTGCCAGCAGTTACTCTTCTAACTTGATTCCTCATATTTTCAAGGGACAGCACATCTCTCCACGTGAAGCTGTAGCAGGTTGTTGAAACAGAGCATAGCTACAATAGACAAGATGCCTCCCAATTTGTTAAACCGTTGATCCATTGATCACCAGAGTAACATCATCCTTCATGTTTTAACAACCTCATTCATTTCAGCTATAACAGTTTAGTTGTAACTCTGCAGCATGAAGATCGGGGATCTTCATTGCTGCACGAAATTAGTGGATCACGAATCGTATTCCTCATGTCTAAATATGGGAAGTCTCTCAAAGTCTGGGGTTGGATAATTATCATTCTGTACGGGTTGTAACATAGAACTGAGACTGAGAATTACCATCTTTAATGAAGAGCAGAGTTACTTTTATTTATGTGTCTTAATTTGTGGTAGTTCACAGCGTCTCTGTTAGAAGGTCGGGGCCCGCCTTCTCACAAAGATTGCCGAGTTAAGTAGGTAGTTAGATTTATTCATTTCCTGTTGTGTGTTGTGAAATTGCATTAGGTGTATTTCTAATAGCTGCAACAGAGAGTTTATGATTTCATTCTTTATTGGTAGTTTATTCTTTGCATTACGAATAGCTGCAACTGCGTGGTGTGACAGTCAACTGTGTAGGTTAGTTTGATTAATGCATGTGTGTTAGAATCAGATGTTACAGCCAAGCTCATCTTCCATCCCTTTCAATCATTTATTCTTCTTAGGATTTCCAATGGTTATCAATTTACAGTTCTGGCTTATTTCTTAATTCTGGTTGTTGTTGTATCTTTAATTGAATTCATAGATTAGGCAGATTATGGTTGAGTTATAGTAGTTGTTGGATGAATCATTTTGGTAAAGATTGAATATTGTAGTTTGATAATTATAGGATTTAACTTCTTGCAAAAATAATCTAGTTCATTTATATTCTTAGATCAGTAACTGCTAGGTTGATTCCTATAGGAAGGTAGATGCACTTTGAATTCCTAGATGTGTGAGTTAGATTAGTTTTCTTTATGGAATGAGTTTGGCTGAGCAGATAGGTAAGATTATTATCTCCATTCACTCAATCAACTACTGGAAATGTTTATGGATAGATTGTGCTTATTGTCATTGAAATAAAAGACCTCCTTGGGTTTGACAATTTATATTGAGCATCCTGTGTGTTAGTTGTAATTAATTAGCATATAGGGTGACCAACATTTTGGCGTCGTTGTCGAGGATAGTAATTGATAGACATAGTTAGTAGTTGGTTTTATTTGATTTCATTTTAGTTTAATCATTTACAGCATGCATGAATACAAGAAAAACAAATCGAAAACCCCCTTTGAATACTAACACTGTAGGTGGAAGAGGTCGAGGTCGTAATGCAGGTCTGGGGAGATCAACATTTATCGACAATATAATTGATAAAGCCGATTCTTCTACCAGACCACCACGGATGTCTACAGGGAGAGGAAATTATGTTCCTAACAATCTTGAGAATTCAGCATCAACAATGGAGAACACAACGGGACCATCCACTCCCAGCAGAGAAAGGAAACCTCCTGAAGACAAGGGAAGCATTGTGGGTGCACCGGATAGAGAGGAGATTTATCATATCAACGGAACCATAGTTACTAAAGAAGTGTGGTTGGAGACTCGCTGAGAAGCAGAGGAATAGAGAAGGCGAGAAGAAGAGAGTAGGAGAGAAGAAGAAGCAAGGGCAGAGGAAGAACGCATAAAGGAAGCCATTAAATTCTGGACTAACAACATGGCTAATAGAGAACAGGAAGGCGAGAATGAACATAGGGAGAACTAGGAAGAGGAAGTGGAAGATAATCATCCTGGTAACACTGTGGCCACATTATAATTCCCTATCCTCTAGACACCTGGAGCAGCTCCTATGAAAAGCATCTCACCATCAGTTCTCCCGAATTTCCATGGTAAATCTTCTGAAGATCCTGATGAATTTATTTTTGAGTTTGATATCCTCTGTCGCAGCTATGATTACACCTCCAGTGCTCAGAAGCTAAAATTATTCCCAGCCACCTTGAAAGGGAATGCTCTGCGCTGGTTCATGAGTCTAGGTCGTGAGACCATTACTACTTGGGACCAAATGAAACATACCTTTCTTTCTAAATATCAAGAATATTGTAGAACCAAGGATAGAAAGGAAGAGTTGTTTAAAATGGTTCAGAAGGAAGAAGAGAGCTTGGAAGACTTTGTGGAAAGATTGTTGTACAATTTACAAAGGTTTGGACACACTGAGATTGGAAAAGATGTACTTAAGATTATTTTTCTACGAGGAATTAGGGAAGATTGCCTTGATATGTTGAATTTGTTGGGGAAATGGGACATCTCAAAGGAACCATTCGATAAGATCGTTGAATTATGTCGAAGGTACTCAAGGGGGTCCTCTAGAACTAACAAATGAGACAAAGATCAAGATCAGGATGTCTTCACTAGGACACAGAAGTTAGCTAGTGGAGGAGCCACTCGAGTAGAGATAGGAAACTTACTGGAGAATTTTAAAACTGATATGATGAGCTACATTTCCTCGGAGTTAGATGTCTTAAGAGAAAAATAAAGGCAAGTGGTAGAGGATCTTACACTTGGTGTATTATGTCCTAAATGTAGGAAAAAGCACCCACTGAAGGAATTCCCACTGGACAAGGCAGAGATGTGTAGGATATGTGAGTTGGAGCATGACACTAAGGAATTTACCTCACTACCCAAGGTCAAAGCAGTCCTGCAGGCATCCACTTTGGATGTGGAATAAGCTTACTTTATTGCACAGAAGAAACCCTGGCAGCCTCGCAATCAAGGTATGAATCAAGACCCATCATTTTTTTTGAATAATATGAATGGTATGAACAATATGAATAATATGAATACACGATTCCCTTCACATTATTCTGGTAACCAGTGGCATCCATCTCAGAATCCAATGCAAAATCCCAATTCTTGGACGCCATGGTCACAACAGTCAAACAATCAAGCTCCCTAGAATTCCAACTGGAAAAACTCTTACCAAGTAATTTTCCCCATCACCAGACTCATTACCAACAATACCCTCCTCAATAGTATCCTCGCCAACAATATCAACAGCCACAGCTGCCATTCCAAAACAATGCCGCACCTATGAATGCACCACTTCGACCACAACTACCTGCACAACCTAACCCAACCCAAATAATAATGCAGTTCACCAGTTTGAGACTGCCAACATGCCTGCGTATTACATCTCCCAAGTTCCCTGCAATGATATACAATTACGATCAAGGAGGGTAGTGGAACCCATCATCACTGAGGATGTTCCATCCACGGTGATTGAAACTGGAGTGAATCAGCACTATGAGAATATGGTTCATTCAGCAATCCCCATTATTGAGGATGCTGGCATTCCTACCGAAATAGTAGCTGAAACTCAGGAAGTAACACACGATGAAGCATAGTCTACACATTTGATGAGAGAAATTCCATACCCTGAATGATTGGCCCTACAGAAAACAGTGGAGTAGCCTCAATTCAATCTCTTAGGAGAATTGAAAATTTTGTATGTTAAAATTCCACTGTTACAAGCCCTTCATTAGGTGCCCATTTATGCTAAGACTGTTAGAGACTTATGTGTCAAGAAACCAGGAAGAAATCCTAGGGATCCTCCCACTGTCCATGTATTGGGAAAAAATTTTGAATTGATAATGGGGAAGACGCCTGTGGCAAAATACAATGACCCTAGAAATCCTACTGTGACAATTCACATAGGAAACACACAAATCCCCAACGTCTTGGTAGACTTAGGTGCAACTATTAACATTATGACCATAGAAACTGTGAAGAAACTTGGACTCACTAACCTTCGGTCAACCCCTACCATCTTAGAACTTGTTGACAGATCAACAATCAATCCTGAGGGGATCCTAGACGACCTTGTAATCTTTGTTGACTCGTGGGAATACCCTACGGATTTCCTGGTGTTATAGCCAAAGTCCCAGTTGGAGAGACACCCGCTGATTCTAGGGAGACCGTGGTTGGCCACAGCAGATGCATGTATCAGCTGTCGGTCAAGATCTATGACCATATCAGATGGGACTGAGATCAAAAGACTAACCTTATATCCTCCAGCTCGACCAAGCACAGAAGTTGAAACTCCACTTTGGGTGGATTTGGAGGAGGAGGAAGGTGTTCAGTTGTTATTAACTATAGGGAGAGCCTTAACGTTTAAAGATGAAACAGAGGACGATGTCATTAACAGTTTCATCAGTGAGCCCACGTCCGTCAATAAGCATGTTTACCAGATTCTTAACAGTAAGTTAGATGAAGCAGAACAAGAAAATCTTACAGAAGAAACTCTAGTTAGTGATGCTAGTATAATTCCAGTACTCAAGAATTCAAAAAGTGTACCAGTAGAAATTGAGCCAAGTAAAACATTAAACATCAATCCAAACCTTGAGCCTGGTGAGATGGAACATCTGATCACTTTGTTGAAACAACATAAAGGAGCTTTCGCTTGGGAGTTTACAGACATGAAAGGAATTCCTTCTAATCTGTGTACCCATCATATTTATATTAAGAGAAACTACAGGCCTGTGTGTCAACCACAACGAAGGATGAACCCGAACCTAAGGGACATAGTGAAAGAGGAAATCCAAAAACTTTTGGAAGCATGATTTATATACCCAATTTCAGATAGTGAGTGGGTCTCTCCACTCATGATTGTGCGAAAGAAGAATGGGAAATGGAGGGTCTACGTGGATTACAGAGAATTGAACAAAGTAATGCAAAAAGACCACTTCCCCTTACCTTTTATCGATCAAGTCCTTGATACCTTGTCTGGGAAGAAGTATTTTTCCTTTCTGGATGGCTTTAGTGGTTATAACCAAATCCAGATTGCTCCAGAAGACCAAGACAAAACCACTTTCACCTGTCCCTGGGGCACTTTTGCATATAGGGTACTTCCTTTTGGATTGTGCAACGCACCAACCACATTTCAAAGAGCAGTGATTGGAATCTTTTCAGAGATGGTAAACGATTGCATGAATATTTTATGGATGACTTCACTCCATACGGTAGTAGTTATGAAGAAGCACTGAAAAATTTAGAAAAGGTTTTGAAACGTTGTGAACAAAGCCAGCTCTCTTGAAGCACTGAAAAGTGCCATATGATGATGAGCGAGGGCATAGTTCTGGGGCACTTCATCTCTTCTTATGGTATCCAGGTAGACCCATCCAAAATTAAGGTAATTGAAAATATACCAACTCCTGGAACACAAAAAGATGTACGTATCTTCTTAGGGCATGCTGGCTATTACAGAAGGTTCATAAAAAAAAATTCCAAACTAGATTCTCCTTTGTTTACCTTGTTTATGAAGGATGCATAGTTTGTTTGGAATGATGCATGCCAAACAATGTTTACTAAACTTAAGAAAAGGATTTCTACAGCACCCATCTTACGAGGTCCCAACTGGGCTCTTCCTTTTCATATCTCTTCAGATGCTTCAGACACTGCCATTGGAGAAGTTTTAGGACAGCAAGAAGGTAATGCCCCATATGCAATTTATTACATTAGTAAGAACTTATCTCCTACTGAACTAAACTATACTATCACATAAAAAGAATTCCTTGCCATAGTTTATGCCATCAACAAATTTAGACATTACATTATTGGATACTCCACTTTTGTGCACACTAATCATTTTTCCATCCAATATTTAATGAATAAACCAATCACGAATGCTAGAGTTACTAGATGGTTGTTACTGTTACAGGAATTTGACATCACAATTATTGATAGGCAGGAAAGGAAAACGTTGTTGCAGATTTTTTATCTCGACTTACTAATAGTGATGACAATTTACCAATCGAAGATTCCTTCCCTAATGAGCATTTGTTTGCAGTATCAGCTCATTCCCCATGGTATGTAGATATTGCTAACTTCTTGGTTGCAGGTAAGCTACCAGCACATATGTCAAAGAGAGAAAGAAGAAAGATCATACAACAGAGTGTTAGGTATTGCTGGATTGATGGACATCTTTTCTACACAGGGCTTGATTTAGAAATCAGAAGATGTGTTAGAGAAGATGAAATTTTCAGTATCCTTAAAGCTTGCCATGATGAGCCCTGTGGGGGACACTTTGCTGTTAAAAGGACAGGTCATAAGGTTTTGAGGATGGGTTATTTCTAGCCCACATTGTTCAAGGACGTAAAGAAGTATGTTCAAGAATGTGATAGCTGCCAAAGGATGGGCCAACCCAACAGATTAGATGAAATTCCTTTGCAGCCACAGCTCGTGGTTGAACCATTTGACAGATGGGCTCTAGATTTCGTAGGGCCTATCAACCCTCCCTCAAAACAGAAAGTTCACATCTTGGTTTGCATGGATTACATGACCAAATGGGTGGAAGCTATATCCTTGGTTAAGTCTAATGATCAAGCTATGATTGATTTCCTGTATGAAGAAATTTTTACTCGGTTTGGATTACCCAAGGAAATCATCACAGATAGTGGACCACAGTTTGTGTCTCACAAACTGGAAGCGCTATTACATAAATATCATATTTAGAATAGAATAACCTCGCCATATCATCCACAAGCCAATGGCCAAGTGGACAGTTCAAACAAGGTTATCGAGTCTATTTTGACAAAGACAGTGAAAAGCCATCGTAAAGATTGGGCTGAGAGACTTCCAGAGGCACTATGGGCCTATCGCACTACATGGCGTAACACCACTCGTTTTTCCCCGTATGAATTAGTATATGGTAAGAATGTTGTTTTCCCAATTGAGTTTGAAATCAGAACCTTGAAAACAGCTGTAGAAGCAAATCTTGATTTATCAGAAGCTCAAAGGAACCGACTAAATCAGCTCAATGAATTGGATGAGAAGTGCACAGCAGCAACAAATCAAACAGCTTTGATCCAACAGCAGTGCTCGAAATGGCATGATGGATTTATCATAAAGAAGGCCTTCTGAGAAGGATACTGGGCCCTGTTATATGATTCTCGATTCAAAAGGGTTTCAAAGGCAAACTACGCACTCGTTGGTTGGGACCTTATCAAATAGATTGTGTATTTGACATTGGAACAGTTTGATTGATCACCATTGGTTAAAAAAAGACACCATTATTCGCAAATGGTCATCAGTTGTGACTATATCACAAACCGATCTCAAGGGATGCTTTCGTTTCTCAGGTTGCAGCAGATCCAGATTATCAGTTAACGCCAAGGCAGGGATTTTTCTCAACCCCTGTGAATTTTTAAGAACTGCAATATTCACACATAATTTGTACATAAATAATTCATTTTTCATTATGTATTTTATCTATTTTTCACTTTACATTTTATCGGGTTTGTTTTGAAGAATTGTGTGCAGGAATTAATTTAAGGAATAGCAGTCGTGACTGAGCCATACAATTGCAGACACCTTGCATTGTTTTCCTAATTTAATAAATCTCTTTGAAGAAGATGGATGATTCGCTAGCTTTCAGCTACCAGCTGAAAATTTGCTTGTTACTTCATTTTGCACAGCTGTGACTCCCTGCCTTGCTCATTTTTCCTATTTTCACAGCTGTAACCCCGCCATTTTCCATTCACTTCACTTTTATGTATTTTATCTATTTTCACTTTGCATTTTATCAGGTTTGTTTTGAAGAATTGTGTGCAGGAATTAATTTAAGGAACAACAATCATGACTGGGCCATACGATTGCAGACACCTTGCATTGTTTTCTTGATTTAATAAATCTCTTTGAAGAAGATGGATGATTTGTTAGCTTTCAGCAGCCAGCTGAAAATTTTCCTGTTACTTCATTTTGCACAGCTGTGACTCCTTGCCTTGCTCATTTTTCCTATTTTCGTAGCTGTAACCCTGCCATTTTCCATTCACTTCACTTTTCCAGTAGTTGCGACTCCGCTACTTTTTCCCATTCTTCCAAATTTTGCAGCTGCAACTCCGTTATTTTTATCCATTTCACTTTTTCCCAGCAGCTGCAACTCCACTGTTATTTCCTTTCTGCCAAAGTTTAGAGGCCGCAACTCCAATTATTTCTTATCCATATCACCTTTTTCCAGCAGCTACAACACCGCTATTTTTTCCTATTCCTCCAAGTCTAGCAACTGCAACACCACTAGTTTTGCCTATTTCGCCAAGTCTAGCAGTTGCAACACCGCTATTTTTGCCTGTTCTGCCAATTTTTGTGGCTGTGAATCCACCGTATTTCACCGAACTCTACTAAGTTCTTTCGACGACTCTGTTGTATTGGCTTGTTTTCCAATTGCCTCGCCAAATCCTCTTATTCATCAACTACAACTCTGCTAGATTGTCTGCCTCCTGGAACAGTCTCGCCATCAATGATCTGAACTAGCTCTCATTTAAATGATGACTCCACAGTTCCAATCAGAGTCTGCCAAGAACGAAGGAAATTATTGGGCCATCTTGCTTTCCTATCAACGTGAATGTACTTATCATCTTGGTTGGCGGTGTCTAACTCATCTTGGCACACGCGTATTTTACCAGTGATGCAACTATGAAATATCATGCCATGGCAGAATGGCGGCTTGACCATTAATTTTGAAGGTACGGGTTCTAACTATAATCATGATTAGGCATCTATTGACATCGCAATAAATAATGGTTATACTCATTATTTATCCATGTCATCGATCCATAGAAAATCAACTGAACCAAAATCATGCGTAAAGCTGTTACCTGTACTTATGACTATGACCGCCATTCTACCTGACTTGTGCGATAATCCTACCACAGGTTTTATCCCAAAACTAACTATGCCACCTTTCCAACAAGGCTCAATTCAAACTTCGACTATCCATCAACCGTGTCTGCATGCAGTCAGTTTGATGTTTGAGACTATTACTGGTGCCTTCGTTATAACATTTCGCAAAATTTCAGTGGTATGGGTATTCCTGTGAGATATGAGCCTCTAACAATAGAATCTCTGTATAAAAACAAAGATGTCTTTGTTATTTTTCAAGAAGCAGGATGGACGGATTATTTTCAACGCCTGAATGGTTTTCATGAGGAAACGAACCTTGAATTTGCTCAAAATCTGACGAGCACTCATTCAAAGGTTCGAGGAATAAGGGTAGATGTTTCAGAGGAAATCCTGGTGGAGGTAACGGGATTTCCCAGAATCGAGCAGCGCTGGTTTAGTCGAAAACGCTATCATCCGATTGCAATTGAATATTTTATGGCAATCGGAGAAAGTGTTTGACCAATGAGCAGAGGAACAACATTGGAAACCCTTCCAAGTCCTTGGGACCAAGTTGCAATATTTTTGGGAGATATATTACATGCGAGGGAAGGTATGGTGTTGTTTATATTAATGAATTTTTACTCCTATCACATCTACGTCATCGTCGGCTGTTAAACATGCCATACTTTCTTTTTCACTCTCTGCAACGCATGGCCTACTATGTTAGAGGTGCTCAACACCCCTTATCATCCCTCACAAATCATGGGCTAATTAAACTACTGGTCTTACGGGCCCTTGCACAACATAATTTGACATGGGAACAACTTCTGGTTCGCCCATAGGGACCCCGTGAACTTCCCTTAAAAATAGTGGATGAGGACTGGGGTTCCTCAAACTCAGTTGGGGGGAGAGGAATTGGAACACCAAAAGTTCGATTGGAGGATGAAGAAGAGATAGAAATAGAGGAGGATGAAACGGGGGAAGCTAAAACTAAAATAGAAGATGAAGAACATCAAGCAAAAGCAGTATCAGGAAGCAGTCTAGAAGCTTTGAATGTGGAATCTTCTCTCGAAATCATAAGAACTGTAATCAAAAGGAGGGATTCGGCCCTGTTTCTAAGGCGACAAGATTTTCCCTGCCTTAGAATAGGAAGGAAGGGCCAAACATCTAGCCCAGCGGAAAAGAAAAGAATCAAGATTGCTACGGCAGCAGAAGCGGGTCATCTGATCGGGGTAGATATTGGGATTCCTATCTTAAAACCTCGACCACCTGTTGATGTAGAAGAACCTGCTGATACACAAGAACCTGGTATAGAAGAACCTCAATTAGAGAATCTTCTTTTTGAAAACACGTTGTTAAAGGGGGAGGTACAAGTTCTTCATGCAAAACTAGAGATATGGAAGGAGACATGCAGAAAACAAGCAAAGAAGTATGTGGATACAGTGGGGGAGGCTACAGACCAATCGGAGAACTTATCTTCCATTTATGGGAATGAAGGACGGCAAGAATTGATATGCCCGGAATGTGGGGATATCTTTAATTTGGCAGGGAATAAAGTTACAGTACTGGATTTAGTGGTACAGAGATCTTCAGGAGCAAAACAATCAGAGTAATTATTTCTAGGCTCAGTCTCATCGTTTCGAGGGCATTGAATCAACTCAGCAGGCTAAAAGAATCAGGAAACAGGATGTTGTCACACAAGAACCAGCATCCTCCAAAATAATTTTTTGTTGAAAATGCAATTCAGATAAAAGATGTGAGAATGGGATGCAAGGAAAAATGTTGTTACATAAGAACCAATATTATGAAAAATTTGATGATTTTCAATATAGGTTGAAGCTGGTAAAGGTAGGGGGATGTTGTCATACAAGAACCAGCATTCCCAATGGTTAATTGTCAAAATTGATTCCCTTAACTTATCTACATAATATGAACGAGGATTAGATTCAGAATCAAACTAATCAGTTGTTGCATGAGGACATGCAAATGGATAGTTGGGGGGATATGTTAGGCCCTGGAAATGCCCCTTTTTTACCATACCTATTTCATCATTTTGCCCTGTTACACCCTACTTTCATAAACCATTTACATTCCTTTTTCCAAATCAATCAGCAATCCTGACAAGGTATTATTCATTATTTCTTTATTTAATTAATGCCTAATATTTTTATGGTTATGAATTCTAGCCTTCGATTTATGCTAACTTGTGTTGATTTTATTAAGTTAAGATCCAAGCATAAGTGTATCAGTCGCAATTCCTTGGGAAAGAATCATATGCAGTGCCAGCAGTTACTCTTCTAACTTGATTCCTCATATTTTCAAGGGACAGCGCATCTCTCCATGTGAAGCTGTAACAAGTTGTTGAAACGGAGCATAGCTGCAATAGACAGGATGCCTCCCAATTTCTTAAACCGTTGATCCATTGACCGCCAAAGTAACATCATCCTTCATGTTTTAACGGCCTCATTCATTTCGACTGTAACAGTTTAGCTGTAACTCTGCAGCATGAAGATCGGGGATCTTCATTGCTGCACGAAATTAGTGGATCACGAACCGTATTCCTCATGTATAAATACAGGAAGGCTCTCAGAGTCTGGGGTTGGATAATTATCATTTTGTACGGGTTGTAACAGAGAACTGAGACTGAGAATTACCATCTTTAATGAAGAGCAGAGTTACTTTTATTTATGTGTCTTAATTTGTGGTAGTTCACGGTGTCTCTGTTAGAAGGCCAGGGCCCGCCTTCTCACAGAGATTGCCGAGTTAAGTAGGAAGTTAGATTTATTTATTTCATGTTGTGTGTTGTGGAATTGCATTAGGTGTATTTCTGATAGTTGCAACGGAGATTTTATGATTGCATTCTTTATTGGTAGTTTATTCTTTGCATTACAAATAGTTGCAACTGCGTGGTGTGACAGTCGACTGTGTAGGTTAGTTTGATTAATGCATGTGTGTTAGAATCAGCTGTTACATCCAAGCTCATCTTCCATTCCTTTCGGTCATTTATGCTTCTTAGGATTTCCAATGGTTATCAATTTATAGTTCAGGCTTATTTCTTAATTCTGGTTGTTGTTGTATCTTTAATTGAATTCATAGATTAGGAAGATTATGGTTGAGTTATAGTAGTTGCTGGATGAATCATTTTGGTAAAGATTGAATATTGTAGTTTGATAATTATAGGATTTAACTTCTTGCAAAAGTAATCTAGTTCATTTCTATTCTTAGATCAGTAACTGCTAGGTTGATTCTTGTAGGAAGGTAGCTGCACTTTGAATTCCTAGATGTGTGAGTTAGATTAGTTTTCTTTATGGAATGAGTTTGGCTTAGAAGATAGGTAGGATTATTATCTCTATTCACTCAATCAACTACTGGAAATGTTTATGCATAGATTGTGCTTATTTCCATTGAAATAAAAGACCTCCCTGGGTTTGACAATTTATATTGAGTATCCTGTGTGTTAGTTGTAATTAATTGGAATATAGGGTGACCAACACATAGTTCAAAAGTCTTTTGCTTCTGAGCAACTACCCACTACAAGTCATGCTGGGGGCAAGTTGTCAGCCAATGCTAATCATGTTGAGAGTATTTTTGTTGTAGAGGAGTCTAAGCTTATAGGACGCAAGCCAAAGTTCCCTTGTAAACTTTGTAAGGGAGATCACCTTACTCGCCTGTGCCCTGTTATTCCATAGGTGCAGAGAGTGTAGTCCATATCTGAAGGATTTTCTGCTCCTGAATTGTCTATAGATTCCCAACAGCCTAATCAACCTTTGGTTGATGAAGTGGTTTAACCAATGCTTGGTGAACCCCACTCTTCCTTCGGAGAGTGAAGTGATCGAATCGATGCAATCCTCAATCGATCCCATCAGTCCTTCAGAGATTGACGCACCTATCCCTGAATTCTTCTACATTACCAGTTCGGATGTTTCTGAAAATGGGGGCACTGCATTTGTGCCGAGTGAACCCCTACCAAGCTCTGGGATCATTTCCTTTGATTGGAATAGTCTAACTGGGCCTCGCCTTCCTTCTTCTTCACCTTTCCAGATAAAGGTTGATATTGGAAACCATGCGGTTCACCGAAGTATTGTAGATGAAGGAGCCTCTATTAGTATCTTATCCCCTTATGCTTGGAGATATTTAGGTTTTCCTAACCTTGTTCCAGCTGTTAATTGGCCATTGACCTTCGATAGAAAACCTAGTGAACCAGTGGGATTCCTCCCTCAAGTACCTAATATTTTGGGTGGAAAAATAGTCTTAGTTGATTTTATGGTTTTAAAGGACCCTATGGATCTTGATATGATCCTCGGGGTGTGACTACGTATATGTTATGCAGGCTGTGGTGTCTACACTCTTTTGTGTGATACATTTTCCTCACAACGAAAGCATTGTCACTATCGATCAGCTTACATTTGTTGATCCCTCTTATTACCCAACTATAGACCAAGTATGTCCCCCGTCAGTAGCCACTACCATGTCACAATCAAATTATGTGGCATATTGTTCCTTGAGTCCAATTTCTACTCATAAGAAGCCTCTAAATTCATGCTTACCTTCTCAGGACTGGGTCCCGGCAATTGACCAGGTGATGACTCCATCTGAATGTTTAGACATGCATTCTATTTGGGATGATATACTTCCATCTCCTGAAGTTTTCCTAGAGTCTACAATGGAGTCCGCCATTCATTTGGACATTGATCCACCTTCGAGCATTCTTCCACCTTTTCTTCGAGCTCGTTAAAAACAGTAAGGAGGCTACGAGCATTCTTCCACCTTCACTTCGAGCTCGTTAAAAATAGTAAGGAAGTTATGAGAATTCTTCTGTATCTCCTTTGAGCTCATTAAAAATAGTAAGGAGGTCACGAGTTTACTTTTTTGGGCTCGTTAAACCTTTACGAAAAAGATTTTTATAAAGTCATTTTTAAGCTCTTGTTTGACTTTTCAAAAAAAAACAAGATTGCCGAGTTTTCTTGTTCTCTTCAGACTCGTTAAAGGAATTGAAGGAACATCCACTTAAGTATAAGTTTACCCCTTTTTCGGACTTTTATGGATTAGCTACGAAAAAGGTATACTCTAGTCATCTGTGGCTAGAAGAGTTCTTCTCTCATTGTTTTACACTTTTTTGGGGGAGGAGACTAACTGTACGAAAAAGGACTTTTGGAGTCTTCTTTAGGGTTTTCAGACTCTCGAAATATGAAAATACCAAGCGAGCATTCACCTACTCGGTCTCAGTGTGAAATCCACAAGAGGGTATAGAGAGGATTGTTTAAGTTTTTCAAACTCTATAAACAGGAAAACACCGGCGAGCACATACCAACCCGGGATCGATACTAAAATACACGGGTAGGTGTATGGAGTTATTGTTTAAGTTTTTCAGACTCCTTAAAATTGAAAAACACAGGCGAGCAAAAATAGATCTCGGCTTGATATTAAAATCCAGAGATCAGTACTATGAAGTATTCTTCTATCTCTTCTTCAAACTCCATAAACAATGAAGAAGGTCCTGAGTCTTCCTCCCATGGGCTTGTTAAACTTTTTACATGGTTGGGCTTATTGAGTTTTCTTTCTTGGACTCATTAAAACAACAAGAAGGACATTATTTTACCAAAAAGAATAAGGGATGAGAAGGGTATATCACATCTTTTCAATTTCAAAGGCAGTGAAGTCAGTCATGTCCTTGAACACAGCACCTATTTGAGTCTATCATTTCAGTTGGGTTTTAGTTTTTTACCTTAGGGTGAACCTGATCTCTGAGTTTTTCACTCCCCCGGTTGGTTATTCTTCCAATCATATGGAGGGTCTGTCAATGTCTCCTACATTGCAGGCTTATATCATTTCCCCCTCATGTTGAAAACTGCCTAAGTCACTTTGTGTCGTGCTCACTGTTCAAGGATACAGCCTGTGTCAACCATTCTGCAATTTACCTTGATTTCATGTGTCGACCATCCTGGTGTTAGTTTGTTTCATCTTGTTACTTTTCCTACTCCACATCATCTCATACCTTTTGAGTGTTCCTCATGTTGGATGATGGAGGATGCATTAAGGCCTCCCTTCCAATGGACTTCTTCCCATCGACTTCAACTCATTATGCTCTGGGAACGAAGTTTAGAGTTTCGGTTAGTACCTTTGGGATTGCAGTCATCAGTGGCATTTTCCCTCGCTGTTGAATAAATGGGAATACATCAATTTCTCTTATTCGACAGGTTCCTCAGGTGTTCGACTTCAAGTCCACTTATTCACACTTGTTGGAACGTACTAGGTACCTTGGACCCCATTATCATTATCGATGGAAGTCCTCGTGTTTGTTAACGGTGTACATCAATGATCGGTAATCAAACGATGCCCTCCATGTTCGACTCCATCTCATTTATTCACATGATTAGGGTTTGTACCGTGGGTTGTTTGGATGAAGACCTTGGGATTCGGATAGCATCATCATATTTATGTTATCATCAAAGCTGCGCAAGACTGAGCCTCACTCATTTTGGCTCTTCATGAGACATAGATCCAGTTTGTTGTTATGGCTATGATCTCTCATTTTGACATGGATCCACGCTTGTATTTCAGTGGCCATGCTATATATACATCTCCTAGTTATGTATCGGAGATCATGTTGTATCATGCTACACATGTATATGATGTCAAGATTGTTATTGCTCACTGACCTTGATCGTTGTTTTCAGGTACTTTTATGACTTGGTTCTGCGGTTTCTTGCTCCTCCTCTGACTTGGAATTATAATGTATTTCGGCCATCGTTTTCCTCTGACCTCACACATTAGGGGGAATCTGTTATAGGTCAAATATGCACTTCTCTGTGCGTGATCACATTGCTCTATCGATCACACAAAAGGACACTATGGATGGAAGAGCAAGATTGACCCTGGATGAAGTATTGTTGAGATCACACTCTTCAGCTGAAAAACTTATTTTTTCTATAGTTTTCAGGACATGTGCGCTACTATTGGCACAGTGAACCAGCGTTCTAAACACTACTCTACTCAAGGACAACCATCGCACACCTTTAAAAATGTTGCAAACGCTTGTTGTAAAGTGCAAAAGTTGCATATTGTGCGCTAGTCTCGTTGTATGAAACCTACGCACATCTTAAGATGAAGTGAAAAAATATATTAATATTACGAATTGGGATTAGTTGAAGTTGGTTCTGCAACTTCCCCAACCTCCCAATTCAACCACCTCTCGATTTCAACTGCCTACCTTGTCCCATAAATACAAGGAGGATCCATGAGAGAGGAACCTAGAAGGAATGCTTTAACTATTGTTACGCTAGAGGAATTCCCAAGTCATTGTGAAGAGAAGGAGCCCAGGACTCGGTTGCAGAAGTGTTTGGACAGATCAGGTATATCTATACTTATCTACATTTATTTGACAATAAAAGGTGGAAATACCATTCTCGTCCCAAATCGAATGTCTATTTGATTGAATGTTCATTTGGTTAAATATCTGATTGTACTTGATGTTAAGTTGTTTCCGATTTCATTACATTTATTAAATTCAAGATACGTTGAGGAAGGTTAAATTTGTTTTGTAGGTTCATCATAGTGGAAGATCAAGTGAAATCTAGGACCAGCCATCGTTAAAAAGGTACAACTTTCAATATCTTACTCTCTTTCCATTTGTAGTAACTAATGCAAGACAATGAATGTATTTACCTGTCACCCCACCCAAGTTGGTAGTGTCGTCTCCCCACTATAAGGTATTTTTCCTGTACAACAGTCATGCTGACTGTAATAATGTCCTTCAAAACATCAAGAACTTGTGCATACTTCAGTATTTCTTCCTTTTAGTACTCGCGCATTTGTCACAGATCTACAGCATCATTATGTGCACAATCAAAACTTCATTCTGATGCATGTGCCCATTCGGCTCCTCACTAGATCATTATGTTATGTCCACAAGCCCCTTGATTCCTTGAAAATTAAACTAAAACTTACACTCAAAGCTCTTATGCTCTCACCATAAATCTTACATCAAATATCCAATTTGCACCTCTATTTATACAGGTCCTACATGGATTGCATGCTCACAAGTTGGTCGTGGCATCCCTTCTTCCATACTTCATGGATTATGCATATGTCACATGCCATATTTTGCACTATCGATGTTTCATCCTTGGTTTATCAAGTGCCCTTATGTTTCACAACTTAGTGAGACTTTACACCTTGGTGGTGTACCTTTGCACTCTTGATGTACCATTGCATTAAGGTATGTGCACAATCTTACACTACATCTTGATGTGTCTATGACCTTTGATGTATCATCCCTTGTGGCTAATGTGCCCTTGAGATATTGATACTTACGAAACCTGTTCATTCTCCAACTTCTACTTGGTGTAATTATGACCCTTTCTGCTTCATCACTTGTGGGTAATGCATGCTCGGTGTATTGATACTTTGCGGATTCTGCGCATACACCAACTTCTACTTGGTGGGATTTTTACTTCTGCCTTGTCATCACTTATGGGACTTGCGCACCTGTTGTACCGTCGGCTGTGGAATTTGCTCATATATGGTCTTCAACCATTGTACCTAGTAACTTATGCGCATTCCACTTACTGAAAGCATCTTTTGATCGGCTAAGTTTGCGTGCTTTCAGGATTGTCCAACCATTTAACCAAGCAACGCTCAAGATTGCTTGTGCATTCCAATAAAACTTGTGCACTTGTACCATTTTCTCAACCAATATCCTTGGTTGCTTGAACACATGTACCATTTCCCAACCAACTCTTTTGACTACTACCATGAAAGAGTATGACTTGGTGGATTTTCGCAATGAACACATGTTGTAGGATACACATTACTTTTGTTCTTTCTTTAATTGGATCTGCATGATGTATTATCTTCCTTATGTATTTCTTCAAACTCATCATGCATGATGTATCCTTGGAGTCACATCTTTATATTAAATGCACTTATGGATATACTTCAAAGTTGCATTCATATATTTCACCTTCACTATTTGTGCATATACTTCTGGTATTCACGTTCTTCTTCATCTTGCGCATATACCACTTCAAAGTGGCTTCCATTACTTCTTCATACTTCTGCAAGAATGTTGTATCCACTTTGACTTCAATTGATATCAATGACTCGGATTGAATTAGTTGACATCCTCTTTGACATTAGTTGATATCAATGACAACCAAAGTTCAACAAATATTACCTAACAACCTAAAAAAAATAGTATATTGAATAGTGGATATTAAGTGCCCATATATTACAACAAAAAAGGGTGTATATTTATACACATTAAAAAATATTGCATAGCTTAGGATGTGTCGTACATGTGTTTGAAATATCGTTTAGTACCTTCAAGCTAACCAACCAAAAAAGAGCAAAGAGAAGGATTGTATTTTAGTCTTTTTAAAAGGGTTTTTGTGCCTTATCAATAAGATGCACATCATGAATATCTTCATAATTCTCATCCATGGCAACAAAAGTATGGATCAACCTATTTAGCGCTTTATTCTCAATAAGTGACATTTTCTTTCATGGTATCAGCTTCAATTCTATCACCCTCACCATCTCTACTACAAATTGTAGCATCTAGAATTTAAAGCATTGGCACTATTCTCTTTGTAATTAAAAATAAATAAATATAATTAGTATCAAAATATTAAAACATTTAAAACTATCAAAAAATGACAAAGAACTTGTTTATGTTATCTTACCAAGGGATGATATTGTTTTCTTATTTCTAGATGCCCATGCTCCAAGCAATATTTTTGAATTCTTGGCCTACCAACTCTTCTTCTCTTTATGCCTTTTCATATTTTGTTAGGAAAATATCATTTTCCATCACCAATATTAGGAAGTTTTGGATGATTCTGAGATGGTTTCTCACAATTTCTAGTTTGTGGAAACGAGTTTCTTTCATCAAGATCTGCAGTAACAACCATTACTTCATGGAATATAGATTGTATATAATCCAATCAGTTCGATGCGACGACACTCGAGTTAGGGTTATTTGAAATTGTTTATATTTCAACAAAATATTCAAACCATTGTTTAGCATGAAAAAAAAAATATTTAAATAATTTCAAAATTGAGAATTCAAATGGTATTAACAAATTTTAACCGAATAAAAAAATTTGGTTATGGGTAACAAAATTTACCTATAAAAAAATTGTGTCTACTCCAAACTCTTTAGAAAAAGTGACTTGGTTTATTTTCGACAGTTATGTTTTCAATGCCATGGAAAAACCGTTTTTCCACATCATAAGTATTGAATAATCATCATTTTTTTTAATGTGAAACATAGCTTAAGCAATGTCCAAGTGACATCTAGTTTCAAAGTATAAAAAAAATCATATGTTGATGTGACATCACTTAAAAGATGTTAAGGACATCACTTAATAGATGTTAGGGACATCACTTAAGTGATATTAGTGGCTTAACATCACTTAAGAGATATTTATCAAGGCCAAATATTGAAAAATGAATTGGAATCCCCTTTTCTACCTAATTTTTGGCATTCAAATTGGGTTCTTTTTATTAAACATTGGTTCAAATGTCAACTTTGGACCTCAAAGGTAGTAGTGCCATAAGCCCTTCTTGAATCTCTCATTTGGGTGTTCACAAGAAGTTGGTGGTCTAAAAAGTGGCAAAGGGATGCCCAGAAATGCACTCAAGCAAGAATGCACCTACATTGTTAAAAATGAACATACATTCATTTTCATGTAGCTTTCATCCCCTCTAAACTGCCACATGGGATACCAACTAGTGTACCAAGACATAAATTGAAAGAACATATCCATTTTTTTAGGAATGTGCATGCATTAAAAACATGTGCACAATGCTAAGAGTGCACAATCCTTTATACATTAATAAAAAAAGGGTCATAGATTGTAGTTTATTACCAAACTACGTAGCACATTTCTAGGTGGCGGTGCACATTTTGGAGTGACGTTGCAACATTTGACTACCATGCTGACAATTCCCATATACACCTGTCCTATTGTATGAAGTAATCTTTGGAAAGAGGTGCAATAGATTATTTGAGGAGGCTGTGAAAACCTTGAACACTATGGGAGACTAGTTCTTTAACAAAGGGATGGATTATATAAAAATATATGGTGCTACAAAGGCATCAACACTCTAGCCAACTATGTCTCAAGTGGATTGGTAATCAAAGAGATATCCTTTCAAACTATTCACTTTCGATTTAATGAAGCTTTGGCCATGAAATTGGAGAAATAATGCCCAAGTTATCCTATTTTTATGAGTATATGGGTAGTCAAACTTTCATGTATTCACACTAACAAAATTGAACAAGAGAGACCAGTACAGATTTGAAACTAAGTGCTTCAAGATGCATGGTCTAAACAATGTTACAGATCACAAATATTGTGTGAACATATGATGGATTGATTCCAATGAAGAATAGATGAAGTAATAACTTAGGAGAATGGCCTTGAGTTATGAAGAGGTACTAAAACATAAGAAAAAGAGAAATAACAAAAACACACAATTGAAGAAAGAAAACACCTTCTCAGCTTCAATAGTAGGGAGCTCAATTCTTAAGTCAGAAAAAACCATGCCAGCATAGGGAAATACAAAAATTGAATCTCCAATTGTACAAACAGAAAAGGAAAAAGGTACATAAAAAAATCCTCCAAAAAGCATCCAAGTGGAAACTAACAACACTTGAGGGATGAAGAGCTCCACTTTACATTTTATGAATGTAAACAAATCAATAAGTGGCCAAGTAGAAAGTTCTCTAACCCAAGGCGAAGAGGGGAGATCTCCTGCAAGTGGTGGAGATGCAACAACCAAGATATTGATGCCTAAGGACCGATATTGATAGTGATCCATTCAGGGACTGTTGAGGCCTGAGGTGTGCAGGGTAAGTGAAAGGTGTTGGAATGGGTTCCAAGGCTCCCAACAGAGGGAGAAAACCCAGACTCAAAGGCTTCAAAAGATCCTACGCAAGGACAGTTCTATCCCCAGCCTATTTGGTATTGTAATCTCCCACGGATATTCGGCCTCTGCTGGCACTCTATGAGTTTGTGAAATTTGATCAATAGATCAGTTTTCCAATGAAGGAAAACAAAAATGTAAAGTTCTATAAAACAGATCTACCTAAGAAAGAGAACCTAGTCTAAGTTAGACCTATTCTAAGAGGTGGCTTGTTTATATGCAGGTCAACTTGATGTAAAAAAAGAGACAAGTATTGTTCATCATCTTAACAGAAATGTTAATAGATTTATCACTTATATACTCAAATTACCATTAATCAATTAAAATTAACCAACAACAAATTAAGGGTTTAATGCATTCAAGATATAACCTGTAACTGATTTGTTAATTGAAAAATTAACATCAATTATAATTTTTTGAGAAAACCATTTGCATAAATCAATAAAAGTTTTAATTGAATAAACTCTTTTAAAACCTCATGAACACATAGATCATTAGCAAAGATAAACCAGAACTATAGATCATTGTGCTTAATAATTTGCAAAAGACTTAAACAGCATTAGATAAGCAATCTAGAGTAAAATCAACATTCATCAAATAAACTTGATCTATAGACAAAAGAAAATTTGGGAATAACTTTACTGTATTTAATGATAGCCTGTAAGAAATTACAAGCTTGTATCAAAACAGGGCATCTCCAGTCTCTCCTGCTGATTTACTCCTCCAAATTCCATCATCCTTTCTTAATGAGAAAACAACCCTTTAAATAAGAGTTACAAAATTATAAAATAGGAAATTCCCACATAATAGGGATTACATAATTCGAATTGAACTAATGGTCAAGAAAATCTTGCCACTTGACCGATATCCCTAACAGCTCATCTACATTCGGAGCTGATTCAAGCCCTAGCTGGGAATTACATGTGAATGTTTCCAACTCATTTTTAGCTAACTTATGCCAAATATGGATGAAGATGTGAACTTTGCCTTCCATGGTGACCGATTTCCTAATTAATTGCTCCACATCATCAATTGTAACCTCCTCAAGGCACTAGATTTTATGCTTGGCCTCCTCACACCTACGTTCGACTTGCTCAACCATCAACTTAGGTGGGAAAGCATCGTCAATGAGCTCCAAGGCTGAGAACTGTAGAACTTCCATGATGTTATCCGTTGCATACCATCGTCTGCTACACATAGCCTGTTCTTTCTTAAGAATGTCTTCAACTGACTCATTAAGATCAAGCCAAGTGTTCAATGCAGCTCTGATTTTCTTGAACTGAAAACTGTTAAGAATGGGGATGTCTTTTGGTATGTTCTTGATATACCCCTGCCACTCACCAATTTCTTGACTTTCCTTAGAAGCTTGCAGCCTTTTGGCTTTCTTCTCTTCAAGGACAACATACATCTTACGAAAATCCATATGAGTTTCCCTAATCTCATCCAGGGTGTTAAACAATTTCTCTAGTAACTTATGATGTTCTTCATTTACTTGGAGAGCCAAATCCTTAAATTCCTGGGGTGAAAACTTAGACAAACGAGAAGAGGTTGCACTTGCAGTTGCATCCTCACATTGCTTTTCCAGTAAAGCTAAATTCTGTGTATTTGCAGAATTCTCAACTTGTACATTACGAAATTGAGTCTGAAGAGAGGTGTTTCTTCGCTTCAAATCCTCTAACCTATCTCCCCATATCTTCCTGGATCAGCAACATAAACCTCATGTCCTTCCTTGGTCTTAACTAACTCTTCTTCGAGCCTTTTCATTTCTTCCTTCTTCTTTAAGCCTTTAGCAGTCTCAATTGCTCTTGTATGTGGATCATTGGTTTGTTGAGCCCATATTATTTTATTCAGAACAAATACTTCTAATCCACCTTGATCCCTACTTCTCTTCTTACCCATCTTTATCACTGCTTTATTTTCTTTACTGTAGAAATAATTTCCAAGAGGAACTACAACATCATCTTCATACTCAGTTACCAATTCTGCAAAAGTTGAACTGACACCCACTGTTGAAATCAATGAAGTTGTTTGAGTGTCAGTGGGACTAGGTATAGACATGGTAACTTGAGGAGTGGTCAAATGGGTAGTGACAATCTGAGCAACTGATGGAACATGGGTTGGAGAAGGGATTGAAGTAAAGGATTCAGAGAGTGGAATGTGATCATCATTAGCAGGTGATGATGAAGAAATAACTAAGGGTGGATCATGAATGGCATGTGATGATAAAGTAGATATGGGTAATTTTTGAGGGACACTCGAAGACTGGACCTCTGCAACAATAGATGAGGGAATGGAAAATGGAACTGAGCTGTCTGAAAATGGAGTGGCTCTGGAATTCAAAGTGTGAAAAAATTGTGATATGGAAAATGGAGGCATCACCCCTGGGGACAAAATAGAAAGATCTTGTATAGATGACAATAAAAGTGTTGAAGTTGTAATGTCAGGGGCAGTAGTAACTTCTAATACCTGTTGATCAGAAAAAGAGTGATCCATCTCAATAGTGTGCAACAAATCTGTAACTGCTTGTGAATCTTCAGTCACAGATACTAGATGATTTGCTTCATCATCAATATCATTGTCAATGATATCCACAGTAGGAACCTGTGAGGTAGGAATCAAGATTTTCTGCTTCTTAGCTGGGTTTACATCAGTTATTATTAGATCATCAGATACCTGTATAGCTGCAGCAGTCACTTGAATATCCACAATAAGCTTAGGAGGTTCAATTGTTTGGGTATCCAATACTGAAGATATATGTGCTAACTCCTGCTTCAAATGATGAGAGGTTTGCAACAATACGTTGACCTGTTCAGCTATTTTTACCTGAAGAGGATTCTCCATGGGGGATTTACCTTTATCCCCATCTAGATAGGTAAGCATTAGAGGGACATTATCTTGTTGTTTCTTGTTTACTTCTCTATCCCTTCTCATTTGCTCAAGCAGTTTCATTTCCATTGCTCTGTAGCTCAAAACTTTAGTTTAGAGTTCTCTTTGATATTGCATAATCTGATGCTGCTCATCTATGCTCTTGGCCCTAGCCAAGACCTCAGAAAAGGTATTCACTCCTTGGTAGATGGAGTCATCAGGGATTTCTTCATGCACACGGTCCATCTTCACATGATATTGTTTAAGATGAGCATCCAGGAACTTCTTAGGATCATGCTTTCTTTTGGGAGCAAAGCCTAGCTTGAGAGAAGCCATCCTTTCCCCCAATACTGTAGCCCAATTTGAAGTGGGAATGACCAATGGTCCAAGGTTTAAGGAGAATTTAGGCCAACCCTTTCTCTTGGGACCAGTGAGTTTTTTGTAGACACCATCAGTAACAGTCTAATAAGAGACTTATTCAATGACCAATATGTCGGGGACTATTCTAGGTAGCATATGAACAGTGTGACTTCCCCAGAATCTGATATATGAAAAGGATTCATAGACATACCAATCACCAATTGTATTGATGAATGCCCTGGCATCAGCTGAGAAGGGAGGAGCCTCTTGTTTGAATATCTTGAAATAAATAGTACCCATGAAATGGTCACAAATGTCATAGAGTAAGGGAAAAAAATTACTCTCCCATAGTGTTGCATGATAGATATGAACTGGTGGAGCTGCAGGGGTACAATTCCATCCCATGTTGGGATATTGGAACTCTAAGCAAAATACATCAATAATGTAGGCTGAGAAGAAAAAGTGTGGCTTCTTCAAAGCAAGTGCTTTTTGATACTCCTGGATGGTTTTTTTAAGTTCCAGTGACAAGATGAACACCCAAGGAAAAGACTCACCTGTGGTTAGGACATGATGGGTTATTGGAGCCCATTTATCCTGGAAGACTGAACAATTTGGAAGGCTGTAGAGCCTGCAGAGCATGGATGACAATAAAGAATAAGGCTCTCTGAACTAGGAAATCGAATAGAGGTTATCATCCTTGAGCACAAAGCTATTAGGTTTAATCATCCATGATTTCAACATTCCCTCGAAATTATACGTGGTTTTAGAAGATTGGATGAATTCAGGGCTAAGGATCTGGATGGTTGGCTTAAGAGAAAATGCTCTGGTAAAGACTTCAAGGCGAAAAGTTATCAATTGTGATCCTGCACTGTCATTAAATGACCGGTCTTTAGGGTTGGCATTGTCTACTATCCATTTAACAACATCTGTATAAGGAAGGATAGCAGTCCGAGCAGCAATAGCATGGATTTGTGAAGCCCTAATATTCTCATATGCAAGTCGGTCTTCCTTAATGTCTGAAAGGTAATCATTATCAAAAATTGAATAAATTTTGGACCAGTCCATTTGATAAGCTTCGATAACCCTCTCACTGGTATTTAAGAAGATACCGAAATTAGGGTCTTTGGTCAGCAAATCCCTGTGAATTGTCTTAGACTGAGTGTTTCATGACATTTTTGCAAAGCTTGGAAATTCTGAGAAATAAAAATAAAAATGAAATCAAAACTAAAACATAAACAGTAAAACCATAAATGGAAAATGCGAAAATGACAACAAACCAACCTGAAAATAACTGAAAATTCGTGAGAATGACCCTTGGTAATAAATTCACAATAAATCCACGTAGCAAAGTGAATTTCCGACAATGAAAATGATAAAAAAAAAAACTTATATTTATCGATTTTCTATCGAGTAAAATCTGTACCGTAGGATTAGAAGTAATGAACGGCTGAGATTAACCCCTGCAGGTTGCGAGATCAGGTCACGAGTTTTATTTTCAAACTTTAATCACAATTCCCGCAATCCGCAATTGCGGGTTGTGGGTTGCGGGAACGAAAACAAACTTTAAAACTAAAATAACTTTTTCCACAATCCACAATTGCGGGTTGCGGGTTGCAGAAACACACAACGCAATTTATTAAAATAACAACTTTCCACAATCCGCAATCCGCAATTACGGGTTGCGGGTTGCGGAATCAAAATTTTCCCAAAAATATTTACAAAGTCTTCCCATAATCCGCAATTGTGGGTTGCGGGATGACACAATTCCGAAAAGAAAGAACAAGCAATTCCCACAATCCGCACCTGCGGGATTGCAAGTTTGCGGGTTGAAGAAAACATTCTGAAGAAAAAAAAATGAAGGCTTTCCGCAAACCAAGAAAACAACCAAAAAATTTAGATATTTTCTAAGGAAAAAAAAGGTAATTACACAAACCAAAAGAAAAGGTATGAGATTATGACAAACAAGGTTTAAGGACCTCGTTACAATAAGGAACTTACCCAAATACCTTTGTATTTAAAATTTTGGGGCTCCCATGTTCATTTGAAGCATGGGATCTGTTGTACCTACAACAAATGGCGACTGGCTGGGAAGAACCAGTTATCTCTGCAAAGAAAACTTCAGTTAAAGAAAGTATGTCAACCAACTGATTTTCAACCGGAATTCTTAGAAAATGTTTATAAAAGGACAATCAATAAGCAGAATTAAACATAAGATTGATATACTCCCATCCATGATCAATTTGAAGATAATGCAAATCTGATAAGGAGATTTAAGAAATAGCAGGAACCTTTTGCCAATATGTAATCATAGGAAGACAACTTTTAGATGAACCTGGGGTAAGCTTAAAACTACTCTGTATATCCAAATCATAAATCACCTTGCCTTATTAATTGCTTTATTTACACAGAGATGCATTGTTAACAATCTACTCATTTTCTTATTCTCCTTTTTTCTTTTCTCTTTTTTTTTTCTTTTTTTTTTTTTCAAAAACATAAAATATGTACATAAGACCTTGTTGACATAAGCCCATTTCCCTGACTTGGTAATCAGATTTTGGCAATGCCATTCACAAATCTGATCTGGAAACTAAACAAGCTAGCTCAGTAATGAGACTCCTTGTCTTCCAGCTGTGACACTGAAAGCAATTATCACGGCTTGGTGACCACATAATGGTAATTTCAGTCCAAAATAAAACCCATGATCATGGCATGGATGGCTTGTGATAAGACCCCCCTGTCCTTATATACAACATTGTCTTATAAAGAAAAAGTAAAACGGAAATTTTATTAAGGTGTGAATTACAAGACACCACCATGGTTTGGTGACCATATGATAATGGCGTTACTCACTGATGCTTTGCAGATCATGAATGGATCGACCTATGATAGGATCTTCCACTTTTCAGTGAACTGAAATTCATCTTCCAAGTTTGGTGGCTTGGTGTGAAGATGTCATTCCACTCACATCTATGAACCTAATGGGCTGACTTGTAATAAGACCCCCCATCCTGTAATCCACAATTATTAAGTGATATCATTTCTCAAGGTGACTATGATAAGATCCAGAGCAGATAAAGGTTGACCAGGCTATTAAGATATGTTGTATTACACTAATGAAACATCGGGCAAGAAAGCCAGTTACTTTCCACAACCTCAATTAAACAAATAAAGCATGTATAGGATAATGACCAAGGTGGAAAGGTATCAATCAAAATTCTGCAATTAATGACTGTCTATTCTTTGTAAAACAAATTCTGACATAGGTTGAGAAAAGCCAAGATTGACAAAGCATTCTAAAACTTCAGTTCAAATTCTCCTTGAGACAAGCTGACCATCAACCATTACCAAATGTATAAAGTTTATTTAAAGGAAAACCAATCAAACAAAGAAAATGCAAAACACACCAAAATTATGTACAGAGTGCATCAAATTATTCAGACAGAGTACTTCTTGAGCAGAGAAACATTCACTGGATAAGTGTCAATGACCCCTTCCAATGTCTGTAATCGAACAGTGCTAGGACCAATATTTTCTGTAACAATGAAAAGTCCTATCCAAAGGCGTTGAAACTTGGTATAATCATTTTTATATTTATGTTGCTTATCCCATCTCAATACCAAATCTCCTACTGAAAATTCTCTGTCAGAAGAGGATTTCTCATCGAACCATCTTTTAACCATCTGTCGATGATGATATAATTTATTTTTTTCCATTTCCATGTCTTCCTCCAACTTAAGCAAGGTATCAATTCTCTGCTAAAGTGGAGAGGAATCATCTTCTTGAATGGATTGGGAAAGCTATAATGAGGGAATGGTAAGGTTAGATGGTAGGATGGCTTCCTTTCCATAAACCAGACAATAGGGAGAATTTCCAATAGCTGCCTTTGGGGTAATTTGATCTGCCCAAAGAGCATTATAAAGCTGTGTGTGCCAATCTTTGTGATGAGAGGCTACTGTCTTCTTCAAAATATTTATCAGGTTCTTGTTAGAAGATTCAGTAAGCCCATTAACCTGTGGATAATAATTGGCAGAAAATTTTAGTTTGATCCCTTTTTCAAGGGCATACAGTGTCAAATCAATTGAGGAAAAGTAGGATGTATTGTCAAAGAGAAGATACTCAGGAGCACCAAACCTTGTAACTATCTGGCTGTCAAGGAAAGAAATTACTTGGTTTGTGTTACATTTCCTAAGAGGGACTGCCTCTACCCACCTGGTAAAGTAGTCAGTTGATGTAAGGATATACCTATGTTGCAGGGAAGAAACATGAGCAATTGGTCCAAGAAAATCCAATCCCCATTGCTGAAATGGAAATTGAATTGTCACTGGCTGCAAAGGAAAAGCAGGTTTTTTGAATTTCCCTGCACACTTTTGACATGGTTCACACCTTCTCACATGAGCATAGGAATCCTTAAACAGAGTAAGCCAATAATATTCAGCTGTGAGAATCTTGTGTGCTGTGGTTTCACCTGAAAAATGGCCTCCAGCAGGTCCTGCATGTAATTGAAAAAGAATGTCATCAGTCTCATTTTTCTCCAAACATCTAAGGAAAACTCCATCATATTTTTTTCTAACCAAAATTCCATTAATAAATTGATAAGGAGCGGAATTTAATCTTAAAGCTCTGTGTTTTTTGAAATCTAGGGTTTCAGGAGAAAACCCATGGTTTAGAAAAACTTGATATGATCGTACCATTCAGATGTTGGAGTACCTATGGCATTAACAAAACTTGTAGGAACATTTTAATCTTGCTCCCATTCAGTCTACTGCTTAACAGGATCATTTGACTGGGCAGTAAGCAGACACAAGCCTTTCCCTTTTACAATCTTCGTTGGCCTGATTTCCAAGTCATATTCCTGCAAAGTTGTCATCCAATGGGCTCTTTTCTCACCTAGTTCTTTCTGGACTAGTGTTAAATTTTGAGCATTAATTCACAATACTCTAGGATCTTTGCTGAGAGAATAACATCTACAGTATATCAATGCATGACAATCACAATATGACAAGCATCACAAGAGACACAGAGTTTCCGTGGGGAAAACCCTAAGGTGAAAAACCCCACAACTTCCTCAGAGATAGAGAGAGCAATGGCTCAACCAAAATACAACCAAATAACACTGAGATAGTCTCCTAGCAGATGATCCTCCTCTTCCTCACTAGTGCGCCACTTCTGAGAGTGAGAGTGAGTTACTTTTTCGAGTGAGTAAAATAGAGATCTCCTATCTCTATTTATACTCACCTTTTTTCCCAGTGACCTTATGGGGCCGACTTGTCTATCTAGATACATCCACATTATATTATATATAATTCAGGGCTGACCCCACATGGTGGTCTAATAACCCATCGGCAAGTACACACACTTGCGACACTTGTCAATCCACATGACGACACTTCCTTATAGAGGAATAACACATCTCTTATAAGGGTACAATGAATATATATAAAATACATAGATGAAATACATTCCGAAGTTACATATACATCAACACTCCCTCTTAACTAGGAAGGTATTTCTCGACACAGATATGCTAGAAAAGTCTTCTTCTCGGGATCATTGTCATCGATGCATCGTCATCATCATCGTCACTGCTATTGCTATCTCAACCAATCTCTGACTCTACTCGTCATAGGAAGTTCTACAGAGCCAGTCCTTTTTCATACTGGATGTAGGCCCACCATCTGTAGGTCTTCATCATCACTGGACATACTGTGGAATCCTCGGGACTTATTACGTGCGTCACAAAACCTGGCTGCAGCATCCCAGGCTATTACGAGCACACAGCTCTACCTGTAGGATCTCCCAGGAGCACATTACATGTGACCCATTACAAAACCTAGCTGAAGCATCCCAAGCTGTTACGAGCACACAGCTCTACCTATCGGATCTCCCAGGAGCACATTACATGTGATCTCACCACAAAACCTGGCTGAAGCATTTGAGGCCTTTTTCATCCTGTCCAGATCTCCCAGGAGCAAATTACATGTGGTCATGGCAAAACCTGGCTGAAGCATCTGAGGAATTTTTCATCCTGTCCAGATCTCCCAGGAGCAAATTACATGCCATAAGACAAAACATCACAAGAGCATCTACCAGATATCCCAGGGAACCGAATTACATGCCATAGGAAAAACCTCGAAAGACTATCTGCAGATCTCCCAAGGCACAAATTATATGTCCTCCCAAGCAAAACCTTGAAAGAGCATTTACCAGATGTCCCAGGGAACCGAATTACATGCCATAGGAAAAACCTCGAAAGACCATCTGCAAATATCCCAGGGCACAAATTACATGCTTACCTGCACAACCTGATCCACGGCCACAAAGTATCATCTGATACTTACCATACATCATCTTGATGTACACATGATCATCCTGATCATCATCACTGCAACATCCTGCTGCATGTCATCTGGAGAAGCTCGTCATCCACGATCATCCTGATCATACAATGCATCCATCTGATGCACACCAAGTATCTACCTGATACATATCATCATACATAATGTATCCACCTGATACATAGATACATGATCCACACAATGTATCCATCAACATACATGATCTACCTGATCATACCTGATACATATCAATATTCATGATCTACCTGATCATACAATGTATCCACCTGATACATATACAGATACATGGTCCAAGCATCCAACATGATGCATATACACAATACATACAAATGATCCAACCGATCATATCCAGCATCCCACATGATGCGTACATACATATAAATGATCCAACTGATCATATCCAGCATCCAACATGATGCATACATACATACATAAAAATGATCCAACTGATCATATCCAGCATCCAACATGATGCATACATACATATACAAAAATGATCCATCTGATCATATACAACAGAAACCAGAACATCATCCTGATGCTCATCATCCAACGCTTACATCCACAGCCATGTGAAGGATCCTCCTTCCAACATGCTTGGAATGGCTTCAGCAAATGTGTCCATCACTTATTCCTCAAAGTGTCCTCAATCTGAAGAACGCCAAGCCTCTCTCTGAAGTACTCGAACTTCACTCTGGCCAGTGGCTTTGTCATCACATCTGCAATCTGCTCTTCCGTCGCAACATACAGGAGCTTCACGGCTCCTCTCTGCACCATATCCCTGATATAGTGATATTTGATCTCTATGTGTTTCAACCTGTCATGAAACACTGGGTTCTCGGACAGCTTCACACAACTCTGGTTATCACAGAAGATACCAGTAGCATCCAACGGGAGATCAAATAACTCAGACAGTAGCTTCCGTAGCCATACTGCCTCACAACTAGCTGAACAGGCTGCAACATACTCTGCCTCAGCTGTACTCAGTGCTACGCAGGACTACTTCCTACTAAACCAAAAGATCACACCTGATCCCATACTGAAGCAGCACCCAGATGTGCTCTTCCTATCTTCAGCACTGCCAGCCCAATCTGAATCAACATAACCCTGCAGGTTAAACTTTTGATTCGCTTCATACTTGAGCCCATAATCCACGGTACCCTTCAGGTACCTCAGAACATGCTTTACAGCAACCAGGTGAACACTCCTTGGATCTGTCAGGAACTGGCTCAATGTGTTCACAGCAAAGCAAATATCTGGTCTCGTGTTCGTCAGGTACATCAAGGACCCAATCATCTGACGATACATAGAGACATCAACTGGCTCAGATGAATCATCACATAGAAGCTTCAGATTCGATGCCATAGGTGTGTCCATGGCCTTGCAATCCATCATCCCAAATCACTTCAGGATATCCACTGTGTACTTCCCTTGACCAAGGAAGATCCCACCTGCACTCTACCACACCTCCATGCCTAGGAAATAGTGCATCATTCCCAAATCTTTCATATCAAATTCAGCAGCAAGCTTCCTTTTAGTATCTGCAATCAGTCTGTCATCTCCTGTTACAAATAAGTCATCCACATACAGGAGTAGAATCACAGGATTCCCTTCCTCAACCTTGTAGTAAAGGTTGGAATCTGCTTTACTCTTGGTAAAGCCCAAACTAGATAGGAAACTGTCCATCCTACCATACCAAGTTCTGGGAGCTTTCTTCAAGCCATACAAGGCTTTCTTCAATCTGCACACATATGACTCCCTGTCATGTATTTCAAAACCAAGTGGTTGTTCCACATATACTTCCTCTTCAACTACACCATTCAAGAAAGAAGTCTTGACATCCATCTGGTGTATTTTCCATTTCATAGCTACAGCCAGGGAAAGTACTGTTCTGATGGAAGTATACCTGGCTACAGGTGCAAAAGTTTCTTCATAATCTATTCCCTCTTTCTGAGAGAAGCCACGAGCTACAAATCTTGCCTTGTGTTTCTCTCCACTGCCATCTGCAGCATGCTTGATTTTGAAGATCCATTTAGAAGTCACAACAGACTTCTCTTTAGGTCTTGGGACAACATCCCAAACATCATTCTTCATTATTGATTGGTATTCCTCAACCATGGCATCCTTCCATTCTTTCTTTTCCGCTGCTTCTTCATAACTGGAAGGCTCTTTGTTCATAATGTCACAGAGTAAAGCAACATAGCTGGTATGTGATCTGGTTCTCTTCTTTGCTCTGTGTTCTTCTTCTGGAATGCCAAATGTTTTTGCATCTTGAATGAGCTCTCTAGCCCATGCAGGTTTCCTCTTGTGAGAGTTATCCTCACGGAGTGGATCTACAGGTTCTTGCGGATCTTCAAACTCACGAACAACTTCTGGAACTGCCTCAGTCATGGTAGTGTCTTGAAATCTAGTTTCCTTAGGTTCTTCATAAACTTCAATAGGTGCCTTCCTTGATTTGATGAATGCTGAGTTTTCATCAAATGTTACATCCCTGCTGACATCAATCTTCTTGAACCCTGGAAAGTATATTCTGTAAGCCTTCGAGCTTTCACTGTAACCCACAAAGATACCCTTCTTTCCTGAAGGATCTAGTTTAGTCCTCTTTTCCTTTGGGACATGAGTGTATACTGGACAACCAAATATTCTGAGATGGCTGACTTCAGGTTTCTTACCAGAAAAGACCTCTTCTGGTGTCTTGTTGTCCAATATCTTGTGGGGTGTTCTGTTCTGCACATATACAGTTGTTCTAGCTGCTTCTGCCCATAGATGCATATGTAGATCCTAGTCATGTAGCATTGCCCTTGCTGCTTCCATGATAGTTCTGTTCTTCCTTTCTGCAACTCCATTTTGTTGAGGATTATAAGGAGCAATCAACTCCCTCTTAATCCCTAAATCACTGCAAAGCTTCTTGAAGTCACCTGAGGTGAATTCTCCACCATTGTCGGATATGAATGTTTTGATCTTCTTGTCAGTTTGATTCTCCATCAATGTTTTGAATTCCTTGAATTTATCAAACACCTCATCTTTTCTCTTCAAGAAGTATACCCAAGTTTTCCTGGAGAAGTCATCAATAAATGAGACATAGTAAACATACCCACTCAGGGAACTGGATGACATAGGGCCACATACATCTGAGTGGATGATTTCCAGGATGTCTTTTGCCTTGCTTTCACTACTTGGGAAAGCCTTCTTAATGTTCTTACCTTTTGCACATCCTTTGCAAACACCTTCATGTTTGGTGTTGATTTCAGGAAGACCTTCTACTGCCTTGCTTGCAATTGGAAGTGCTCTATAGTGCATATGAGAAAGTATTTTGTGCCAAAGTTCACTTGTCTCCATGGATTCATGCACCATGGCATGTTCAGGTTGTCCCTTCAATTTATACAATCCTCCCTCTTGCTCTCCAATCACTACTGCATCATCTATGTTCTTTCCCTTTGGCCACATTAGGACTTGGCCATCCACAAATGCAACCCTCACACCTTTTGCATCCAATGCAGAGATGGAGAGTAAGTTCTTCTTGAGCCCAGGTACATAAAGGACTTCTTTCATCTTCAAAGATTTTCCCGAATCTAGGTTGTAGGAGGCTTCACCACTTCCTTTGATTGGGTATTGATAATCATCCCCAAGTTTCACCTTATGGGGTGATTCATGTTCAGATAGGTTCACAAAAGATTCCTTAAACCCAGTCATGTGTTTGGAAGCCCCACTATCAATCAACCAATCATTACAACCATGGGAGATGGTACCTGTGAGAGCAGAGATTAGAACATACTCTTCTTCACTTGATGAGTCATCATCACTTTCTGCCCTAGCCTTCTTATTGGGTGGTTCATCATCCTCGGCAGCATGAGCATGAAACCTTCTTTTATTGCCCTTCTTCTTCTTCTTGGAGTTGTTGTTGTCCTTCTTGTTCTTGGGACAATTTATGGCAATATGTCCTTTCTCATTACAAGTGAAGCATATTCTTCTTTCTTTGAAGTGATGTGAAGATTTCTTGGAGTGAGATGGCTCTCTCTTGAACTTCCCTTTCTTGGTGTGAGCTGTGAGAGCTTGATCTTCATTCCCCATCTTTTCTTCTCGTGCCACAAGCCTTGCTTCTTCTTGTGAGCATTCTTCCCGTAGTCTACTGAAGGATATCAACTTATTCCTTGCACAAATTCCTTGGATAAAGGAATCCCATGACCTGGGTAGGCCATTTAGAGTGGTCATTACCACTTCACCATTCTCCACCATTTCATCTACTGCTTCTAGCTGTTCCTTGATCTGGGAGACCCTTGAAAAATAAGATTGAATGGTTTCTCCATTCTGAAATTTTACTCCTTTCAATTGGTTCCGTAGGGTCATCTTCCGATTTATGTTCTTCCCTTCAAACAGCTTGGTCAAAGAGTCAAACATCTCCATGGGTGTCTTAAGAGAAGACACATGGGGTATGAGATGGTCTTTGATAGAATCAGCAATGATTCTTTTTGCCTTGACCAAGTTCTTCTTGTGCAATGCCTTGGCCTCTTCATCCTCTGGGATAGGGATGTCTTCTTTCACATATGAGTCCAACTCATTCTCTTCCAGGATTAACCCAATTCTATACTTCCAGGCTCGGAAGTTATCAGCCCCTTCAAGTTTATCCTCAAGCTTGGTGTGGAGAGACATCTTAAAGAGTACTTCAAATGGAAATAGAAAAGATTTAGAACTTACCACTTGAAGTGCTGAAAACTAGATCTAGTCCCGGATTAGGGTTTGTCAAAGAAACCCTAAAAATTCAAAATGTGAATTTCAAATTTCTGAAAGAATAGAAAGATGCGCCTTGATGAGCTGATCAGCCTGGTGCATTCAGAATTTGAGATCAGCAAAGTCTTGCCCTTCAGAAATGCCTTTTTATCCTCCTGGGTTCACTAGGGAGAGCCCTGAATTAGGGTTTGAGATTCCGGGAGATCTACCTAGCCAAAAATCTCGATCCAAAGCTCTAAACTTCGATTTTTGCAAGGAGCTTCCAGCTGTGTCTTCAGATTCCATAAATTCCTATTTTTGTGGAAACCCTAATTTTTAGGGCCAAATCTGAAAATGCTCGGAATTGAATTCGGATTGGACAGATAGATGCGCCTTGATGAGTGGAGTCAATCTACTATACTGATTTTCAAAAATATGTGGAGATAAACCCAATAAACAAGGAACTCAAGCTTCCGTCACTGCAAAATGTCTTCTTCTTAGGTTATCTCTGATACCATGTTAAATTTTGAGCATTAATTCACAATACTCTAGGATCTTTGCTGAGAGAATAACATCTACAGTATATCAATGCATGACAATCACAATATGACAAGCATCACAAGAATCAAAAGCATAAGAAACAAGAGACACGGAGTTTCTGTGGGGAAAACCCTAAGGTGAAAAACCCCACAACTTCCTCAGAGATAGAGAGAGCAATGGCTCAACCAAAATACAACCAAATAACACTGAGATAGTCTCCTAGCAGATGATCCTCCTCTTCCTCACTAGTGTGCCACTTCTGAGAGTGAGAGTGAGTTACTTTTCCGAGTGAGTAAAATAGAGATCTCCTATCTCTATTTATACTCACCTTTTTTCCCAGTGACCTTATGGGGCCGACTTGTCTATCTAGATACATCCACATTATATTATATATAATTCAGGGCCGACCCCACATGGTGGTCTAATAACCCATCGGCAAGTACACACACTTGCGACACTTGTCAATCCACATGACGACACTTCCTTATAGAGGAATAACACATCTCTTATAAGGGTACAATGAATATATATAAAATACATAGATGAAATACATTCCGAAGTTACATATACATCAACAACTAGCACGTTTTTGATGGCAGTGTATGGCACGATCACCTTCGTTCGAGACTTCAATAAGTACGGCCTGTAATGTTTCACAGACTTGTAAACTGCATAAGCCTGCTTACCAATTTGGGAGTAGTTAAGTTATGCTCCCTTAAACGTTGAGCTCATGAATGAAATTGGAATCTCAACATCATTGTCATGCTTCTGTGTCAAGACAGCTGCATAAGGAAAATCAGTAGCGAAAGTATATAGAATAAAATCCTTGTTGAATTCTGGGGACATCAGAGTAGGGGATTCTGCAATGGCCCTTCGAATTTCAACAAATGCATCCTTCTGTTCCTGGGACCAACTAAAATGTACATCTTTTTTAACTAACTGTTGTAATGGCTTAACAATTTGTGCAAAATTTGGAACGAAGCTACGTGCAAAATTGATCTTACCAAGGAATGATTGCATAGCTTTGCGCGAACCAAGAAAACCAATCTTTGAAATAGCTTCAGTACGTTCAGGATCAATAATCATACCTTCCTTAGAAACAATGAAACCCAAGAGTTTACCTTCTGTTACTGCAAATATGGACTTCTTAGGATTCAGCGAAATTTCGTACTTCCTGCAGCGTTCAAAAACTTGTTTGAGAGTAGACAGATGTTCATGTCATTTTTTTGAATAGATAGTGATGCCATATAAATATACTACGACAGAATTATGCATCAAACCTCTGAAATCTATATCCATAGCTCTCTGAAATGTGGCTCCTACATTTATCAGTCCGAAGGGAATTTGTCTGTAGGAGAAGGTACCCCAGGGGGTTCTGAAATTTTTTTTCAGTTGTTCATCAGGGGCAACCATGACTTGGTTGTATCCTGAAAAACCATCCAGAAGAGAGAACATCTCTGACCCAGCTACCTTTTGTAGAATCTGTTCCATGGGAGGAACATGGTAGTTATCCTTTTTGGAAGCTCTGTTAAAAATTCTGAAATCGACACAAAGTCTAATTTCTCCATTCTTTTTTCTGATAGGTACTAAATTAGCTATCCATTGTATGTGTCTGACAGGGAATATGATTCTAGCTGTCAACAACTTCTCAAGTTCTTTCTTTACATAGGGTTCCAAACTAGGATACATCTTCCTTAGTTTCTGTTGGTAAGGTTTCACTTTTGGCTTCATGGGTATGTTATGATGCATAATGATAGTATCAAAGGTCTTTAGTTCATCATAGGTCCATGCAAAAACATATTTGTACTCTTTACACAGCCTGATGAAAGCTCTTCTTTCATCAACAGAGTAGTCAACTCCAAGGTTGATGAATCGGGGATCTTGTTCAGTACCAAGGTTGACTGGCTCATAGTTCAAAGAAGAACTGTGGGTTTTGCAGTTGGTTTTGTGTTTAAACTTATCTTGCAAGTCATAGAACTTCTCTAGGTTGATCACTGATTTTGGGATAATGTTGGAAGGATCAGACAGAGATTTTTCATGCTCATCCTCATCTATTTCCATGTCTTGAAAGGTATCTTGAGTTGAGAGAAAGTCTAGTATTTGTTGATCGTCATCAAACACTTTCCAGTTTGTTACATCATCAAGGATGGAAGGCCTGTACATAAGTTCTATTGAAAAGGTTTTAGGTGACAAGACTTCTGGTGGAATCAGCCTAGATGTAGTATTTTCTAAGAGGTAAGCATCAAAGTTCTGTGATCTATGGACAGACTTGATGTTGAATGCAGTGAAAGAATTAGTGATATCTCTAACCATTTTTCGATAATTAGTTAAACTTGGAGATAAACAATGTATCTTATTTCTTACCTATTTAACTATGATTTCGGAATCTCCAAAACATTCTATCACTTGTGCACCCATATCAATAGCCTTCTTGAGTCCCTGCACCAGGGCCTCATATTCAGCTACATTATTGGTACATTCAAATTTAAGTCTACAAGAAATCATGGTTTTAGTCCCTTTTGGATCAATAAGGACACAACCTGCACCAGCTCCATCCTTGGATCTAGAGCCATCAAAGAATAAAGTCCATGCAATAGGATCTATCCTAAAATTTGTATTAACATTATAAAAATTATGTACAATAGTTCCAGAGAATGGTACAGTAGTAACATTGGAAATCTGATATTCATTTTGTACATTCTCATCTAGTGAAGAATCAGCTGGAAAATACCCAAAGAAGGTATCAAATGTGAAATGATCAATATATGAACTGAAATAGCAAGCAGGTTCACTTGAATCATTAAGGTCAGTGACTGTGTTCTTCATAAATGGTTCCCTACTGATCTTAATCTTGTTTGGTTGTCCATTGTAGGGTAGCCATAGGTGAGACCAATCAGTGGTAAAGTATCCCTTGAGCTTCTCTGACCAATCCCTTCTCAGCCACATTCCATAGGCTTCAGGGATGTCGGCTACAATAATATCAATGGTCTAGTGAATCTGAGGATCAACAGATAATGTCAACAACACATTTCTTAATCTCCCCACTACTCTCACTTTAGATCTGTCAAGCTGGAAAATCTGAGTAGGACAGGGTTCCCAAGTGGCATTTAATTTCCTGCAGACAGACAGGAGCATCACATTGGAAGAAGCACCAAAGTCTATCATGCAATTGTGTACATTTCTGTTGAAGATTTCAAAGGTAAGCAATAAAGGAGGTGTCCTCTTGCCTCCAGATTTCTGATCTTCTGGTTTGGTAAAAGAGTCTAAGTTATTGTTTTGTGATTCCCTTGGTTGTTTGATTATCAGGCTTTTAGGTAGAGAATCCCCCATAGAAGGGATTTTCAGAAGTTCAAACAAAGAAATATTTGCTTTAACTCTTTTCAAATCTTCAGCCAAACTATACTCCAATTAAGGAATGACTGTATCTTTTTGAGGCACATTTTTACTTTTGTTGGGAGGTGCTGTTGAATATGAAGGTTCCTGGGAAGGTTGTGGTCTTGATCTAGTATTGTAAAGATGTTGAACATTGAACCTTGTCTCAAGTTCTTCTTCTTCTTCATTCATTGGGAGTTCAGAAAAATAGCTTACAATATTAATCTGTGGATCCTCTTCTTCTTCTCCTTCTCCTGGTAACTATGGATCTTGGTTTGTTTGATCTTCAAAAGGTTCAGGGACATTTTTTTATTCTGTGGCCAAAGCTTTGAAAATAGAATAAATTTCTTTAGATGTTAGCCCTTCATTAGGATTAGGAGGTGGTGGATTTTGGGGAGGTTGATAAGGCTCCTAAAAGGTGGCTTTGCAAAACCTCTATTATTATTCTGATTTTCATTATTATTCTTTTTTAAATAAACCATCTCATTTGACATTTTCTAGAGAAACTTTTTAATATCAGGCATTTCAAAGGGATCTTTATTTTGAGTAGTGGGTTTGGGAGCATTATTAGTTTTCTTTCTAGATGTGGAAGGTTGCTCTTCTAAAGCATCACAATTATCTTTTAAACAATAGATATCCTTTTCAACCTGAATGGATTCACCATAAGCCTCAAACAAGTTGTGTTTATGTTCTCTTTTGACCCACATTACAATAGGAACAGATATACCCTTTTCATAATAGGAAACCAACAGTTCTTCTTCAGGAAGAAGAGTGGCAGGGATCCTATTTTTTAGATAATAAAATCTCTAATTGTAATATTTGACCCTTTCTTTACTTCTCATCTTCATAGAAGACAATTCCAAGAATAAATATTGTGGGGTTTTATCATCCCCAAACTTCTGAATAAAAAAAAATTCAAATTCATCCCAAGACACTATGGATCTGGCTTCAAGGAAAAGTACCATGTGCATGCCTTTCCTTCAAATGTATAGAGGAATAGTCTACAAAACACATATTCATGGACAACACTCCTAAGTCTAATGGCCTGCATAAAAGTTTTGATATGATCTAATGCAAGTGATTTATTGTCTAGGTTAAACTTAGGAAGCCACTTCTCGGGGTTTTTAGGAAATCTGTAATAATCTCCAAGTATGAACACAGCATCTTGGTCAAGCCAAGGTCTGTTCTATCCTTCTCCAGCCATTGGTTGTTCTTCCTCTTCTTCAGATGAAGAACTAGAAGAGTTTTCACTTTCAGATGAGGAGGATGATGAGGAGGATGATGATGAAGGAGGAGAGGGTGGTGGTACACCAAATCCAACGTTAGGTTGACCTTGTGGAACTTCCTCAAAGAGAGAATCAAGGTTATACTCAGGGGATCTTGGATGATCAGGTGTATGTTGATTTTCAGTGTCCTGATTCTCAGTGTTTTGGTCAGCTATCTGTTGACCTTCTTGGTTATCAATCTGGAAAATAGTGTTTGGTTCAATTGTTGCTACTCCTCTACCTCATAGGTCAGTGATTCTTTGTTGTACTTTAGCAACACTATCGTTAGAACTCTTCAGTATTTGTTCAAGCAAAAGGGGTACTCTAGTAGGTGATATGATAATGATTTCCCTTATATTTTCCTATTGAGCTGCAGGTTACCAGGAATTACAATCGGTTGTGAGACTGTTTATTGTTCAGATGTAGAAGCATGTGATTGACTACGAGTGACAACCGATGATGTTATTGTTGGAAGAGGTTTATGAGTATTATATTTAGGCATCGTTTACTATTGGCCCTCCTTCTAGCACCATTTGTTGAGGGCTCGGGTGTGCAAGGTGAGTGCAAGGTACTGGAATGGGTTCCAAGCCTCCCAACAGAGGGGGAAAACCCAGACTGAAAGGCTTCAAAAGATCCTATGCAAGGACAGTTCTATCCCCAGCTTGTTTGGTATAGTAATCTCCCACGGATATTCGGCCTTTGCTGGCACTCTATGAGTTCATGAAATTTGATCAATAGATCAGTTTTCCAATGAAGGAAAACAAAAATGTAAAGTTCTATAAAACAAATCTACCTAAGAAAGAGAACCTAGTCTAAGTTAGACTAATTCTAAGGGGTGGCTTGTTTATATGCAAGTCAGCTTGATGTAAAAAAAGAGACAAGTATTGTTCATCATCTTAACATAAATGTTAATAGATTTATCACTTATCTGCTCAAATTACCATTAATCAATTAAAATTAACCAACAGCAAATTAAGGGTTTTAATGCATTCAAGATTTAACCTGTAACTAATTTGTTAATTGAAAAATTAACATCAATTATAATTTTTTAAGAAAACCATTTGCAGAAATCGATAAAAGTTTTAATTGAATAAATTCTTTTAAAACCTCATGAACACATAGATCATTAGCAAAGATAAACCAGAACTATAGATCAATGCTCTTAATCATTTGCAAAAGACTTAAACAGCATTAGATAAGCAATCTGGAGTAAAATCAACATTCATCAAATAAACTTGATCAATAGATAAAAGAAAATCTAGGAATAACTTTACTGTATTTAACGACAGACTGTAAGAAATTACAAGCTTGTATCAAAACAGGGCATCTCCAGTCTCTCCTGTTGATTTACTCCTCCAAATTCCATCATCCTTTCTTAATGAGAAAACAACCCTTTAAATAAGAGTTACAAAATTATAGAACAGGAAATTCCCACAGAATAGGGATTACATAATTCGAATTGGACTAATGGTCAAGAAAATATTGACACTTGTCCCATATCCCTAACAACTCATCTACATTCAGATAGTTAGCTGATTCAAGCCCCAGTTGGGCATTACATGTGAACGTTTCCAACTCATTTTTAGCTAACTTATGCCAAATACGGATGAAGATGTGAACTTTTCCTTCCATGGTGACCGGTTTCCTAATTAATTGCTCCACATCATCAATCGTAACCTCCTCAAGGAACTAGATTTTCTGCTTGGCCTCCTCACACCTGTGTTCGACTTGCTCAACCATCAACTTAGGCGGGCAAGCATCTTCAATGATATCCAAGGCTGAGAACTGTAGAACTTCCATGATGTTATCCGCTGCATACCATCGCCTGCTACACATAGCATGTGCTTTCTTAAGAATGTCTTCAACTGACTCATTAAGATCAATCCAAGTGTTCAATGCAGCTCTAATTTTCTTGAACTGAAAACTGCTAAAAATGGGGATGTCTTCTGTTATGTTCTTGATATACCCCTGCCACTCACCAATTTATTGACTTGCCTTAGAAGCTTGCAGCCTTTTGGATTTTTGCTCTTCAAGGACAACAGACATCTTACCAAAATCCATATGAGTTTCCCTAATCTCATCCAGGGTGTTAAACAGTTTCTCCAGTAACTTATGATGTTCTTCATTTACCTGGAGAGCCAAATCCTTAAATTCCTGGGGTGAAAACTTAGAGAAACGAGAAGAGGCTGCACTTGCAGTTGCATCCTCACATTGCTTTTCCAAAAAGGCTACCTTCTGTGTATTTGCAAAATTCTCAACTTGTGCATTACGAATTTGAGTCTAAACAGAGGTGTTGCTTCACTCCAAATCCTCTAACCTATCTCCCCATATCTTTCTGAGATCAGCAACATAAACCTCATGTTCTTCCTTGGTCTTAACTAACTCTTCTTCAAGCCTTTTCAATTCTTCCTTCTTCTGATCAATCTCCCTATTTAGTACCTAAACTGAATCAAGGTTTGCACCAGCAAATGCCCCTATGGCTGCAACAGTCTCAATTGCTCCTGTCTGGGGATCATTGGTTTGTTGAGCCCATATTATTTGATTTGGAACAGATACTTCTAATCCACCTTGATCCCGCTTCTCTTCTTACCCCTCTTTATCACCGCTTTATTTTCTTTACTGTAGAAATGATTTCCAAGAGGAACTACAACATCAACTTCATACTCAGTTACCAATTCTGCAGAAGTTGAAGTGACACCCATTGTTGAAATCAATGAAGTTGTTTGAGTGTCAGTAGGACTAGGTATAGACATGGTAACTTGAGGAGTGGTCAGAGGGGTAGTGACAATCTGAGCAACTGATGGAACATGGATTGGAGAAGGGACTGAAGTAAAGGCTTCAGAGAGTGGAACATGATCATCATTAGCAAGTGATGATGAAGAAAGAACTAAGGGTGGCTCATGAATGGTGGGTGATGATAAAGTAGATATGGGTAATTGTTGAGGGACAGTCTAAGACTGGACCTCTGCAATAATAGTTGAGGGAATGAAAAATGGAACTGAGCTGTCTGAAAATGGAGTGGCTCTGGAAGTCAAAGTGTGAAAAAAGTTGTGATATGGAAAATGGAGGCATCACCCCTGGGGACAAAATATAAAGATCTTGTATAGATGACAATAAAAGTGTTGAAGTTGTAATGTCAGGGGCAGTAGTAACTTCCAATACCTGTTGATCAAAAAAAGAGTGATCCATCTCAATAGTGTCTAACAAATCTGTAACTGCTTGTGAATTTTTAGTCACTTCTTAAGTCACAGATACTGGATGATTTGCTTCATCATCAATATCACTATCAATGATATCCACAATAGGAACCTGTGAGGTAGGAATCAGGATTTTATGCTTCTTATCTGGGTTTACATTAGTTATTATTAGATCATCAGATACCTATATAGCTGCAGCAGTCACTTGAATATCCACAGTAAGCTTAGGAGGTTCAATTGTTTGGGTATCCAATACTGAAGATATATGTGCTAACTCCTGCTTCAAATGATGAGAGGTTTGCAACAATACTTTGACCTGTTCAGCTATTTTTACCTGAGGAGGATTCTCCATGGGGACTTTACCTTTATCCCCATCTAGATAGGTAAGCATTAGAGGGACATTAGCTTGTTGGTTCTCCTTTATTTCTCTATCCCTTCTCTTTTGCTCAAGCAGTTTCATTTCCATTGCTCTATAGCTCAAAACTTTAGTTTTAAGTTCTCTCTGATATTGCATAATATGATGCTGCTCATCTATGCTCTTGGCCCTAGCCAAAACCTCAAAAAAGGTATTCATTCCTTGGTAGATGGAGTCATCAGGTATTTCTTCATGCACATAGTCCATCTTTACATGATATTGTTTAAGATGAGCATCCAGGAACTTCTTAGGATCATACTTTCTTTTGGGAGCAAAGCCTAGCTTGAGAGAAGCCATCCTGTCCCCCAACACTGTAGCCCAATTTGAAGTGGGAATGACCAATGGTCCAAGTTTTAAGGAGAATTTAGGCCAACCCTTTCTCTTGGGACCAGTGAGTTTTTTGTAGACACCATTAGTAACAGTCTGATAAGAGACTTCTTCAATGACCAATTTGTCAGGGACTATTCTAGGTAGCAGATGAACAGTGTGACTTCCCCAGAATCTGATATATGAAAAGGATTCATATACATACCAATCACCAATTATATTGATGAAGGCCCTGGCATTAGCTAAGAAGGCAGGAACCTCTTGTTTGAATATCTTGAAATAAATAGTACCCATGAAATGGTCACAAATGTCATAGAGTAAGGGCAAAAAATTACTCTCCCATAGTGTTGCATGATAGATATGAACTGATGGAGCTGCAGAGGTACAATTCCATCCCATGTTGGGATATTGGAACTCTAAGCAAAAGACATCAATAATGTAGGCTGAGAAGAAAAAGTGTGGCTTCTTCAAAGCAAGTGCTTTTTGATACTCCTGGATGGTTTTTTTAAGTTATAGTGACAAGATGAACACCCAAGGAAAAGACTCACCTATGGTTAGGACATGATGGGCTATTGGAGCCCATTCATCCTTGAAGACTGAACAATTTGGAAGGCCGTAGAGCCTGTAGAGCATGGCTGACAGTAAAGAATAAGGCTCTCTAAACTAGGAAATCAAATAGAGGTTATCATCCTTGAGCACAAAGTTGTTAGGTTTAATCATCCATGATTTCAACATTTCCTCGAAATTATACCTGGTTTTAGAAGATTGGATGAATTCAGAGCTAAGGATCTAGATGGTTGGCTTAAGAGAAAATGCTCTGGTAAAGACTTCAAGGCGAAAAGTTGTCAATTGTGACCCTGCACTATCATTAAATGACCAGTCTTTAGGGTTGGCATTGTCTATTATCCATTTAACAACATCTGTATAAGGAAGTATATCAGGCCGAGCAGCAATAGCATGGATTTGTGAAGCCCTAATCTTCTCATATGCAGGTCGGTCTTCCTTAATGTCTGAAAGGTCATCATTATCAAAAATTGAATAATATTTGGACCAGTCCATTTAATAATCTTCGGTAACCCTCTCACTGGTATCTGAGAAGATACCTAAATTAGGGTCTTTGGTCAGCAAATCCCTGTGAATTGTCTTAGACCGAGTGTTTCATGACATTTTTGCAAAGCTTGGAAATTCTGAGAAATAAAAATAAAAACTAAATCATAAACAGTAAAACCATAAATGACAAATGCGAAAATGACAACAAACCAACCTGAAAATAACTGAAAATTCGTGAGAATGACCCCTGGTAAGAAATTCACAGTAAAATCCACGTAGCAGAGTGAATTTCCGACAATGAAAATGATAAAAAGAAAAATCTTATATTTATCAATTTTCTGTCGGGTCAAATCTGGACCGTAGGATTAGAAGTAATGAACGGCTGAGATTAACCCCTGCACGATGCGGGATTGGGTCACGAGTTTTATTTTCAAACTTTAATCACAATTCCCGCAATCCGCAATCCACAATTGCGGGCTGCGGGTTGCGGGATTACAACTTTGTAAAATAACAGACGAAAGCGTTTCCGCAATCTGCAATCCGCAATTACGGGTTGCGGGAATGAAAACAAACTTTAAAACTAAAATAAATTTTTCCGCATTCCGCAATCCACAATTGCGGGTTGCGGGTTGTGGAAACACACAACACAATTTATTAAAATAACAACTTTCCGCAATCCGCAATCCGCAATTGTGGGTTGTGGGTTGCGGGATGACACAATTCCAAAAAGAAAGAACAAGCAATTCCCGCAATCCGCACCTACAGGATTGCGGGTTTGCGGGTTTGCGGGTCAAAGACAAAATTCTGAAAAAACTGAAGGCTTTCCGCAAGCCAAGAAAACAACCAAAAAATTTAGAAATTTTCTAAGGAAAAAAAGGTAATTACACAAACCAAAAGCAAAGGTATGAGATTATTACAAACAAGGTTTAAGGACCTCGTTACAATAAGGAACTTACCCAAATACCTTTGTATTACAATTTTTGGGGCTCCCATGTTCATTTGAAGCATGGGATCTGTTGTACCTACAACAAGGACAAGAGTAATGGAGGGGGTCTACAACTTGAATAAAAATAACCCAATATCCCATCAAATTTTCAAAGGAACACAAACGATAGAAGATGAGGTGGCATGCTTGGAAATTTTCACCTTTGGTAAGAAGAGGAAATGGTTGTTCCACCCATAAGAAAAGAAAGACAATGAATATGAAAATCATAGTTGAGACCTTAGAAACCATAATGATGGACATGGAATAAATGTATATGGTAGGACTGGCCACTAGAATAGCCACCATTGTGCAAGCAAACAAATCAAAATCCCTCAAGATTAACGAGGACATAAAAGGGTATAAGAAGGAAATTATATAGCTGAAACATCAAGTAGAATACTATAAATTATCAAGGTGGATGGGAAATATGATTAGACTCCCTGATCTAGGGTAAACAATCATTTCTAGAAGCCCATCCTCAACTACCTCATTTCCAAGAAAATAAGATCGACCAAATTCAAACCGAACTTAACTATTGGGGGGACATAGTTAGGATCCTAGAAAGACACAAAGGAGGTGGTGGGTGATAGTACTTAGTACTCAGAAGATGCAACAAAAGTTAAAACAGGTGAATTGGCAATAAAAAATGCTAGTTAGAGAGAAAAAGGTGTTTGAGGAGATTTTGGCATAAAACGTTTGTAAGAGGAAAAAGGGTAAAGAGTAAAAGGAATATTTTATTAAGTGGAATAATAAAAGTTTTGAAGATGCATCATGAATTTAAGAGGAAGATCTTGGTCAAATTGGGTGATAATCCACAAGTGATGACTTTCACAAACGTATCTGATGAGTAGGATGCCCATTAAACTTTAACCAAAAAATATGATGGAGGAGCATCCTCTAGGACCAAGAAATCTCACATCAACCAAAAATATTTCAATTTATAATTTAAGTTTGAATTCAAGTTTTTATTTATTCATTAGATCAATGAAGGGTGCACTTGTAATCTAATTCTTATTGACGACATCTTCAAAGGATGTGTGGTGACATGTAGTGTCCCACTTTGTATAGTCTAGTCTATGACACCCGGAAGGGGTGGTTTTAATGAATCAATGTATGGGTTATATATGTGTCATACTTTTGTATAGGCCTATATGTTACAAACCTAGTTTGACTAATATGACTAGTGAGTTCATATATATATATATGGTTGTATCTATGATTATGTATATCAAACTGATTTTGGTTATGTACATGTTATATGGATGTTTTTCTTTCTACATCTGGTTAACAAAATGGATTATGATATATGATTGTGACATATGGATGTTCATTACTATGTGGAACAAATAGTTGATTATGATATTGTGGATGAAACATGATTTATATGATTATGTATACTTAACCTTGTAATGAGCAATATTTGGCAAGGAAAGTTGATTACTTGCTAACATGGATGCTCGGATCAGTTCTTCAGAATCAAAATGATTGTGGAATTCATATACACATCTGGGTAAAATGTGATTCAGTTAATTTCATCATGAATTTCATTGATGTTGTTAATATATTAGATTGTGATGTGTGAAATCCTTGGCACAAGACCTTGCCAATGGACCATTAGACGGTTAAGAGCTCACAACTAGTACCTTAAGGGAAACATGGAGTTTCGAGGCAGAATAGATGAGAAACCATGGATAAGCTAACCTAGTCGAACATAGAATTAATTAATTCCAAACTTACCCACTTTTGCGGGCCTCCTTGGTGATATTATTATTATTATGAAAAAGGAGAATTGTTTATTCATGAAAAAAATAAGAAATTATCTAAAAATGACACATGGTTGGGTGAATATTAAATAATTAATTTTATTTATTAAATAAGGAAATTCTAGAAGATGCCACCTATAGGGAGGGTGATGAATATTAAAGAATTAAAGAATTAAAATAAATATCTAATGGAGGGATGAAATATCATCTCTCCCTAAGCTTATAAATACATAAGGACCCCCCATGGTTTTTTGGGGGAGGATGGAGAGTAGCCAGATGTTGTCAGAATGGCTCTGGAATTTTTGAATTAGATGTCCATGTTAGTTTAGTTTAGTTGATTAGATCTAAGTGGTGTTGAGAGGAAGAAGAAATTGTAATCCTAATTTTTCCTGTTAACTCTCAATAATTGGCCCTGGGTACTGATTGTGAGCTCTTACAGCCCAAGGGTTCCAAGGGGAGAAATTCTCCCTGGATATGGTTGGGTGGAAAACCAACTGGTCTATTCTAGTTGGAAAGGTTGAAGAATTGGGGACAAGTATACTCAAAATTTTGGAGCTCAAGATCTACAGTCAGGTATAATTGTGTTTTCATATGTTTTTGTTTTTCTTTTATATATAGTATAGGATAGCATTGTTTTCATTGACATTAAAATTGGTATTAATTGGATGATGTTTTTGAATATTGTGGTGGAATGTATTTTCTTTTTAAAAGTATGGGATCGTAATGATAACCTTTATACCATCTATATACATAGTAAAATTGGATAATTGTATGTTGGAAAGAATGTTGAGAAATGCACTTGCATCGTATGAAAAGCTACATCAATGTAAAGAAGTGGTTGGGCATGTGTGTTCAGAGAGTGCTTGGGTGCCATGGTTTTGAGAAGGGGATGAAATTCTCTCTTTGATACAACCTTAATCACATCTGCAATTTTTGTGGGCACTTTTTTTAATACTACAAAAGTTTCTTTATAATGGATTGGCATGCAGAAAGAAGTCATGAGTTTTTAGTTAACAATTCATAATGAAAATGAGTTAAGTTTGTTGCTATGGCTATAAATGACTTCTGAGAAATATATCTATTTGATAATTCTCTTTCTCTCCCTAGTTATGATAATTGATAACAAAGATTATGTATAATTTTGGATTATTCACTTCATAGTTGTGGTTTAGAGATTGTAAATTTGTAATAAACTTAATTGATTTTTTTTTTTATTCTCTTTCTCTCCCTAGTTATGATAATTGATAACAAATATTATGTATAATTTTGGATTATTCACTTCATAGTTGTGGTTTAGAGATTGTAAATTTGTAATAAACTTCTTTCTTTTTTTCTTTTTCTTTTTCTTTTTTTTCGAAGAAAAATTCAGTCTTGGTCAGAGCCAGCCGGGCAAGTATAAGTCCAAACAAGGACCAAACCTGCAATCTGGAGACTGGTCATCACTCCGCGCACTCTCACCGGGCAGTCGTTGCAACCCCGATATCTGGGGCAAGCATCTGTTTACTCCCTGTTCGAGCACTAGACCTACAAACCTGGCCACCTGACCCGCTGGTGGTCTGTAAGGGGGCAAGATTTCACTCTTGCCAGATGCCTCCAGCTTATGATCACTTAACGGTCGAGGAAACCGGGGCGCTTTACCTAGTCAGGAGCAGTTTAGTCTCTTACTCCAGGAGCGAACGACGGTTTCAGCCTTTCGAAGTACCCAAGCTAAGGTCAGTTTCCGTTAGTGGTCATCGCTGAGGCTACCACCAGAGAAACTTAATTGATTATTACAAATATATTTATTATTAGATTAAGATAATTAATTATTAATTATTAAATGACACATATATTGATCGATAAACATGTCTATTCTCATTAAACCATATATATTATCAAATATGATAATTATATCAATTCAATATTATATATATAATCAAATATGATAATTATGTAAAGATGTTTCTTTACTAGTGATATCACAGCTCTAGGCTCCCGGCATTCCCATTCTTCTCCATTTCTCCATCACTCTCATCACTCACCGCGCACACGTCCACCTCCATCGTCCAGCCATATTTTCTCCATCCCTTATCCCTGTTCAGTGTCATTCCCTTCTGCCTCGGATCTCCACGTCCCTTCTCTCCTTACACGCCCATTCACACCCCTGTTCTCCTCGCAGATCTCCTGTGCACTCTACACTGGTGCTCAATCCCACATGCCCTGTTATAATCCACACACCTGTGCCTCCTCCACGCGACCTGTTATAACCCACGCTCCTATGTTCCACATCTGCTTCCATTCATCCTCGTGCTCTCCCACAAATGCCATCCCTTCCTACACAGTGCACTCCATTCTCCACGGTTTCCCCTCCACACTACTCCCTTCCTCCTGCACTACACCTTTCCTCACGTCCTCACCACTGCGGCCCAGTCCATTTCCCAAATCTGCCTCACTCTCCATTCCAATACCCTTCGTCACGAGCTAACCCACACGGCTTGCATACTCTGCTTTCTGCTCCCCTCCAATCGCAGCCCCATACGCCCGCAATTCCCGCCTTTCCCCGTGACAACAGTCTCAGCGCCATCCCCCGGCGTGCATCTCTCCCTTTGTGCCCCTACACCACCACTCCTATCACCTTCCCCCTTTGTGCATTTCACACCCACCTCTACACGCAAGCTCCATCCATCTTCTTGCTCCTACGCCCTCCCTCTACTGCACGCACTGCTCCCATCAAGTTTCTTCCCATCCTTCTCTCGCGCACTCTGCACCATACTTCCCTCCCCACGCCCACGAGTCAAGCCAACCTCAAATGGAGTCCACCCCCCTTATCCTTTCCCTCCGCGTCCTCTTCATCCCTCCGCTCCCACGCAACCTCCTCCTACACCGCGTCCACACCTGTCTCCACTTCCTCCTACACACTGCCCCTTCCACGTTCGCCTGCTCACGCGCCCTATCCATCGCATTCCTTCCCCCAACAATCCCTTCGCCATTACTGTGTCGTCGCACCAGCTGCAATCCACTTCCCCATCAACGCCCCCACTATAGCGCCCTTCTACACACAGCCACCACTCCACCCTCCACTGCTACCTCCACCACAACTTTCTCCAATCTGCTCTCTGCTCACGCACTACACTCCTCGTTCCTTGACCACTGCATAGACCTCCTCATAGAAACTTCGTCCTCCACATTCCATCACACTCATCCTCCACTGCCATACGCGTTCCTTGCCATTTTCTCTGTCAATTCCACCTTTACTCCCACACGCCTGCCCTTCCCACCTTTCCTCCTCTCTCGCAGTCCCTCATCCTTCTACGCTCTCCTTCACCATTTCCCTCTAGGGTTTCGAACCTTGCCAAAAAATATATAATATTAAAACTAATATTATTATTATTAATAATGATCATTAGTTTCATATTAATATTTTTAAATTTGAAAAAAAAATCATTAAAGTTTTATATTATTATTATTTCAATAATAAATTATTATAATAATAATATATAAATTTAAAAAAAAACTATATAAAAATATATATATATTTATTATTATAAAAATTCAAAAAAAAACAAATTTTTCGAAGATTTTTAAATTGGGATCACTATGTTCCTATCATTTAATAAGATCATTATTAGCCCATTCCACAAACCTAAAAGAGATGAAAGAATTGAATTAGAAGATATAAAAAGGATCGAGCTTAAAGAAATAAAGAGAAATCAACATGAAGAAACAAAAAGTGGCTATGAAGACATTATCAAATTAGTTGAAGAATTGAAGTTGATAGCACAATGTCAAGAAGAGCTGGGCATTTGCACCCACGACAGAAGAAGCGACTGAAATCACAATGGAAGGAGTAATTGCGTCTCTTGGGTTCCCAAGTAAAGAAGAACTAGGAATTGTTGCGACTCCTGATTGTTTAAATAGAAAAGAGCCCGGAGTCGCTACTACCCCCAGAAAAGAAGGGAAGCCAGGCCGACCATTGTTAATTTTTGAGCATTAATTCAACATACTATAGGATCTTTACTGAGAGAATAACATGTACAGCATATCAAGCATATCAATCACAACAAGCAATCACATGAGACAATAGACACACAGAGTTTCCTTGGGGAAAATCAATAAGGTGAAAAACCCCAATAACTTCCTCAAAGATAGATAGAGCAATGATACAAAACCCAAGCATAAGAGATAATCTCCTAGCAGCAACTTCTCCCCCTCCACTAGTGTGCCACTCTCCAATGAGTGTAGAAGTGAGAAAGTGAACGATCAAATGGAGTGCCTCCCGCACTCTAGTTATACTTAACTTGACTTGCCTAATAACCTTACTAGGTCGGCCTCAACTTAATCACATAATATAATGCTGACGGGGCCGACCCCACTAGGGTGGTCTAATAACCCTTTAACCCACATGACTTATACAAGGCTGACCCCATCAAGGTGGTCTAATAACCCATCAAGTATAAGTTACAACACTTACAATATAAATGACGGCACTTCCGTATAGAGGAATAATAACATCTCTATAGGAATACAATATACATATATGAAATACATTCCAAAGTTACAAATACATCAACACTCCCTCTTAACTAGGAAGGTATTTTCTCGACACAGATCTGCTAGCACAAGACTTCTTCTCTGGATCATCGTCATAGAAACATCGTCATCATCACTGCTATTGCTATCTCAATCAATCTCCAATCTACTCGTCATAGGAAGTTCTACAGAGCCAGCCCTTTTTCATGTTGGATGTAGGCCCACCACCTGTAGGTCTTCATCATCAATGGCCATATTGTGGAACCTAGGACTGATTACGTGCATCAACAAAACCTAGCGCAGACAATAGGATCTTTTACATGTTGACATTCACAAAACCTACTCAGAGCATCCCAAGATGTTACGAGCATATCGCTCTACCTGTTCGGATCTCGATAGAGCATCCTAGGCTATTACGAGCACACCGCTCTACCTATGCAGATTTTAAAGGATATTTTCTATGTGAACTTTCGCAAAATCTACTCAGAGTCTCTCAGGATGTTACAAGCACACCACTCTACCTGTCCGGATCTCGATAGAGAATCCCAGGATGTTACGAGCACACCGCTCTACCTATCCAGATTTTAAAGGATCTTTTCTATGCAAAACCGTAGCAAAACCTACTCAGAGCATCCCAGGATGTTACGAGCACACCGCTCTACCTGTCCAGATCTCAATAGAGCATCCCAGGCTGTTACGAGCACACCACTCTACCTATCCAGATTTTAAAGGATATTTTCTATGCTACCTGCACAACCTGTCCACGGCCACAGAGTATCAACCTGATACTCACCATACATCATCCTGATGTACATCATCACATGATCAACCTGAGCATCATCATAGCATCATCTTGATGCATATCATATGGAGCAACATCCTGAAGCTCGTCGTCTGTGATCATCCTGATCATCATCATAGCATCATCCTTATGCATATCATTTGGAGCAACATCCTGAAGCTCGTCATCTGTGATCATCCTGATCAAACAATATATCCACCTAATGCATACAAAGTATCTACCTGATACATATCATCATACATGATCCACCTGATCATACAATGCATCCACCTGATATATACAATGCATCCACCTGATACATACATAAGTACATGATCCACCTGATCATACATAAGTACATGATCCACCTAATTATACAATGCATCCACCTGATACATACATAAGTACATGATCCACCTGATCATATCAAGCATCAACATGATGCATATACAAATGCATGATCCAACTGATCATATCAAGCATCCAACATGATGCATATACAAATACATGATCAAACTGATCAAAGCATCCAACTGATGCATATACAAAGCAGTAACTGGACCATCGTCCTGATGCTCATCATACAGCGCTTACATCCACAACCATGGGAAGGATCCTCCTCTCACCATGCTTGGAATGGATCCTGCAAATGTGTCCATCACTTCTTCCTCGAAGTGTCGTCAATCTAAAGAACAACAAGCCTCTCTCTGAAGTACTCAAACTTCACTCTGGCTAGTGGTTTCGTCAACACATCTGCAACATACTCATCCGTCGCAACCTACAGGAGCTTCACTGCTCCTCTCTGCACCATATCTCTGATATAGTGATATTTGATCTCAATGTGCTTCGACCTGTCGTGGAACACCAGGTTCTCAGACAGCTTCACAAAACTTTGGTTGTCACAAAAGATACCAGTAGCATCCAACGGGAGATCAAATAACTCAGACAGTAGCTTCCGGAGACATACTGCCTCACAACTAGCTGAACAAGCTGCGACATATTCTGCTTCGGCTGTACTCAGTGCCACACAGGACTGCTTCTTACTAAACCATGAGATCACACCTGATCCCATACTGAAGCGGCACCCAGAAGTGCTCTTCCTATCTGCAGCACTACCTGCCCAGTCCGAATCAACATAACCCTGCAGGTTAAACTTTTTATTCACATCATACTTGAGCCCATAATTAATTGTACCCTTAAGGTACCTCAGAATATGCTTTACAGCAACCAGGTGAACACCTCTTGGATCTATCAAGAACTGGCTCAATGTGTTCACCGCAAAGCAAATGTCTGGTCTTGTGTTCATCAAGTACATCAAGGACCCAATCATCTAACGATACACAGTGACATCAACCGGATCAGATGAACCATCACACAGAAGCTTTAGGTTCAATGCCATAAGTGTGGCCATGGCCTTGCAGTCCATCATCCCGAACCTCTTCAGGATCTCTATTGCATACTTCTCTTGTCCAAGGAAGATTCCATCTGCACTTTGCCACACCTCCATGCCTAGGAAATAGTGCATCATCCCCAAGTCCTTCATCTTGAACTCGGCAGCATGCTTCCTCTTGGTGTCGACAATCAACCCATCCTCACCTGTTACAAATAGGTCATCCACATACAATAGTAGTATCACAGGATTGCCTTCCTCAACCTTGTAATAAAGGTTGGAATCCGCTTTACTCTTGGTAAATCCCAAACTGGATAAAAAGTTGTCTATCCTACCATACCAAGTCCTAGGAGCTTGCTTTAAGCCATACAAGTATTTCTTCAACCTGCACACATATGACTCTCTGTCATGTGTCTCAAAACCAAGTGGCTTCTCCACATACACTTCCTCCTCGACTGCACCATTCAAGAAAGTTGTCTTGACATCCATCTGGTGTATCTTCCATTTCATCACTGCAGCCAGGGCAAGTACTAATATGATGGAAGTGTACCTGGCTACAGGATCAAAAGTCTCTTCATAGTCTATCCCCTCTTTCTGGGAGAAGCCGCAAGCTACAAATCTCGCTTTGTATTTTTCTATGTTGCTATCTACAGCATGCTTGATCTTGTAGATCCATTTGGAAGTCACAACAGACTTCCCTTCAGGTTTTGGTACTACATCCCAAACATCATTCTTCATGATCAACTGGTACTCTTCGATCATTACTTCATCCCGGATCTTGGGAACTTCAGATTCTTCAATAGATAGCTTTGTTGCTGGAGTAAATGTTGTAGTCCTTCTTTTGTAGGTGATGGTATACGATCTTTCCTATAAGACAAGTTAAATTGCATGATTAGAAACATTTCATAGTTTTCAGAACAAATTCTTACACATAAAGAAATATGTCAAACAGTCATGCAATTAATTTAGCCAATGCTTCAATACAACATTTATCCATATCCAGTAACTTTCTAGATGCCTTCCAATCTCTACCAGAACATTGTTAAGAGTGTGCACAACTCCCAACATGTCAGCAAAGAGGTTTCATTCTAGATAAGTAGAAATGGAATGTTGTACAGTGCCATAGGCCACTTACCCATTACATGCATATTAGTGGTATACTGTTCATTAATGCAATTATTCTAATATGCATGATACACAACCTAAGTCTAGGAACATAAGTATATACATCATTCAACAATATTATTTAAACAATCAAATATACAAGAAATGACAATTCAAATACGTATCTTTGTTTGTTTGTTGGGTGGACTCCCTCTCAATCTTTGCTTCCTTGCAGGAACTACTAGAGTGTGCTCCCTCTTGATCTTTGCTTCCTGGATTACCTATCCTTGAACTTATATCCATCCTTGATCACTATGCATGCTTACTAGTATCATCATTGTGTTATCCTCGAGATTTCATACATAATCATACATTCATTAGTATAATCTTAATACTATCAAAACACAATAATCTTAAACATGTATAGTCATGATCATTTCAAACACAGATAATAAGCATTAGCATTCAAAGTTTCAGGGAAGACTTCTCTTACTCATGCATATTCATATTTGACCATAGAACTCTTCTGGTTAGTCATATCATCAATCAAGGTAAGAGACATAATATGTATAAACCCTATATTACTCAAACTTGTAACTTCATGAGTAATCATTATCAATCATACAAAAGTATAAGATCCTTACATAGGGTAGGATTCTAACTTGATATAGGAAAAACATACCTGGTCATCATATTTGCTAGTTATGTCTAGCAATGTTTTTCTTATTCTCTTCAATGACCTGCATAACTCATAAGTTAACCATTGTAGAACCAAATTATACATACCTCTATGTGATCCATGACTATGGATGAGTCTTTGTCTTCATGTCACTATGGTCTTGATCTAGGACTTGATCTATACCTTCATGTTAGCGGATAACATTCTCCTCATACAACACCACAGTGCATTAGTACAATCATAATACAATCATAAGTGTCATAATCCTAATCAATGAATGTCTTCTATCATGCATGCATACTTTTACTAGGGTGATAAGACAAGTCTAAAATTAAACAAGATTATTACTAAACTCAATAACGTGAAGACAATCATATTATAAACTTAATCATGAACAGATTTCAAAACATACATGTAAGTCATACCTATCAGATTGCTTGTAGTAGTTGTTGTTGTTGTTCCTTTTGTTCTTAGGACAATCTAAGGAAAAGTGTCCTCTCCTTGGTATCTGTTGTGAGAGCTTGATCTTCCTTCCCCATATTTTCTTCTCGAGCTATAATCCGAGCTTCTTCCTGTGAGCAATCTTCTCACAGCCTGCTGAAAGAGATATGTTTCTTCCTAGCACAAATTCCTTGGATGAAGGAATCCCATGACCTAGGAAGGCCATTAAGAGTGGTCATTACCACTTCTCCATTCTCTACAGCTTCAAGTTGTTCTTTTATCTGGGAGACCCTTGAAGAGTAAGACTGCATGGTCTCCGCATTCTGGATCTGGATGTTCTTTAGTTGATTCCTCAATGTCATCTTCTGATTTATGTTCTTCCCTTCAAATAGCTTGGTCAAGGAATCAAACATCTCCTTAGGTGTCCTTAGGGAAGCCACATGGGGTATGAGATAGTCCTTAATAGAATCAGCAATGATTCTCTTGGCTTTAACCAAGATCTTCTTGTGTAAGACCTTAGCCTCTTCTCCCTCTGGGTTTGAAACCTCTTCACTTATGTAAGTGTCCAACTCATTCTCTTCTAGGATTAACCCAATCCTATACTTCCATGCTCAGAAGTTTTCATCCCTTTTCAAGCTTATCCTCAAGCTTGGTGTGGTGAGACATCTTAAGAAGTACTTCAAATGGAAATAGAAAAGTTATTAGGTCTTACCACTTGATTTGCTGAAAACTGGATCTGGTGCTGGATTAGGGTTTGTCAAAGAAACCCTAAAAATTCAAAATGTGAATTTCAAACTTCTGAAATGATAGAAAGATGTGACTTGATGAGTTGATCAGCCTGGTATACTCAGAAATTGAAAACTGCAAAGTTTCACCCTTTAGAAATGCTTTTCAATTTCCTGAATTCACTGGGAGTACCCTGAATTAGGGTTTGATTTTCCCGGAGTTTCACCCAACCAAAAAGTTCAATCCAAAGCTCTAAACTTCGATTTTTCTGAGGAGCTTCCAGCCATGGTCTCAGATTTCAGAAATTCCAACTTTTGCAGAAGCCCTAATTTTCGTCTTCACTCGACAGGACCCCAAACTAGGGTTTGATTTTCCCGGAGCTTCACCCAACCAAAAAGTTCGATCAAAATCTCTAAACTTCGATTTTTCCAAGGCGTTTCCAGCCATGGTCTCAAATTTCAGAAATTCCAACTTTTGCAAAAACCCTAATTTTCGGCTTCACTAGAGAGGACCCCAAACTAGGGTTTGATTTTCCTGGAGCTTCACCTAACCAAAAAGTTCGATCCAAAGCTCTAGACTTCAATTTTTCCAAGGAGCTTCCAGCCATGGTCTCAGATTTCATAAATTCCACTTTTTGTGGAAACCCTAATTTTTAGGGCCAAAACTGAAAGTGCTCAGAATTGAATTCGGATTGGACAGAAAGATGCGCCTTGCTGAGGAGAGTCAATCTATCCTCCTTCCTTTCAAAATCTGTGGAGAGAAACCCAAAAAATAAGAAGCCCTAGCTTCTGCAACTGCACAGTGTCTTCTTCTCAGGTTAGCTCTGATACCATGTTAATTTTTTAGCATTAATTCAACATACTCTAGGATCTTTACTGAGAGAATAACATGTACAGCATATCAAGCATATCAATCACAACAAGCAATCACGTGAGATAATAGACACACAGAGTTTCCTTGGGGAAAACCAATAAGGTGAAAAACACCAATAACTTCCTCAGAGATAGATAGAGCAATGATACAAAACCCAAGCATAAGAGATAGTCTCCTAGTAGCAGCTTCTCCTCCTCCACTAGTGTGCCACTCTCCAATGAGTGTAGAAGTGAGAAAGTGAATGATCAAATAGAGTGTCTCCCGCACTCTAGTTATACTTGACTTGACTTGCCTAATAACCTTACTAGGTCGGCCTCAACTTAATCACATAATATAATGCTGACAGGGCCGACCCCACTAGGGTGGTCTAATAACCCTTTAACCCACATGACTTATACAAGGCCGACCCCATCAAGGTGGTCTAATAACCCATCAAGTATAAGTTACGACACTTACAATATAAATGACGACACTTCCGTATAGAGGAATAATAACATCTCTATAGGAATACAATATACATATATGAAATACATTCCGAAGTTACAAATACATCAACAACCATTTCCTTATATCCCTCCTCACAAAAGATCCAAACCACCAGTCACTAGGAAGGATAAGAAAATGCATCCCAAAAACAAACCGCAGAATACGATACTCAGTCAGAAATATGCACGTCTTCTGCAATTTCGTTGCGGCTTCTTAGAAGGTCAGGAAGTCAATCGCATTAATGCGCCAGTCGAAATGTCTATTAATATGTCCGGCGAAACTCAAGAACAAGGACAAACCAGAGACCACATTGGGATTCCCAGTCAAAGCAAAGTGTGTGATAAGGAAGACAATAACAAAGATGATGGGATAGAAGAAGACAAGAATGGGAAAGATCAATATGATATTGACAATCATAATGTCAATATCAATGGTAAACAAAATGACGATGTCATAGATTATAAAACACCAAATATTGTTGGAAGCGATGTCGATACTAAGGACAATTATGAAAGAATTAAAGTTGTAGAACAATACAATTATGAAAATATAAAAACTAAAAATGATCCTAATAAAGAAGGAAACTTCGAAGATAAGACGACACTTGAAAAGGAAAAAGTTCTACAAATTGTCGCAAGTCAAGATATTCGAGAATCTCAAGATGGAAAGGATCCCAGGGAACAACTAACGACAAACTTGTCAGACAAAGAAGTAAGTACATTACTAATAGTTGCCTCTACAGATAAGAAAACCATATCAAAACATGCAGAATTATCAAAGATCCACATAAAATTAGAAGAGCAAAGGAACACCGTCAAATTAGCAGATCTTAAATATACGTCGCTTAGTTGTTATGCTTTCATCTACAAAATCATAAGCATGATAAGATTTGAATGGAAATGTGACCAATTATTCCAAGAACTGCTAAATCGTGCCACAGTTATTTGTGGCAAGAATTCCAACTGCAGCACGCTCGTAGAATATTCGTGGTCGAATCTTTTCAGAGCAAGATGACTTGTAATAAACCTAATTGTTTATTACAAATGTATTTATTATTAGATTAGGATAATTAATTATTAATTATTAAATGACATGCCTATTGATCAATAGACATGTCTATTCCCTTTAGGCTATATTTAATATCGGCCATTCCTATTGTAAAATCATCAATTCAATATTATATATATATATATATATATTATCAAATATGATAATTATGTAAAGATGTTTCTTTACAAAGAAGTCATGAGTTTTTAGTTAACAATTCATAATGAAAATGAGTTAAGTTTGTTGCTACGGGCTATAAATGACTTCTGAGAAATATATCTAGTATTTGATAATTCTCTTTCTCTCCCTGGTTATGATAATTGATTACAAAGATTATGTATAATTTTGGGTTCTTCACTTCATAGTTGTGGTTTGGATATTGTAAGCCATGTGTTTGTCAAATTCTGAATTGAAATTTGTATGGAAAATTTGTGATTTGAGGAGTGTGATTGTTGTTTCTTTACCAACAAGTTTATTTTTCTTATATGGTTAATCTGGGGCTTTAATACTTAACACTTCTCTAGGTATTATTTCTTTGATCATGATTGTAAATGAGGTTGCTAGCAAATTGTTTGATGAAATTCTTGAATTTTTTAATAACTAGCTCTTCAAATAAATTCAGATTGATGAAATTGATAGGATTATCACTTGCATGGAGAAGGATTAGACACTAGAGAAAAATCTGGATTTTGTTTTTAGAAAAATGATTCTACCGTCTTATATGTTTCAAATAATATTAACTATAGGGGGAATAAACCCACTACAACATTTCCCATTGAACTTGATTTTGAATTACATGCTTGGAGGATGTGTTTGAAGGTGATACCATTGGAATAAACAAATATCCCTTTTACCCATGCTGCCATTTTGGTGATGGGAGAGGAGATGCCTTTTTCTTCTCTTCTCATTTGTTCGACAATAATTGTCGAACCACAGAAGACCAATATTTCTATTTATTTGATCTCCTATAGTATGAGCACGCCCTGATATAATGCCAAGATTTGTGTTTGGTTATTTGTTGTCTCACCCAATCCCAATCATAGGCTAGTTCTTGTTTTATTTTGGGGTTATAGATAACCCCCTCATTGGCACATGCCACCCCTTATTTAATTGTGGTCATAGTCATAATCATTAGTGTCTAGTCTTAGGGATGATAAGAGGGTGTACTTTGACCCACTTATGTCTACATTGGAAATGCAATGCAAGCATCACACATTCGACCACTATCTTTGGATGCCCCCATGGAAACCTCAAGGGTTGAATACCCTCATGGGAATTGAACCTTGGTCTCTAATAAAAATATTATCATTCATAACCTTTGAATCCAACCCTTTGGACAACCTACTTACAAAATTGAAGCATCATAAAAAAAACATTAAATTTTCTAAATACATGTAAGAAAAAATATAATACAGTTTTTTTTTTTTTTTTTCTTTACAATTTAAAACTTCGAAAATTACTTACTATATTTTATCTCTTCTTGAATCCTTTAAACAAAAGAATCTGTAGTAAAATAAAACCATGTAGACACTACTCTCTAATACAACTTTAATCATGTTAATAAAGAATCCCAAAAATGTTATTTTTGTTAATACTTTGACACCCTCCCCACCCTATGACTATAGTAAAATAAAACCATGTAGAGACTACTCTCCAAAGCAACTTTAAGCATGTTAATAAAGAATCCCAATAATGTTCTTTTTTTAATCCTTTGACACCCTCCCCACCCTATAACTATGACTCAGTAGGGCGTGAATAAATCATCTTACAAGTCAAGGTTAGTTTGTATGCAATTAGAAGTTACTTCACCTTCCATGTCTACAAACAAATAGTTCTATCTCGAAAACACTTCATTAAAGATAGAACCTTTCTATTAGATGTTAATTTGTTCCCATCATGTTGTATTCGGGTTAGCAAAGTCTTTATGTGTGCTTCCACAGGTTCCTAGTATGATACTTTTTTTTATTTTTATCTGTATGTCTCAAAATAATAGTAAGACGGGGAATTTTTTTAAAGCATGTCTCATAAAACAGGTGCTTTTTAATTTATGGAATCCCTAATCATTATTATCTTAATGAGGAATTCAAACATTTTTAGAGTTTTTCAAATCAAAAGCAAGGCTTAGCAAATGAGGAACATTAATTTTTGTCTTAGTTAAGACAACATTTTTTCCACACAAAAAATCATACTTATATAATACATTCTTCAAAATTTTAGACAACAAGGCTCTCCCTTCAAGGTCTAGATCTAGATGTAAAAATTCATATTATCATGGTTCCTTTGGCTCTAAGTTTACTCTATCGCTCTTTTAAGGTCATATACATCACAAAAAATATCACCATAATTGGTTTGAAACTTATCAAAAACTCCAAGAGTTCTCATAAAAACATCTCAACAGGTGCACCAAGATTGGAGGAAGTCATGCAATAGGAAATAAAGAGGATGAAATCACCCTCTCATCACCAATTTCTTCTTCACAAATGAGTTGTAGAGTCTCGTTAATCCCTGCTTTTGAAAGTGAGTCAGCAATAGAATTAAGATGTCGATAGATGTGAGGAAATAGGATGTGGTCGATGGATTGGGCCACTTATTTAACATGCATAGCTAAATTATATATGCCAGTATTATGGAACTAATGTTGTCCATTCATCCACCGAACAACAATTTCTAAATCCCCAAATATTTGCAAGTATATTATACCATGGGATTGAGCTAATTTCAACAGGAGGATGAGAGCCATTAATTCACTAAATTTATTTGATCCTAGCCTGAGATATGATTTCCCAACAAAATAATAGGCATCTAAAAAAGACAAGACATAGCTTGCATCACTTAGAGCTCCACTATCTTGAATAGCCCTATCAAATAAGCTCCAGGGCTCATTTATGTTGATCTCTGGAGGCTTAGGTTATTTGAGCTGAAAAACTAGTGGAGTAGCTAGGAAGAAAGAAAGCATCACGAGAGATTGGGATGCCACCTGGAAGCTGGGGATTAGTTTCTCATAAAAATTATTTCATTTCAATATGTCCATTTCTTCCAAATAATGAGAAAGGGAATAACACAATATTGCTTCAGATCATGCCTAAAAATCCATTGTTTTATATTATCCAATAATATTCGATTATTCCATAGATTAGAAATATGAATAGTATCACTAACCTCCTTCCATGCATGTAAGGTAAAATAGCAAGACCCAAGAACTGGTGTGCATTTGTTTCTACATTAGATCTGCAGAGAGGACAATGACCTAGTCCATCCAACAAATTTCTTCGAAGTCGATCCCATGTAGGAAGATGGTTTTGAATACCTAACCATACACTTTGGACAACCTTTGCAGGAGCCCTAGTATTCCATAGCTTACCCACCACCAGCGATGAGAGAGGGTGAGTGGGTCCTGAATGGACTCATAATCCGATGAATCCAAATAAGAGGAACCTTCTCCAATCCACACCAATGCCATATCATCTAGACCATCCTTAATTTTGATGTGGGAACGAGAGAGCTCGGTAATAAAATACTTCCACACATCTGAATTATCATCCATGAGGCCTACCTCCTACACTGAGATCCATCCTTGTCTCCACAGGGATGACCCATCCTCCTTCTTGATTTTGTTGGTAGTACACAAACCTCTCAACATCAAGTGGTTTATAATAATAGGAGGAAGAAAAATAGCATCACTACAACCAAAGATAATATCCACTCAAAATCTAATTTGACACTCGTTCCCAACCTTTCATGCCACCTGATTATTGATAACTAATAAAGAAAAGCACATTGCATTCCAATATACTTTTGTCGAAGGATCCTACACCATAAGTTATCCTTTATTTAAAAATGCCTTAAATATTTTACCACCAAAGACTTACCAAAGTTTATCAATTTTTTTATTCCTCGTCCACCATATTTCTTTGCATGAGCAAGCAATTCCCATCAGGCCTAATGGCGCCCTTTATATCCTAATATTCCCTTCCAAAGATAGTTTGCACAAATTTTCTTGATTTTCTCCATGATTCCTTTAGGGATTGTTTCCAGAGTGAACCAATAAAGTGGAAGTGCTTTTATGACATACTTAATAAGGACCAGGAAACCACCACATGATATCCACTTGTTGCACCATAAATTGACTTGGTATTCCACCTTTGCAATGAGCCAACTTGGTAAGTCCTGGTTGAGATAACATATGTAGAATTACCAAGTTGTGTACCTTAATTAGAATAGACCATTATCAAATAGGCTTTTCCCATTTTGTGTACCTTAATGATTGGTATTACTGTGAGACATATTTCAATAGGTTCATCTATGAACTTTTTTCTTATATGAAATATATTGTCTCACTCTCGTGTACTTAAGTGAGAGTGAGATTGCTAATACTTTGCCAACCCCAATCAACAAATAAAAGACCAACATGTTACAATTGAGATTTGAACATGAGTGGAGAGGATAACAACTTCTCCTCTTAAACACCCAAACTAAACTTAATTGACAGACTTATCCATCAACCTAGGAACATTTACACAACCACGAAAACAATCAATCTCAAAAATTATAGAAATACCTTATACATATCGTTTGAAATTTTCCTCTAAATTTAAACAAAAATCTTATAAAACTTGCCTTTTTGTCTTTTCCATTCTCAACTACACCCTTCCTTTTGTTTTCCCTCAACTTAAGTTCACCTTTTTCTACACCCTTCCTTTTTTTGGCCATCAACTTAGGTCCACCTTTTCCTTCTTAAAAGTGGGTGATTTGATTAACCTTTTCCTTCTTAAAAGTGGGTGATTTGATTAAAATGTTGGTTGGACCTTTTTGATCCTTTGCAAAATGTAAGCAATAAAATTTTGCATAATCAATTATACTTGTTCTCATCATCTTAGTTTTAAATTTGAGTTACTAATATATTAAAGCTATATAGTCTTGCAAGGTTCTATTTTGAAAATGTTTTTATAAATATTCAAATTAAAAAATAAAATAACAACTTACCAATTTATTTTCACTTTAAATAATTGTAAAGACATTTATAAGTGAGCAACATAATAGAAACATATAGCATACCCCCTCTACCAACATAAGAACCTTACATTCGAGAGTAAAACAAATTTAAGATAATATCGGAAGATGAAACCTAAAAACTAAACATGCATTTCAAATATTAGTTGTGCCCCCTCTACCAACATAAGAACGTAACATTTGAGAGTAAAACAAATAAGATAATATCGAAAGATGAAACCTAAAAACTAAACAGGCATTTCAAATATTAGTTGTTACTATTGCGTGGTATGCATTTATGCACATCCACGAAGACAAATTAAAGGAAAATTTAATGTAAGGTTTCCAAAAAAAAAAAATTGCAATTTTTAAAAAAATCAAATCAATAAATGTGAACAAATGATAATTTAAGGTAAATCACCAAAATTCAAGTATTTTTATTTTGATTTTAGGAAGATTATAATTTTGCATTGTACAATTTGCAAATTATTCAAATAAAATATATTATTTAATGTTGTTATTTGAAATCATGCATTCCACTATTAACATCAAGCTAAATGTCACTACAAGGAAAACACCTTCTAGTGAAGGTTTTTGCAAACCTTTAAAAAAAAAGCTCATTCATCCATTTATAGCAGAGGTCGCTAGTGGAGGAAGGCGGGTAGAGGTTTTAGTGGAGGTGTTCAATTGGTGTGCTAAAACAAAAAACATGCATTGGTGCATCAAAATCATAAGAACATTGGCATACCAATGCACCACACTATAATGCGAACCGATCTCGATGTAAAATGTGTGTGAGTGTGTGTATTCCCGTCAAAACTTGTCGGTGTGTAATGGGGAACTCGACACACTGGTGCATGTGGGTTTAACAAAGCACCAACCAATACCCAAAAAACATAATTTTTTATTTAAAAACATGCAGATCTCTTCATCTATACACACGCACAAATGCGCCAACACAATACACCCACAGGTGCGCAACAGTAACAAAGCATCGGTACTAAAGACAACATAGCTCGATGCAAATTCAAAAAAATATATATTTCATTCCCATCAAAATTGATGGCACGTGATAGCGAAATAGATGCATCAGTGCGGGTGAAACTAAATAGCACCGACCAGAAACCAAAACAATATTATAAAGAACGTACGGTACTCCACATCTATCAAAATGCATCACTGTGCATCATAAAAAAGCACTAGTATCAAAATATTTTGATGGATTTTTGTATAAATATATTTATTTTATTTTCCCGACAAAACATTTCAGGTGCATTGAAATGAAATGGATGCACCAATGCGTCCAACATTACAACGCACCGCACTCGAAAAACCTATTTTTAATTTACTCGTTACAGCTCTTCGTTGTGTTAGATCTATAAATATGCACTGGTGCTTAACAAGATACCATGCACTAGATAATATGTAAAATCAACTTTATTTAAATAGATTGTTGAGCAGTGCTTACGATTAAACAAAGCGGTGCATTGGTACATATCCTAAAAATGAGCACTGGTGCAACACTAAATTGGGCGCGCCAAAATAGGGTAAAATAAAATTAGAAAAGCCACAGAAAAGACATTTTCTCAGTGTCAGAGATCGCCTTGGCCCACCCAAGCACCTGTGATAATTTCTAACACCCACACCCCCTATACTCAGTGTGCCTCGTTCAATTTCTCCTACGATTCGATTGTTCGTAGGAGTTAGAAATGTTTCCACACTGTTGGAAAATTTGGGTTCTTCGATACGTGACAACCACACCTCCAAGCGAGAGTCAAGAAATGTTGTTTATTAGATTATCATTTAATTTTTTAGCAGATTAAAAATTGAAAATCTCTTTGAATTGGCCTTTTTCTTCAAAAAAAATAAAAATTGTGTGGTGCGCATTTTCTGTTCAGCTTGCACTGGCCTCGATGATCGGTGCATTGTGTTTAAACACAAAGCACAACAGCAACAGGCATCTTTTTAGAAAATTGATGCATCATATGGGTGCATTTTCATAACTCATATGCACCATTTTGTTGTGCGTGAGAATAAATAACAACGCACCAATAAAATTAACAAAATTATCATTTTTAAAAACTCACAGTGCGATTGAAATAAATGAACGCACCATTATCGTTGCATGACCATAAACATGATGCACCATTCACAAGTTGTGAACCTAAATGTACTTATCGTTTCACCAACAAGAAATTAACACATTCACTGTACGATGTAAATATTAGGATGCACTGTCCATAGTGCGCTCCTCTACTTAATGCACACCGTAAAAATTATTTTGACGACACATGTGAAAATTCAACACCCAAACCATGTAATATATTTTACAACATACCAATGTTCACTATACACATGGACACACCATTGCTAAGGAGATATTGATGCACCACCTACGGTGCTTCTTAATAATAAGCACCGTCTATGATGTGTTAATAAGCATCATCAATTATATTAATAAAAAATTGTTTTTGATTGGTGCGTTGTTTATATACTAACACACTGGTGCATACTGATATACAAAGCACTAAAAGGTCTATATTTTAAAAAAATATTTGTATTTCCATAGTGCGATTTAATATTGTCAAGCATCGTTTCCAGTGCGTGTTTGTTTGTTAGCAACGTGTGTGATGCAATTAGATTACATAAGCACCAGTAATGGTGCATGACTATTTTAAGGGCACATCGGGAACCTTTGAAATTTTTTTGAGAAAAAAATTATTGTTTGCTTTTGATAAATGAAAATGTACTTTAGTAAATATTTTTTATGTTTTATTTATGTATATATCTCTCTATCTATATATTTATGATGAAATTTAAATGTGTTTAATCAGAGATGGGAGCGATGAGAAAAGCAATGACAACACCAATACAAGTTGTTCGAGAGTGGGAGACCAGAGAGAGGGAGAGGGATTTTCTCCCTCGACCTATTACCCCACATAGTAGACATCTATTGCAGCAGGTTGGCCTCCAAAAAAATTTTGAGAAGGCTACGTTGCTAAGGGGGCATTCTCATTTGCTTATGTAGTTGATCCATTGTTGGGATCAGCGATGGCAAGGTTTTAGGGTGGGTCCTGAATTGTGGTTCCATCCCACAGAGGAGGACATATACTTTGTCATTGGATTGTCCAGGAGAGGGGAGGATTGGCCCCATTTCCCTAGAGTCCGACCTGGATTTGTAGCATCCAGTCAGATGACATATATATTTAGATATGTCAGTGAGGATGCTACTAACCCTAGTGATATCTAGGTAGTCAGTGGCCATCTCCATATATCTTCTTTGTGTAGAGGAGGTTAGGTGCCTCTCGCTTTTGGTCACGACAGTGGCCCATGTCATGATTGATTGGAAATGCATTAGTTTTCCATTATTATATTATGTTGATTCTTTAATGTAGAGACTTAGATGCATCAAGTGGCCTTCCAATTTTTGTGACAATGTTTTTTTGATCTACATCATTGTCACACTATGTTCCATGGCAGGACAATTGTTTTAATCTAAGGGATTACATCTAGTTACTAGTAGAAAAACAATACATAACCGGATTCAATATCATACATACATACATACATAAAGGTACGAGAAATAATACAAGTAATGGTGATAGGAGCAACAACCTGTATTATATTATGAGGCCATCATGTACAAAAAGCAACATTACATCTTTTAGCTCACTAGCCTATTATATAGTGCATATAAACAGTTATATAGTTATAACTTCCTAACTGTCAAGTCGGCCAGCCTAACCACCTAGACCAACTGAGCTAAGTAATGTCTAGTCAATAGGGAGGACCTATTCGGTTGGTCGACTAGGCTCCTCCAACATCTCCCCTACCCCAAAACATTTCTTCGTCATGAAGAGAATAGGGAAATGTGAATTTTTATACAATTTTCGTAAAATTACAAAATTTAAGAAAAGTCTTCATGGCTACTGAGAGCTGGATTCTTCGCCCAGTGGAGTGAAATCAACACATGCTTCCACTATGGCTAGGGTAGAGAGAGTGAGGAATTCCTTAAATTCAACCCATTCAAATAGAACAGTCGTGATGTTGGTAGCCAAACTAGTGAGTTCAGATACGTGTATCATTTTTTATTGCATAGGTTTATCTACTATGTTCTACATGTTTGGGCCAAAATTATGCGTCTATATTTATATCGATCTCATCAATTTATAGATGTGATTAGTCAACCAACCAACTTATTCTTGTGTGTGACACGTGCTTTCCTTCATGTAACTATTGGTACTCTTTTCTCCGTAATTGATCCTACCACTGCTACTCCATGTTGATCTGGTCAGCCAAAATCTGATCTGTGACAAGGTCGATTGATTGCTTATATTTATAAAGTTATAAGAGAGTACCCTGCATATTCTAAATTTCAACACAATTTTCTCCATAATATGATTACTAGTTATTGAGAACAACTGTCTCCCTAGTTTCTTGTACTTCATATTCTTTTAGTTTTTTGTCACATTCTTCAAATGCTCTAAATTGATCGGCAATGAGTAGACCGATTTCATCGTGTTGTTTTTGTGCGAGTTGATCCTGGACTTTTCCATAATTTTCAAGGACAAATTCAACTAGACTTTGTAACTTGTCAATTGTTTTCTTTGGTTGGGGCTCTGGTAATGGTCCAATAATATGTCTGCTTAATGGAACAAACTATCCATGCATTTTCATGTTCCTCCTTCAATGTTTTGATTCTTTTAGAGTTTTCTTACCATATTTGTGTGCACTCTTTGGTAGCACTTTGATGAAGTCATCAAGTTCTTGTTTTGATGCTCTGGAGGGAATAAATACGGCTTTGTCTGCTTTTGATCCTACTACTGTTTGTACAGGCAAAGTGATTTGGGTGTCACTTTTGGTATTCTTATTTTTGTTTTTATTATATTCCTTATTTTTACTTTTGTTGGAAGTCGTGATCGTCCGTGGAGTGGTCGATGTATCTACAGTCGATGAGGGTGGTGCAAAAATCGGTGGATTTGAAGTGGTCGTATTCGAAAGTGGTACAGTTGATTGAGGCATGGTCGACGAAGGTAAGGTTGAGGGAGGTGCAGACGGCGCAGGTGGGGTCGACACAGGTAGTGTTGAGGTCGTCGGGTTGATGGAGAAGTTGTAATAACAATGGGGTCTGTTGAAATCGAGAGGGGTATTGACGCGGTAAGTGAAGCTGTGCTAGGTGGAGGAAATGGTAGTGATATTGTTAGGGAAGAAATCAGTGGTTCAAAAGGAAAAAATTTGGTTTTGGTCTGAGTCACTTGGACTGTGATTGTTTCATCTACAATATGGGTTTTTGCCAATGTTACTTAGGGAAAGCTTTGATATGGGGCTTCAGTAGTAATTAAATGGGGGATGGAGAGATTGATAAAAGGATTGAGATAAGGGAGTGATGTCTTCTTCTGAGAACTTAATTGGTCAAGGGATGCTACAGAAAGCTTTGATAAATGTGGTATGTATTCCAAAACGATAGAAAGGAATTAACTGAACTCAAGATTCACTGTAAAGGGGATGAGATTTGGTACAGGTACTTTTTTTTGTTCTTTTTGAATTTGGGATGGGGGCGGTAGTGGACAATCCTCTGACAGATCGACCGGATTTTCTTCATGCAAAGCTTAACTTATCTTCACTTTCTATTGTGGCAACTAGAACATTGCAGAACAAGTCTTTGGCACGACTAGCTACAATGGTCATTTATGTTCATAGTCCTTCTGGATTTTAGGTTCTGTGGTAACTTTATTCCTTGTGGATTCTACTAAAACTTGCTTGGCCTTCTCCCTTAGTTACTCAAGGTCATCTTCTGTGGTATCCAATAATAATTGTTTTCTTTTCTTTGATTTTTGCGTCGTCGCTTTTCCTTTGAGATTACACTGAAGGTGTGAGGAACCTGCAACAATTAATTGATAAAATGCACAATATATTGGATCACATAATATTTGTATTGATCATGGTCCACTTCGAGGGGGCAACCTCCTTTGAGCAAGCTCAATACAAATAACTTCACGGTACCTTCATTGGCCTCAACACACACTTATATACTAAGTCTAGGCGCCAATAATATGGGTCAAAACCATGGGCCAATACAAACTAAGGGTCAACAAATACTACGGACGACTTACAAAGCATATGCGCCCAACAACAATAACACAAACTATGGATCAACAAATACTACGGGACGTCTTACAAAGCATATGTGTCCAACAACAATATACTAACAAAGTAAAGACATGGGTTCCTAACATCCCCTCTCCCTTAGAAAAAGCTTTGTCCTCAAAGCTTTAGATGTGGAAATTGATGCTGAATCTGAAGGAGTGGTGCCCATGTTGTAGCCTCTGGTTGCATGTCATGCCACTGAATGAATACCTCTATGATAGAGAGAGATATAAGCGGACGCCCTTTGAGTGTCAGGGAGGATTGCTTAGAAGGCTGTAGACAAAGAAAAACCATATCAACTGCTTGAAAAGTGCACTCAGAATGGTGTTGATCAGCTTGTTGTTTCATTCAAATCCTAGCCATGTGAAGAGTGTCCTGCAAAATGCGAACAATTTGATTGTGGTTTCAAAGAACCGTGTCAATTGACTGAATTGGTGCACTGTTGAGGGTGGATGGAAGAAGAAATGGCAGTGCCTGACCATAGATTGCTTCATATGGAGTAATTTTAGATGCAGTAGGGTACCACCATTCAGCGAGAGGGAGCCACTTCGCCCACGGAGGTTGTTGTTCGGAGGTGAAGCAACGAAGATAAGTTTCCAAACATTTATTGGTAATGTCAGCCTGTCCTCTAGATTTAGGGAGCCCTTCAATGAATTACAAAGACATATCTGTTCAGATCCATGGAATAATGGGTACAGGTTCGAGCAATCCCTGAAGGATCTAGAAGGTATCATATTCAGCCACCATATGTTGAATTGTCCTTTGCATTCCCTGCCAAAAGAAGGGATGTTTTGCCTGCTCATACGTTTGGAGGAACCCAGAGTGCTTGACCAATGGATACGCATGGAGTTCATAGAGGACATAGCCCTGTTGAATAGATTACAGCCAATTTGGAACAAGTAGAAAAATAGTTGAAAGAGAAACTGGGGCATCAATTGTGTGAGAAGGAGCATCTGCCACCAAATTGTCTTGACCCTTCATGTAAGTGATCTCATTGGCATAACCCAGGAGTTGGCGAATCCATTTCAGTTGTGTGGGTGAGGAGACCCGTTGTTCCAGGAAATATTTCAGACTCTGGTGAGCAGTCTTGATGCAGAATGAATTCCCGAATAGGTATGGATGCCATGTCTATATTGCATGCAAAATAGCCATCATTTCCGTCACAGATGTAGAGGCGGCTAAATTCTTACCGGAAAGGTCTCGTGAAGGCGGCAATCCCATTGGTTCAGCAAGGGCACCGACATATCTATCCAAAATTGGTTGGAGATCCAAGGGAGTAGTGGAGACCATTGATGGGTGCATCTAAATGGAATGGAGCTGAGCAATGACACCATGTGAATTATTCTTAAGGAGTTTTTCCAGGCGATGTGAACTGATGATGTGGAGAGACCCTGGTTGTAAGCCTATAAATTTGTGTTTTTTCCCATTGACTGAAAACTGCATCCAAAGTTCAGCAAAATCCCATAAGATGGGTCCAAGTGTGCGTAACCATTGAACGCCCAAAACCACATCACATCCACCTAAGGACAAGGAAAACATGTCAGAGCGTAGGTTATAATCTTCCCGAGAGATACGCACATTGTGACACTTCCCCTTCCAAGGTAAGGTGCCCCCATTGGCAACCATGACTTCAAAGTTGGAGCAAGGATGGACAAAATAATCACCCTGTTTGGCGATCCGAGGGTCAATGAAGTTATGAGTGCTACCAAAATCAATGAGTATGGTAAGAGGAATCTTCTTGAAGTAACCCCTGACCCGCATTGTTTGGGGGTGTTGATTTCGGCTAAAGCATGGAGAGATATCTCTGGGTGGTCTTCCTAATACGGGGGGTCAATAGGCGGATCCTAAATGTCGACCTGATCATCCATTGTATCTGGAGCTTCTTCACCAATTTCAAAGGCAGGCGGAGAATCCAAATCCAAGAGATAGAGATTTTGTTGAACACATCTATGTCCCCGAGTGAATTTATCATCACAATTATAACAAAACCCTTTTTCTCTACGTGCCTGCATATCTGTTTCAGACAAATGCTTGATAGGAGTTGGTCCAGGAGCTGGCAAGATGGGAGGTCGTTGAGAACCAGTATTTCGGAAGGGAACAAAAGTGGGTTTGGAGCGTTGTTGGTATGCAATCTTGTCTTCTGCCAACTTAGCCAACCCCAGGGCTTCCATCATTATGTTGGGACATAACATTTTAACCTCTAAGCGGATTTCATCCTTAATACCACTGATAAAACAACTCCTGTAGAATTCATCAGACAATCCTTTTGTGTGATTGGCTAGTTTCTCAAATTTTGTCTGATACTCTCTCATAGTTCCAATTTGGCGAAGTTTACTGAGGGCTCTTATGAAGTCATCAAAAGCACTAGGACCAAATCGTTGCAAAAGGAGCTGGCAAAAATCTGGCCACTTTGGCTCTTCATGAGCCTTGATGTGCCAACGGTACCATTGAAGAGATTCCTGTTCATAATGAAAGGATGCAAGTGGAACTTTGTTGACATCAAAAGTCTTATGCAGACTGAAAAACTGTTCTGCACGATAGATCCAGCCAGTCGGATCAGTACAATTGAAGCGAGGAAAATCAAGCTTCGGACCACGAAAATTGCTGGAAGAAGAGAATCCATTGTCTGATGAAGACTCGGACTGTCGTTTGTTGTTCATGGATGAATGCTCAAGATGGAGGCCGAGAAATTTTTCATCCAAATCCTGGAGTTTGGCTTAGATGGCTGCAGGTGCTTCCTCCATGGTTTTTGCTCCTGCGCGGGTGACAACCATAACCAGGAGTTTTTTTTTTGTGTGAATGGGTAGAAAAACACAAACTGAAGCTTATTTAGTAAAGGGAAATTTGGATTTGGGAAAAACTCGGATGGGTAATTGGGGTTTGACTAGGTTTTGGACACTTTCGAAGGGACGGGGAAGTAGAAAAGGAGGATTTCAGAAGCGAGGTGAAAGAATGAGAAAATTTGTCATAGAGGGACAAAGAAGCAGAAATAGGAAATGAACACGGTGGAAAAATTTGAAGGCGATTGGGTAAAAATTAAAGAAGTTATGGCAAACCCTAAAAATAGACAAATGTGGGATTTCTGGCTTTGGGAAGTGGAATTTGGGATAGGGTCCTCAGGAATGAAAGATGCAGAATGGTATTACAGGGGTGTCAGGGAAGTTTCAATGGAAACAAAGTGAAAACAAGGGAGATATGGATCGGCAATGGCATAGAAGGGATCGGTAACAGATGCATTTGAAACTGCATGGAAGGGATCGGCAACAGATAGATCTGAAATGACACAGAAGTGATCGACAACAGTTCTGGACAGAGGGAATCTGCGATTTATCAATTGAAAATAGATATGGACCTCGTATGCTCGGCTTCCTAACGGTTGAGGGGATTCACTCGGCCACCAATGTTGTCTGACGGCTTGCGTATTGGGGCAGTACCCCTCACTCCATGGCTCAAGTAAAACTGATAACCACTTTGCCACAAATAACAGCTCTTGGTTTACCTCACGGGTGGGAACTAGTCAATCAGGTAGGGTTCGTTGCCCTTTTTGCTGGCAGGCCCTCTCAATGGGCCAGCTACTTTGGGGTTCCTGTGGTACTCCTCACAATGAGTTTTAGGGATTATGCCCAAGTTTTTCCCACAGTTAAGCAGATAGGGATTATTCCCAGATCTGAACCTGCAACAGATGCGAGAAAAAAAAATTGGCAGAAATTTCACCCAATGAGCCCAAGAAAGTGCTCTGATACCATATGTGAGGAACCTGCAACAATTAATTGATCAAATACACAATATATTGGATCACGGAATATTTTTATTGATCACGGGCCACTTCGAAGGGGCAACCTCCTTTGAGCAAGCTCAATACAAATAACTTCACGGTGCCTTCATTGGCCTCAATGCACACTTATATACTAAGTCTAGGCGCCAATACTATGGGTCAAAACCATGGGTCAATACAAACTATGGGTCAACAAATACTACGGACGACTTACAAAGCATATGCTCCCAACAACACTAACACAAACTATGGATCAAAAAATACTACGGGGCGTCTTACAAAGCATATGCGTCCAACAACAATATACTAACAAAGTAAAAACATGGGTTCCTAACAGAAAGATAAGTATTTGTTCAGCGACTTGGTCAAATTTTGCTTTTAGTCGAGGCTCGTTAAATTTTGGATTGATTCCATCTTTGATAAGTGGTTCTTCTTTGTCGTCATCGTTGATCTCACCTAAAAGTTTGTTGACTGGTGCTTTGCTTTTAGTAGCAAAGGGTACAATTGCCAGTGCATTTTCTTGCTCATCGTTTGGGCCAAAAATGGTGATGTACAGTGTTGTTTCTCTCTAATATTCTAGTTATCCATCTGTTAGAGGCTCAATGATCTCAAAATATTGAGCTCTGGCTATGGTCGGTATTGGTATCTTTGTATTTTTCTGCCTTGACGAATCAATAAATAACTCAAGGATATTGGGATAATAGTCGAGCTCTTGTCCATCTCCTACTACACCCTACATGTACCATACCTTTGTATGCTCAAGGCCAAGTTCAATGTGTGCTCCCTAGGGTAAGTAGTGATGAGTGTGTTGGGGTACTCTCCAATGGTTACACTCAATTGTAATTACTTGGAACCAGTTTTCCATGTAGGTCTTTACTTTTGCTACCAGCTTAAAAGATGGTCCTTTCCCCACTAATATTTGGAAGTTTTTCATCAGTGGTAGTTGTGTGCGACTAAAGTATGTTTCACCGACTGGTTTAATATTCACTGTTACTATATTCCAGATAAGCAATGATAGGACTCAGATTGCTTGTCCAAACTATTGGCACTTTTCACAATTTGTCTTGACCAATTATGCCAAATGGTCGGCCCAATTGAATATTTTGGCCTCGTACGCAACCTGCTTGACTACTTCTAGCATGTTTAGCCTCAAGTCATATGGTAAACCTGAACTTGATAAACATAATGGAATTATGATTGCAACCCACTTGACTGAGTCATATTGGGCTTTGTTGGAAATAAGCCCCTTTGAATTCTTTCCTGTTGCGGACCCTATGAATTCTTCAATGAGCGATAGTGGCTTGGTCATAACTGGTATTGGAAATCCTTTACTTGACAATCCAGTAATATGAGCAACGAGTGAATCATGGATCGGGATGGGCTCATCGATCCATATTTTTCCGTCATGGTATCGACTAACAATAAATTTAGCTATGAGGTCTTTCAAGTTTCCAAATAGGGCTATTAAGGGTGCATTCAGGTAGCCGTGAATCTTCACGGCAGCAAGTTTGTTGGAAGGTTCTATCCATTGATTGTCTCTAAATACTCATGCCTTCATCTCTATGTATTGTTTTCCCCAATTATGCTCATTTGTTTTTGCTTTCTTTATTATGTGAATTATATCTTATAGTGGGGTCATGGAAGCTTCTTCTAGTTGCATCGTTGCTTTCTCTTCTGCGGTTTTGATCCTTGTGACTATAGTGGATTTATTTGGTTCCATGGTTGTTTCTATGGTCAACAAGTCTGAGAGGAAGTATGTGATTTCCGAGACTGATTGCGCTCACTCTAATTCTGAGCAGAAAGTAATACATGAATCTTCAATTTGTGATGGTTTTATAGGCATGACATTCAGTGGGATTTTAATGTGGGAAGGTGAGAGCATTAAATGTGAACTTTGTGGTGAAAAAATCATTCGCACGCTTGGTGTAACTTTCACATAATTTTTTGTTGTTGTGCCAGTCGATACGCTTAATGGTTGACGTTCAAATATGTGATCTCATTGTTCTCTATATCTATGCCTTTTTTGTCTTTCATCGATCATTTGGGGCATATCTTGGTTGGTCTTTTATTGGATGACTTCATTGGTGCCTCTTTGTTCCTTCGGTCAAAACTAGGTGAAGGTTTGCTACTCCAGGATTGCTGCATCTTTTTCATTTTCGCGCTCTACCTCCTTTTCCCAATTGACCCCCATGTGCGTTGAATCATGTACATCCTGCCAAAATCCAAGTCTCATTTCTTCTTTTTATATACACTTGAGATTAAGTTAGTTATGTAACTACTTTTGAAGTAAATTAGTTAACTTTTCCTAATTCTACATGAAACTAGGTACACAACGTTCAACTAGTGGTGATATAGCCACTAGTTGGATTCATGCCTCTTTCATAGTCGATAGCGTTTTAGTCGAGCTATATTCACGGCCTTTGTTAAGACTCGACCTTGCAATTTTTTTAACCCGACTGAACCGTTGTTATTGAGTGCTTTGACGATGTAAGGTCCCAACCATCAAGTCTCAAGATTTTTAGGTTTTCCTTTTATTCTGTTGTTATACAAGAGTACTAAGTCATCGACTGAGATATCCTCCCTTCTAATATTTATGTCATGCCATGCTTCTTGCTATAAATTTTGAACTTATTGATGATGGATAGCGAGAATTCTTTGTTCTTCCAACTTCTGCAATTCAAACATTCCATCTTGTGTAGTTTGAATAGTGTCTAGGTGTAATACTTGAGTGATGGCTAGAGCTTATTGCTTAAAGTGTAGAGGGACGGTTGCTTCTTAACCATACACTAGTTTAAACGGTGTTTGGCCCATTGATATTTTATATGTTGTTCTATATGCCCACAATATTGCAAGTATTTCGTCATCCCAATCATCCTTGTCGATACTGCAAATTTTTGTTAGACATTTTGTCAATGTTTTGTTAAATTACTCGACTACTACATTCGAATCTGGGTGATATGTTGAACTTTTATGATGATCAATCATATTATTTGAGTAGTATGTCGATAGTATTATTGATGAAATAAGTGCCTCGACCATTGATTAGAGTAAGGCTGCATCCAAATATTGTGATTATGTTTTCATAGATATATTTGGCCACAACTTCGCTAGTACAGGATTTGAATGGTTCCTCTTCAGCCCACTTAGTTACATATTCGGCCGTAGTGATAATATATCGTACACCCATCTGAAGGCCAAGATTCGGAGAAGGACCGACGAAGTCAATTGCATAGATTTCAAACGTAATACTGGGGTCAACAAAGATGAGAGTAATTTCATGCCGTCGAAGCGGTTTACCCATATGCTGACATTTATCATATTTTTTCACATAGGGTTTACAATCTTTATTTAGCACAGGCCACCATAGTCTATATTGTAGAATTTTCCCGGCAGTTGTATCAGCATGAAAGTGTCCACCTGCTAGGCCAGAATGTGCTTTTTCAATGACCGTGTGTCGTTCATGTTCAAGTGTGCACCTACGAAGTATGTCGTCAGGTCCTAGCTTATACAAACCATTAATTAATGTATAAGGGGGTTCCTTCATTGCTATAATTTTCTTCTTCTTTTCGATGTTCCTATTGGGGCTTGTCCTTCCTATAGAAATTTTGCAATGTCTGTTATTTCAATGGGTATATCCTTGACTCTAAAAAGGTGGGCGTCAAGGATTCCGTCATCTCTTCCTACTGAATATTCACCAGTTTCTATATGGGATACGTGGTCAGGTCCCACATTCGAATTGTATGGTCAAACTAATATTTAGAATTCATATTCTTGGAATAAAATAAGCCATCTACATATCTGACTGTGATGTAACGGTTTATTTACCAGATATTTGAGTTCCTGGTGGTCTGTGAAGAAAATGAATGGGTTAGCAAACCGATAGTGTCGATATTTTTGCAGCGCAAAGATCATACATAACCGTTCACGTTCAGTAGTCGAATAGTTTCTTTCTGCTTTGTTTAATTTCCAACTACCATATGTGTTTGGGTAGTCCATCCCATCCTCTCCTATTTGAATAAGTATTGCATCGACTGCAATACTGGATGCATCGATATGGACATGAAATTGCTTTGAAAAATATGAAAATGAGTATTTGGGCTTCTGTTAATTATCTTTTAAGCAACTCAAAGGATTCTTTGCATTATGGGGTCCATTTGAACTCAATATTTATTCTAAGTAATTCTTCTAGAGGAAATTTCATATATGAATAATGTCGGATGAACTTTATATAGTACCCCATATGCCTCAACAAAATTCTGACCTGCTTAGGGTTTACCAGAGGTTTCAGATCAAGGATGACTTTAATTTTTTCTAAATCCACTTTGAATCCTTCTTTACAAATGACATGGCCCAACGAGACTCCAATGGCATGGAGAAAATACGTCTCTTTATGTTTAGGGATAAGTGGATTTGTCAACATATTCCTAGCATCCGTCGAAGCCATTGTACATCATCTCTAAACTTTATGTAAATGGTCAAGATGTTGAAATAGACATCCATTGTGTTGTATAGAAACTCTTGAAAGGATTTTATGAAAATTCGAGAACAGGAGATGAAATCTTCAATCCAAAAGGCATGAACTTGTATGCAAACTATCCAAATTCACAAACAAATGTTGTTTTGTGTTGTAATTCCTTCACTATGGGTACCTGATTGTATCCAAAAAATCCATCTGTAAAGGATTAAACTAGTGACTTCATCTATAATTTACTCGGCGAAGGACATCAGGAATGTGCCTGTAAGTGTTAATTTTTTCAATCCTACGAAATCAACACATATCTGCAGTCGCTTAGGGTCATGATTCTTTGGTTAAATGACCATGGGGATAGTCAATTCTGACTGATCCACGGGATATATTATACCAGCGGCTAGCATGCTATCTATTTATTTCTTCATGGTGTCTTTGTACTTGTTGTTGGTTGTGGAGCCTGATCTTCTAGTCTCATAGATGATGATTCAGCCGTGTTTGTACCCTAGGTTTGGTTATGATCCTGGCACGCACAACAGGGGTAACCCGTGGTATGATCCCGAAAGAAATTTTTGTTATGGGTTGGTTTTTCGCCAACAGATTACGGGCCCATGGTTTGGGTAACCCGTGGTATTTTCCCATTGTATTTCCCCTTTATAAGAAAGACATTGTAATACGACTAGGGTTTATGTATTAGGTATTATGCATTGTAAAGATCTCTGAGATCGTGAAAGAGAGACGATGAGATAGTGAAGAGTAAATGCAACGGATGTGCTGTAGGTTGTATCCCTTCATTTGTTGGATGGTATAATAATAAGGACTGGCAATTTCAGTGTGGACGTAGCCCATCTTGGGTGAACCACGATATATTGGTGTCTCTCTTGTAACATGTTTGTGTGATTGTATTTGCATCTTGTTTATTGTCATTTCTCTGCGATCATGTTTTTCTAACACTTGCGAGCTAGCTTATAAGGTCACTTATTTATATCCTTTGTGTCGGGCATTATGTCGATCTTCATTTCTCCCATCTCTTGTACTATCCCTTTCAAATCCTTATAATCCCAAGAAAAAATGTCTTGATACTACTTCAATAGGTTTTTTATCTCTGCAGTTTGTTGTTCCGACCAATAATTGCCTATTTTTTCCATTTAAGGCTTCACGTCGGTCGAAATGTTGATTTCTTTTATTTTTATTTCAGCATCCATCCATTCTATTGCTTTTGACTCATCAATTGGTCGTTCTCCTTCTTTGAATTATGTGAATAATGGGGGGAAGTATTTTTAGTCATTAAGATCCTCTTTGTCTTTTGTATAAATTCTCAAAATTGATTTTATTGGATGGGTTATGCCGGAATGATCTCTTTTCCATCGAAAACTTTTCCCAAGGGTATCCTCATTCTCCATCTCCATTTGGGTCAGGAAATGGGAAGACTCCTTCTGGGCCATCATGATTATGTTATCGACTCCAATAGACCTTGGTTAACAAGCTTAATATAAATGCATGACTCTGATGGTTTTGATCAACCGAGTCATTCCCACATCGATCTTGTCATTACGGTTTGCGAACCGAAATCAAGGACGACTTGTGAGATGCACTATCCTTCGATTTTGAGGTCGATGTCAAGTTTTTCTTTTTGGTTAAGACAAAATAAATTATTAGTGTTTTTTTCATTGCTTGTGCTATTCCTTATCATATACATTAAATCAATAAGTTTGGCAACAACTTTTTCCTTTGTAAGAAATTGTAATAATTCATTAAGAGTTTTGTTCTTAGATTCTGCATTTTCTTCTTCATATGCTAATTCTTCAAAGATTTTTGAAGCATTGTTAAATATTTATCTCTACTTGTGTGGGTTTGGATATTTATCTTCTTTAATTTGAATCTTTGTAATTTGAGGATTGTCGTCTCCAATCCTTGTTTCATGCCTTGTAATTATTTGCATTTTTTTATGATTTAGCACTCCATGCTTAGGGACACCAGACAAGAGATTAATATTATTTTTATTATTGAACTTCTCGAGCGTGATGGGGCATTCTTCTAGACTATGCTCCCCCACCCCACATTTTGTACAAAAATTGAGGTTTATCCTGTCTTTCCAGGGGCAATCGGGGCTCAAGTGTTCTTCATTGAAACAGACATAGCAATGGGGTTTTCCTCAACCAAAAGAGCAGTTTCCTTAGTTGATGTTATATATTCCATTACCATTGTGGCCACCTTGTAAATTATATCCAATGTTATGATAGTCATTCTATTTGGAGTCTCAACCTCTTGATTATTCTTCTCGATGGCCTATGCTTGATAGACTGACTTGTAGTTTGTTTTGCTTTTGATATTCCACACTATGCAGTGGTGTGTTATGTAGTTCAACAAATGCCACACAATTTGGGTTTAACAATGCTTGCATTATAAGGGCACTCAGTTATTGAATGAGGCTCAAACCTTTCACATGTGTTGTAGTAATATCCTGTTTGAGCAATACAAAATTTGTATGGTCGTCTTTCTTCAGGAAAGAGTCTTGGTTCTTCTCGTAGTACTCTTCTTTCCTTTGGGTATGGGATTCTTTTTTCGTCGGATGTTCTTCTATCATCTTGAATTTGTTGGCCATCATAATGATAGTTTCCTTTAGTATGACCTTTCATTAAGCCCCTCATGCACCATAAGTCATTGTGCCTTGAAGCAAGTTGTTGAATCAATCTCTGCATTATTTCTAGCTTTTCTTCAAGTCTTCCATCGCTAGGTCCGACTAAAATTTTTGTATTCAATTCAACTTTTAAAGCTTTATTTTAAATGTCATCGTAGATTGTAAATTCAAGTAATAACATAGGCGTTTTAATTCTTGGCAACAGACCAGCAACAAAAAATTGGATCACGACTATTTGGTCCATCTTGAATAGAATCTAGATAGGCGGGTCGTTAAATATTCTATCATATTTGCCACCGATTCACCCAATCTTTGAGTAATTTCTTTTAGTTTGTGGTTGGCCAAATGCTTGCTATCCTGGGACTTGAAGAAGTCTAGAAATTTTTCTTTGATCTCTTGCTTTTTTTTTCTCCATATTCAATAAAGTTCACATACCACGTGGGTGCTCTTTTCCGAAGACCACCTACAAACTGTGCAATCTGTCGATTTTCATCATCAATTAGATTAGATTGCCAAATGGTTTTGCAAACAAACCAGTGTTTCTTTGGGTCTTCGTCCCCTTCATTAATAGGAGTGTGAATTGGATGATGGTATGCCATCTTGATAGAATTTCTACTTCTATTTTGAGTTCTATTATTTACTAGTGATGAGTAACCAAATGTGGCAAAACTTGCTTCTATAATTACTTCGTTATGCTGATTTTCTGCACTTACTTCTATATGATGAGTTTCTGTGCTTATTTCTGGCTAATGACTTTTGTACGAATACATTCTGACTTCTTCTATAGATTCTTTATCGATAGATTGGGTCTCTGAATGGATAAATGCTTCGATCAATAATGTTGTTGGCATGGGGGATACCTCCATGTGTTCTGATAGAATAGTTTAAAAACGTGTCTTTGAACTCGGGCATAAAGGTAATCCAGTTACCATTCGGTGGTGCTTGAATCATCAGTTGGTCCATAATTCATCCACATTGATCTAGTAGACATCATATGTTACAGCCACTAGTTCCAATTCCCAGATCTCGCTCGATGATCTATCTAATACTTGGGCCAATTGTCATAATAATTGGGACAGATTGAACGGGAGTCGTATGTCAGGAATTACAATCTGCGGGAATTCAGGGGTCAGGACCATCGACTATGACCCTTCTACCAGTGTCGCTGCCTCATCCTTTCTATCATCTGGTCGAATTTCCCTCAACTCAGGCAGGCCTTTTGGTTGCTCAACCCTCCCAACTGGATTCTTCATTCTTCTTTTGTCACGAAGTAGACTTAGAATATTTCTAAGTTCCTCCCCTTTATTCTATCTCTTTTCTCGTTCAATCTTCTCAATAACAATTTTTTGTTTATTGATGACTACTAATTTGTCTCATCGAGTTAGGATTTCTTTCTTACTAGCCTTCATTCTTTTCACTATTGTCAACTAGCATTGTCTATTCATTCATCTGACATGGTCGGTTCCCCCCCATTGTTGATTCGACTATTACTGAGCAATGGAAGCGAGATTGGAAATGCTATTCATTTGTTTAGAAAATATTCCCACTCGCATTCATGGACAAAGTGTTCCCAGTATTTTTTCTTTTGTTCCTATTCTAAAGTTGCACCAAGGCCTAGTGGAGGTCGAGGTTCAACTATGTGATCAGCTCCTTTTTCAATTAGAAATGTGCCACAAGGTCAGAATAGTGACAAAAAAGGAGTCATGAAGTCCTTGTAAATTATGGCTTTGATTTCATTGAGTGAGATCCTTTCTTCGATAGCTCATTATTCACAGTAGTCGTCGCTTGTCTGCTCAAGCCACTCATATAGATTCGTCTATCCTCCATTGTAAAGCTTGTGCATTAACAATCATTCATTCTGAGGTATGAGTTTGCTCATGAATTCAATCGACTAACTTCTTTATCTCATGAGGTACAAATTCTATAAATTTTTCATGTGATTCAGTGAAAAACTTCTCTCTAGCCTTAGAAATGGTCAACTTGTTCCTTCTAGCATAGCTTTGGATGTAATTCGCTATCTTTCGATTCCACCACTCTCAAATTTCTTCCTCTCTTACCATCTACACAGACATGGTCATCGTTTTATCTCGGTTTAGTATTACCGACAATGAAACCAATGTTCTAATCTAAGGGATTACATATAGTTACCGGTAGCACAACAATACATAACAAGATGCAAGATCATACATACATACATAATGTAATGTCCCCATTTCGACCCCCTTCGCATTAAATCGTAAATGATGTAAATATTGATATTTAATCATGGTGAGGAGCTCAAGGCCAAGGCCCCACCATTGATTTAGTGTTTTATGTATCGGCAATTAAAGAAATAGATGCCTATGGTTCTTGTGCTAGATATGCACAATGTAAATAAGACATCATGTAAATATGAATTTTAATGAAAAACCCACAACTGGCTATGCTATGCAACAAAGAGATGGGGGCAGGATTCTACAAGGAATAGGGAGGGAAATTATTCAAACCCTTGAACCAATGGTGTTAATCCATGTGTCAATGAGAAAACCAATCAACCACCAACTACCCATTTTGGGTTATGGACCCAATCATTTAATTCTTCCAGAAATTGGTTGAGGCAGTTAATGCCTTGGGAATGAATAGGAATGGCAGCCAATTCCGTGCATGGGCAAGCCATCAACCTGGGAATTCGTATTTTTGCTTCTTGGGCAAGAAAACACCCAGGAAATGGTGCCCAAAGCCATTATGAACATATAGTTTTTCCTCTCTCACGCAGTCGAAACTACTGGGTCTTTCCTCATCACATTTTTACCAATTTTCCTGCATTTTTACATGGCTGGGAGCTCGTTTTTGTGTTACACAGTGGCTGGGGAAGGAGGACCACGATTTTGGACTGTTATGGAGGCCGATTTTGCCCCAGAATGTCTATGGACGTTTTTATGAAAACGGATTTGGCTTCCCAGGGTTATTCCCCATATTCCAGTTTCGTTTTTGGGTTTCCCACGTTTTTCTGAAGCTAATGAAAACCCCATCTTTGGGCATCTCACTGTAAAAATGTTTCTTCATGCCCAGTACTTATACTTTTGCTGTTATGTGCATCCCTGTTTTGGTTTGAATCTGTGAGCAAGAGATTGGAGTGGTAGTGGACAGAGAGGGCTTGATAAACCTAGTGGGGAGACAACCTCTCAAGAAGATCAAGAGGGCTTTGGCTACTCTTCTATGCGCACCCTGAGAGCACTAGATGGGGAAGGTATGGCTTGAGGGACTGTACAGCAATGAAAAGAATACTTCCTTGTGCTGGGTGTGTAGGTATTGTGGGTGCCAAGCTAGATAGATATTGTAAGGTTACCCCTGGCTCTGTGCTTGAGCTCACTAGCTTAGCCACTCTTCCTTTCCATTTCCTAGCAGCCTGATAAACCCAATTGTAGATTGGCTTGGATCATCTTGGTGTATGCTTGGCTATGTGTGAGTCGGTTGTTCCCTAGTTCCTTGTAGAGATCATGCCTAGCTCGGGGGTGGAAATTGTATCAAGAGGTTGATAAGCACAACCGGCCTATGGTTGGGTGGAACGTTGCAATTGCATAGCCAGTTGCTTGGGACTACTTTGTTAAGATAAGTATTCTCTTTTATAAATTCTGCAATGTCTTTATTTAATGGTTGTCACAGAAATGTTGAGTGTATGTTAGATATTAAACATGATTTTTAATTCCGTTGTGTTTCTATAACATGCACATGTATATGTCTTTTATCAATGAGTTTTTTTTCTTCTTAATGGATATGGGGCTAGATGCCCGGTTTTAGCCTCACGATCCTCTCTATCATGTTGGTATGATAGGATGGGGACATTACACATAAAGGTACAAGAAATAATACAAGTAGTGGTGATAGGAGCAACGAGTTGTCTTATATTATGAAGCCATCATGTACAAAAAGAAACATTACATATTATGGATCACCAGCCTATTATATAGTGCATATAAACAGTTGTATAGTTATAAATTCATAGCTATCTGGTTAGTCGGCCTAACTAAATTGACCAACTGAGCTGACTAATCTCAAGTCGGCCGAGAGGACCTAGTCAGCCGGTCAACTAGGCTCCTCCAACAACAGTCTTCCAGTTTGATTCAAAGTTTTTTTCCTTAATTTTTGAGAGGTTTATGGTCATTCGGCTCTCATTCCATATCCAACCTCCTAGGATGATGATTGAGGTGCGTATGCACATGTGGGGGAAGATGTTTTCCAAGAGGGACTAGTCCGATTACCCTAGTAAGATCACTCACGAGTCACCTTATTTACTTGCCAGAAAGGATGATAACAACCTGAATATGATACTGTACCAATACGCATCGTTGGATTGGAAAGGATTTCCCAACATCCTCTTCACTGCGAATGAACCACCAACCGGTAGAGGTAATATTAGATTTATGCTTTGATAAATATATTTGCATTTTATTGTCTATTTTAATGCATATGTAATTTAATATAACATTTTCTTTACATTGTTTAATTAAAGTGTCTAATTATTGTTCTCTACAATTTTGCAGATACCGATAGTTATGTCGGGAACGTGCCTCCCCAACCTGATGAGCACATGCTAGAGGTAGAGGAGATGCCACAATTATAGAGACTAGGCATGCGACGTAGGCTCAATGCTATATTTTTCCAGTATATGGTGAATTAGTTGTCTGGTTTGTTGGCTCGACAGGGAGTGCGCCCTATTCGGCCCTACAAGATCAGAAGAGACCCAGATCTTGTTCATATTTGTAGGATCCTCCCATGTGAAATGACATCGCTAATGTGTCATATCATGGGTGTGACTAGTCTACTAGAGAGGTGGTGGCTAGTTGGGAGAGCTAGTTCCATTTCATCTAATGAGGGTGGTGATCCTCCACCTCTTCCTTCTCCTCATCCATCTCCTCCTCCTTCTCCATGGTTCAATCGACCACCCTCTCCTCCACCACAACACAACCAACCACCTTGTTAACACCAAAACGTTGCACACCAGACTCATCCCCTAGCCATATCATCACATTCTTCATTTTTCCTACATAAAACCTTCACTTCCCCAAAATCCTAAAGTTAAAAACCCCAAATTGGCCCTTGATTATTATTTCTAATTGTTTTCCTCTCCAATAATAAGGAAATTTGGCATATTCCTCCAAAAAAGAAGAAAAAACCCCTAATTAGGGATAAAATCCCCCAAAAAATAAAAATATTAATAATAAAAAAAAAAGGGGAAAAACATTCAAAAAAGTCAAAAAGAGAGGGAAAACCCTAAATTCCATACAATACCAAGGGCCAATACAAGGATTCACTCAAATACCATGGGCTATTACCAAGGGCCATTTTCCTATATAATCATGGTGAAGGTCCTTCATTTTACAAGAATTTCTCCATTTGCTACCTTACCATCACTCTATCAAAAATTTTACTCAAACCCTTGAAGCCTCTCTTTTACCTTCATGTTTCACCTATTGTAAAGATTTCCCTACCCTGTGGCATGTGATTGGAGAGAAACCAACGTTGCTTGGAGACCAAGGACCTGTTACTTCAGACAACTGAAAGGGCCCCCATTAGCTCCATTATGTCGAGGTAAATCTCGGTCTATAAAAACCAATTTTTATAATAAAAGAAAAACATTCTTTCTCTTACCCTTACGTTTGATGAAGAATGCAAAAAGAATTGTTAGAATAGATTAATGTTTATGCATTTGCTTTATGTAGTTTAGATTTTATCTATTGTTATTTATTGATTGCATGCATTCCCATTTTAAACTGCTACCTAGACTTCCTTAAGTCTTAGTAGGTGCTTTTTAGCACAAGCTAGTGCAAAAACACTAGCTACAGTTTGGACAACACCCCCGGGTTCGATCTCTATCGATCTCTAGTTTTTTTTTGCCATACATCGTATTATTTTTGTTTTGCATTTTACTTTAGTATGTTTGTTTATGGTTGTTTGCAGCATGTCAGTCTATGTTTGTCTATTCTATACCTAAGAATGAGCCTGAACTCACCAGTCCGTCCCCTACTGACGCAGTATTTTTTCAAAAAATTTCTTTCCTGCTGGGGTCACACATGTCTGGCCCTTTTGAGCGACCCAGTCGCACAATTTTTCCTGGAGTGTACGACCCAGTCGCCCCTTAAGGCCCGAAAAGCATGACATGCCTCCCTTAATCCAGGTCGCACCTTTTCTTTTGTTTGGAGTAACCCGACTGCACATTACTTCCGGAAGAGTGTGACCTAGTCATACGCTAAGGCCTGAAAAGCGGGACCTGCCTCCCTCAAGCCAGGTCACACCTTTTCTACTGTTTAGAGCTACTCGGTCTCACATTTATACCCGGAGAGTGCGACCCAATTGCCCCTTGAGGCCCAAAAAGCGCGACCTGCCTCCCTCACACTAGGTCGCACCTTTTCTATTGTTTGGAGCGACCCAATCACCCATATTTGTATGTTTTTGTGCGACCCAATCGCTCATAATCCCCCCATAAGTGTGGCCCAACTGTGACCTGAAATTCACACATTTGAAATGCCCATATCTTCCTATCCCAAATTTTGTTTGGGACAGGGTGTTTTTGAATGAGGAATCCAAATCTGCAATTAGATTTAGGATATTATTCACATAATTACATAGAATTTGATCTAAGTGTTCACTTGGAATTATTTATCATTTCAGTTCAGCATTTATTTTTCACCATCATCTCTGGCTATCTGGGTACACACTACACATGCACATATCCCACACCTTAAAACTAAGTGCTTGGTTCATGACCCCAAGCCCAACCTAAAAATTAATCCTAACTCAATAAACATTTACCTCACTTGAGGAACATAAAATAATTTGGTAGTCAAGTAGGACACTAGGGATAGGAATCCAAATAATTCCCCTTTGTCACTTACATCTGAGAAATAACAGTTGTCCAATTAGGAAAATCCTCTTGTTTTTATTGGCACAGTTGAGACTGATTTTTCAAGCGGCATCTCCTTTAGGAGGGAAAGTGGCAAGACCAGTTCTAGAGGCCTGAGTGGAATGTCGCTCTCCACTCTATACTGAAGGACACCTACTCATTGTCTACAGACAGAAGTTGCGGGTAAAATTTCTAAATGTGCCTTGAATGAGGTAGCCTAGTTGCCATTATTATAGGGCTCTTTTACCTAGGATCCCCTTTGCTAGGGGGATATACCTCAGCCATATTTTCCTTCTATTTTGTATTGTCTAACTGTGGATTTCATCACCCTGCAAGGGATACGATTTGTGAGGGCTTCTATCTTTCAGTTAGGCGACTTCTTGATCCCATACCTCATAGGTCAGTGGGTCATTTCTCGTTTGATAGGTAGTGCTACTTGTTTTCTTTGTGGGAATTATGTTGTATCTCACCTACTGTGACACACAGTTCCAGTGGGTTTTTCGAGCATGTTTGTTGGCCTGAGTGCCTCTTTGTTGTGCTCTCCTCTTGCACACTCGAATGCATTGGGATTTTTTCTCCTTTTTCTCGATCATTGAGCTTATACCTGTAACACGTTCCCGTCAGCATATATCCTCCGACGTACTCTTGTAGAATTTGGGGATAGTCACCTTAGTCCATTTTCTTGGACCGCACACATTGCACACCAGTTCAACGCACTTCCCGGTCTCCGGGACCTTTTCCCAAGGAATCTAATTTTACTTCTGACTCTTCCTAGTTAGAGTCACACGCACACTCACCTACACATATCCCTATGGTTAGCATGAATCCTAACAATTTTTTTGGAGGGATCGTTGGTGATGGGTGTGGCAATGGCCTTATGGTCACTACAACAACCACTCCATTTGTTAGTCCCATAGGAACCATTATTCTCGACAGCATCGGACTTATTTTCACCACTGCAACTCACATAGTTATCGGGTTTATGCCCACCAGTAGTGGGCCCACCCCCATGACCACAGTCCATACAATCACTGGATCTATTCCTAGGGGCAGTGGGCCCTCCATCACAATCACACCAACCCCTGTCATCAGTTCTATGTCCTCGTCATGATGACCACTGTCGTTGGCCCTACCATGTCACATCTTGTTGCTAGCTTTCCATTCATGGTCACTCTTAATCTACCTGACTTGGCTAGATTAACCAATGACCATATTCGGCACAACCCCACGTGACCCCCTATGCCTACCAAGCTCCCCTCATACATTCTTAATTTTGAAGGGAAGACCAGGGAGGACCCCCAAAACCATATCATGTCCTTCCATTCATGGTGCTCCTCCAACTCCATAGTGGATGATTCCATTAGACTACGTCTATTACAGAGAAATTTCACTGGTGTTGCAGCTAAGTGGTACATTGACCAACCCCATGGGGCACATCCCACCTTTTTGTCCTTAGCCTCCACGTTCTTGTATTTCTTCCAGTTACCCATTTGATATGATGTTGGTGTCAAAATCCTTCTTTCTTATAGATAGAATACCGCTACCCACATCACGAACCACATCCATGAGTGGCACAGGCGGCAAATTTTGTGCAAGATCAAACTTGACGATCAGATCTTCTTAGATTAGTTCCTAAAGTCTCTTATCCCATCCATTTCCAAGGATGTGGCATCAGAATGTCATCAAACCGAAGAAGAGGCTATCCTCAAATCCCAATAGTTTGACCTTATATACGCACAGTCAAGCAACCTATATACCATTCTCCCTTACACCCCTTGTGGATATTCCTCTCGGAAGGATCCCCTAAGGGCATCACATGCTACAAATGGTGTTATTGGCGTTGTCACATCCATCATTAGACCTTATGTACCTTTACCCCCCACAACGACTTCCACTTACGGTATCACCCCTAGTACTACGCAACCATTGATGGGTTGTGGCCTTGATATATCATGCACGTCATCTCATTCCGGAGCAATCCCCTCTTATGTGCCTATGGCCCCTGTTGGGCTTCAATCCACTAATGCAGATCGAACCTTAAATTTATATATCAATCCGGGTCTGTAAGCTTAGAGGCATATCCAAGTTTTAGGACCTAGAGCTAGACTTGTTTGGTTAACCTAATTTTCTATGAATTAAATCTACTGTCAGATGAGAAGTACTGTAACTTAAAGATACAAAAATCCTTTTACAGGGATAACTTCATCTGTTCTTTTAAGTACACAGCAATCTATTTAGGAAAGCAATCTATTGATGAAAGAACTGATATAGTGAAAGCAATTTAACAATGATTCTAACCCTAAGATACAGACTACAAAGTTCTTCCTGACATCCCACTAATGAATGAACAATTAACCATTAAATTCCCTTACAGGACATTGTTCGTAATTGATAATTGTTCTAAACACTTTATCTTCAAATGAGCAGCAATGTATGATATATTGAAATCACAGTCTGAACCGTTCTTTTAACATTTAGCAAAATGGAAGACAGAGCTCATAGAAATGTAAGTGATGTGTAGCATAATGAAATCGTGGCTTGAACTATTTAAATGAGAACAGAGCTATAATAAAATTAATTGAAAACTAACTGAATTTGTTCTGCAACAATAAGCTAGATACTACAGGGATTAACACATACCAATGGCTCAATCTAAATCGCATGCATCAAATTAAATCACTGCAAACATATAAATCGCATTCACTGGAAATGTAAGGGTGTGCGAACTCAACAATGGGGGCCCTCTAGTGCCTCGTTCCACACATAGTCGAAGATTTACAGAACTGAAAGTCTAATTGTATTCACCATAAATTGATTACACAGTAAAGCCACGCAGTTCAGAAGCAGTATGCGTTCTTCCCAAAATCGTGATTATTGATCCAATGTTTTGTGAAGTACTTATACAAATTTGAAAGAAAACTGGAAATGCTATAATCCTGTAAACTAATTAATGAACATAGCCATCGAGATCCTCATGCAGAATCGTGAAACTCAACAGAATCCAAACTGCCCTGCTTTTGTGCTGAGTGGTAGCACAGATGGTCATCTTTGACCAACTTTGACTTGCCACCTGTGAGAGCCACATCATCTATTCGTTGGAAATTCGTCCATCCTTGGACACTGAGGATCTTTCCTCCATCTTTCAGTTAATGCCTAGCTGGCCTGCAAGTGCTCAACTTTGGAGACATTACGGGAAGTTAGCACATCCTGTAATTTTGAATAAAACCTTAGTTTAAATGCTCTAAAAATCTCAAAATTCAATTTGTTAACAAGCAATAACATTAATACCTTTTTAAACAAAGTCTGTGGTGAACTACAAGCTTAATAGATCGGTATGAGGGTTTTATGGAGGAAAATGGAGGATATTTAGATGACAAAAAGAGGTCAAAATGGTTCCCAACAGCCCCCACCTCACATGTCTATGGACATTCTTATCAAGGACTTTCCTTTGGCAGCACCCCTCAAGGTTATGCGCTTCCCCTGGCTACCAAATCTTATTATCCTTTCCCCGGCCCACTTCCAATAGCTCCTGTGCAAGCCCCACCTCAATCTCCTCCCATTCCATAAGGGAAATTTTATGCCCAACAAAACTAGGAACAGACTCAAACAACCCCCAACAATCAACAGGGAAACCTAATAGGAGACGGGGTAGGAACCATGTAAATAATCAACGTTAGGGAGGGGGTGGACCACCTCCTAACCCCCAGGGAAATAATGGATCCAATCCTACCAACCAGGACCCCAACCAAACACCTAAGCAAGGAAAGAACATGCAGTTACGGACCTACCACCCATGTTCTTTCTACAACGTCTATAGAAACTACACACATCATTGTCCCCATTTTATTAAAGCTCGTCAACTTTGGGATGAGGCTAATCGCCAAGAAGCAACCGCCGCCCCTTAGGTGTAGGCACCTAAGCCACCTCAACCAATACAACCACCGATGGTGCTACAAAACCATTTACCCACTCAAGGGGCAGTAGTAGCACAGCCTTTGGTAGCGTATACTGTCAACCCCTTGATTAACGAATGCAACACATTTTGATGTTTTCATCTGATATCAACCTTCAAAATCGACACAACCAATACGGTTCGGCTACTGAAACCATCCCCATCAACAAGGCAGTCGACTCCAACCTACTGGACCAGTCTCTACATATACCTAGACACCCGACTGACGGGACTCCCAAAGTCCCAAAATTTCCTTTGCGCTGTGTTGCGAATAATCCCAATGCTCTATCCGCTTTCAATTATAGCATTCTAGATGATTTGTCCTAATCTTCATCCACCATGTCAACCTTTGAAGTTCTCAAGAACTACTCTATGCAACGCAAATCCTTACTATTAGCTTTAGGTACGATCGATCCATTTGATTTACGTTTGATCACATTCAACTTGGATCAGTTGGAACCCCGTACGCCTCTGTCCATCGCATTCCAGATTCCCGTGTCAATTCAGAACGTAGTCATCCATCAGTACATTGTCGATGAGGGTGCATCCACCTGTGTTATGCCACTTTATTTTCGCATAATCTTGGATCCCCTAAGTTGCAACCATCCACGATAGCACTCTATGCTTATGATGGTCGCGCACCCCAACCCCAGGGACTTCTCTCGAATGTTCCTATCGATTTAGTTGGAAAAACCATCCTTATCGACATTGAGGTTATTAAATCCAAACTCAATTAAAACCTCCTCCTTAGGCATAGCTACATGTATGCTATGAAATCCGTTGCTTCATCAGTCTTCCATCTCATGATATTCCCTCATGAAGGGAAGGTCGTCAAAATTGACTAGTTGATTTACTATGACCCCAAGGGTCTGGCCACTCTAGAAAATGTCCTCCCAATGGTCGACAACACTATCCCCAGTGTTTCCATTCCCTCCATTTCCACCACAAGGTCGAGTCTTTATTGTGACGCTCCCATGACTACCACTTTTCAGGCCCTTCCCCCACCCCCCTCGACTATGGAGGTGTCATATTTATGCACCATTTATTCAGGAAACTAGTTCCCCAACCCCAACCTACCACTTAGCATGCACCCCAACCGCAATCCCAATCGCAACCCCAACAGACACCCCAGCCACAACCTACATCAGTGCCCAGCCATGTGGAGGATACCCCTATACATACAATCCCATTCTTGTTTCCACCATTGGGAATTTTCAGCATGCCTGTGATGGAAACTCTTGACCTCCTGAGATTGACATTGGGCATCCCCGTTTGGTACTTACCTTCCCCAAAACCTCCCTCGACCCCACGAGTGGTTTTGCAACCTGTGCAACCGATTGATATTGCTAGTCATCTACCTCTTGGTTTGTCCACAGCAATACCCTCGGCCCCCTCACCTCCTCCGAATAAGAAGGTTGGGGAAAATACTGTGAAGGCCATCGCCTCGACAATAGCGAACAAATCTGTGAACCCTCCCCCTACTGCCTCAGCTTGAGCACCTTCGCCTTGTGCTTTGTGCGATGTTTTGGGTCACGCTACCCAAAATTATCAACAGTTGACCATCATACCCACTCACATGCAAATGTTGGATGGCGTTGAAAACATTACAGTGGTCCAAGTACCTGATCCTCCCCAAGTGCACAACAAGTCCTTACGTACAAACCATCCTTGTTGATGGATCCCAAATTTGTCATCTTTTATATCATTAGAAAGTCAAATATATGGGAAAATTTGATTATAAAACCTGACTTTCATATCGGATGGTATTCATTTTCTTCTAAGTTTAGAACATTAATGTCTTCGTGGAATTATTGTTTAGGAGAACGAAAACACTATATATTTTAGTTATTTCTAGTATTTTAACACTTAGAGTATATTTTGAGTAATTTTGTTACTAATGGTGAAATGTTATGTTTCAGAAATCACTTCATATTATTTTGACACTTAATATGGCACTCGTTCCAACACTTACTTCAAGGAAGATCATTGATTCTCATACTTCCAAGTCTCTTCAACCAATTTCGCCACATGGGTTTTTAGATAATGAGGTCATATACCTCCCATAGAAATAGTTTTTCAATTGGCTACACGGATCCCAAGAAAATCCAACATTTCTAAAAAAAATCAAACTCATATTCTTAGCGGAAAATTATTTAAAACTATTATTTTTCACCTTGATTTGCGTACAGGTGGAAGCATATCTGGGAAAACCGTTAAATGGGATTCTACAAAGACCTACCAGCTAGAAAACCCGGAATTTGTTTCGAAAAATAAGTTATGAGCTAGAATATATCTTGGGTTCTTTGGGGAAGACTTTTAAGATTAAACGAAAAAACCCAAATTTGGGGATTTTATCTAAATTTGTGAAATTTGAGATCATATTTGATCTCATCCAATCTCCAATGGATCATTGTGTATAAATTAGCCTCATGAGGCTGAGGAAGGGGGGAGGAATGAAACTACCAATTCGCTACTGAAATTTGTGTTGAATCTCTACGTTCAATTTCAATGTAGTGATTGTTTGCCAAACAAATGAGGATTTCTGAGTATTGGATTTAATTTGTTTCCTCAACACATTTAGTTCTTGATCTTCACTAGCGTGCGTACCCTATTGGCTCGGGCCCACCAATTAGGTGTAACACACTACCTTAGTTTAGATCATTGTTTGATTTCTGTAGTTTAATTTGTGTGTTCAATTTCAATTCCTTATTTCAGTGTGTGATTGTTCAATTAATTTTATTAATTGTACTGTTGAATTTTGTATGGTTTCATTAAAAACTTGATTCCAATCCACATAACATAGAAGAGGCAGATTTACTATAGGAGTATTGTGTGGTGTTAAATTAATTTGTTTCGTGCATAGCACAACGTAGAACACATTCGATCTCTAGTTATGATTTGAATATTTTCAATGCAAGTCCATTCGATGGAGTAGAGCTCCCAGAAACTAAATTTTGAGTGTAAGTTTTTCAAAGAATAATATTAGTATAATCCAAAAGATCCTAAAATGATTTGATACAATTATAAATCTATTTCCAGAACTAAAAAATATCATTCATATTCATATGGAAACAAGATTCTATATTAAAAAGAGACGAGCTTTAAGAACACAGGTTGTGCATATTTTTCATACTCATGAACAGAGCATTGATTCCTAGTATCAAACAAAATTACATGTGAATTGGAACCAATCGAAATTTTACAAAGGGGAATTGCATTTTCATTTTGATGAGTACAAATTAACAACCATCGCTCTTTTGAATTGATCTTGTGGAAATCAAATGATTGTTTTGGGTGATTGAATTTTTCAGAAGAGAGTGAATATTAAGTTGATTTGAATGAGATAAGTTGTTTTATTTTGCAGGCTTTGTGTTTTGATTAATTCCATACTTGTTTGAATGTGTGACTAGAAGCTAGTAATCTGATTTCATTTACTGATTTTCTACTTGAATTAATTCAATTTGTTTAATTGAAGGTTCGGTTAAAAGATAGTAGTTTGCTTTCGTGTATGAGTTGATTAGTGGTTTGGCTTAAGATTTTGATCATTATTTTTCAAATTTTGAGTTAGAACGATAAAAGTGATTTATTTTGATTTGGTAATCAAGTTTGATTGCTTTACTTTTGATGCTATGTTTTCACAGTAAATTTAGCTTTCAGATTGGTTTATCTTGTTTTAGCTTTAGCATTAATTCACTTATTAGATTTGGTTTCTCGTTTTAATGTTTTGTGTTCACATTTAGTTTAATTTGATGAGTGGATTGGATTTCTGAGTGTGTATTGCTAGCAACTAATCTTTGAGTTGATACATTTCAGTAATTGGGATTTATAGTTGGTTTGGTTTGAATGCAATTTGAAGTACTCTGTTTGCAGCATTTTCATTGTGTCATTTATTTTACTTACTCTTACAATTAGTCAACAAAGGTTTGAATACATCATTGTTAGGATTAAAGTGCTTGGATTTTGAGAATAAAGCTTTTAGTGAGGATTTTTTACTTATTTTAGATATTTGTACCTGTATCCACTAATTTTTTATTTCAGTATGAGTTAGTACCAGAATTTTAATTTTGAGTACATTTGATGATTGTTAGATTAGGCTAGTTTGATATTGATTGAGATTGATGATTTTGAGTTTCTTGCACTTTAAAATTCCATTGCCTCAATCACCAAAGGAAAGATTAAAAGTCTAACTTGTGAGATATGACCTACCCATTACAGGCTTCAACCTAAGGTGTTCGGCTATTCTTGTTTGCTTTCTTTATTGTATTGAGGTGTGTTTTCTGGCTATAGATCAGGTTTGTTTATGCTTCAATCCTACACATACAGTGTCGACACCTCTAATTCTACGACTCCACGGTTGATAATTTAATGTCGAATTAATGTAGCATATATTTTTCTCGACACTTGTGGAGTCTATGGCCTTTACAGCCTCTACTCCCACCACTATCCAGATTTTCTTGAATACCGATCTATGTTGGTTGACCTACGTAGACTTTCCTTGGAGTCTCAAGTCACCATCGTCAAAGAATTCCACCCTCCAGCTATTTCTTTAGGCAGGACGAACACCATTTGCTTCATCTTGTCTTTTGAGGAACCTTCCTCCACATCTCATACCGCTAGGATTATGTCGGCAGACACAAGTCCTCTGACCAATCTGTTCGACCCTTCCAAGATGACAAGGAAATCTCATGTCCACAACATGGGGCAGGCCACCTAACATGCCTACTCATCATCGTTGGCCTTGTTGGTGATACCAAGGACATCCACCCCACAAGGGGAATCCCCCATCATCATATCATCAATTCAGTGTGCCAACATGTCCAATAGCCTCACGGTACACCCCCTTCCAATAGTTGATCGATGCCTTACTGATACCTCTCCAAGAGAGCATCTACACTGCATTAACAACTCTATGTTGGGGGGCATGATCGATTATATTTACCCTAGGATAGGGCATGATTAATCATTTTGATCCTACCCCATCACATCTATCTCAGTACTTCAATGAGCCCATAGATCAAGCCAACACATATGTGATCCACAATCACAAACCCCATGCCCATCGCATGGGGGCAAGACATTAACCCTACTCACTTTTTCACATGCGTGATCTCGACCGTTTCTGAGGTCACATGTCACTTGTATCTTTGGTTTGATTTCCATATGCACATTTTACACTTGGGAATTGTTTCCATGTGTACAGGTTCATGTTGCGTTGAACTCCATTTGTTTCAGCCGACAACCGATACCTGTAGGTATAACCTCTTAAATGGCATATAGGACATCTTCTCCCCCAGATTATCTTATGCATTGATCCAGTTTACCATTTATGCCTATAGGAACCCCCTTGTTTGAGTAAGTGGCCTATCCTGGCCACCATTGCATTCTCCCTTGCACGGCAATAGATCCTACCTTACATGGGTGTTTGTTTTTGTACCCCTTGCATTTGACGTCCATGCCGTTTGAATCCCCATAGGATCAGGAGTACTCATAGTTTGACATCCAGAAATGAAGCTACATGCATTCTTTCACATTTGGCCAGTCCTGATGAGTCCCTAATATAAGTATTCCTTAGACTACATTATGCCACACCTTAGCAATGGAATGATCAGAAAGCAATCCTTTATGTAGGGGCGAAGGCAATTTAATTGATAATGAGATGAAATGATTTAGTTATTATTTTTTCTTATGTTTTAGCATATTTTATTTAAACTAATCATAGGAACAAACCATGTGTGGGCATAGTGTAGGAATAACAGGGATAGTAGCAGTGCCGAGTTAGACAGATTGAATACCACAAGGATCAGTAGAGACGCAACACTCTTGTTTTCCCTGATTTGAAGGGGATAATCCCCTAAATTGTGGATCGTGGTTTCCAATGCAAAACTAGGATAGAAGTTGTAATAAATAGAGACACCTAAGTAGTAGGGGGTCTGCGACACATTTTGGAGAAACAACCTTTTAGCATTTTTCGCAGCTTAGACATTTTAGTTTTATAGTTTTTACAAACCATGATGGGATTTATGAATTTATAATGAAGCTCCGACGTGTTTCTGATTTCGTGAGTTTATAAATTTCTCTTCCTCATGTGATATGTGTTGGGGAGGTCCCCCTCAATACATAGCTCAGGATTTATGCGTTTTATTTTAGGTATTCTTCATGCATTCAATTATTTATTTCTAGTATAACTGTGTGTGGATTAATTTCAGCATCTCATTCAAACATCAGATTTTGGTTTCAGCATGAGCGTTATTATGTCTGTAGTTATTTAGTATTGTGTCTGTAGTTCCTAAATACACTGTCTGTAGTCTTGTAGCTATCATATGCATGAGCGACTTTTAGACCTTCATTTCCCCTTTTTATATAGTAGTTTCAAATGAGATCGGATCTATATTTTTGTACTTTGAAAATGACGATTTGTGATTATAGTTAAATGGATCTTTGCTCCTTTCAGATTAAGTTTATGTTTCTTAGGTTAAATTCTCATACGCTTTCATTTCCTACTTTTATAAAATAGATTTACATGCTTTCATTTCCTGATTTGATAAAATAGATTTATATGCGTTCATTTCCTGCTTTGATAAAATAGATTTACATGCTTTCATTTCCTGTTTTGATAAAATAGATTTACATGCTTTCATTTCCTGTTTTGATAAGATAGGATTTACATGCTTTCATTTCCTGCTTTAATAAAATAGGATTTACATGTCTTCCTTTCATGCTTTCAAGTTTCCATAGAACAATATTTCATGCTTCCTTAGAATATCCTTTAGAATACATAGGACACTTAGAATGACGAACATTATCTCATAGTGCACATCCAGTGCTGAGTACCTCTCAAGTTTGTACGCTCCCTGGTCAATATTTAAAGTATACATATGGTCTAGATACCTCAATAAGGTACACATTCCTGGATTCCACCACTTTTTGGCACCGTTGCCGGGGAGGTTCTTAGAACTATAGAGACATCTTATTAAAAAAATTAAAAAAAAAAATACCATGAATGCCTTGACGAAAGAGGGATGAATTTGGACGTTTTCTGCCTAACCACCCTATGAGCAATAGCGATTCTGGACACTCTCAATTTGAATTCCTCAACTCCGACGAAGAATCTAATTCCAGCTACAATCCATACCGTGACAACTTCTTCTCTAGCTCTAGCTCAAACACTACTATGGTGGATGAGGAGGAAGAACACAAAGAACTGTTTACATTCCCCATAAGTGTACCTCTTGGGGATGCCATAATGAAAAATATCAATCCCAATAATATTCCAAACTTCCATGGCCTAACCTCAAAGGACCCTGACACATTCTTATTTGAATTTGAGGTAGTCTGCAGGTCCTTTGGTTATACCACAGATGCACAAAAACTGAGACTCTTTCCTTCTACAATAAAAGATTTATCACTCAGATGGTTTATGAGTTTGGAAGGAAACAGTATCTTCACATGGGACCATATGAAACAATCCTTCCTGGAAAAATATAGGGATTACTGTAAAGCAAAAGACACAAGAGATGAAATTTGCAGGATGCAACAGGGAGAAAAAAAATCCCTAGAAGACTATGCACAACGCTTTCAACTCAGTTATAAATGGGCTAGTCATTGTACCCTGGATCAGGAATCATTGAAACTAGTACTTCTTAGAGGAATCAAGGAGGAATTCCTAGAGGTCTTGAACCTGTTAGGAGATGGGGATATATTCCAAAAAACCTATGATCAAATCTTGCAAATCTTCAAAAATTATTCTAGATCGGTAAAAATGGAATACGGGATACACATCCATTAGAAGGAGGATCATCCTTTTCGGGCCCAAGCCTCACAAAGTCCGACTTAGGAAACCTTCTAGATGATATGAAAATAGACATCCTTCAGTCCTTAGCTATGCAGTTAGATGCACTCCAAATAAAAAAAGAAACAAGACAAGATCAACCAAGCACTAGCAGTATTTTTCCCACGATGCAGAAAGCAACATGAAAAGGAACAATTCCTATCAAATGCAATAGATATCTGTGGGCTCTGCACTGATGAACATACCACTGATAAATTCCCTTTTCTACCATCATGCAAAGCGGCCATACAGGATCCCACATCAGAAGGTACTATGGGGCAACTTTGTTTTGTTAACCAACAAAGGAACAATTTTGTTAGGCCTTTCCAGTCCAACAACCAAGCATATTTTAATCGAGGGAGTAATCAACAGAATTGGAACCCTTCGACACCAATTACATGGCCCACACAAGCATCTCCAAGCCAATGGAAGCAAAACCAAACACTGTATCAACAGCCATATTACACCCAGCCTTACTCTCCATACCCCCCACCTTTTTCTCAGCCACAGATGAACTATGGAAATCCATATCCATATTCAGCAAATTGGAGGACGCCATTGCCACAACCACTCATAATGCCACAGAACCAACCACCCCCCAGACCGCCTCCAATCCCTTCCCAACCTGTTCCTAACCTAAATAACAATCGAACAGGGCAACAACAACCCTACAACAATGAAATAGTGCAATTTCCTACCTATGTCGTGGATGCAATAGAATTAAATGAAATTAATCTCAGATCTGGCAATACATTGCAGGGCTCCCACCCACAAAATAATCAAGAACATATATATCATGAACAACCCACACCTTTAGAACCCCAGCAACCCACTGAGATACGCCAACAAGAAGAAGAAGATCAACCTCAATTGTTGAACATAAACCCTCCATTCCCTGAGAAACTGAAACAAAATACCAAATAAGAGGCAGATAATGCTATACTTAATGAATTAAAACATTTAAGAATTTCGATTCCCATTTTGCAAGCAATAAGGGATGTCCCAATATGTAATAAATTTATAAAATAAAATTGCCTAAAGAAACCTGGGAGAAGGAAATGAGATCCACCAACCATAAATGTGGTAGGCCAACTAGCAGACCTAATGTTGGGTATCATTGTTAACCCTAAATACCTCGACCCAGGCAGCCCTATTGTCAATGTAACCATAAACAACAAACCTATTTCAAGCATTCTAATCGACCTAGGAGCTGCAATCAATGTGATGACAAAGGATACAATGATAGCATTAGGTCTCCGATCACTAATCAGACCAACCAATACAGTGCTACAACTTGCTGACACCTCCACTGTCAAACCTGAAGGAATCCTGGAGGATATCATCATCAACATTGAATCCTGGGAGTATCCAGCCGAATTCATAGTTATAGAATTCAAGAGTAAGCTCAGTGGGTACCCAATCATCCTAGGGAGGCCATGGATAGAAACAGTAGATGCCTATATAGGCTATCGATATGGCAATATGAAAATTCAAAGTGGACAAGCTAGGAAAAATATCACAATATACCCACTAGCAAAAAGGTCTACAGACACAGAATACCAAAATTGGATGTATGATTGTGACGATATAACTTACCAAAACATACGACATGGGCTCACTATAGAAACGGCTCCAACTTTAAAAGCTAACAATGAAGATGATCATTTAGCTAAATTTATTCAGAATGTTTTTCCTAACCATGATATGCTTGAAGAAATTTTTGAAACAGGGCAACGACAAGAAGTGTTGAATTATCCTGTCAATACTGACAGAATGTGGACAGAAATATTCTCCATTGACTCAACAGCCATCACAGGTTAAAATTGTAGAGATCTTGCCTGGGAAAACAGATAATATTAATGCAAATTTGGAGCCAGAACAAGAACATCAACTCATAAAAGTACTCTTAGAAAACAGCAAGGATTTTGCATGGAGTTATACTGATATGAAAGGCATACACCCAGATATTTGCAAGCATTACATATATATCAAAGAGGGTGATGTACCTATCAAACAACCCCAAAGAAGAATGAATCCAAAAGATATAGTTAAGATGGAACTACAAAAGTTATTGGATGCAGGATTCATCTACCCGATCTTAGATAGTGAGTGGGTCTCACCATTGGTAATAGTCCTTAAGAAAGGAGGGAAGTGGAGGATCTATGTAGATTACAGGGAACTTAATAAAGCAACTAAAAGAGACCATTTCCCTCTACCGTTTATTGACCAAGTGTTGGACACCCTGGATGGAAACAAGTTCTTCTGATTTTTGGATGGATTTAGTGGATACAACGAGATCCAAATCCACCCAGCTAACCAAGATAAAACCACATTTACCTGATGGGGCATGTATGCATACAGAGTACTACCTTTCGGACTCTGTAATGCCCCAACAACATTTTAAAGGGCCATTTTGAGTATATTCTTCGATTTTATCAATGACCAGATGGAATTCTACATGGACGACTTCACATCGTATGGCCAAAATTTTTACCAAGCAATACAGCATCTAGAATTGGTCCTAAAAAAATGCATTGAAATGAGTTTATGCCTCAGCAATGATAAATGCAGGATGCTGATGCAAGAAGGAATAGTTCTAGGTCACCATATCTCCCAAAGGGGTATTGAAATAGATCAAGCAAAAGTCATTGTTATTAAAACACTCCCCCCACCTATCAAACAAAGGGATGTGTGCATCTTCCTTGGGAAAACAGGCTACTACAGAAGATTTATAGAAAGTTACAGCAAAATTATTGCACCTATGTTTGCCCTTCTGACAAAAGATCAGAATTCATCTGGACCAAACATTGTATGTCATCATTTGATCAACTCAAAGAGAGGACAATCACGACCCAGTCCTTCAAGGACCCAACTGGACACTACCATTCCACATCCATTCAGATGCTTCAGACAAATCCATCGGGGAAGTCCTCGAGAAAGAAGAAGAAAAGAAACCATATGTGATCTATTACATTAGCAAAAACTTGGCAAGAGCAGAACTCAATTATACGGTCACAGAAAAATAATTTTTGCTTGTCATACATGTTATAAACAAATTCAGGAACTAAATCACTGGGTACCCAGTCTTTGTCGATACATATCATTCTGCAATCAGGTACCTCATGAACAAAACAAATACTAGTGCTAGAATTATTAGATGGTTGCTCCTCTTGCAAGAATTTGACATAACAATCCTGGACAAGCCAAGCAAGCATAATGTGGTAGCCAATTTTCTATCTAGATTGACCCATGGATAGGACAATGAGTTGGTAAATGATCACTTCCCCGATCAACACCTCTTTGCAATCTCAACACAAAGCCCATGGTTTGTCGATATAGCAAACTACTTGGTATCTGGAAAATTTCCATAACATTATAGCTATAAAGAGAAGTGCAGAATCATAAGGCAAAGTGCAACTTATACTTGGATACAAGGACCAGACAAAATATTAAGGAGATTCATAAGAGAAGATGAAGTCCATGACATACTCCACGCTACTCACAATGAACCTTCTGGAGGCCATTGTGTAGCAAAAAGGACAGCCTACAAAGTACTACAAACTGGATACTACTGGCCAACGCTACACAAGGACTCCTACGATTATGTATCACATTGTGATGACTGTCAACGAATGGGGAAGCCTACACAAAGAGAAGAAATGCCTCTACATCCCCAAATTTCTTTGGAAGCATTTGAAAAGTGGGGATTTGACTTTGTTGGTCCATTCAATACCCCATCAAATCAGAAAAACTACATTCTAGTCTACACTAACTATCTTACAAAATGGGCCGAAGTTGCAGCACTTGCAGCAGCTAATGAGACAAATGTAACAAAATTATTTACAGAACAAATCTTCCACATATTTGGAGTTCCCAGAGAGTTAGTCTCTGACCAAGGAAAGCAGTTTACATCAAACCTCATTAAGGACCTACTTAGAAGAAACAAAATTAAACATCAAAGGTCCTCCTACCACCCATAAGATAATGGTCAAGCTGATGTTACAAATAGAGAACTTGAAAGGATTCTAACAAAAACAGTGAAGTTACATAAAAGGGATTGAGCAGGAAAGTTAAGTGAAGCAGTGTGGGCTTATAACACAACATGGAAAACAACAACAGGATTTACCCCCTATGAGTTGGTATATGGGAAAAAAGTAATGCTCCCTATTGAATTTGAAATCAAGACATTAAGAATTGCAGCTCATCTAAACATGCAACTTTCAGACGTCCAAGACGAGCATATGCTCCAACTAAATCAGTTGGATGAGCACCGCCAGCAAGCCCTCGCACACACTGAAATTATCCAGCAACAGAGAAATAAATGGCATGACAAGAACATCAAATAGAAGAAATTCAAAGAAGGAGATTGGGCACTGCTATATGATTCTCGGTTTCAAATTTTTCAAGGCAAACTCACCACAAGATGGATCGGACCCTACATTATTGATACAATTTATGACAATAGCGCAGTCAGAATCAAGACCATAGATGAGACAAAATTCCCCATGTTGGTCAATGGGCATAGACTCAAATTATACAAGAAACCACAGTCAAGGGAAGAATTCACACAAACACTCTATCAAAAAAATCTAATGTTGATAGAGGACATAGATGATCACTGATTATATTTGAAAAAAAAATAATAATAATAAAAACATATATATATATATATATAAAGAAGAAGAAAAAAGAGAAAAAAATATATAAAAAAAAAATAAAAGAAAAGAAAAAAAGACAAAAGACAAAAAGGGCAATAACAAATCATCAAGCGAGCCAACAGAAATTCAAGAGAGCAAGCGAGCCAGCAACAATACAACCAAGTGAATCAATATCAAACAAAACCAATTTTCAAGCGAGTCAGCAGCAAATGCAAATTCAGCCAACCAAAAGCAAACATCAAGCGAGCCAGCACAAAATCAAGAAGCAAAATTAATACAAGCAAAACAAAAATCAAGCGAGGCAACAAAAAAAGCACCATAGAAGCGCAACTATGAATATGCCAAATAACACTACTGACGAAGAATCAATCAACTACGGAACTCCACTCAACTACAAAATATCCACACCATCAAATTCAGGTACGCTAAAACATGAAAAGGTAATCACTATATCTTTTGTCTCCATTGTCAACCCAATTAAATTCTCCCTCCAATAGGAATTATTCCGAGCTGAGGACAACTCTTTTAAAAACGATGACGGCACATGGTTCAGAGCAACCATACTGAATAATGATTACCAACTCCAATGTGAAAAATGACGACCTCTGTACCTCCCATATCCGATTCGTATCAAATCGCCAGAATTGCATAAAATGATGAATGGATAAGGCGAAACAACAGGAAATACGGGAGAATAAAGACAGAAAGTGGGATATGAATAAGGACACGAATCTAACCGGGGGATACATAAGCTTTAGATCTTCAGCAAGCGAGCATAGCAAGAAGGGTTCAGTGTTCAGTTATCAATCGACGTCTGAATTAGAAGCAAGCAGGTAAGTCATCTAGTCCACCACCCTCAAGTTTTATACTATTTAGTAATTTCATAAAATGACAAAAGGGTTTAAAAAGAGTGAACCAGACGACCATTCACCAATCTATGAAAAAACCCAAGTATTGGCCATACTCCGCGCAGCAAGGTGGATGCCATTTATTACTGGTCTAAGAGGACATAACACCGAAATAGCCATAGATTTCACCTGAAACCTGAAACATATAAAAGAGGATCAGTATGGTACCAGGGTAAAGGGGTTACGCATTCGTTTAGATGAAGAATCAATTACATCACATACAGGCTTTCCAATGGGGTTGCATTGGGGGAGAGACGGCAGAGAAGCCAACCTGAGGGAAAAAATGACTTTCTTTGCAGAGGGTGAGAGATACGAAGAGGATAATAATGGTGTCAAAAGAGATACCATGCCAAGACTGTGGGACGAAGTAGCGGCAGTCGTTCTCAAATATATTTCTTGCTCGGGAAGGCTCAGCTACATTCTAACATTTCACTTCAGAATTTTGGACCTCCTGAGGAACAGGGGGCATATAAGGTCGAACAACAACATCAGCATCCCTTTCTACCTACTGCAGTCCATCTGGGAGATGAGTAGGAAGGTGATACAAGGAAAGGAGGATGCGTTGGCCCATCACGGATTAATCAAGCTGATCATCTGCGAGGAATTGAAGACCCAAATCCCTAAACTCTCATGGGAAGAGTTTTTCCTTGTCTTGACTGAAGATGTCCAAGGGATGAAGGGCACACCAAGTGTGGGAATAACCCTAGTCTTGGACCAAAAAGAGGATAAATCAACCACTAAGTTAGGAGTCAAAAGAAAAATTGACTTAGACAGCAATAATGAGGTGGTGGCCGAGACCCTTGTCAAGATAAAACACTCCCGTGATACCTCCCGACAAAAACCTACATGGACATTGCGTGGGTCCACGTGGCAGAGCAAAATACTGAAGCTGCAAACAAAAGACAAGAAGGATGAAGAAAGAAAGAAGAAAAAGGAAAAAGAAGAGGAAGACGAAGAATGGACCTTACCCCAAGACCAATCAGACGATGAGGATGATGAAACAGAGTAGGGGATCAAAGCCAGGGAGGAGAAGATCAAAGAAAAAGAAACAAGCCCCATACCACAAGACATGTCGGACTCTAAGGATGACACGGCAGAACAAAGAAATCCTTCTACACCTGTAGAAGAAGTCAGACCACCCCAAACCTTTGAAATTGAAGAAATGAAAACCGAAAAAGATGATCAATTGGTCGAAGCATTGTTTGAGCTAGCAAAGGTTAGGTAAGAGCTAGCCGCCATGAAAATCGAGGCACGATTCCACAAAAGCTAGGCTATGTCACCAGTTGCGCCATCATTCATGAACGAGAAGACCCAAATCCTAAAAATGCAACACGCGGGCCAATTAAAACAAATGAAGCAGCAGAACCTAGCATTGGAAGAAAAATTAAACCGATATCAGAAGGAATTGGCCCAGAAAGATCAACAAATCCTATAGCTAGAGGACACTTTGGCCACTACTGCCAAAATATATGAAGAAATAATAGGGTATAGGCCTCCATCCTGAGTCTACGTAGTCTATCTTAACGAAAGATGGTGTCGGTTCCAGTTGCAAAGGCTGAAGCAGGGTTTACCCTTGGATGTAATAACTCTTAAGAAGTTCATAGATACTTCCCTGGAAAGCACTGAGCTAGAAAAGGACCAATTGTATGAATTCTTCCTTCACAATTTAGTTGTACCTAGCTCGCCGAATTGGTCACCATACCCCTATATGGCTGATTTCCAACTCAGGGCATTGTGCTCTTGGATGAATCACGAAGTGGAAAGGTCCCAGGATGTTCACCTCTACCAAGTGGAGGAATGGCAGATTCTGCTATGGATAAGGGCTAAAGCTACACACCAGAGAAGATGGTTCAGGATCACTCTGATATAACTTATGATGAAGATTTGATCCCAATCCTTCTCAAGAAGCAGCAAGAAGCAATTGCACACTTCGACAACACCACCCAGTGCACATTCAGCGAAGTACAGGAAGCTATTAGTGATCAGTGGAAAATAATTTCAAAGCACTTGAAAAAACATGAACCTCACTCCCCCCACAGGTTGGAGGTTGCACTAACTAAGGCAAGGCTGTACAGGGAGTCCTTGATAAAGAATCAAATCGAATGGATAGGAATGAAGTTAAGCCCGCCTTTCTTTCTTCCTCTTGTTATTAAGGAACACATTGATGAGGATGAAGAAAGGAGGGCCTGGGCCAAAGAAGAACAGAGCCAAGGTTATTACAGACAGGTAGGGATTCCTAGAGTTGTTGCATGGGATATCAGAGAGGCCATTTAGGAATAGGATGAGTCACCCAAGGATAATAACACCTTCAAGTTCGGGGGAGATGATGAGTCCCTGATATAGGTATTCCTTAGACTACATTATGCCACACCTTAGCAATGGAATGATCAGAAAGCACTCCTTTATGTAGGGGAGAAGGCAATTTAATTTATAATGAGATGAAATGATTTATTTATTATTCTTTCTTATGTTTTAGCATATTTTATTTAAACTAATCATATGAACAAACCATGTGTAGGCATAGCGCATGAATAACAAGGATAGTGGCAGTGTCGAGTTAGACAGATTGAAGACTACAAGGATCACTAGAGACGCAACACTCTTGTTTTCCCTGATTTGAAGGGGATAATCCCCTAAATTTTGGATCGTGGTTTCCAATGCAAAACTAGGATAGAAGCTGTAATAAATAGAGACACATGAGTAGCAGGGGGTCTGTGACACATTTTGGAGAAACAACCTTTTAGCATTTTTCACAGCTTAGACATTTTAGTTTTACAGTTTTTACAAACCATGATGGGATTTATGAATTTATAATGAAGCTCCAACATTTTTCTGATTTCGTGATTTTATAAGTTTCCCTTCCTCTTGTGATACGTGTTGGGGAGGTCCCCCTTAATACGTAGCTTAGGAGTTCTGCATTTTATTTCAGGTATTTTTCATGCATCCAGTTATTTATTTCTAGTATAATTGTGTGTGGATTAATTTCAGCATCTCATTCAAACATCAGATTTTGGTTTCATCACGAACGTTATTCTGTCTGTAGTTCTTTAGTATTACGTCTGTAGTTCCTAAATACACTGTATGTAGTCCTGTAGCTATCATCTGCATGAGCGAATTTTAGACCTTCATTTACCCTTTTTATACAACAGTTTCAAATGAGATCAGATCTATATTTTTGTACTTTGAAAAAGATGATTTGTGATTACAATTAAATGGATCTTTGCTCCTTTCAGATTAAGTTTATGTTTCTTAGGTTAACTTCTCTTACGCTTTCATCTCCTGCTTTGATAAAATAGATTTACATGATTTAATTTCCTGCTTTTATAAAATAGATTTACATGCTTTCATTTCCTGCTTTGATAAAATATATTTAGATGCTTTCATTTCCTGCTTTGATAAGATAGGATTTACATGCTTTCATTTCCTACTTTAATAAAATAGGATTTACATGTTTTCCTTTCATGCTTTCAAGTTTCCATAGAACAATATTTCCTGCTTCCTTAGAATATCCTTTAGAATACATAGGACACTTAGAACGACGAAGATTATCTCATAGTGCACATACAGTGTTGAGTACCTCTCAAGTTTATACGCTCCCTGGTCGATATTTAAAGTATACTTCTGGTCTAGATACCTCAATAAGGTACACAATCCTTGAGTCCACCAAGTCCCTGTAAATGGACTACCAGCATGGAATTTCTTTTAATCCCTTCTCTAATTCCGTAAAGAATGAATAGATCGTCGAGCAAAATTTCTTCCTTTCATGCTCATTAAAGTATTTGAAAGGGCATATGTTTGTTATTCCTTTCAACTCTTTTTCGGACCGAATGGACTAATTATGAAAAATGAATAATCTGGTCCCTTTTGGCTAGAAGAGTTCTCCCTTATATACATTTATGCTTTTTCGGGCATCAGATACTAACTTTATGAAAGACCACTTATGGAGTTTTATTTTTGTTTTCAAACTCCTTAAAATTGAAAACACCAACGAGCATTTACCATAATGGGCTCGACAAAAATACATGAAACAATATCATATTGATCACACTTCTATCCCTTCTTTGATATCGTTAAACAGTGAAGAAGACCCAAAAGGTTCCTCTTGGCGCCCCTACTAATCACATATAATCCCTCATCACAACAGCATCCCTAACATGGTCACCTTTGCTCGGAGTATTATGTGATGATTCATCCTTGGATTCCCCTTTATGTCATCAGTATCCCTCTCCGAGTATCCCACATTGCAGTTACAACCTCTGGTATCCCAAATGTATCCCTCCCCGAGTTTTATTTCACATATGCTTCCAGGTAAATCATGCCATCATACTCTGAACAAAGGAAGTTTGAGTCCCATTACTCATTGGCCCTCGTGTCCCCTAGTAATGTCTTGGTCCCATGTCCAATTCTATCACATCTTGGTTGTATCCATCGCACTCCTGTCAAGGACCCATCAGTTCCTTGGTATTTCTCGGTCTCCCTCTGTCGACACCAGCACATATATTACATAGGATAGACCTAGAGGTACATGTACCTTGGCCTCATCACCATCATTGATGACTTCCTACGGACCACTTGAGGGGATTCCTTAGTGCCCCTTACAACGGTTTTTTCTCATGTGATCAACTTCAGCTTCATCATCACACCATTGAGATTCATGCAGGGTATCGGTCCCTTCATCATTTGGTCGAAGACCTCGGATGTCCCCTAACTCTAGCACATTGGTGAGTCTCTTTGGAACCTTTCCAGTCTTATGTTCTCGAGGATATTCGGGCTACGTTGGCGACAATGTCGGGAATCCCTTCAGTCGCGTGCTTCCTAGTATATCCAATTTCAGATGTCGTTCAGTGTACTTCAACGTTTCAGAATCCTAATTGTTTGAGTCCTCACAATTGTTGGACCCCTTTTTATCCAATATAGCATCATTTATTGTGGTACTGCATTCATGATGAATGCCATTGTTTCTAGTCTCAGTCCTTTAGATCATCCATGGTTGGACCATGATTACATTCCAGATTTGAGTCCATCTTGGACCATTGTGATGTACACTGCAGTTATCCATGTATTGAGTGGGTCCTCTTTCGGCCTAGTTCTTATTTGTACATTAAGAAATTTATATAAGCATGGGTATGCCCGCCTCGTCTATATATTTGATAATATATGTACCCCATCCATTATGAGTATTGTATCTACAACTTCGTCCCTTATAGTCCAGACAAGGAGCTTGTTCTACCCTCTAGTGCAACTCCTATTCTTTGTATCCTCATCACACAAATTATCCTGGAAACTAAAGAACCTATGATGTCTATCATCCATGCGACGAGCTCCTGCCCTCACACATCAGGGGGCAATCTATTAACACCAAAAAGTTGCACACCATACTCATCCCCTAACCATATCATCACATTCTTCATTTTTCCTACATAAAGCCTTCACTTTCCCAAAATACTAAAGTTAAAAACCCCAAATTGGTCCTCAATTATTATTTCTAAATGTTTTCGTCTCCAAAAATAGGGAAATTTGGCATGTTTCCTCCAAAAAAAAAAAAAAAAAAGGGATAAAATACCAGAAAAATACAAAAAATAAAATAAAAATGGGAAAGACATTCTGAAAAAGTCAAAAAAAGAGAGAAAACCCTAAATGCCATACAATACCAAGGGCCAATACCATGGTTCACTCAAATACCATGAGCTATTACCTAGGTCCATTTTCATATATAATAATGGTGCAAGCCCTCATTTTACAAGAATTTCTCCATTTTCCACCTTACCGTCACTCAGCCAAAAATTTTACTGAAACCCTTGAAACCTCTCTTTTACCTTCATGTTTCACCTAATGTAAATATTTCCCTACCCTGTGACATGTGATTAGAGAGCAACCAAAACTGCTTGGAGACCAAGGACCTGTTACTTCGGACAACTGCAAGGGCCCCATTAGCTCCATTGCTTCGAGGTAAATCTCGGCATGTAAAAACCAATTTTTATAATAAAAGAAAAACATTATTCTTACCCTTTTGTTTGATGAATAATGCAAAAAGAATTGTTAGACTAGATTTATTGTTTATGCATTTGCTTTACATAGTTTAGATTTTTATCTACTGTTATTTATTGAGTGCATGCATTCCCATTTTGAACTGCTACCTAGAGTTCCTTAAGTCTTAGTAGGTGCTTTAGCACATGCTAGTGTGAAAACACTAGCTACGCACCCTCTTTTCCACCATAGGTCATTCAAACACCCTCTCCTACTTACCTAGTAGACCCACCACAAGTTGACCCGCCATCCTCTCCCCCTCACCTAGTCAACCTACCACATGTCATCCAACCACCCTCTCCTACTCACCTAGTAAACCCACCACAGGTCGACAACCACCCTCTCCTCCTCACCCAGTTGACCCACCACAGGTCGTTCGACCACCCTCTCCTACTCACCCAGTTGACCCACCATAGGTCAATTAACCACCCTCTTCTCCTCACCCAGTTGTCCCACCATCCTCTCATCCTCACCCAGTCGAGCCACCACCTTCCCATCCTCACCCAATTGAACCACCACAAGTCGAGTACTAACCACCCTACTCTCCTCACTAGATCATCTCACCACCCTCTCATCCCCACCCAATCGAGCCACCACCCTCTCATCCTCACCCAATCGACCCACCACCACCTCCTACTACATCTCAACCCAGTTCTCTTTTGGATACGATGAGTGCTTGGGTTATACAAATCCTCAGGGAGATATATTTCAACTACTTTATTTTTCATTTGTACATGGCAAAGGTATTGATGCCTTTGGCTCTACTAAAGGAGGTACGAATACCTCTAGATTCGGTGGTGGACCTTTTAGCTCATAGTAGTTACTAATCACATGTATATATCTGAATTTTATATTTGTATTGAGATGTATATTTGTCATATATTATGATTTTCATATTATTGTTCAATATATTATGCTTGTTTCATATTAGTTTATGTTGATGTTGATGTTAATGTATATCATGTTGCAGATATCGTTCATGTATATTTATGTCATTCCATGTTATGTTGATGTTGTTTGATTTATTAAATGTATTATGTGTCATTGATCTAAATTGGAGATGCAATATAATGTTTGATTGTAGTCGAAGGTCATTTAATGTCAATTTTCTACAATAATTGTTTAATGTCATTAGACGATAACTAACTGATTTTTTTTTAGTTATTTAGATGCCTAACTGGTAAAGGTGCGATCTTACTATGTTAATAGTTTATTTCGACAAAATTAAAATTTTATTTAAAATAGTCTAAAATTTATAGTACTAAAATTTAGATCAATTTTAAATCATAATTTATTATGGGTTCGACATGGCCTAAATGTATGTGTTTTTTAAGGTCGATTACGTGTGGATTTATTGTTTATTCAAATGATTATATGGAACAATTGTAACAAATTTCTTTAAAATGATTTCAATGTTTTGTGTCATTTTTACTTTGTCCTTCTCTAAAAAAGTGTTCTCTTCATATTAAAAAACATATGGGTTACGAATGAATAATTTGATCATAGTCTTGTCATGGAAAAGTTACAAATAGTATAAGTTATCGACAACGGATGTTATTATTATAATTCCCTCTTATATTAACAAGAGCCACATGGGAGCATGTACTCCCTACTCTTTTGATGGGCATGCATTTTTAATTGTGAATAAGAGATGTTATTGATTGTCTGATTACAATGTCACAGAAACATTCAAAAAATAGTAACAATTATGTGAATTGTCATATGCTTGTATATAAAGTTTCTAGTCATAGTCATACTTTTAATTGGAAAAAGACCAACTTTTATGAAAATGTAATAGAAGTTACTGTTTTTATTTTTAATTTGTATATTTTGTTATGTTTTGGGATTTAATCTTTTCAAAAAACATTACACCTCTTATTCAAAATAAAATAATGTTTTTTTTATAAAAACTTACGCCTCTTCAAATGAAAACACAATGGTTAAAGCATTCTAAATATACAATAATTTCGATCAAAATTATTTAGAATTTGTTGCATCAAAATATACACTTAACAAAACATTTTAATTTTACAAATTTTATATCAAAATTATAAAATATTTAAATTACATATTGTTGTCATTAATTCCACAAATTTTAATTCAAGTATATAAATACCAACACATTTGGCAAGTTATCTCATTAAATTTTAATGTCCTACTTGAATTATTCACCATTATACTTGACATCTATATCAATGATTAAAAAAAAGAGGGAAATGAGTTACCAATTGATTTATGAAATCAAGTCTTACAAATTATGTTCTCACTCCACTAGCGAAGAAAACATATACTATAGTAAAATATTCATCTAATTTTATGTTAGATATATTGGCAACCAACACCTCAAAAATAAACTTTAATATACAAATATTCACCCATGTTTCATTAATATTGTACTGAATTATTTTAATTTATAAATATCTATTAGACCAAGGACAATATACACATTTCCAATATATATAGTGAATTCTTTTTATCCAAATTTCCAATTTATATATTCATTTGTTTATTGAATTCAGGTATACACAGGAGGATATACAAATTTTGAATAATATCCAAGAGGACCTCAGTGATGCACATGGGCTTACTATCCAAAATTTTGATAAAGATTTCATAATCTATTTTGTTCCTTTTGATATACAATATTTATGTCAAACCCTCAAAAACCAACTTTGTGAGAAGTTAGTTTGTGTTGGGCCATATTTGAATAGAAAGTACAATGGATTTAACACTTATATATTGTAAGACAAATGACAACATTTACACCTAATCCATCATCAACTAGGCAACATTTAATGCAGCAGCAGAAGCTACTATAAAGAGAAATAATATGCAAAATATATATTGAATGATAAATAATTGATTGAATGGATGATGATACAATACCTTTGTGACGGTTTACCTATATAGGCATTGACTGGCCACGAAGGTGAGCAAGTATGTCTCTTTGTCCTTTATTAAATACTAATTGTATTTATTAATTGTTATTTACTTACGTTATTTAGTATTATTATTATTAGTCTTTTATTTATATTTGTTACATTAACACCTCCTTAAGGAATGCTTTGTCCTCAAAGCATAATAAATTGGATTTTCTCTAGATGAGCATGATATGGCAGCATCATACTTGTCCTTGCTTGTTTTTGGGGTTTTGATTTGGTCCTTTGTCTAAGTGTTGGCGAGGTTTCTTTATAATATATGTATCATACCCTAAAGTTGTTTGACTTGGTTTTTTAACTTAAAACCTTGAGGACTCTTAGGTACACACTTGCCTTGCTTATGTTGTTATGTGTTCGTATGGGCTTATTGTGCTTTTGTCATTAATGGTAATTCACCCCTTTTTAGAGCAGACTCTTAAATATCATACAATTTATAATGTTGGCCTTGCCAGTAAAACTCCATAAATTGTTCTTTAAGGTTGGTGGTATAAGTGCCCAACTATATTAACCACTCTACACCTAGCACCATATCCATCCCATAAAGCGCTAAGGCATAAAATATTTTATTGTTTATTATTATTATGATTATTATCAATACCGGTATTTTATTTATATTTGCTACATTTAATATAATACTATCCAACTTGATATTGTATAATGAAAATATAATTGAAACACATTTTCATCGGGATAAAAACACGGCCATAATGTAAATGTTGAAATAAAACATGTACATATCATTGTTCATTGCCATCACCTAGATTATATTCCTCACTTGACATGATAACATTGTTGTTCTTACAAGATGTTTTGATCTTAGATCGTGTCTTGGTATGAACCACCAATCCCTATCAAACACATTCGGGTGAAAGAACACTTGGTTGCAATGTTTTGGGTAAACATAAGGCTCCTTCTTTTAATCCCACATCTTTTTAGAGTTGATACATATTAGCCTATTGTTGCGATATTCCTTTACATTATTCCAGTCTAAAGTATCCCACCACTTGCACCTAAAATAACGCATTAGAAATATGAGAAATCCACTTGCGTGATCTTGTGTCTTTCCAATGTTACCTAGTTTCCCCTCTATTATTTTCTGACATGATAGCTAGCACAACTAGATTGGTCAAACTCAACCTCCATTCCACAGTCAAATGTGGCACAACCATCATCGATATCCTCAGTGTGGAAATGATGTCCATATGCCCACATGGATGGGAACAAATGCACCTAAAAAATGTGAAGAAATGAAGTTAACAAAAACATAATACATGTTATAATTCAAACATGCATATTATAAAATGAAAAATACAGTAAACAGAGAGATTATTACAGAGTCGTTGCACCCAATCCATATGTTTAGTACATCCTCTTCACCATGCGGGTAACAACTAGATGCGCCATATTTATCTCTGATATGATTAGCCACACAACTATTGGGACATATCGTTGGCATATTTTCTTTTAAATGATCAGGATAAGGCATGCTTCTATTGTTCAACCATATGATTTTTTCTTGTCATTGTCCCATTTCCTTCTCTTCTCTTCATACAATACGACCCATGGTTGTGTTGCCTCCACATTGTAAAGAAAAAATTTATTGATGGCATCAATTTTTGCATTCGCTAATGTAATCATGAAAGGAAAATGATTAGTATGATATCAACTATATATTATCAATTTCACTATAAACAGTTACTCTATAGAAAATTGACAAAATATAAGTGACTTACTCTTTATCATGCACCTTTTTCCGTTAGTTTGGAGTATCTCTCCTTCCCTTTTGTCCTCATCTCGTTGGTCGTCCCAAACCACTCCACCTGGTGTGTCGTCGAATTGCTTGATGTATTCACTAGCATAATAGAATGACTCATATATTATGTACCCCTCTGCCATAGACCCCTAAGTTTTTTCCCTCTAATTAACAAACCCCTTCAACTTTACTTTACTTTGAAGATGGATGGTGAAGTGACTGCTTCTTGAATTTAATCAATGAAAATAAATGAATAAATAAATAACATATATATAATGAATATTTGATGAGATGATAATTACAATACAATTCAGGACTTATTTAAATAGCCCTTTTTTGTGTCTTTACATCGAAGAGATACACCCTTTGACTCTTCATTTAATTATTAACTAATTACTATAACATTATATTTATTTTATTATTATTTATTAAACTTTAATGTTTATTATATTTGTGTATTTCAATACATAGCATTGCCCTACCCTTAAACTTGCTTTGTCCTCAAATCAATGGTAACGAAGGATGCAACTGTCGAAAATGCTCTGACTCCCAACCTACGTCTTCTTTAGGAATATTTTTCCATTTAATAAGATACTCCTTGATTACTTGAGAACGCAATCTCTTTTCACTGGTAGAAATAATAGCTTTTGGCTCCAAGATAATTCGTCCTTCATCATCCAACATAAGAAACATTGTTTGTGCTTTCTAGTGTTGTCATAACACCTTTTTAAGACATGATATGTGAAAAACGTTGTGGATACAACTCTTGTCTGGTAACTCCAATCCATATGCTACATGGCTAATCTTGCCATTGATCTAATATGGCCCAAAAAACCTTGGAGCTAATTTATTTTTTCCTTTTTTTTAAGTGATAATTGTTTATAGGGCTGGAATCTCACAAATACCCAATCTTCAATTTCAAACTCTCTTTATGTTCGATGTTGGTCAGCTTGTCGTTTCATTCAATTCTTGGCAATGGTTAGATTTTCCTTGAGTAATTGAACAACTATTTGATTCTCTTCTAAATTATCATTTAGTAATGCAACTTTTGCTTGATTTGTGGCTAACTCTTTCCATTTTGAGGGTTCATACCCATAGAGAGCTCGGAATGGTGTCATTTTGGAGGATGTATGATATGCAGAATTATACCACCATTCAGCAATATGCAACCATTGGAACCATTTATGTTGCTTGTTGGTTACAAAACAACGAAGGTAGGTTTCCAAGCATTTATTGACAATTTATGTTTGACCATCTGTTTGGGGGTGGTAAGCTGAGATCATATTAAGTGATGTACCAAGTACTTTTCAAAATTATCTCCAATTTTTTCTTTAAACTTGGCATCTCTTTCACTTCAATCTTCGGAAACATGTGTAATTTGTAGAAATTTTACAGAAAAAATTCAGTTGTTTCTTTTGCAGAGTTAGTTTTTCTTACCCCAATAAAATGTTCATACTTGGTTAATATGTATACAACCACCAATATTGTGTTCTTCCCTTTTGACATGGGTAACTCTTCAATGAAATCCATTGATATTTCTTCCCATTTATGATTAGGGGTGTGTAGTGGATGGATTATCCCAGGAGTTAAGACATTTTCGCTTTTGTTTCTTTGGCAAATGTCACATTCTGTTACATATTTTTGAATGTATGCATCCATTCCTTTCCAAAAAAATGATTGTATTGTGTTATAATAGGTTCTGAAAAATCCTACTTGTCATGTAGCTAGAAAGTCATGGGATTCTTTAAGCACCTTGGATTTAAAACTTGATTTGGGGCTTAAATAAATTATTCCCTTATACCACAAGAGGTCATTCTTCCACTCAAATTCAAGGTTTTGATTTACATCATTGATTATGGAGCAAGTCTTTGGGTTCTTGGTATACTCATTTTGAATTTCATCCAACCATTCTGGAATCACCATTGACACTACAAAAACTTGCACTTCTTCATCTTTTCTCGAAATAGCATCAAGCTACTATGTTTTCCTTTCCCTTTTTATGTAGGATTTCCATATCAAATGTACAAATTTTCTCTATCCATTTCTGTTGTTGGGTTGTCAACGTCTTTTGTTGTAACAAGTATTGAAGACTGTTATCATCTGTATGGAACATAAAATTACTTCCCAAAAGGTATTGTTACCAATTTGTCAATGAATGCATGATGGAAAACATCTCTTTGTTGTATGTATACTGGAAGCATTCATTTTTGTTTAATTTCATGTTTTCAAAATCTATTGGGTGTCCTTCTTGCATTAAGACCGCTGCTATTCCAAAACTTGAGGCATCACATTCGATTACAAATGGTTTTGAGAAGTCTGGTGTTACCAATACAAGAGTTGTAGACATAATTTTTGCAATGCCTCAAAACACCTTTCTGCTTCATCGTTCCATTGAAAGGAATTATTTTTAGGAGGTTGGTTAGGGGAGCACTTAAATGAGCATAGTTCTTAACCAATATTCGATAGTAACATGTCAACCCTAAAAATACTCTTAACTTGGAGATATTTTTTGGTTGGGGCCATTCACTGATCGCTTTGATTTTCTTTGGATATACCTTAACCCCTTCTTTCGAAATAATGTGACTGAGATACTCTACTTCTTGTTTTCCAAATGTACATTTTGACATTTTTGCATAGAATTGGTTTTCTTATAGGAGCGATAGTATTTGTTCCATATGCTTGATATGTTCCTTCCATGTCTTACTATATACAAGGATGTCATCAAAAAATACTAACACAAATTTCCTTAGGTAAGGATGGAATAGTTCATTCATAATTGCTTGGAAGGTGGTGGGGGAATTTGTTAATCCAAAAGACATTATCTTGAATTCATAGTGCCCTTCATGGGTTTGAAAAGTGGTATTGGCAACATATTCTAATTTGACTATGATTTGATAGTAACCCGATATCAAATCAAGCTTTGAAAAATATTTGGCTCATTGAAGTTCGCCCAACGTGTCGTTGATGAATGGAATGGGAAACTTGTTCTTGATTGTTATTTTGTTTAATCCTTGGTAATCTATGCATAATTTGAATGAGCCATCTTTCATCCGTACCAATACTACTGGAGTTGCATATGTACTTATGCTCTTTGTAATAACACCACACTTCAATAGATATTGAACTAACCTTTCTATTTATGTTTTATGGTGGCGGGGGTATCTATAGAGTTTAACCTTGATCGGACTTGAACCTGGTTTAACTTCGATTATATGTTCAACCCTCCTCTCTGACGGTAACTCCATGGGAAGATCTTTAGATATCTTCTTGTGTTTTTGAAGTAATTCTTGGACTTCATCTACTCTAGACTCATCTTGTTATGAATCTTGTATCTCCATTTGGTGGCATTGGACCACATAAGTTGATGCCCCTTTCTAGATAAGTTTTTCCATTTTTTGAGATGACACAACATGTGTCTAGGGTGCTTGGAAACCATGTAGCTTATGCGTTTGTCTTTGCAGTTGAACTTGATATAATGTTTTTGATGATTGGTCGAGTAGGTACCCAATGTTTGTAGGCATTAGACTTCTAAGACTATGTCTACTCTGCTCAAAGGTACAGTGTAGACATATCATAAGGGGCTGATATCGGTTGCCTCCTGATGAATTATAGGGGGGTGGTGATGGTGGAGGTGGTGATGATGTAGAGGAGCGAGATGGGAAGGTAGACATGCTTGAACTAATCTGTCATTTGTTGTGACTTCTAGAACCTTGATTTTTTAAAAGGTTTACAAGCATATCATATTTTTGCTTCTGCTCCTGATCCATGGCATCCATCTTGTTCTCCATTGCTATGACAATTTCATGTTTGAGATCTTTTTTCAGTGCAACATTATTGTTCTTCATTTCTTCTCTTAGGTCCTCGCGGTTTTTTGTGATGATGTCTTTGAGAGTGTTGACTTCCTTTTCCATATGTTCGAGCTGGTTCTTTAGGTCTGGCATACTTCAGGTGTGAGGTGGTGTAATAATTCTCTCTCTCTCTCTCTCTCTCTCTCTCTTAGCTCATAAAAAATTTTGGAGCTCCTTGTGGATATGTTTTGGGTAGTATTGGTATCATACATTGGCTCACTAGAACTCTCAATTGACTCAATAGAAGGAGATGGATTGATCAATTTAGCACGAAACATGGTTGATTTGGCTTCCAAATTTTCAAAAAATGAGCATATGGAAGTGTTCCTACATGTCTTTTCTATTTCACTTATTGGATAATTAACCACAATGGGGGATATTAAAAGGTCAACTTTGGGTAGTCCATCATTAATATAATAGGACAGTATGACTCACCTAGGGTTCACCTTCAACCCTTTACATTTTTAACAACCGCATACTACTAAGGTGTCATAAAAGAGATCCAGTTCACGATGAAGTACCATTGGTCCCGGATGGTTACAGGATGATGGCATGTTACAATTGGGAGGGTAAAGTGGCCTTCCATTTGTTAGAATTTTGATACTTCTAGAATGGTTATGTTAGATATTCAAACAATTTATATATATTATCACAATAACCATATGCAATAGGATCATTGAAAGATAGACAAGCACAACATACAAAAGAGACACAAAGATTTACCCTGGGAAAACCCTCACAGGAAAATCCAACAAAAATTCTTCAGTATAGATTCGTCAGAAAGTACAATGACAATCTCATACAATAACCTGATAACAAGATACAATAGAAACCCTAAGAAAATATGTCTTCAATGCAACTACTCTTTCTTCCAAGCGAACTTGTCCTTCTACTACTACTCATGTGAACTTGCTTGAGTGAATGCTGCACTAAATGAGATAGGTGCCCCTCTATTTATACTAGTTACAAATTGGCCTTTCTACCTAAATAGGTCGACCTAACTTTCCCTAACCGGGGCAATTTAGCCCATTGTTTGGGGCAGTTTACCCACTGAGCCGACTTGTCTATTTTACGTGATTTATTTTATGGTTTTTACACAATCAAATACAATATGAATCTTTCCTGAAGGAAGTACAATAAGAATACAATAAGAATACATTCCAAAGTTACATTCTTCAACACTCCCTCTTAACAAGGAAGGTATTATTCTGGCGTTATCATCATCATCACTATTGCTGCAACTCTGTACTATGACCATTGACTTTTGACATCTCTCTCGAATCTATACATCACTAGAAGTTTTCAACCATCCGTTGGGTCCATCCCAGGAGCGTACATTACATCTCATAGAGCAACCACCTATGTTACCTCACCCTTTATTTTGAACAAGCAAGCCATCCGGTGGGTCCAACATAAGAGCGTACATTACGTCGCACACCGCGACCACCTGCGTTACCTCACCATGTGTCTAGATCATCTCGTGAGTGTAGCCTAGGAGACTCAATTACTTAACACATAGCGACTACCTACTACCAAGTCACATCTCATCATTGTGACAACACAACCCTATGAGTGTAGCCTAGGAGACTCGATTATGTAACATAACCAATGACTACCCACTACCACGTCACCTCATGTGGAGAACAGCCCAGGTATGAAACCTACGTCTTCGCACATGTGTGTTGTCCAACATATCACTGCAGTCGGGAGACTCAATTACGTCACACACAATGACTACCTATTGCATCCTCATGGGTGTAGTCCACTCAATTACGTCACATAACCCGTGACTACTTGCTACAACCCCCTGAGTGTAGTTCAAGAGACTCAATTATGTCATATAACCCGTGACTACCTGCTACAACCTCAAATCTCAAGTGGAGACACAGCCAAGAGCTCAATTGCGTCACTATGTGACTACCTGCGTCTCACACGTGCTATGTTACTCATCACTCCCTCTTGATCTAGACCACTCCAAGCTTGTCCTTGAAGTACTCAAACTTCACTCTTAAGACAGGCTTGGTCAACACATCGTCTATTTGCTCCTCTATCGCTATATATTGGAGCCTCACTGCTCCTCTCTGCACCATATGCTTGATATAGTGATACCTGATCTCGATGTGCTTCGACTTGTCATGAAACACAGGGTTCTCAGACAACTTCACACAAATCTAGTTGTCATAGAGAATACAAATCACCTCTAACTCAAGATCGAACAAACCTGCAAGCAACTTTTGAAGCCATACTGCCTCGCAGCTTGCCGAACAAGCTTCCATATACTCTGCTTAGACTGTATTGAGTGCCACACTTGTCTGCTTCCTATTGAACCAGGAGATCATACCAGATCCCAGACTGAAGCAACACCTTGATGTGCTCTTTCTAAGTGTGACACTACCTGCCCAATCTGCATCAACATAACCTTGCAGGTTAATATTATGATCTAACGCAAATATGAGTCCATAATCAATCGTGCCCCTGAGGTATCTCAAGACATGCTTTGCCACAACCAAGTGAACACATCTCGGCTCTACCATGTATTGAATCAGTGTGTTCACGGCAAAGCATAAATTTGGACCTGTGTTCGTTAAGTACATCAATGAACCAATCATCTTCCTATATACCATGGCATCCACTATCTCTAAAGAAGTATCACACAACAACTTCAAATTCGATGCCATTGGTGTGGCTATGGCCTTCCAATCCATCATTCTAAATCTCTTCAGGATATCTATTACATATTTTCCTTGACTCGGGAAAAGTTCTTTTGGATTCTGCCACACCTCAAAACCTAAGGAATAGTGCATCATACCCAGGTCTTTCATCTCAAACTATGCGGCAAGCTTCCTCTTCATTTCTACTATGAGCTTCTCATCACCTGTCAGAAATAGATCATCTACATACAAGAGTAGTATCACAGGTTTCCCATCTTCAACCTTGAATTAAAGGTTGGAATCTGCTTTACTCTTGGTTAAGCCCAGGCTCGTCAGAAATCCATCAATCCTGTCGTACCATGTCCTGGGTGCTTGTTTCAAACCATACAAGTCCTTCTTCAATCTGCACACATGTATCTGCCAGTCATGTGTCTCGAATCCTAGTGGTTGCTACACATACAATTCCTCTTCTACTACGTCGTTCAAGAAGGTAGTTTTCATGTCCATTTGGTGTACCTTTCACTTCATCACTACAACTATTGCAAGTATAGCTTTAATCGAAGTGTATCTTTTTACAGGAGCAAAACGTCTCGTCATGATCGACTCCCTCTTTCTGAGAGAAACCATGAACCTTGCCTTGTACTTCTATAGTATGTTTAATTTTCTAGATTTGCTTGCACCTTCATCACTTGTTCTTTGGAACAAGACTTATCATCCTTCTCTTGTTGGTCATAGCACACGATCTTCCCTACAAGTCCAATTTAGTCATATGATTAGTAACATTCCATGTAATGAAAACTTCCTATGCATAATGTACAAAGTCATGTAATTAATGCATATTAGCCAATGCTTCAGCACAACACTCACCCATATCCCATATACACACGGTAACTATCTAGATACCTTCCATCTGTACCAAAACATACTATTAATAGTGTGCACTACTCTTAACATGTTAGCAAAGAGGTTTCATCCTAGACTATATCCATTAAGGGTTCATGAGATTTTGTGTAGCACTATAGGCCACTTACCCATAACGTACACTACATGAACCTACTACTAGTTAATCTTAGTCATATATAAGTGCATAAAAGAAAACTACATGTAATTGTTATGAACAATATTCTTTAAAGATAATCATAAATTTAAATGACAATAAATACTTATCTTTCATGTGTTTTGTAGGCTCCTTCTTGGTTTATGCCTCCTTGTAGAAGTTACTGGAGTTTCTGGAAGTGTACTCTACTCCATCATTTGATTATGAAGACCTTGATATTCTTCTTCATCTAGTATGGAATTTTCTGAAGTCTTCATCCTTGTACTAGATTCAAGATCTCCTTCGCTTTGTTATCACTTCTTGAAAATGAACTCTTCATGTTCTTGCCTCGTGCACATCCTCTACATATGCCTTCATGTTTTGTTTGGATATCGGGTGGACCTATCAGTAAATCCTTGTAGTGTTTTTGTGCCATAGTTCACTTGGTTCCATAGTGTCATGAACCAATTCTTGATCTGGTTAGCCTTTTAATTTGTACAAGCCTCCCTCTTGCTCTCCAATTACTATTGTATCATGAAAAGTTCAAGACATATTCTTCATCACTTGAGGAATCTTCCCTTGATTTCTTCTTAATCGGTTCGTCACCTTCTGCAGTATGAGCATGATGCCTCTTCTTATTTCCTTTCTTCTTGGGGCAATTTCTTGCAATGTTTCCCATTTCATAGCAATTGTAACGTTTGAAGTTTGAGTAGTCTCTGGGAGGTCTTTGACTCTTGTGAAATATTCTAGACTAGTGAGAGTGATCTTCTTTCTTGCTCCTCTTTTCATGAGCTGTCAAGGCTTGGTTATCATCTTCTCCCATATTTTCTTCTCTGGCTTCAATTCTGGTTTCTTCCTGAGCACAAGTTTCCCAAAGCCTACTGAAATTGATGAGCTTCCTTCTAGAACATATTCCTTGAATGTAGTCATCACCAATTCTACACTTTCAACATGATCTCCAATAGTTTCCAGTTGTTCTTTGATTTAGGAGATCCCTGTGAAATAAGATTGAATGCTTTATGAACTCTACATCTTCACACCCTTGAGTTGAGTTCTCGAGGTCATCTTTCTGTTGATGTTCTTCCCTTCGAATAATTTCTTCAATGCATCGAACATATCTTTAGGAGTCTTCAAAGATGAGATCCTGGGGATCAAGTGATCCTTAATGGAGTCCGCAATGATCCTCTTGGCCTTAACCAAGTTCTTCTTGTGTTTAGCTTTGTCTTCATCTCCCTTTGGCTCCACAACATCTTCTTTGACATAGTTGTCCAACTCATTCTCTTCTAGAAAGAACATCACTCTATACTTCCAGGCATGATATTTATCTGCCCCTTCAAGCTTATCCTCAAGCTTGATATTGTTTATCATCTTGATGAAAATGAGAACCTCAAATGGAAATAGAGATAATAGTACTTACCAATCGAGTGCTTGCTTCAATGTCTTCTGATATCTGACTTTTGGATGACCTAGGGTTTGTCACATAAACCCTAATTTTTCAACTTTATAATCTTGAAAAATTGAATGGAGAGAGAGAGAGATGTGCCTCCCTAAGGAGAGTTGATCAAAGGTCCTTTTCTTCCAAATCTATGGACATAACTGCCAAAAATTGGAAACCCTAATTCCTGCAGTTGTTGTAGTTTTTGCAAATTTAGGTCAAAATTTAAAAATTCTCGCATATGGAATCTACCTCCACAAGAAGATGCACCCTCCTAGGGTGAATTATACTGACCTTCCTTTCAGGTTGATATATGGTGAAAAGTCTCTGGAATGAGAAACCCTAGTTTTCACTTCCGACAGTTTCTACTGCACAAGGTCTTCTTTTAGGCTAGCTCTAAAACCATGTTAGAATTTTGATACTTCTAGAATGGTTATGTTAGATCTTCAAACAATTTATATACATTATCACAATAACTATATGCAAGAGGATCACTGAAAGATAGACAAGCATAACATACAAAATACACACAAATATTTACCCTGGGAAAACCCTCTCATGGGAAAAACTCAGCAAAACTTCTTTAGTATAGATTCGTCAGAAAGTACAATGTCAATCTCGTACAATAACCCGAGAACAAGATGCAATAGAAACCCCAAGAAAATATGTCTTCATTGCAGCTACTCTTTCTCCTAAGTGAACTTGTCCTTCTGCTACTACTCATGCGAACTTGCTTCAGTGAGTGATGCGCTAAATGAGCTAGGAACCACTCTATTTATACTAGTTACAAACTGGCCTTTTTACCTAACTGGGCCGACCTGACTTTCCCTATCTGGGCCAACCTGGATGGGGCATTTTAGTCCATAGTTTGGGGCAATTTACCCACTGAGATGACTTGTCTATTTTACATGATTTCGTTTATGGTTTTTCAACAGTGAGTGATGCACTAAATGAGCTAGGCGCCACTCTATTTATACTAGTTACAAAATGGCCTTTTTACCTAACTGGGCCGACCTGACTTTCCCTATCTGGGCCGACCTCGCTGGGGCATTTTAGCCCATTGTTTGGGGAAATTTACCTACTGAGCTGACTTGTCTATTTTACATGATTCCGTTTATGGTTTTTACACAGTCAAATACAATATGAATATTTCTCGAAGGAAGTACAATAAAAGTACAATAAGAATATCTTCCGAAGTTACATTCTTCAACACCATTTTCATCTACCATCTTCCTATAGTATGTTGCTCCAGATAAGACCTTACGTCTTTTTGGGAGAGGTGGAATATCACATGCATCCGAACTTGATCCAGAATAAGGATCCTACAAAAGGAAATTCACAATGATTTAAATGCAATTGAAAATTCAACATAAATTCAAATATATAATCAAATATAAATAAATATGCACTTATCAACGAGGGCAACGAAGAACTTGAACTTTGAACGATACATAATGAGTTGGAATTTGAAGAATCAACCATTTGATTTATTTCTCTTTTTGCCCATGTAGTTGAGTGAAGAATACAATCAATACATGTCTTCACTTTTTAAAAAATAAATTGGGAAACAAGCTATCCTATGTTTTCATATATCGTAATCGGTGCCCCAAAAACTTTATAGGTGCACTGGTGCATCATAACAATAGATACACACCAATGCGCTATTTAAATATGTGCACTGATAAAAACATTCCCAAGCACCTCTGCAAAGGACAAACCTCCATAAACTATTCATTGCAGAAGTTTACACTGTATTTTTTGTCTTTTTGTGTAATTGATGCGCTTATGTCACGAATATGCACCAATGCAATAATAACTACTTAGTGCAACGCTATTTAGAAAACAAAATGTGCAAAAATAAGTGTTTACTTTTACTATAGATTTACACGGTGCACTTGTATAAATATAGCACACTAGTGCGATATTTTTATGAGTTGCACACCGAAATCTATATTTAAAAAAAAATATAAAAAATTATATGCACGTTTATCATTGATTGGATGAAATATCAAATGAAAAAAAGAGCGGGAATTTAATTTTAAGACAATGAGCTTATAATGAAAGAAAACCATAATCCCTGACCATTTTTTGCCAAAACTTTGAGGAGTGACTTATGCAAGAGAGGTTTACCAGGGAATATTTTGGAGAGTAATTTCTTTGAAGATAAATACTATAAGGGATCGCCATGGACACTTACAACTCTACAGAGGAGACATTTCAAGTAAGTTTTCCTTCAATAGAATTAAAAAATGGCATAAGTTTTATAAGTTCTTTGAAGAAAATAGAGAATCTAAGAGTTACCCTCAATGTTGCAAACCGTTATGTTCTTCTTCCTCTAGATTTATCTCCATCACTACAAACCCTAGGGTTCTTCTTACTTTCCTTTTATTTTCTATTTCAAAATAATATTTGATTTTATATATATATGGGGATTTCGGGAACTCTTGGACGGAGATCATAATGTGTTTCACTTCGAAGTCGACCTGTCCAGATTGTCCCCATTAGAATTCTTTTAAAAAACGTTTATGCATTTTTTTGTGCGCATTTTACAAAAATGACTCATCACTGCGTTCATATGTCTAATATGCACAGTTTGAATTTGTTTATTAAAAAAAATAAAAACCATTCGCAATGCGTATTATACATAAATTACACACCGATGTGTTTTATGATATATCGAGAACTAGTGCATTTTTCTATAATATGCGCACCGTTTGTCCCGAATAAATTTTTACCTGAAATTATTGACTTATTGTGTAAAAAATATTTTATGATTTATGTGTTTCATTATGCAAGGCATTCATTGATAAAAGATGGCCCATAAAAGATCACGAAGTAAAAATCACAGTGAAGGGAACGAGGGACATTACAAATCCGACACAAATAATATGGTAATGTAATTTTAATATGAAAGCAATATATTAGAATTATCTGCATGTTTTAAAGATGTGTATTGGTTTATGTGTGTCATGAAAAGCAAAAATTTAAGGAAACTCTATAAGATTGTTTGTAATAAGAGTGAAGAAAAGAAAAAAGCTTTAAGAAATTATTGGAAACTAGGGATTATGTGCATCAATAGGTGATTAACATGAGATTTTTTTTTTACTTCTTACTAACAATACTTCTCAAGAATAACTTCAATCATGTTTCAAAGTTTGGATTTCAAATTGTTGAATGTTGTGTAGGGATGAAGAGCGAGGAAATAGGACGCCCTAAAAAGATATAAATTAAGAAGAATGTAAATGATGATGATTTGGTCATCAATTCAATTAGAGTGGTGTTGGAAGTTAATGTGAGGGGGAAAAAGTTTTATAAAACTTTGAGGGATATAGTGGAAAGAACCTATAGACATAGTTTTCATTTACAATACAAAAATCAATCGAATGACTCTAAGAATCATATTATAATTAAACTACAAGAAGCGTTTTCAGAGCCATGGGCACTGAGACCAGTGAGACTTGTAATGGAAAAAACACACAACAACAACAAAAGAATCTTTTAAAAGGTATTACTGGTAAAAATGTTTTTCTTTAATATGGACATACTAGTCCAAAACATACTTTGTTAATATTTTTGCTATGCTTATTTTAAAATAAATATTTATCGTTTTTCATTGCAATCTTCATTTCTCGGGAAGATTGCTAAACTTCCAAGGGAAAAATGACATGATATCGGAAATATGACAGTAGGGATGTAAAAAAAAGTGTACCATGAGATGGTCAAAGAAATGAACATAACTACATCGTAAGGGGAGCCATCCCAACAACAATGTGCATCAAACGTATGTAATCATTGTTTTATTTTTAATGTGCATAGTGTTTAATTATAACATGAAACACTAATTTTCAATTGTTTTGTTGTAGTAGAAATGAAAAGAAAATGGCACCCATTCAATGCATCATATGGGACAACAAGGCCAAAAAGGGTTGATCACAAAGTTTGTGAGTACTTAAGGTTTGCTTCATATTTCAATTTGTCTATTATGTTAATATCATAATTAATTTAAAATTGTACATGGATGTCTTTTATTTGGTGCTAATATATGGTGAAGAGCCATCCGATCATTCGATTGACATTGGATTAAGTAAGGGTTGTCAGTATATGTTGGGGTATCAGGGGTTAATTGAACAATTTGTAAGTAGCTATATTGTTTTATAACGTCCCTTATTTTACAATTAATGGAACAATAATAAAACTTCAATTATATATAGGCTTTGTCATGGCATATGAGACTAACAGGAAACAAAGTATGGAGAGGATCCAACAGATGATTTATTGAGGACCGGTTTCATTATGATTCACTCATTGAACTAGTACATTTTTTCATTTATGCAATTATGTATATTATATTATCTATAAATGTATAAATACTCATCACATTTTATTTTTATGCTTGTAGATGGAACATGGAAATATGGAACGAAATAAAGTCAATGAACAAAGCATTTCAAATAACTCAGGAAGAATGTCCCCTAAAGATGATGAAGAGATGGGCATGGAAGCATCCCAAGTGACTACAACACTTCAAGCAATGATTGATGATCAATACATTTGAATATTGTTATATATGTGAAAAACAAACATTCTTTGTATTTTTTATCACCCCAATTGGATGATGATAAGTAATCAATAATTGTAACAATGTCAAAATCACATTTTGATTATCGACGACCTTTATGTTGTCCCATATTTTCAGTTCTTGTTCGTATATATATAATTGGTTTCTTTTCCTACTGGATTGTCTAATGTCGCAAAATGTTGAATTATTGATTAAATATATTAATTATTTTTACATTGTGACTATGAGTACCTAACACGCTTTTTGAAACACAAGAGTTAAAATATAAAATTAAATATTAATATAAAAATATTTCTTTCTCGAATAATTAATTGAAATTTTGTAAAAATAAAAAATAAAAAACTATATTTACATATCAGCAACATGGAAAAATTCATCACGACACCATACATAATCTATCAAATAAATAAAAACTATATTTACATGTCCACGACATGGAAAAATTCATTACTGCAACATATGAAATCTATTTAAATTCACCACGACAACATACACAATCTATTTACTTCAACTAACCGGTGCCTTTTATTCATTTCCGTGAACTAATACCTATTCAAATTTTAGCCACCGATGCTCTTTCACATAATAAACGTATTAGTGCGCTTTACATATTATATGCACTGATGTGTATTGGTAAAATAAACACACCGGTTACAACAATGCACGATACAAAATTTGCATCGATCTGATTTCATATACAAACGCACAGGTGCTTTATTAAAATGTATGAAGCACTAATGCATTATGTGTAATATTTTAGAGCTAGGATCACTCAGCAGTAGCAGACCTCACTAGAATTTACTCATGTAGTGCAAAAAGAAGAAGAAGAAATGTTGAATCAATAATCACTCATTACACAGAAAATGGAGAAAAACGGTTGTATCATACATCAGTTGTAAGCTGGCACTCTATAATGTGAATAATAACTGAATACAATCAATGAGATTCGAATAGGCCAAGAGGTCATTCGAATCATCCTCAGTGTGTAGCTTGGATAACATTGGAGACATCATCCAATCAGTGGCAGTAGTCACAAATAATCAAGAAGTCAGTCAAATGATTCTAACTGAGTCTAACTGAGCCATGTGAGCGAAAATTAGGGGATGGAGACTCCAAGGTGGGTGCATGAGGCTGTCAGAAGGTCAAGTGGTACTCCAAATAGACAACTGGGAGCTACAGGCAGTTAAAATAAGCAATAAATGCACCAATTGGGTAATAAATGCTCTAACTGACTGTTAAACTCCTAGTAAGTGAGATAAGGCACACATGTGAACCAGGTGAGGAAAACAAGGTGCATCAGGTAGGTAGGAGGGCTACTGGGGGCTGAAGACAGGCTCTAGGGAGCTGAAAATAGGCTTTAGGTGCTGGGGAGATCACCAATATGATGAATGGATGCATGCATGCAAAATATAAAAATTATGGTGATAATATTCCAACACCCTCCCTCAAGTTATACTATGAGGTAGTAACTTAAAACTGGAAAAAGTAGGGCCCTGGTGACTGAGACCAAAGGTCACCCCGTACAACAATCTAAATAATAAAAGAGGAAAGAGGAAAAACCTAGTGGGAAGAAATCCCTCCCTCAAAATAGACTGAGGGATGCTAATGTAGCATGGCATCACTCACCCCGGAAGGAGGCAAGTGTCCTTCTTTTCGAAAGAAGGATCGATTGACCTGAAATGGATCAGTAATGTGAGAAGGATGAAACCTTCCATTCTGATAATCTGATCTGGTCCTCCGTTGATCAGTTGGATCACCAACAAGATCTCCGGCAGATCTGAGAGTAGTGGCTACCCATCTCAGAAGAGGAGGATCATCAGGTTCTTGTGGAACTGGATCTCCCATTCGCTCATCTTCTTATCAGTTGCTAGATCTTTAGGTTCTTGTGGATCTGGATCTAGCATTCTTTCAAAAAGAGTTATCTTCCTCTTGGGAAGAAGTGGATCATGCTCCAAAAACATAATATGAAGATCATTATGGAGCATGTGATTCGAACCAACTGAGGTAGAATCAAATCCATGAATGTGTAGATAGTTCTTTGATATCTCCTTTGAACCAGCGTAGGTGAGATCATAACCAAAGGAACTATGACATGATGATGGTATCTTGGACTTCAAATCAGATCCAAGAATTGGAAGATGGTTTCTTATGATCTCCTTTGAACTAGCAGGTGTGAGATCAAAACCAAAATCACAAAAAAAGTGCATGAGTCGTGAACCCAAGCGAATGATAGAGTCTTCCATCTTCGGTGAAACTCTGAAAACATGTGCCATTGACCAAATAGGAGTCCAAAGGAAGCATTTGATCAAGGAGGGCAAATGCATTGCCTCCCAAATCTGATTTTACCTCCAAAATACTCAATAGGTCATCATCTTGCACATCAACAGGCTCATGGGAAGTAGAGATCTTGAAAGTCTCTTCAACTTCTAGAGTAGTAGCTAACATCTATTGGTCAGAATTCAAATCAGAAAATGGATCAACTTCATCAGTGGTGATGGACCATTTTGCAATAGTAGATTCTGATATCATGTCTTGAATTTCAACCTCACTAGGAGAGAAGATCACCCTCTTGGGCTCTCCAGTGTGGATCATCTGATATACTGAAAGTAGATTAGCAGTGAGAGTGGGGACATAGAGTACATCCGAGAAGTATCCATGATCTAGTTTGATTCTTCCAATCCCCTCAGAAGAGACCTCAGAATCATTCCCCAACACGATGGATGGTTCAACAGTAGCTTTGAATCCAGTGAAGAGATCCTTGGAGGAAGACATGTGTCTTGATGCTCCAGAATCTATGATGAAGGAGGATTGAGTTGATGCACCTGCCATGAGGGCATGGAATCTCTCTTTGTTTTCATATACAAATGGTTCACTCTCTTTCTTTCTAGCACATGCAGGTACTGGAAGATTATTTTTTTCAACAAGTGAAGCCATGAGATCTATGGTCTTCTTCATACATGAGCTCTCAGGGTGATATCCTCGATTACAGTATGTGCACTTGGATTTTCCCTTCTGAGTGTGCTTGTCCTTCTTAGGATTCGAGGCTCTATCTGACTGTATGAGAGCCTCCTTCTGCTTTGTATCATTCAACTTTCTATCAGAAATTTTTTGTTTCCCTTTGCCATTCGCTCTTCTCATCTCAGTGGCTGCAAGAGCTGAATCCAACTTGGTTTTTATCACTCCCATGTGTACTAGCTTCTCCTCCTCAAGTGTGAGAGATTGGATGAAGTCTTCAAGAGAAGGGAAATTCCATTTTGAAATGGACAATCTTGTTGACTGGAAGGTCGAAACAAACACTGAATAATCAGGGCCTAGCTTCGATAGAATGGAAAGGATGACTTGTTTCTCTTCCTTCTCAATCCCATACCTCTTCAACTGTGAAATCAAGTTCTTGAATTTGTTGAGAAACTCGGTGATAGTTTCGAAACTACTTGGGCTCGTGGAGATGAGTTCATTTTCTAGTTTATGCCCCTCCAAATCATATTTCTAGACAAGGAGGGATTTGAGCTTGTCCCGAACCTCATTTGGAGTCTTCAAATCGATAACATGAAAGTGCAAATCTTCAGAAATGCTAAGTAGCAGCAGTCCTACTGCTTCATCAAGCTTCTCTAAGTACTTGGATTTCTCTACCGCACCAATGGGCTCAACTGCAGAGCCATTCACTACTCTGGAAAGACTCTTCAACTTCAAGAAGATGTCCATTTTTTCCTTCCATTCAAAGTAGTTGAATGAATTCAACTTGAGATCCATGATACTGAAGAATTCGATGCTGAAAGAGGGAGATTCCTGCAAAACAATTGAGAATTATGAAAAGAAGATCTGTTGCAATTCGAATTGAACACTGCCTTAGGACACTGAGCACATTTGACTAAGTCCTTCACACCTAGCTAGACCTCACTGGATTGCTCCAATGAATTCAAGGTAATAGCACCAGGATTTGTTGTGGAAACTCAGAGGCTTTTGGTGCTCAATGAAAGACAACTACTACAATTTGAATAGTTGTTGTCAGCTCTGGTACCATGTAATATTTTATAGCTAGGATCACTCAGCAGTAGCATACCTCACTAGAATTTACTCATGTAGTGCAGAAAGAAGAAGAAGAAATGCTGAATCAATAATCACTCATTACACAGAAAATGGAGAAAAATTGTTGTATCATACATCAGCTGTAAGCTGGCACTCTGTAATGTGAATAATAACTGAATACAATCAATGAGATTCGAATAGGCCAAGAGGTCATTTGAATCATCCTCAGTGTGTAGCTTGGATAACATTGGAGACATCATCCAATCAGTGGAAGTAGTCACAAATAGTCAACAAGTCAGTCAAATGAGTCTAACTGAGCCATGTGAGCACAAATCAGGGGATGGAGACTCCAAGGTGGGCACATGAGGCTGTTAGAAGGTCGAGTGGCACTCCAAAATAGACAACTGGGAGCTACAGGCAGTTAAACTGAGCAATAAATGCACCAACTGGGTAATAAATGCTCTAACTGACTGTTAAACTCCTGGTAGGTGAGATAAGGTGCACATGTGAGCCAGGTGAGGAAAACAAGGTGCATCAGGTAGGTACGAGGGCTACTGGGGGCTGAAGACAGGCTCTAGGGAGCTGAAAATAGGCTCTATGTTTTGGGGAGACCACCAATATGATGACTTGATGCATGCAAAATATAAAAATGATGGTGATAATATTCCAACATTATGGACATCACATCAGTGCTATTAAATGTACCATATGCACTGGTGTGTGCATTAAAACATATCAATTGGTGTGTTTGAAATGACTATATGCAATGATGTTGTCACTATCATGTATAAGCATTGGTGCTGTCACTATCATGTATAAGCACCAATGGGTTTTATTTATAATATACGCACTGGTGCGGTTTTGTTATAGAAGGCACACTGGTGCGTGTTATAGAAATATAAAGCACTCAATAAAAAACATCCACTAAAACCTCCAGCTGCCCAATTTTTTTAGTTTAGTGAATATTCGTTTTAACCTCCGTTACCAAAAACGAACGTTGTAGCGGAAGTGTTTTAGACATTTTTTGCCAATCTTGTAACACTGAAAACCTCCAGTGTAACATTCACTATAAGGTGTTTTCCTTGTAATGTGTATTATCCAATGTAACTATTTGAAATTATGTAATCCATTGTTAACATCAAGCTAAGTGAATTAAGTAAAACACCTCATTCTAAATCATATATTTACAATTATCTTCATTTTCTTAACATATTTCAATCCATTGATAAAATAAACTATTCCAATTGTACCATTATTGTTTCAATTTAAATATCAACATCATAACATTATTATAAAAATCATTAGTCATTTTTATTAAAATAAAGCATCAAAATAAGTTAGGAAATTATCCCAAAATTCAAAGTAGTAAGATCAATATTTCATTTTCATTATATTTTTTTTTCTCTTTTTTTTCTTTGGCATTTAATAATAAACACCCTATGTAAGACAACGAAATTATTAGTTGCAACATCATTTTTTCTACTATATGGACACAAGAAAGTCTCACAAGTTTAACAATTTGTTTCATACACTCAAGGTTAACCTTAATTCCTTCCTATACTACTAAATCCAATACTATATTTATTTTGAAAAACAAATTGAGAACATAAGCTACAAAGTATTGAACATGACAAAGGAATTTTGAAAAGCAACTGAATTTTATGAACTTATGTTACTATTGTCCCTGAGCAATCTTATTGTATTACTATTGTCAAGGCATAATGAAGGGGTCCTGTTTTGGCTGTTGTCCTAAATTTTCCATACATGGTCTCCACATGGTCTTGACACCCAGTATGTTAATAGAACACAAGAGACGGATGGCACCTGGGTGACGGACCATTTTAGCATTGCATTGAGAGCTAAGGACGAGTGGCACTGGCATATTCGCATGGATTTGACTTTTTTATCTTTTCATAATCAAAGCTAACATCAAGACATATTATTATTGCATGTATCCACTTCGAAAATCATGTTGCCTTTGCATGTTGTGTATTTGCAACGAGGTGTTAGAAAGGTCTTTAACTAAAATTTAAAGAGTGACCCAATATTCACTTAACAGAATGGTAGTTTAGTTAATGTTATATTTCGACATATTAAGCTGAATATATAATATACACTGTTTAAATTATGTAAAGGGGGTGGGTTGAAATATCTTTAGTGAACTATACTTCACTGGAAATGAGAAGGACCTAGCCCTGTAGCCGCTCCATTAATAAATGCGAATAATATTGTTGATAAACAAAGCTCAGCAAGGAGAGACGTTGTACAGATTTGTTGAATGCCGCTACCTGTATTCCCCTTGTAAGTTGCTGACAGATCGGTGTTATAGTTGACACAAACGACCTGTCAATGCATCTTAGCCAGCATGTCTTGGCTCGGTCGAAGTTTGCTTAGGTAACCACCGATTATCTAAATTATAAATAACTTCAGTGTTGCGCCTAAACTGAACATTGGACAGTGAGATATCTTAATCGCAACCCTATCGATGAACCTTAGATAAGGTTTAGATAAAGTTATTGGTCACAGGAAAGTAACTTAGCTGGGGAGTAATCCATTAAATGCATTGTATTCACACTGTGAGCTTTCCGAACTTGGCGTTGAGTCTTCAGGAAGTGAGCGTAATATCTTATTAAAGAGAAAGTTTGTGATCGTGTCATAGGTAGACAACTATAGCTATTTACTTATGAACATTGTATTGTTATATCAGTATAGATCGATCTTAAACTTGTATCTATCAAGTACCAAGAGGGATCCAATTTTTTGAGGTGTATTTCTTATTTTAAATTTAAACTCAAGAAATTTGATCTTTTATGATTGATAGATCTAGGTTTAAGTTTTAAGTTTTTATTTTATAAACGAACATCTATTTTTTAATTACTTTTCATAATATTTTATTTTATGAACCAACATGGATTTTTTTTAAAATATTTTTCATAATTTTTTATTTTATCAGCCGACATGAATTTTTTGAATCATTTTGTTACTAATCACTTAGAGGATCTCTCCCACACTGGACTGTAGAGCACCTAGTTTCACTCGATGCAATGATGAAAACATAACACAAGTAAGTTAGCACAAAAAAAAAAGACAAATTTGGTATTTAAATATTTTCTTGTATACATGGTTATGCTTCGAAGAAATCGTGCCTCCATATAATCATGTGTAGGAGAAGAACTACATCATATATATATAATCTTTGATGAATTACCGATATGGGTATTGAATTATATAATGAGATGTATAGTATTATAATAATTATATTTATTAATTGAGTCAGGTTTTAGTGTCTAATTTATCTTTATATAAGGAATTGAACACTTTAGAAGGAATGTTAAATATTCTAATTCCTGTTGATTATATTTAATGTATATAATTATGTATAAATCACACCTCTTAAAAAAAAGGGAAAGAAAAAGAAAGAATGGAACACTTGGATGAATTACAGTGAGTATTTAACCCATCAACTAAGAAGATGTCGAAAAAGAGTCATTTACATTTTAATATGGTTAAAGCTTAGTTATAAGCGTTAACTAAAAATCTACTCAATTGATTATAATTGTATTTATAAAAATACAATAAAATGTTGTTTTAAGTGGAAGGATTTTGAAATTGAGTATTCTAATTTCTATTGATTTATATATAGCTATTGTTTTTTGTAGAAAAAGTCATGAAGGTTAAAAGGGATTGAGGTGAATCTGTTAGTCTTATTGTTGAAATTGACCTTTGTGTTTAGTTATATGAGAGTTAAGTATTTATGGAAGGTATGGAAAATTTGCATCCCTATCACTCGCTATCTAAAATTTTAATACACTAGGGAAGAATGATGAAGGAAGAAGTACGTTCTGTCACTTATGGCTTGTTGTTGGATGAGGCCATGCGGTGAATCCATGCAAACACTTGTCTGGAGTTATGGGGGCATCAGGAAACGGAAGATACACTACCCTAGGTCAGGAGAGGGAGGTTTCTTTAGACGATGTATTTTCCACAGGTAATTCTGGATCGGATCAGGAACATACTTTCAAAGGTGGTCTTAGGGTTTCAGGTGATGTACCAGTCATCACCAGGGCAGTGTATCCTGGTCCTTTTCGAGGACCTGAGTTAAGGAAAAACAAGAAGGTAATCAAGAAACGGAATGGAGTTAAGCTGACTGTCGGTGAAGACATCAGGGTGGCCGGTATTATGGAGCTGGTTGGTAAAACGTTGATAGGAAGGTTTTATGGGGTTCGTGTCGAGGAGCAAGCCTTGAGAAATTGGCTTCTATCACAATGGGGGTGGTTATAGATTATGTACCTGAATTTTTCATAATGACAAAGGGTTGGCTGGGGTTCAAGATGAGGAATGAACTAGATGTGGTGAAGGTTTTTCGGAAGGTCTGGATGTGGGGGAAAATAGCTTTGAGTTTGAAGCCATGGAACCGTTGTTTTGATCCAAGAAGGGAAAAGAGAGGGGAGGTACCGGTCTAGGTCAAAATGCCAGGATTACCACTGGAGTTTTGGAATGAGGATTTAATTATGGCTGTGGTTAATAATATTGGTAAAACCCTGATGGTGGATCAATCTTTTAAATACAAAGCACAACGGATTGTAGCTAGAGTTTTGGTGGAGGTGGATATCTCCCGTGGCCTTCCAGATGTCATTGAGATTATAGCCGGTAATTATAGCTTTTCACAGGTCTTGGATTATGTTAATCTGCCTTTCCGTTGTGTTCGTTGCCATGTATATGGCCATATAATCTCGGACTGTATCCTTCCTTTTACCAAGAAGAAGTGGGTTATGAAAGAACCCAGCGATAGGGGGGAGGCAAGAAGTCCTTCAGTCCAGTGCTCGAATAAGGTTCGAGCCAGGTTCTAGGAAGAGAAGATTTTATTATGGAAAAGGCTTCTAAATCTGCTTCAAACATTATTGTTGAGAACAATGTCCATGCAAGTACAGGTTTGGATCCTCTTATACAGGCTGATGGCCATTTGGAGGCAAAAGGGGCTTTTTAGCCTTCTACTTTCGCTTATAATGACATTGATGAGGCCGTGAATACCTCTGGGTCGGAGGAGAAGGTTGAAGTTGCAGTGGTATCGGGACAGCATACTCCGGATGGGTTTTCTGGTAAGTCTATTACACCTTCTCTAACTCCTTTAAAGAACTTAGAGCCGGTCAGGAGCAATTGTTATAACCCTTTGGCTTTTTTAGGGTTAGTGAGCCCAGGACTAACTTTAAGGAAGTGTAAGAAATTTTTAAGGAATCGTACATCAAATTATTTTGTTTATGTTGGTGATTGGGGGGTTATTAGAGCTTCTTGGGATTCTGCACATACCTATGCTTTGAGATCTCAGGTTAAGAAGGGCTCGGTTTTTTCCAGAATGGTTTTGGGGGATGACCCTCAAGCCTCTTGCAGTTTGGGGAGGAAGGGGCTTAGGGAGGATCTGAGTCTCTGTTTCTCCTCTTCCCCTAGCTTGATAGCGCTTAGAGCTTCGCCTTCCGGGAAGGTGATATTATGAAGCTTTTCTCCTTCAATTGTCAGGGGTTAGCCGGCAACCCAAAAATGTTGGATTTAGGGAGGTTAGTGGAGATAAATGATCCTGATATTATAGTACTACAGGAGACGATGTGTGGAGGGTCAAGTTTAGTCTGTTGGCTGAGTAAGATCCTCATAGGGTGGAGTTTTGTTTGGGTGGACAGTGTCGGTTTATCAGGGGGTTTGGTTTCAGGTTGGAAGGATTCGGTGACATTGTTGAATGGTTTTGCTTTTCAGGCTGGGTTAGGGACTACTTTTAGTTGCACGGAGATTGGTTTAACTTTTAATATCCTAAACGTTTATGACCCTTACAACCGTAAAAATGTTTTTGGAATGTTTTTTTCAAGAAAACTTTTCTTAAGGATCTTCCATTCATCATTGCAGGTGACTTGAATGTTACCCTCAGTCGTGGGGAAGTCTGGGGAGTGGGGGCTTGGATGGATCTGTTTAAGGATTCTTTTCGGCACCATATGATGGAGGGAGACATAGTTGATTTGGAACCTGAGATTTTGAAACCAACCTGGTTCAATAAATGTTCAGGTTTTGCGGCTCGTGCTAAAAGATTAGATCGCTTTCTATTTGCGAGGGATTTTCTCCGGGGAGTAGAAAGGGCTCACTCATGGAGCTTGATGAGGGGTAATTCAAATCACCTACTGATTATGTGTTGTATAGAAAAAGGGGAAAAGAAGTCGGGTTCGCATTTCAAGTTCAATCCATATTGGTTGGGCCACGAAGATTTTATTGCAATGATAAGGGCTAACTGGAGACTTTTTGATCCTACCTCAGCTGAACCTTGTGACATTCAGTTTGTATCAAATTTAAAAAACATCAAGGAACTTACGGTGGTCTGGTAAAAAAGGTTGAAGAAGGAAGTGGACGGTAGTTTAAAGGAGGTGGAACAGAGTATTAAGGAGTTTTACGAAGGGTACCCAATGCTTTTGGATGCCTTTCACATCACGGAATTGACCATGTTGGAGGAGAAGAAAAATAAGCTGCTATTGGAAAGAGAAGTTGAAGTTAGTATGAAAAGTAGAGTGGTTTGGTTACAGCTTGGGGACGAAAATACAGCATATTTTCATAAGATGGTTAGATACCGAAAGAGGGTCAACACGATCTAGGATCTACTTGATGGCAGGGGTAGGACTCTAAAAGGATTTCAGTAGCTGGCAGACGGAGGATTGGCTTTCTTCAAGGCTTTTTACCAGGACCACAAGGGAATAACTTATAGGAGATTGTTACGTTAGCTACTAAGTTCAACAGTTGGGTGACGGTTGAGGATAATATTGCTTTATGTAGTCCAGTCTCGATGGAGGAACTACAGAAAGCTTTACACCTATTAAAAAAGGAGTGAAGTTCGGGTCCGGATGGATGGACACCGGATTTTTATATCGCTTTTTTTTATCTAATAAGTAAGGAACTTTTAAGAGTTGTGGAGAAGAATCGGCTTTAGGGCAACCTCCTTTCTAGTATAAATTCTACTTTTATCATGTTAATTCCCAAGATAGACTTGCCAAAGACCTTTGGTGACTTTTGCCCAATTTCATTGTGTAATACACTTTACAAAGTGATTTCTAAGATAATTGTGGAAAGATTCAAGCCTTTTTTGGTTAAGTATATCACTCCGGAACAATTCAGATTCCTACCTGGCAGAAGTATCCATGAGGCGGTTGGTTGTGCCCAGGAAGGTATCCATACTTTGAAGACTCGAAAATTTTTGGCAAAGGTTTTAAAGGTAGATCTATCTAAAGCCTATGACAGAACAGATTGGCTTTATATAAGGTTGGTCCTCATCCAAATAGGTTGTGATCTACAATTTGTTAATTGGGTGTGGTCTTGTATTTTGTCAATTAGTTTTTTGGTTTTAATAAATGGGGTCGCTTCAAACTTTTTCTACCCAGAAAAGGGCCTGAGACAAGGGTGCCCGTTGTCCCCCTATCTTTTCCTGCTGGTTATGGATGGATTGAGTCATCTAATAGCTGAGTCAGTGGATAACAAAACAATGATGGGAATAAGCTATGGAACAACTAGATTGACCCACATTTTCTTTGTGGACAATGCATTATTCTTCCTGGGTAATACGATGGCTTAGGTGAGGGGTATAAAAGATATGTTTTGGCTTTTCAATAAAGCAACAGGTATGCTCATAAATTTCGATAAGTCTGCGTGTTATTATAATGAATTAAATGATGTTGAGAAGGCTGGCTTTCTGGAAATCATGCCTATGTATTTTAGCTGACGGGTTTGTGTACTTGGGCTTTCACCTCAAACCAAATTGTTATACTAAGAAAGACTGGGAGTGGTTAATTGATAAGGTGGAATGCGAGATAAAGTTTTGGTGTAATCGTTTCCTGTCCAAGGGAGGAAAAACAGTACTGATTAAGAGTGTGTTGAGTGCCATTTCGGTTTATTGGTCGATTTTAGCCAAAATTCCTCTTGGGGTTATGCATGAACTTAGAAAGATTTTTTTCAGATTTCTATGGCAGGGTAAAGATGTTAGAGGTATGCACTGGACGTCTTGGGAATCGATTTGTAAATCCAAGGAAGCTGGGGGATGGGGATTTAAAGATTTATATACTTTTGGAAAGTCAATGGCAGCTAAGTCTGTCTGGAAACTGATTTCGAAGGAAGGCAAGTGGCAGGAAATCTTGAAATCCAAGTATATGAACAATATTACTATGATTAATTGGATTCGGCAGCCCAATAAAAATGGCCGAGGAGGATCGCTTTTCTGGAAAAATATTATTGCAGCATTTTCGGTCGTTGGGGACCGGTTGATATGGCAGGTAGGGAACAGTCTTGAGGCTCGCATTGGCCTGGATAAATATAAGGGAGTGTATCATCAACATCCGTTACCTCTGGAAATAGTGAAACATTTGGAAGAGAGGGGTTTCGTGTTTTTGGCCGATGTAGCAAAAGGAAGCTTACATTTCATACAGATATGGAAATCGGCCGCTACCTTATAGTTACCTCCGAGGTGGACCAAGAGGTGGAAAGTCTGGATTGAAGGTTTAACAAATGGCTTTATCCTGTTGGGAAACGTATCTGATACTTTACAATGGCAGGGTTTTGAGGAAGAATGCACTTTCTCTGTGAGGGAATCTTATAAATATTTATGGAGTCGTCGCTTTTAAGAAGATCCCTAGTGGTGGAGGAAGCTATGGAAAGCTAGGGCGGCCCATAAAAGTAATATTTTAGTATGGCTTATCCTATAGGGCAAGATTTTAACATGGGACAAGCTGAAGACAAGGAATATTGAAGGTTCTGGGAGATGCAGTTTATGTACAGGGGCAGACAAGGATGCCGACCATCTTTTTTTGTATTGTCCTTTTATTTTACAAGTATGGGCAAATTTGAGACAGTCACTATAGATGGATCTGGTGGAAGTTGGTGATTCTTATGAAAACTTGATGAAGCAATGGTTTGAGGATCCTAATTTGAAAAGGATCAGATGTTTAGTATTCTTGGTTCCATGGTATGTGTTGATAGCACGTAACCTCTCAATCTTTGAGGATATTAATCAACCTTGTTTTTTTGTGACGTCCCAGGTACTATCGATTTATAAATTATTTCAGGGACCGGAGAATAAGGTTCAAAACAAAAAACCAAAAGCTATTTCTGAAGTTGCGGAGGATAATGTGGGTTTTTTCGATGAAGCATGCAATAATAATCTTTGTGGTGTTGGGGGTACACTGAGGCTTTCGAGGACTATGCATTATAGCTTTCAAGCTAATGGAGGCAACGACACAAACAATAGAGCAGAAGGTTTAGCTCTGCATACTCTATTACTTTTAGCCATAGAGAAGAAAGTGGAAACTCTTAAGATCTATGGGGACTCAGAGATATGGATCAATTATATGAATAAGGTTAATACATTCAACAATCACTCACTTCAGAACCTTGGTAGCAATATAGCAAACCATGTAACTTTAATCAAGAATGTATCTTTTTCACATGTTTACAAAGACCAGAATACCCAAGCAGATATTTTTTCCAAAGCTGGTTTACTCATGGACGAAGGACAATGCAAGATAACATCTTATGGCCAGGATATACGTGAAACCAGCTGGATTCATTTAGACTCTCTTAATTAGATCTTTTTTTGGATTAGCTTTTATAGACTTTTTGAGTAATGTTTTATAGAATGTGAAAGTTTTAAAAAAAACTGAAGGATATTGTCAAACTAAGAATTTAGTTTAAGGACGAATGTGTACAAACAGTTCCTGTGTTTTAGCATAATCTTTTTTGGCTATCGTGCTTACCAAGCACCTGTGGAATGTATTTTGCTCTTAAAGATCAATATATGACTTTTTTCTTTGGAAAAAAAAGTATTTATGGAAGGAAAAGAAATTAAAAAGAAAATCCTATTCCCATTTCAATATAGTTATTATTATTATTTTTTGACAAGTATAAATGTTAAAGGATATATGTTGGGATGTAGATATAAAAACAATTGTAAGTGTTACTCATTTTGCATTAATTGACAATGGCATGATCACAACAAACCTTAAATTAATTTTGTGAAACCGTAGCAAAATCAAATCGTCATAAATTAAAATTAACATGTACAAGTGCTCATATTTAAGAGTGAGTACATCAATATATTCTCATAAATACAAGCTTTAAAATAAAATGCGAAATATGAGAAAATTAAGTAACCATTTTCTAGTAAGTTTGAGATATATGCGCAGCTTGTAGATGCATCCTTGACAATAAGCTTTGGAAACACAACCTAGCTTTGGAAATCAACACTATGCCAATATGTGGCATTAATTGACAATGGCATGATCACAACAAACCCTAAATTAATTTTGTGAAACCATAGCAAAATCAAATCGTCATAAATGAAAATTAACATGTACAACTGCTCATATTTAAGGGTGAGTACATCAATATATTCTCATAAATACAAGCTTTAAAATAGAATGCTTGCATAAGAAATATGAGAGAATTAAGTAACCATTTTCTAGTATGTTTGAGATATAAGATAGAATGCTCGCATAGGAAATATGAGAGAATTAAGTAACCATTTTCTAGTAAGTTTGAGATATTGAACATTGCATGTGACATATTTTAATGACAATTCAACCCAAAATTATACTACTTCAAGAATACCATACATGAAACCCTACATTGCGGGTTCCAAATAAATTTATCTTTGTGTTCATGGATAGGCATAGACCTTGTCAAGATGACAAGTATTTTCATTTCCCTCGAACTCCAACGAAAACAACATTGAGAAAGAATGTAGAAACATTTGATAAACTCATATATTCTTCAATGTTCTAGGGATTATTACTTGTCATTTCCCTCGAACTCCAACGAAAACAACATTGAGAAAGAATGTAGAAAAATTTGATAAACTCGTATATTCTTCAATGTTCTAGGGATTGCATACTGAAAAAATCACTACCAATTCGAGGGAATCATAAATCCATATCCCAAAACCCATTAAAATATGCAAATTTATGATAGGAAAGCATACGAATTGGTGCGGGGTGGCTTGGTAAAATATAGAGAATTGGTGGAAAGGCTTTGCTTCAGGTGTATATCTCTAAGATAAATAAAACTAATCTAGATTATGAAACACGCAAGAGCTACTTAATAGGTTGGGAAACATTATAAAGCTATACTGGAAGTAACACCCCGACTTCTAGTCTTGTTCAAACTAATTTTGATTATTGACACTGAATACAACCATCCTTAGACTTGAAGCTTTTGGTGCCAACATACCTGATGGAAGACATAAAAATTCATATCGCATTAATTAATCACATCAAAACCACATCATACAGTCGTTTAGTAATCAATCACTATACCACTGGCTAACATAGATTTTTAATCCTTACTATTGAGGTTAGTAATGGAAGGAAGAGGGGGGCAGGAATATAATACACCCTATCTCCAACACTAAAAATTACACTACACCCTACCAAAACAACTAACGGCATACAAACCATCCCATTCATTGCAATCATAGACTTGAACCCTTTGCATAGACTTATTAATAGACTCATATTTGTGTTTGCATTAGACAACAAACGACATACAAACCATCCCACTCATTGCAATTACACACTTGAACCCTTTGCACAAACTTATTAATAGACTCAAATTTTTGTTTGCATTACTCTATTTTTCTATGTTTTTCTGTATAGTACTTTTATATCAGAAGTTGCGTTTTTGTCCTTTGTTAATTGGGTTCTACTGTGTTTGCATTTTCTCGTTTAGTTTTGGTAGGGACTAGAAGCTTTGCTTCCATCTACCTTGTTATTTCTTGAAACAAGACACAAAGTCAATTTGTAAGAATTTAGAGAAGTAAGATATGTATCCATTTGTAATGTCCCCCATTTTGACCCTTGTAATATTTTGGGCTATAATGTAAATAATGTATGCATATTACGTATGATTCCTAGCGTGGAGATCAAGGTCAAGGCCCCGCTAGTGAACGCTCGATCTAGAATAGGAAAGTATTTGATATTATGCTACCCATGTGCTAGTGAACCATGGGAATTGTAAATATGCATTTTAATATAAAAGCCCACAACTAGCTATGCAATGCAACAAGAGATGGGGGCATGATGTTACAAGGAAATCGGGAGGGAAATATTCAAACCTTTGAGCCAATCAAGCCAAGCCAAGTGTCAATGAGAGAACCCATCAAACCCTCAACTACCCATGCGGACTTTTGTACCCAATCATTTACTCTCCCAAGAGTTGGTTGAGGTAGTTAATGCCTTGGGGAATGGAGAGGTATGGCTGTCCAAATTCGAGTATGGGCAAGCCACCCTTCCTAGATTTTCGTGTTTGGCTTCTTGGGCAAGTAAAGGGCCACGAAATTGACCCCAAGCACGAAATTGACCCCAATCCATTATTCAACCATCAGTCTTGCTCCCTCACGAGTTTAGAGCTACCTGGTCATTTTCTCCAGGGTTTTTGCTTTGTATCCTTCATTATCCTAGCTGGGAAGGGCGTTTTTGTGTTGTATAATAGTGGGGAAGAAAAGGGAAATCGATTTGGGGACCATAGAGGTTGTTTTGGCTCGCAGATTGCTTGTATATCTGTGGGAGAAATCATTTTCTTCCCTATGGTTGATTTTCCCTCTCAAAATCCGTTTTTGGTGTGCCTATGTTTTTGGGAAAACCCCTGTCCATCTAGTTCCTAAGTCCCATTGCTGACATAGCTAGTTGTTTGGGACAACATTACACCAAGATGAGTATTTTGTTGTGTTTTACTTCTGCAATGTTTAAATTAATGACTGTTATTGATATATTGAGTGCATATGAAAACATGTGTGTGGATGAGTTTATTTCCGTTGTGCATATTTGTTTGATTTACATTTGCACACATTTGTTTTTAACTGTATGCATCTAATGAGTTGGCTGAGTTTTATGAAAAGCCCCATAGAATGGCATCATGTTCCCTTCCTTGCATTGGGTCCAAGGGTGGGTACATTACATTTGGTATCAGAGTTGCTGGTTGCAGCATTTGGCCTTCATGGGCTACCTATCACAGCTTGCAGAGGTAAGTATGTTTCCTACTCCACAGTAATCGTTAAGAAAATTTCAAAAAATTTCTAAGTGCTTTGCCTAACTACGTCGGCGAATTTCCGCCGAAGTTGCCAGCGAAGTCTGGTGAGTTGTTTCGCAACGAATCGACAGAAAATCTATAAGTTCGCCGAAAATGAAGGAAAAGTTTCGACAGAAAGTTATGAGTTTTGGGCCGAAATGGTGGAAAAAGTTGGCGAGTTTCCGCCGCAGTGTCAAAAAAAATTGGCGAGTTTTCACCGCAGTGTCGGAAGAAACTGGTGAGTTTGTGTCGCAATGTCAGGAGGAAAATCTGAGTTCGCCTACCGGAAGAACTCGGCGAGTTCGTCCGCAACAGCGGCGAAGCTCAGCGAGTTCGTCCGTAATGGCAATGAAACTCGGCGAGTTCATCCGCAACAGCGGCGAAGCTCAGCGAGTTCATCCGTAATGGCGGTGAAACTCGGCGAGTTCGTCCACAACGGTGGCGAAGCTCGACGAGTTCATCCGCAACGACGGCGAAACTCGGCGAGTTCGTCCGCAACGACGGTGAAGCTCTGCGAGTTCGTTCGCAACGGGTTGAAAGAGAATGACGAATTCCATCGAAACAGAGAAAATACAACAGTTTTTCAGTGAAGCTTTCAAGTGCCCGAAAGAGAAAAATGGCTTTGAACTTATGCGCCAGATTGCGCGAAATCAAAGGAATTACAAAAAAAAACGAGGGCGCCGCCCTCGACCCGCCCTGTAGTGGTGAGCCACAAGGGGGCAAGCCCCCTTGACCCCCGTCGTCCCCCGGAGACAGTCGTTGAAAGTGTGAAATGCATTCTTGGGATGAGAAGCAGGAATTGCATGGAAGGGAAGCCAAGAAAAGGATCAGCTATGATGTGGAGGAGTAACTCCATGACATGATGGGAAATTGGAAAGGGAGAATTCCTTAACTCCTCTCTTGCTATTGCTTTTGTATTTTACAAATTTTATATGCATAAAAACTATGGCATATGAATGCTGGAAATGCAACAGAGTAGCCGATTAAACGCATATGAATTAGTAAGCATGATTAAAGAGTCATTGCATGGTGCATGAGGATTGATTATGCATTAACATAATGTTGCATATAAGCGAAAGTAGCAAAGTTACACATGCAATGGTATTTTCTATGGTTGACGATAGTTAATGTTGTTGATAATGGTTGTATGAATCAAACCATAGAAGCATGATTGGAAATGCAAGAGGATAGATACATGAAGTGAATATGTACTAGCTGAAATACTAACAGACATTGCATAGTGCATGTAAAAATGTAAAAATATGTGTGCATGTATATGATATTGCATATTGGTAAAAAGTGAAGTTTTACATATGCAATGAGCCACTTAAGATACTTATAGTGGTTGCTAATAAATAGTTGTGTTCGCATTGGTTGTAGGACCAAAGAAAACCGAAGCACGGCTAAAGATGTGGATGATGTTGTTGCATATGACCAACAACCTTATGAGGAAAGGATAGTGCAACAAATCTATGATCATGAGGTTGGAAAAAGGACTGTAAAACTTTGGTAAGAGGCCAACTGATCAGGTAACATCAAACGATGTTAATGACAACCATGAAGGTAATAGATATTTGTGTTTAAGTGCATGGATGTTGAAAGAGGATTTGGTAAGATCCCTTCAACTATGTTTAAACTATGTTGATTTTGTCTACATGTGGTATTGAGTGCTTGAATGTGAATGTCAACCTACCGAGTATGGTGAGGTGTGGGTAAGTGAAGGCAGTGAGCCTTACACCCTATAGTTTCTTAGAAACCTCGATGCATTCATATGAAATTATATCATGCCATTTGGGTAGGATGGGTGTTGAGTTTAACAACCAAAACAAGTGATGACTTATGGTCTTGTTGTAAGTGTATGCCATGTGAGATAGTCATGGTTAGGCCATAATATGTTGGAATGCATAGTCTTCATGGATTAATGCGAGGTTGCATTGAAAGGATTTGCATTAGAATATTTTGTACAATCTCGTGGTTATGCATTGAGTGGGTCCACATTAAAAGATTATGTGAGTATTGTAATGTGCATGCATAGGTATGGGTGCACATATTGAGATGCATTATGTGAATGCATGGTTGTGGTGTATGTTTCATTACACTTAGATGGTAGACAAAATGGTGAGCTATTGTTAATCTTGAGACCATTTCATGAGTTGCTGTGAATGCAGGAGAATGATTGAATATAGAAGGTAGACATGAGTTGCATAAAATGATACAGCTATGAAGTGATGAGTATCTAAAGCTTCATTTAAATTGCATAAATGATGTGACTATGTCTTGCAATTTTATTATGATGATGATGATGATGATATATATATATATATATATATATATCATCATCATCATCATCATAATAAAATCGCATTTCAAATGTCAACAACTGAAGGTGTTTGAATTATTAAGTGTTATAATTATGAGATCACTTCAGTGACTATTGTAGCAATGAAAGGATTATATGCATAGATACTCACAACATATTTGGCTAATTGAAGTTTCAGATTTCAGGTAGATTGTTTTGGGAATGGCAAATGTGGGTAAGTCCATGATGAAGATTGGAATCTACCATGAGCAAGAGCCAGACGATATGAGAACAGACTCGTGGCTAAGTAAATCAATTTCTGTAGAGGACAGAATTGCAAATTCATACTTGAATTTAATTATTAATGCCATTGAGTGATTAGAGAAATCAAATTTGAATTTTATTGCTAAATGTTGCTGACTATTTGGCTATTTGATAAATGTGCCAGGAAGACACGTTGCGGGAAGACCATGTGTGATGACCTGCAGAAGCCAAACTCCATGGGAAGGACCCCATACTTTGGAAATGGGTTTCGAATGAAACACCATTGCATATTTCAAGGATGACATCTCAGCTGAGCTGTATGTTGGAAAACCATGAGAGTGAGATGGTAAAGCTATGCTAAGAAGGCATGTGTGGATTATGGAACATGGAAGGATTGGGGTGGCAAACCGAAGAACTGTTGACTCAGAGAAGGGAGCCCCCACTCTCCGCAAATAAAGGAAAAGACACATTTGCAAAAATGAATGAGTATTCTGTGACCCTAGATAAGAACATGCATGTCTAAATTATTAGGGTTAATATGCAGAGCATGCTCTATTTTATTTATATCATTTCAAACTACTTGAGTATGATTAGGGCCTAAATGGCTGACATTTGAAAGGGGGTGCACACCTTTCTGGTGCTAGTTCATGATAAGGTTGTCAATATTGACTACACCCTAAGGGAATGGACGCATTCCTGGTGTTTCAATACTTGATAGTGAATGTTATGGAATGTGGTTACGATTTTGAGCAACAATACTGATAAACTTGCTTATCCTTCTTGTGTTGTCAGCCTACACAGATGCCAATTGGTACTGCACATTAAGAGGCAAAGTGAATAAGGGTACGCAGAAGGACTGTATAGGAATTGGTAACCTTTCTATGCTCACACTAAATAATACTGGAAGGGATGGACAAACCCAAGGAGCTGTGTAGTAAAAAGGGGTATCATCCCTGTGTGAGTGTGGCCATGCTAACCTGCAGTCAAGAAAGTCACCTATAAAGTTCCTAAAAAGGAACCACCGATTTGCACAAGAAAAGGAGTGGCGTCCTTGTATGAATGAAGAGTTGATGTGTGTGTGAAGGGTTGTGGTGCGAGAAGGTGTGGTGACATTGGTGAAGGCATAAAATCTCTATTGGGTCAGCAGTAGGAGGGGGGCGCCAAGACTGATTGAAAACCCTGAGATGCCTATGGCTCCATAGTAGAGCCTTGACCTATAATGGTCGGTGGCGCAGTTTCCTTCCATTGGTCGATGACCCAGATGAATGTGTTGGCTCGGCACTAGAGAGGGCCAACTAGGTATGGGACTGGTTGGGCACCACCAAATGCTTGGTAATTCCAGTCGGCGTGAAGGTGCGCTGGTTAAGCATTAACTACATCCAAGTCCATAGGTGATTCCAAGGCTTGCAAAGCGAAGTAGGACCCTGTGGACCAGAGGGGAAATGCACAATACAAATAAGTATTCATTTTCATTTATGTCTTGCTTGGAATAATGAAGATTTCAGGTATAAGTCTTATAACAGCTAAGCTGATACACTATTGTTTCTTTGTTGGAAACCTTGGTCATTGCAGGAAAGCAAGACCCTAAAAGAACCATAAAATTACTGGTAAATCCAGAGAGTAAATGAGTGGGTGATATAAATTATTGATAAATCCAGAGAGTAACTAGTTGGGCATTAACTACTTAATACTGTGAAGCAGCGTGTACGCTGGCCCAATATCCCTTAAACAATTGATAAAACCCAATCGGCATACTAGCCTGGCATTGCCCATTCGAATGATTATGGAGTGGCCTACGTGATGGCCCAACATTCGTTATTGTATCCACAGGAAATCCAAGGCTCGTAAAGCAAAGAAGGATCCCGTGGAATAAAGTGAAGACATCCAATACATATAAGTATTTGAATACCTTGCAGCTTCTTGCTTATAAATATACGTGTGTATATGATTTGGTTATGATTTCCTAAACTCTTGTTTAGAGATAAACCCTATGAAAATAAACTAAACATGTGAACTGATTCAATGTTTGAGTGTAGGTATTGTTGGAAGCAAGGACCAGGAAGGCATCATAGGGATGCAGATGGACATGTGACAATCCTAAAGAGCTCAGTATGAGCAGTAGTGAAAGATGGTGCTAGTGGACACGAGTGGGTCATAGCAGCCAAAGGTTCTGTAGGCAGCTATGGAGGAGGGTTCCTATTTGAAAATTCTTAGACATACCTTAGACACTAAGTGTCATAGCCAAGAAAGGAAAGTCAAAGCATTCACATTGAAGTGAAAGAGACTAAGGAGCATGAAACCACAGCGATGGTGTAGCTCCATAACAGAACAAGACTAAGAGGGAGAAACTCCTACTCTTCTCTTTCCTTTTGATTGATGCACATATAAAACAAAATATTGTTGAGTGCATGTCATGGCTGAAAATAGATTGTGTTTAATTGCTTGAAATGAATTGTGAATGCTGAAATAGTAAACTTCCTGCGAAAGGATGAACATAAATGAGTTCATGTGTATGTTGGGAAAGCATGAAAAGTGTGGAAGTCCCATGAATAAAGCATGGACATTCCATGTCAATTGGGAAAATAATTGACTAATCTTAATGTTTATGGTATGCTTGTCCTAACAAAGGATTTCCATGATGAATTTCACAGGTAAGAAAGTGAAACAATTGGTTGCAGCCAGCACAAGAAAGTGTTGCTAGTAAGCAAAGTGTGGTCAGTTGTTCCCATTGACCATGGAAACAAACCGAGGGCTATTAGAGTTGGCTGAAAGTCTTCTTCAAACAATTGCCAGGACCTAAGAAAATCTTGGAGAGATGCTCAAGCTACAGAGGCAACAAAATGAGATGAACCACAAGGTTTTGCATGACTCTATTCGCCTGCAAAAAGAGGTAAAAAGCATTTTGGGAGCAATCAGTAAGGGAAACAAAAGTGGATCCATGAAGAAGCATTCATCCAATCGTCTGATTAAGAAACGTTCCAGGTGGGAAGATTCAAAGGACATTGAGCAGGAAAAGGTGAAGAAACCAATGAAATGTTGGGGATGTGGAGGAAATCATTGCCTTTGCGACTACCCAATAATGGAACATCAAGAGGGTAGCCGCCATAAAGTTTCCAGACTTGTAGATAAGCAGGAAGGTAAAGAAAGGGAAGGGGTTGTTTTGGAACAATGCCCTTATGCAGAGCTAGAAGGTCCCAGCCAGCAGGAGCAGTTTGTGAAGACCAAAGGACTTGGTCCTGAAAACCCAAGAAAATGGTGAAATGCAGGACAGACCTGCCATATTTTGTGAATTTTGGACATGTATATAGCGTGTATATATTCCTAGGTATTGGAACACCGAGGACGGTGTTATTCCAAGGGGAGGGGAATGTAATGTCTCCCATTTTGACCCTTGTAATATTTTGGGCTATAATGTAAATAATGTATGCATATTATGTGTGATTCCTAGCGTGGAGCTCAAGGCCAAGGCCCCGCTAGTGAACGCTCGATCTAGAAGAGGCAAGTATTTGATATTATGCCACCCATGTGCTAGTGAACCATGGGAATTGTAAATATGCATTTTAATATAAAAGCCCACAACTAGCTATGCAATGCAACAAGAGATGGGGGCATGATGTTACAAGGAAATCGAGAGGAAAATATTCAAACCTTTTATCCAATCAAGCCAAGCCAAGTGTCAATGAGAGAACCCATCAAACCCTCAACTACCCATGCTGACTTTTGTACCCAATCATTCACTCTCCCAAGAGTTGGTTGAGGTAGTTAATGCTTTAGGGAATGGAGAGGTATGGCTATTCAAATTCAAGTATGGGCAAGCCACCCTTCCTAGATTTTCATGTTTGGCTTCTTGGGCAAGTAAAGGGCCACGAAATTGACCCCAAGCCATTATTCAACCATCAGTCTTGCTCCCTCACAAGTTTAGAGCTATTTGGTCATTTTCTCCAGGGTTTTTGCTTTGTATCCTTCATTATCCTAGCTGGAAAGGGCATTTTTGTGTTGTATAACAGTGGGGAAGAAAAGGGAAATCGATTTGGGGACCATAGAGGTTGTTTTGGCTCGCAGATTGCTTGTATATCTGTGGGAGAAATCATTTTCTTCCCTATGGTCGATTTTCCCTCTCAAAATCCGTTTTTGGTGTGCCTACGTTTTTGGGAAAACCCCTGTCCATCTAGTTCCTAAGTCCCACTGCTGACATAGCTAGTTGTTTGGGACAACATTACACCAAGATGAGTATTTTGTTGTGTTTTACTTCTGCAATGTTTAAATTAATGATTGTTATTGATATATTGAGTGCATATGAAAACATGTGTGTGGATGAGTTTATTTCCGCTGTGCATATTTGTTTGATTTACATCTGCACACATTTGTTTTTAACTGTATGCATCTAATGAGTTGGCTGAGTTTTATGAAAATCCCCATAGAATGGCATCATGTTCCCTTCCTTTCATTGGGTCCAAGGGTGGGTACATTACACCATTCAAGAATAACATCGGAGTATAATTCATAAACCAAAGAAGAGCAAATAATCAAGAGCACTTGGTCTAAAGCTTAATTTGATCAACTCAAAGCTGGAGCTTAATTTGATCTACTCAAAGTTGATTGCAAGGCAAAATCCAAGGGCAATGGTGAACCATGTAGTGTGAGTTTTCATTTTAAACTCAATTGAAGCAATTCCAAGGTAATAAATCAATTGCAAGCAAGGTAAAGTAATTGTAATATAGTTTCTAGGTATGAACTGTGTTATAGTTTAAAAAAGTTCCCAATGTTTGAGTACGCACTCCACTATCAACATGGGATCTGAATAAAAAAAATTTGAGTTGATTGATCCCTTGATGATGGGTGGAGTGTCTACTTGAAACATTGTGTTTGTTTATAAACTTTATCATAATTCATATTCATAAACCCTACTATATTTATGACTAACTATAAATTCTCTACATACTAAAATGGTAAAGTAAGTTGGGCTAGTGGACAACATAACTTGTAAAATGGTCGAGTCAAATGAGGATGACTAAACCTTAATCCCAATAATCAAACTACTACATGCAATGTTAACAATTGGTCCTATCCAAGGGCGATAGGTGTGTGGGGGTGGGGGGGGCATTTATGGCCTCGATGGACAAGAAGAACAATTTTTTTCATGGGGGCTAGGAAAAGAGACCAATAATTCGACAAAAGCTCTAGCGCTCTATCTAGGACTTTGCCTTATCAAGGAAAGAAGAGTCACAAAGGTAATAGAAGTCTGAGATTCGATGATGATCATCAACATGATGCGACAAAAGGGATAAAAAGGACTCCTCGCCTCTAACAAATTTTTTGAGACGAATCAGGTTAATATCACAACCTCTTCAAATCTCTTACTATCATGTGTTAAGAGCAAACAATAGCCGAGCGAAATATCTAGCAAACATAAGAGCCACCCTAAGGCAAGGGGGATTGGAACTTAATGAGGGTGTCATGTCAAGTCTCAATCCTCCATGAATTCAATGGATTCAATACATGGCTCGAAGCTCGTTGATTGAGGAAGGAATTGATAGTAGCAGGTAGATGGGACATGCACTAAAGGAAGGAAGGGGAGTACCAAAGGGACAAGTAGCAATCAAGAGAGGGCCAACACATGCAAGGATAAGAGGCTTGGCTCCCACGACATTCAACATTGTGAAGTCGAGTGAGAGAGGTTTGAGGCGTAAATTGGAATGTCCTGCTCAGGTTCTTGCATGGTCATCAATTCTTGCCATCACAAGTGGGCACAGGAAGATAGAGTAGCAATCCATTGGAAAGATTGAGGGGGAGATAACTAGGTGGGGGAGTAGTTGAAATGGCTCCAGATTTCAGAAACTCTGAGAATTGAATCTGAGATGGCCTACACTCGGTGTATGTCCTACGATATCTCTGAACTGTGGCGAGATGTGAGGATACTGCATGAGGAGTTGGAGGGGTTGCAGCATGATATTGCCAATGTGTATGGTAATCAGTAGGAGCAAATGATGGGGATTAACCAAGCCCTCGTAGAAATCCGAGGGATGGTAGATGCCCAAGAGGACAGAATGACGCGTCTGGAGGAAGATCTCAATGCTCATCTACAAGCACTGGATTCATATTAGACGCCGAGCCATGCTACCTCAGTTGCATCCAAGAATTAGGGGGCCGCGCCATCCACCCAGGGGGACACAACTATGGATGGAGACCCGACTCAGAACCAATAAGAGGTTACTTGCAAATATGAATATGTGTGATGTTTTTTTAGATGCATTTATGTATTAGGGAAATATATCAGAACATATATCGTTCTGCATTTTAAGGGCACTCTGAAAAAAGAACTATAGTATCAATATCTTTGTCGTTTATGTGATAGGTAGTGTTTTACAGTTTTTGGCCATCCTCATAATATGTTGTATTACAAAACTCTCTTCTTCCTATCAAGCTACAGGCTTTTTGTATTCTCTGGCTGATTTGGCTCCTTGCCACAACCCCATCCCTTTAATATATCTGACTACTTGTTTATGTGAAGAAAAAAACAATTGGATCCTATCTACAATAAATATACATAGATAGTCATGACATTGAAAGGTTTTGTGCATCGCCAATAATTAATTACAAAATGGTTAAAAAAGTTACCTACTGGTGAACATTAAAGACAAAATGATACATAATCCAATCTATTAGTTCTTAATCAACACAATCTAAATCAAATGCATTCAAGTTTGTAAAGCATGCTGACCACCTTTGTTATCCACCGCATGTGACAAAATAAACAAATATATCTATTAATATTCATCACAAACTTAATAAAAAATTAAGAATCATGTATGACTATTATAAGTAAGGATCACACATGGCTGTCAGTGTCAGGAGGCTGCATCATTTGAACCCTTTCTTGTTTAGCATGAAGGGTGGACAGGAGGCTGGTGGAGTGCTCTTACATGTGGTCGAGTGGTTGGGAACTATTCACTGATGGACTGGAGAACTGGCGGACGATCTTCCCCTGTTACCTTAACCGTTTTGGTTTTTCACTGGGGTGATTTCAGTTTTAGACCCTGTTTATTTACTGAATATGGATTCCAGTGAGCAGCTTGATTATTCCTTTGATCAGTCGGATAATGAAGCGATTTGGTCGATGCCAACTGGCACGGTGTGGGATGAGGTGGCTGGTTCCAGCGTGAAGGGGGTAACCAGGGTATCTGTCGCGAACTCTTTGTGTGGGTTAGGTTTCTCCCCGTCCGATTTCTTGGTAAGTTCTCCGCCTCTAGTTTCGCTCATGACGGTTCCGCAATCAAAGGTTTCCATTGTATCCCCGCTGAGGGAGGTTGTTGTTCCTCTGTGGTCATCTGAACATGTCGTTCAGGCTTTGGATGGTTGTGATGGCGTGGTTGGTGGGGTGAATCTTGGAGGGGTTTTGAGGCCGACGGTTAATCAGAGCACACAACCTGTCTCTCTAGAGTTTGGTGGTCAATTTGGGGTGTAGGCAGAAGGTTTTGGTTTGGTTTGTGTGGGAGCTCAGGAATAGTGTGGATTTTCCAGTCCTCGAGTCGGATCTGGAACAAGCTCTGAAGAATGGGGAGGGGGGTCTTCTAAAAATGCAGTGAATCTGGATAAGAGGTGTAGAAAACGCTGGTTGAAATCTAGTCGCATCAAATATAACTATGCCCTTAGTGAAGACATTGAGTGGCATCAGGTTTTACAAATGACGGACACGACTCTGGTGGGGAAGGCTTTGGGACGGTCCTTTGCTTTGAGGACCATTGAGGGGTGGACTACTGAACATTGGCAGGCTCAACTTGGGTATGTGCCCGAAGCGGTGGAATTGACGAGGAATTGGTTTGCCTTTAATTTTTAGTCAGCGGAACATGCACTTTGGGTTCTTAACAAGAATTGGTGCTGGGATCATTGTTCAGAGATGCTTAAGCCATGGCACCCAATGTTTGATGCCAGTCAGGAACGGTTGGATTTGGTTCTTCTTTGGGTTCGCCTCCTTGGTATTCCTTTACATTACTGGTCGAAACGACATTTCAGGGGAATTGGGAACCTCCTAGGCACATATCTGGAAGGGGATTACACCTTTCTTCATACTAAACAGCGGAAAGTGGCTCGGATTTTGGTCAGTTCAAATGTTCGGGATGGGTTAACAGAAGATTTCAAGCTAAGCTGGGGACCTTATACCTATGTTCAAAGGTTGGATTATGAGAACGTTCCATTCTGGTGCAGAAGATGTCATTCTTATGGTCATCCGATGGCAGAATGCAAGCTCCCTCTAAGGACCCAGAATGGCGACAGGCAGAGGCGGCCAGTGGGGAATGGGTTTGATGCATCTATTGAACCGTCTACTCATGTCCATTCTCCGCCGGTCCATGAGGATACTGGAAAGGAAAAGATACAGTTCTCGTATTCGGAGGAGGAACAACTTCTAGTTACTGTAGATGAGGTTGGTGATGGACCTCCCGATCTTCTTCACTCACAGGGGCATCTGTTCGCAGGTACTATACCTCCATCCATCCCTCCTTGTTTTAATTTTGTTATGAATAATGTTTCTATTACTGGGCTGGACTGGGTTGAGGCTCTGAAAAACCTAAAGATCTCTTCCCCATCTGATTTGGTTACCTTAAAACTCATTGAACCCCCCACTACCTCATTGGAGGAGGTGTCTCCCTACCTGAATCTGGACCCTGACCCAGGTTGTGGAGAGGAAGCTTCTCCATCCTCCCCACATGATTCATCCGACTCTGGTTATTTTCTCCGTTCTGCCACAAAACATGCCTCAGGGGGCTTGGGGATCGGGAAGGTTGTCACTGTTAAAGGTCGAGGCAGGAAGTCATTTTTATCAAAGGCTCAGTTTAAAGCAAAATTGGACCTTTTGGATGGGAAAAAATAGACTATTGATAGGGCGCTTAGAGCAGTGCATGCCCAAAAGAAGGGGCGCTGATGAAAATTATGTCTTTTAATTGTCAGGGTCTTGCTAGTCCCCATAAAAGATCAGCACCGAGGAGGGTGGTCTCTTTAGAGCGCCCGGATATCTTACTTCTACAGGAAACTTTGGGTGTTGGGGATATGGTGAAGGCGATGTTGGAGAGTTGGTTCAGTGGATGGACCTTTGTTACTTTAGATGCTCATGGTCGTTCTGGTGGTCTGGCTATTGGCTTGAATGACAGGTCTGTCAAAATTCACAATATTTGGGGGATGGATTTGGTTCTTGGTTTGTCGTGTTCGGCTTTGGACATTGGTGAAGTGTTTTCGATGGTGAATGTTTATGGACCTTATCTCAATCGTGTCCCCTTCCGGGACTTGCTACTTAACAATCCCTTACTACAGGGAGGTGAACTAGTGTTGGGTGGTGACTTAAATTTCTCTTTGGGTCAATCAGAGGTTTGGGGGCCTAGGGCTCGGTCGGATCCTCTAGCGGGTTATTTCACTCAGAGACTTATGGACAAAAATTTGATTGATATCGAGCCCATAAAACTCAAGCCTACTTGGAGGAACAATAGGGCTGGGGATTGCAGGGTGGCGAAGCGTTTGGATCGGTTTTTGGTTTCGAATACTTTTTTGGACATGTTCTTTCTCCTGAGGCAATGGGTGGGTTTTGGAGGTGCCTTTGATCATTTTCCTATTTTTATTGAACTTCGACCTGGTCCTCCTAAATCTGCCAGTCCCCTTAAGTTCAATAAGGTGTGGTTGAAAGATGAGTCCTTCTTGAAACTGGTGCATTCCTTATGGGTTCCTTACAATCCCAGGGCCACTCTATCGACATCCTTTCAATTTGCTGCTAATTTAAAGAAGGTCAAAGGGCCTATAAAGGACTGGGCTCATGAAAAGAGGATAAGAGAGGACAGAGAACTCATTCAGATTGAATTGGATCTGGTGAGGATATATGAAGTCGATGGAGGTGGATTGAGCACCCAGGAGTCTAAGGATTTACTGGTTCTTATGGAAGGAAGGAGAAACACCCTTTTGTTGGAAAAGGAGGAAACTTGGCATCTTAAGAGTAGAGCAACTTGGTTGGAAGCGGGGGATGAGAATACTAAGTTTTTTCATGCCTACACTAAAGTCAGGAAAGTTGCGAATACTATTTGGAACCTGGAGGATGCTCAGGGTGACCTACAAACTTCCTTTGAAGGAATGGCAAGGGTGGGGGTGGAACACTTCCAGAACCTCTTCAAGGCTCCAAATCAGGCTATGGTAGCGGAGGTGATCAGAGTGGCACAACTCTTTCCCCGTTTCGTTGATGAAGCAGATAATAGGGATTTGATGGAAGAAGTCTCTAAAGAATAATTAAAAGCTGCGTTACACAGTTTTCAGAAAGACAAGAGTCTCGGATCGGATGGATGGTCTATTGAATTTCTTTTGGCTCTGTATGATTTTTTGGGCGAGGATCTATTACAGGTGGTGGAAGACACAAGACTTTCTAGGAGGATTTCGGCCTGTTTCAATTCAACTTTTATTGCATTAATCCCTAAGTCGGACAATCCTACCTCTCTAAATGATTTTAGACCTATATATTTATGCAATTGTGTATACAAAGTGGTTTCAAAAATTATTGCTAAAAGATTGAAAGGTATCTTGTCCTGGAACATTTCAGGTGAACAATTTGGGTTCTTGGAAGGTCGAAAAATCCATGAGGATATTGGTGTTGCTCAGGAAGGTTTGCACAACATCAAGAAGAATAAATTGAAAGGAGCTATTATGAAGATTGACCTTTCGAAGGCTTATGACAAGGTTAGTTGGCTCTACATTCATATGCTCCTCACACATTTGGGATTTGAGATTGGTTTTATCGGATGGATCATGAGCTGTATTACCACAGTCTCTTTATCTGTCCTTATCAATTGGGCGACCTCCCCTTTCTTCCATTCTGAGAGAGGTCTCCGACAAGGTTGTCCCTTGTCTCCATTACTCTTTCTCCTGGTCGCTGAAGGTTTGAGCAGGGCTCTTCGAGAAGCCAAAATAACAAGTACTCTCTATGGCATTCAGGTGGCTCCTGAACTCTTCATAACTCATTTACTTTTTGTAGATGATATACTCATTTTATGCACTGGTTTGGTAACTGATGTTGAATCTCTTCGTGAAATTTTGGAACTCTTTTTAAAATCGACTGGGATGGATATTAACGCTGGGAAATCCACATTATTAGTAAATCTGTTAAGGGAAGATGAGATTCAGGCTTTCATTAGGTTTTTCCCTTATACTCTCTCAGGTGTGGATGATGGACTAAAATATCTGGGCTTTCAATTGAATTCGAATGCCTACAAGAAATAGGATTGGCACTGGCTTCTTGAAAAACTGCACAAAAGACTCAAGGTTTGGAGTCACAAATGGCTTTCAAGGGCTGGTAGGTTGGTCCTGGTTAAGTTGGTTTTGGAGGCTATACCTGTCTACTGGATGTCCTTATCCTAGATTCCTAAGGGGATCTTGGAGAAGGTCGGGAAGATCTTTTTTCGGTTTTTGTGGAGTGGGAAAGATGACACCTTTGTCTTTCCATGGGTAAGGTGGCAGCGGATCGCGATCCCTAAAGCACTGGGAGGATGGGGGTTAAAGAATATTTTCCATTTTTCTAAAGCCCTGGCGGCTAAGGGGGGGTGGAGGATATTGAAGACTGAGAGTCTATGGACCAGGGTGGTTATTCAGAAATACATTGCCCTGACATCTGTTATAGTCTGGGTGAGGAATCCTGGGAAGACTCATAAGGGGGGTCAGTTATTTGGAAAGCGGTGGTTGACTCTTTTCCGGTAATTGGCAGTCATTTGGCATGGAACACTGGCGATGGGAGGAGCCTACGAGTAGGGGAGGATTCATGGTTTGGTTGCGAAGGACATCATCTTTTATCGGGTGAAACGGTGGAGGCTTTAAGGGCTCGGGGCATTATTTTTCTATATCAGTTGGCAGACTAGGTTTGGGAAAGACCGTGGATTCAGTCTTGGCGAGCGGTGAACACTTTGAACCTACCTGAACCTGCTCAACTAGCTGTGTCTCGTTATTATATGGAACTCAACAGATCACAGGTCATTTTAAGGAACGAGGCAGATGACTTATTATGGGAAGGAGATCTTATGGGAAAATACACACCGAAGGGTGGGTATTCTTGCCTTAGTGCTTTAGAAAACATCCGAGAACCTGCTTTGTGGTGGAAGAAATTGTGGAAGCCTAAATGTCCACCAAAAACTCGGTATGTGGAATGTGCTTGAAAACAAAGTCCCAACTTGGGACAATCTACAGAAGAAGAATAAGCATGGTCTGGGGTGGTGCATATTGTGTAAGGTGGCGGGGGAAAACGTCACACATCTTTTTTTACAGTGCCCATATACGATTGAGGTATGGACTGAATGCTCTAAGATATATGGTATCAATTGTATTTGGAATGGGAACTCGATGAGGCAAGCATGGGCTACATGGAACACTATACAACTCTATAAATATTTAAAAGCTCTATCGTTATTGGTCTGTTGGAGAATTTGGTTGGTCCGCAACAATCTTATTTTTTCAGAGAAGAATTGTACACCAACGGTTTCTGCTGCTCTCATCTTTGGCATTATAACAGCTTTTCCACAACACATCAGAGTTGCAAAACAACGAGAGATTTTAGATGTGGAAATAGATCGGTCAGTACCCTGGGGGTTCTTTGATGGGGCAGCTCAAAACAATGGATGTGGGGAAGGGGCTATTCTATACCTCACTACAACACACTACTTCGTACTATTCTTGGGGTTGGGTGAAGGCGGAAATAATTTTGCTGAATTGATGAGCTTAAAACTTCTATTAATCTTTGCGGTTGAAAAAGGTTGTCTAAATCTCAATCTTTATGGCGATTCTATGAATGTCATAAACTGGACTAAAGGAATTCAACAATGCAGAAACATTAGATTAGCTAATATTCTACTGGACATCAGAGAGCTGCAGCACTCATTTGACACATTTTCTTGCCGGCATGTTTTTAGGGAGAACAACAAGGAGGCGGACGCAGCCTCTAAGGAGGGCTTGCAATTGGCACTGGGGCAGTGGAAGATAAAGGAATTTCGGGATGGGTCAGTACTGGAGTACTTCCATTGTCCCTTTATTGAAGGAGCAGATATTTGAACATGGTCACGATGAACTTATTTTTTGTGTTTTTTTTTGCAGTGGTTGGCAGCTTGTCTGTCTTTTTTTTTGTATCATTATAGTAACTTCTTGAGAATATATGGGGCTCGGGGAGCCGATTGTATCTTTTTTTGGTCATAACAAATTTGGTATATGAACTATTTGTAAATTGCTCTATAATAGAGCCCTCGATGAGGTATGATGCTACATGTTTATAGTCACAGTCTTAGAACTGGTTCCGGAATGCATACATTGATATGCATATACTGAATGTAATTTTGTTCACCACTGATGAAATAAAATTATGCTTTTTTTCCTAGAAAAAAAAAGTAAAGATCACACGATTTTTTATATTAAATTATCATATGAAATACTTAAACATAAAATTTTGAATTTGGATAAACAAATTTCAAATAATTTTCTACAATATAGTATTGGAGTGCAAAAAGAATACAAATTAATAATTAGTATGTTATAAAGTAGTTAATGTAGATGAAATATATAAATTAGAAAGTAAATACATTTTAAGTTGAATATAAAAATTAAAAAAATAAATAAATTTAGAGAAAATAAATGAAAAATTATAGAACATACTTTTTTTTTTTATATAAAATTCGTTACATCAAATTATTAATAGTATATAAATTTGATAACATCAAAATAAAAGGAGCTATCAGATTTATTTTTTATTTTTTAATAAATAAAAATTAACAATAATATATAAAAATTGCCATATAACATTTTTATTATATATTAAATATTTTTATTTTTATATTTTAAAAATAAAATAAAATTTTAAAATTTACTTTATTAAATAATATATATTTTAAAAGATCTAGTTTTTTTATAAATTTTAATAACATAGAGCTTTTTATTTGACATAGATTAATTAAAAAATAAGGAAGAAAGTTGTCCTGTAGCTAAGTCCTCGCTAAACAAACAGGACAAAGTGGGCCAAGCGGGGCACATGGCAGCAGGGCGCCAGTAGAAGCCATAAGCAATAAGCAGTCTGGGCGATGTGGGACTTCATAGTAGGCCACCTGGCAGCCTTGAGCAGAAGCGTCAGGGCCATAAGTGATAAGGCTTCGACGGTGGGCTATAAGCCATAAGGCTAAGACTGGGCAACATGGGGCCTCAGAGTGGGCCAAGCGAGCGATGTGGCAGTGGGCGACAGCTCTAGGCAGAAGCGTCGGAGCCATAAGCCATAAGGCTTCGATGATGGAAAAACAGTCGAGGAAATTGGGCGATGTGGGAGCAGTGTTGCACCTCTGAGCTATGGGACCTCATGGTGGGCTAGGCTAGCGACATGGTAGCGGGGCAACAACTTTGGGCAGAATCATTGGGGCCATGAGCCATAAGTCTCCGACAGTGAAGAAGTAGCGTAGAAGAACCGTGGGAGTGGTCCATGTGGAAACGATGCAACAAATATGAGCAGAATAAGTCAAGGTCTAAGCATATGTGTCGATCCCATAACCCATAATGCTTTGATGCCGTTTTATTTTGCTAGAGTCTAGAAACACCATAACTCATAACGCCCTACTTAAGCCCACCGGAGCAATGTGCGCTATTTTGCTAATAAGCCGTCGGAGCAACAATGAATACTAGTGCCGATAGAGCGACTGAGTATAGACATAATTCAAATGCTCCAAATACTGTTTAAGCTAACATATCATCATGACTCAAATGTTTTTAGTCTCAACTCCGAAGAATATTTGGTTAATGTAAAAACAAATAGTATATAGTGTAAATGCGAAAATTAAGTTGACGATATGCTATAGAAGAAGAATTCAAACTGTTTGATTAGAATATATGTTTCATAAAAGCTAGGGAATTGTAACGAGCAACTCAAATAGGTGAATCCATACTCTTATGCCATGCTAGACTGTGATCTATGGATATTTGCATTACATTGAAGAGATGAAGTTCACATTTTGACCGAACAACATCAGGTTAAGATATGATCCTATCTATTTCGAAAAGTGTTGGACATAGGAAAAGATCAATAGAAAGAGATGCAGTAGACAAGGTACAAGACCATAAATTATGATCTCTAAGATGGGATAATCATGAGATGTTACAGTTCTAGTTTTCCAAAGAAGGTACTTGTAATATCAACATTCATTTCAACAATTTTATAGCCTTCATCCCCTCTCAAAACAACTAAGCTAGAGTAAGCATTTGACTCTGTATATGTTGTTGTTTAGGAAATAATTTAAGTGCATCAAAACAAATTCCCTATTTGTTTTATAGGGCGTACCAAAATTTATCCAAGGGATAAGGCACCGTGAATAGTGAATGATGTCAAATGCACTGGAGGGATAAGGCAACTTCTGTGTAGATGTGATCCCCAACATTGCAAGAATTCCATGTTCAAGAGCAAACTGCACTTGAGCTTCATGGTTATCTCTGGGTACTAGTGACATGGTTAAGATTCCATGATCCAATAGGTGGCTACCCCAGCTTGCAACCTGATTGGAGGTCATCAAGTGCATGTTTAGCCACAGAACAAAGCAAGATATATCATCTGTCCGATACAAATTTGTGTTACTTTAAAGCTGAAATTGGCGAGTTAGAACCTAGAAATTGTCAATAAAATGAGATGGTACAATGTATGCACAAGCAAGGACATAACAATTCTTACATGCTCCTCAGATTATACATTTTGAGCTGGATTAACTGGAGCATAATTACCATCTTTACACCATTGAACTCAATCCCGAACTACTCCAACTAGGTATAGAACTACTATTAACCCCTATAATTTTGAAATTAATTGCTGTAGTAAAAGATTTACCCTTTTTTTCTTGCGCTGATCTCAAATGCTCCTAAGGTGGAGGACCATAAAAGTTGATTCGTCGGAGTCTTATACCATAGCGCCCCGCTGCCTCTCGTTAGCCCCTTTCCATTGCATTTTGTCCCTGAGATAATCCCAATGGTGCCTATAAAGAACTAGTCAAGCATTTCCATTCTAAAGCGTTTAATAAAGAAATTTTCTATGACTATAACTTCATTCCTGTAAAGGAAGGCTGGCTCGATCTGCTAGGTGCAATTTCACTTGGGAAGTATAGGTGTCGGGTTTACTAACCCCACAAGCATAGACAATTCGCCAGTTCGTCTAGGCAATTGACTAGAGTACCTCCAAAATAGAATACTCCTTATGCAGAGAGGCAAAAATAAACCTGAAACCCATCACTCAAGAACCCACCTAGACCACTTTAAACCAGCTTCTTTAAACACAACCTATTAAAAGCATTTCAAATTCTATGAAATAATTCTAATGAAAAAACATAATTATGAATTAGCTTATTGCCATTGTATTTATCTCAGCAAACAACACATTATTAAAAAAAAACACGACAATAATTATAAAACTTATCACGATGAACAAAATGTAGAATCATGAACCAATGCAACCCATGAGACATCAATGTCCCTTAGATCAATTACATTTTCCAGTTGATCTCTACGCAATGTGTGTTTTGTTGTGTGACACGAAAAATGCAACCCCAACAAGCACATAGTTACATTCGGATGCTCGCAAGCTTTAAGAAAGAAAAAAGAAAAAAACCCTCCAACATTAAAGTTCTGTAGAGTGAGTAGCTGACCTCAAACAGAGCCAAAATTGAATGAAGGTATCCAACAACCAGACTTTGATCTAGAACGAACGAAGATATCCAATGACTGCAATAAAGCCAACATTCACAAGAAATTTGGAGTCTTCTCCTTGCAATATAACTTGTAGTCCTCGTTGCCCACAATAACTCCCTCAATAACCTACATCCTGCATCATTAAATGCACATCACACACAACACCTGAAAATCAAACTTCTTCGCTCTACAACTACCCTTGACATTAAATAACAACCAATCCTGCATTCCAAATTTTAAATGCCTTCACATATCTATAAAACTGCCTCCTCCTATGCAAGCTACAGGTGGCCTTCATAGTGTCCTCTGTCCTGCATTCCATCAGTCATAATTACCAAATTCGAGTTCGAATTTGGTACGATGAGAATAAAATTCGATTTAAAATTTTCAGTTCGTACAAAAATTCGTCCTTATACCTCTAAATTTAGTGAAGAAATCTTTGACGGCGAGTTGCTATATAACCTAGCTATGTTTCCGGATGTCTGCTATTCAATACGATCAATAGGATTACAAAGACGATTGGCAGGTTATGAGATACGGTATAGCATTTGGATGAAGATGATTCTACAGGATTGTTCAATTTTTATAAGGATGCATGGCTGCCTCTATATACATGCTATCATTGTGAAGATTTGATAGATGACAAGATCAACGACCACTCGAGCGAAACGCTTTATCAATGTGCTGAATTTCCCCATTGATAAACCAGGGCCATCGAACTGCATTTTACAAAAAAAACTGAGTTTAGAAAAACAATGAACCAAACCGAATTAAATCAAATAATTCGCCCAACGAACCGAACTTCCGAATTCCCATATTCATTGGCCCGATTTGACCGAATTTGGTAACTAAACCATCAATCAACTTGTTGAGGTGTAAAATTATCCAATTTCATATTTTTAAATTAATTTTAGCTTAGCTTTTAAAAATTAAATTCCTCCTTCCAACATTTATGTCAAATCCTAAGCATCCTTCACCAATGAATAAAACCCATTTCATTATTCAAAAAATAAAATTTATATTTTCAATTTTTAGAAAATTCAATTCAATAAACTATTTTTGAAACATTATAAAACATAATCTAAAAGCATGAAAAATTAATCACTAATACAAAATCAAAAAAATATATCCGTGCCAAAAAGTCAAAAAGCTTTGACTTCCTAGGGAAAGTTTATCTCAGCTGGGACTAAAAAATTAAAAATTATTACCACCTTCTCATCATTGAATAATTGTCTTGTACAAGTTTGAGCCTTGAGTCCTTCGAGATTAGGCCAAACCGTTATTATTAGTGGATGGTTTACCATCCTTACCATCCACTAAATATGGGGAAGTATTGGTAAGTTTCCATACACCGTTTACTCCCCTGCAATAAACCTTCGTTAAACCCTTTGATAGCCACAAAATTGTCTTTTACTCCCCTGCAATAAACCTTCGTTAAACCCTTTGATAGCCACAAAATTGTCTTTTACCAGACTCCCCTGCAATAAACCTTCGTTAAACCCTTTGATAGCCACTCCCTCACTGCGCACACACCAATTGGGATTTCCAACATTGAAGCTCCCTACTTTATAGGGAGAATTCCAATTCATTGACGGTATGGCTTATTGGCTGTATCGTTCTTCTTCTCGACTGAGAAAACATATCTCTATCATTCCCTCCTCTTCCCTTCTCTATCAAACATCAATCTCAACCACATTTCCAAATACCCATAATCATCACCCGGATGGACCCTCAAATCCTCCGCAACAAACCCATCTATATGGTTTGGGAGCCGAGTTTGGACCCCCCAACGAATACCGATTAGATTATTCCAGTTTCCAGAAATTTGATTTTCGTTCACTGAGATCCACCGAGCTAGTTACTGGAAGCATACCATGGTTTCGATATCAGACCACTTTAAATTTTTCTGGATCAAGAGAAACTCTGTTGAAGGGAGAGAAACAGGAAAGCATTGTGTCATGGATTGATGTATACTTGCCCAAGCGGTTGAGGCCATATGCCCACTTGGCCCGCCTGGATAAACCCATTGGGACCTGGTTGCTAGCATGGCCTTGTATGTGGTAAGTCGATTGTACCTTGTTGCTTTTAATACACACTTTTAGCTTTGTCTTCTGCAATTCTTTCAGTTTTCTAGACACGGCACAATCGCAAGGTTAACTGTGTAAGCCACGGGGGACTCCTAAGTCCCCTGTATGCACATATATATCTGTACGTGAGTGTAGATAAATGGATGGGTGTAGGTATATCCAGACCTAAAGATATATGTTAGCGTAGAGCTATATGGATAAAAATAATTTTGGGCTGGCAAAGCGCTCTGATTATCATGCTTATTAGGTATCCACGTTTTCCCTGAGGTTTGAGAGATCTGCACGGGTCACTAAACGGATTCTTTATATTTTTCTATGTTTCTATTTGTGGAAATTCCTTTATCCTGATGCGGCAAGCTTGTCCTTACCCAATCTGGAAGAATATGCACCTGACCTCCACCGCTTTGGTTAGCACAGGTGTACAACAAGCACAAGCACAACCGTCATTGGAGAGAGAGACTTGAACCCTGGTGGAGGCATTATACCCCGCTCTCAGTCACCAACCTGCCAAGCCACTGTTGACAATTTTCGATAATTCACAGTATATTCATTTACACTTTAGTTCAAAGCAGTCCCAGTGACATGGGGCACTCTCCAACCACTTCTGAAAAAGGATGCAATAAAGTTGGTTGAAAAGAGGGGGTGGCAGTAAAAGGTCAGACTTGCCCCGAAGAGAGGGCAGGCCCTAACTGTCCGGGTGCTGGTACAACCATATGCATATATTGAGTGTGGAGATGTGTGGTTGTCTTTTACGTTGGGATCTTCTTTGTCTGTGCATTGGATAATTCCAGCAAAATGAAATTTAATATCTGATCATGCGTGGGAAGTTGGCACTCTCTAATCATTGAACCCAATGGGATATATTGTGGCATTTACACTAGTATTTTGTTGTTTGTACGTTGCTTGATTGGCATCTATTTACTAGAAACCCGACCAGGAAAACCATCCCACTCCAGTTCTCCTTCATATTTTTATCTTGACACTAGTACATTACGAATTAATTTTATATGCATAATATACGATGGGAGGGGGGCAGTTCATTTTTCTTAATTCCCAAAATTGTCTAGGCTCATTTTTTGTTTTGCTCCCATTTCTCGTTTCTCTCCCTCTTTCTTGGTTCGAGTACATAGATTATGTTTCTTATCCTTCAAACCCCAATACCCATTTATTGTTATGTTTCTTGTTTCCCACCTCTGGTAACATAATATGGAGATACTTGGTCTGTCATTTACAGTGGGATTTTCTTTGTCAGTGCCTTGGACAACTCTACCAAAATTGGATATTTGATGAATGTCGGAAGTTGGCACTCTCTAACTGTTGAAACCAACGGATACATCATAGTCATAAAACTTTACAGGTGGACTCATAAGTTGCCGAGTCTACATGACTCTCCACCTTAAATGGGTAGGTTGGACCGAAACCCCATAGGTCTAACTCGGAGCTGGGTTACCTTGCTAAAAACTGTGAAAACCCCCTAAAGTCGTCGAGTTTTAGCAAGATCCACTGAGTCTTAGCAGGACCCATTGAGACTTAGCATGAATTGTTGAATCAATATAAAATCACCTAGCCATATGATTTCAATTTGACACTTTCAACTCTGAACTCTTGGCGTTGGACAATTTAGTCTTTGAGAACCTTTGTTCAATTTGGTTCAGAATCATAATTTCATGCCATGGTCTATGGCAATTTTGAATCTTGATGGATGAGGGATGATATGATGATTGATTGTGATCTTATGATATTCTTGATTATGTTTAGATATGTTATTTTTTCAATATATTCATTGTAGTCTCTCGTGTATAACTATAATCTAAAAAAATATCCTTGAAAATCTATATTTTATATTTTTCATGGCATTAAGTCATTATGGGGTCAACTCATGAGTTTTTGTTGAATCCCATTGTGTTGAGTTTGACTTTTCATCCAAAATAAGTCTAGTTTTAAGTCTAGTCTAGTGACTTTGGGGACTTTGGGATATATTGTGGCATTTGCACTAGGGTTTTATTGTTTCTACATGGCATTATTTATAGGGCTTTACTTTCTGATTGCATATCGATAAATGCCAACCTCTTATCCTTATTTTGAAGGGATATTGTTGGACATTGGCCCTAGGATTTTCATTGCAAGTCTCCATGTGAATCAACATTGTGATGATGGCATGTTAGCAAATGCCACCTTCTAATCTTTAGCCCTATGGGATGCAATGTGTTGGCTCGATTTTGGTTTTGTGTGTGCAATGGCTCCATTCATGGTTGGGAATGCTTTCCTGATCACACCCTCTACATCCAATAAACTATCTTGTATTGTTAATATGTAAGAAGTTTGATTTTGTTGGTAGGGAAGGGGTTCATCTCCTTGGTGTCTTCTCTTTCGTTTCATTGAACTAGTTGATTCTATTAATATAGAATTCAAGGTTGTTGTTTGTAACTATGTTGTTTCTGTGTTTATGGTAGTCCTTACTCCTTATGCATTGAAGGGCTTCCTCGAACTTCTATGGACCATCTCAAAATTGGCCACAATAGTCAAGTTGGGACAAAGCAACACACAAGATAGTAGCATGAGTTGCATAGGAGAATGATCTGTGGTGTGCAAGAAAGTGATAAACAGAAGTGATGAATGTAAATAAGAGAGCAATGTATGAACTGATTGTTAAAGAAATGTAACTACGGAAGATATTCTATTTATACTTGTCTATTGTATTATTGTATTCCTCCTTCGGGAGATGTCATTGATGTAATTAATGATGTAAGAGTCATTGAAAGAGTCAATGTAAACCCTAGGTCTTGTGTCGACCTAGAAAAGATTATTATATTTTGTATTTGACAAGTCGGCCCATTCAATTAGGAGAAGTCGGCCCAGTTGGGGAAAAGTCACCCCAACGGAAGAATATAATTTGAGGATGAGTCTCTCATTTGCAATCACTCAACTCACTCTCACAAGTTCGCATAGGAGAGAGAGAGAAGTTTGCACAAGTGGAGGAGAAGCTGATTTTGTCTTGGGGTTTATCTTTGTACTTTGTGAATTCTATATTGAGGAAGTTTTGCCTGGGTTTTCTCCCTTGTGGTTTCCCCAAGAGAAATATTGTGTTCATTGTGTTTTGTTGTGCTTGTATTTCTTTCAGTGATAGATTGTTTAATGTTATTATTATGCTAAACAAGTAAAAACAAACATGGTATCAGAGCAGGCCTGAAAGAAAACATTGTGCAACCTTTGCAATTGCAGAAACTAGGGCTTCTTGTTCCGGGAGCTCCCTCCACAGATCAACTGAAAAAGGGGGTGCATCTAACTCGCCTCACTAGGGCACATCTTTCTATTGAAGCATATTTCAATTATGAGAATTTTCATTTTTGGGTCCCCCACTACAGCCCGGGAGAACTAGGGCATCAAGTTTTTGGATCATCTACTCACAGAATTGGGAGGAGTACTTTGCTCAACTCGCCTTGAGGAGGCGAATTTGCTCATCCAATCAGTTTTCCAAAATCTCGAAGTTGGAAAATTAGGGTTTCTCTGACAAACCCTAGGTCAAGGTAGAAGCAGTTTTCAGAAGGACAACTTTTCTGGTAAGTCTCATATCTATTCTATTTCCATTTGAGGTTCTCATATTATTAAGATGACAAACAATACCAAGCTTGATGAGAAGCTTGGGGGAGCTGAGAACTTCAGGGCATGGAAGTAGTCATGCTCATTCTTGAAGAACATGGCCTAGAAGACTTTATAAAGGAAGGACTTACAGAACCAGAGGGAGATGAAGCCAAAGCAAGGCATAAGAAGAATATGGTCAAGGCAAAGAGGATCATAGTTGATTCCATCAAAGATCACTTGATCCCTCAAGTGTCTTCAAAGAAGACTCCAAAAGAAATGTTCGATGCCCTGACCAACCTGTTTGAAGGAAAGAATATTAATAGGAAGATGACCTTGAGAAATCAACTCAAGGGAGTGGAGATCTTGAAGTCTGAGTCCATGCACTCATACTTCTTTAGAGTGTCCCAGATCAAAGAACAACTAGAAGCTATTGGAGACATGGTAGAGGATGCTGAAGTTGTGATGATCACTTTGAATGGTCTCCCCAGAGATTGGGAACCATTTGTTCGTGGCATATGTGCTAGAAAGAAACTGATCCAGTTCAGACGGCTATGGGAAGAGTGTGTGCAAGAAGAAGAGAGAATATCGGTAAGAGAGGAGAAACTAAATGACAATGAAGATCAAGCTTTGGCAACTCATGTCAAAGGTGGAAGGAAAAGGAAGAACAATGTACGTTCCCGTGAGGATTCTCCAAGAAGATCTCAAAGACCTCAAAAGAAAAGGAAGTTCAAGAGAGACCTATCTTCAGTTGAATGTTACTCCTGTCACAAGACAGGACACATTGCGAGATATTGTCCACTCAAATCTGGACAACATTAGAAGCAAAATAAGAGATTTCATGCTCATGCAGCGAAAGACAGTGAGTATGATGAAGAAGTCAAAACCATAGAAGATGAAGACTCCAGTGAAGAATATGTTCTAATATCAGCCCTCACTGGTTCAGTATCTCATGGAAGTGATACTTGGCTAGTAGATAGTGGAGCTTCAAAACATATGATGGGATACAAAGAATCCCTCTCATAGCTCATACAGAAGGAATCTCTGTTAGACACAACGCTCACTGAGGGGGGGGGGGGGTGAATCAGTGAGCCTATACTTTAACAATTTCAACTTCAATCACCAACTCTTATATCATCATTTCTCATTCACATTATATTCATCAATGAACTAATTATCAATCCATATGTCAATCAACAAATGAAACACATTAACACATAATACGAGACACAAGATATAGTTTTGTAATCTTTTGTATTTGGTTCAACGGCTACAACCGTGAGGCAATTTAGCACCAACTGAAACAAAAGAGCACCAACTCTTTATCTAGAACCCTGCCTAGTTCTTCTTAGATCCTACTAAGAAATATGGATACAAGACCCTGCTTGTAAATTATATGTACATATACAATACATCCCATCAATTAAACATCATCATTATCTGCATCATTGTCACGTAACATCTCTATCTATATCATCATTCTGATTATACATCAACATCACCAGCATACTGACTCACCATATCTTCATAATTCTGTTCATGCCTAATTCTATGCTCATAGATAACAAGTCATTCTGATCATACATCATGGCTGTTCTTGTCATAACAAGTACATTCTCCACATCAAGCTGCCTCTATTGTTTGCCCAAAAATATTGTCATCATCATCAAAATTCTGTCCACATTTTGTCCCCCAATATGTCCTCATCAAACTGTCATATCAACGAAGTCTGCTCATCTCTGTCTGCTTATGTCAAGTCTTATGTCTTCAAGGATCTACTACTGCCATTATCACATCATCATGTCATGCTGCTTATCACACATAACATCATGTCATCTAAACATTTTCATCCACTTGTCTTCTACGAAGAATTCTTACATTTTGTTCTGTAGCTTCCTGAGATAACTGCTGTAAGATATCTGACTCCAGCTGGAGATACCTGAAAGTTTCAGCACTGGTAGTAATACAAGAGAACACTTGAGCTGTCTCAATATGTTCCTGTTGTTTCTGCTGTTCCAAACCCTAGCTCACATTTACTTTAAAGATTCACTGCTGCTCCAAACCCTAGCTCACATATACTTTAAAGATTCACTGCTGCTCCAAACCCTAGCTCACATATACTTTAAAGATTCACTGTTGCTCTTCATAAGTACTGGGGATACCTTAGTCCATACCCCCGAATTTAGAGAAGATAAAGCATAAAAAATAACTTCAAATTTGCTGCTGCCATAGTAAAAAAAATCAGTCTTCTACACCAACGAATTTTGCCTCAGAAGGGGGTCCGAAAATTAGACCATTGTCTGCAGCTACTGCCCCAAAACAAAGATGAAAATAAACTTTTAAAATTGCTGTCCACTGTAGCTGCCTACTGTTGAAATACTGAGAGGGGGGTGAATCAGTATTTGCCACTTATAAAATTTTAATCGAGAGCAAGTTGCTAATCACCAATCATAGCAGCATATCATCAACAATAAAAAAAAATGCACAGTACACAAGATTTTTACGTGGAAACCCAAGTCCTGGGGGTAAAACCACGGAAGCCTTTTATGATAAAATTTGACCCAGCAACAACTGGGGTTACAAATTTAATACAACTTCTCCAGCTACAACTGGAAGGGGCTACAACCCCAGGCTTCGTCAGCCACAACTGACAAGCTGCTACAACAGCTCAGCTCACAAGATTGTGAGCCCTAGCACCACCCTGTTGTTGATTTTTCCTGAGCAGCATCGAGTGCCATTCTCTGGGAGAATGGAGGCACCTGGTCAGTTACCAGGATATTGACCCAGTCTGGGACTGGGAACTCAGCCTGGGGCTGAGTGCCATTCTCTGGGAGAATGGAGGCACCTGGTCAGTTACCAGGATATTGACCCAGTCTGGGACTGGGAACTCAGCCTGGGGCTGAGTGCCATTCTCTGGGAGAATGGAGGCACCTGGTCAGTTACCAGGATATTTACCCAGTCTGGGACTGGGAGCTCAGCCTGGGGCTGAGAGCCATTCTCTGGGAGAATGGAGGCACCTGGTCAGTTACCAGGATTTCACTGTAAGCCCCAGACCGCGTCTAGGCAAGTGGTGTACTCCTCCACTTGGACTTGGTGACCACAGGTGGGTGAAGTAAAGCAATTAAATATCTTCCTATGATGATGTACTTGGAGTGGACATGAAGACCCTAAAGAACACCTGGATGATTTATTGAAGATTTATAGAACCCAAGCACCACTTGGCTTGGTCCATGAACCCACCAGCTAGAAGAAGAGAAAAAAATAAATATGTATTTATTTATGTATTTTTGGGTCAACTCATTATTGAAGGAAAGACAAATTAAAATGGTGAATGATGTGAAGAGATATATATATATGTTATTGAAGAGTTGACCTCATTTAATTCATTAAATGGAAATAAACATCCATAAGTAATACAAGTCGACCTCATTGATTAAATTGGATTTAATGGCTAATAATGCAGGTCGGCCTCATTTCTTTGGGGTCAAAAATAAATAATAAAAATATATATATATAAGAGGACAGGTCGGCCCCAATTAAAGTGGAAATTTTCCACTATATATAAGTAATAAAAAACTCAATATTTCAGACAGAATTTTCGTGGGATCTTCAAGAGACAGCTCGTGGGTTTCAAGGATAGCTCAGAAATCAGTTCGGTGGTGTCTAGAAGACAGTTCAGTGGTGTTAATACATGCTTCTGGTTACTGCTGGGTTCTCTCCATTGTTAATGCTGGTTTATATATACTTCTGATTATTGCTGGGTTCTCTCCATTACTGTTGGGTTATCTTCTTACTGCTGGGGTATCTTATATTGCTGGGTTCTCACCATTATATTGCTGGGTTCTCTCCATTATAATGCTGGGCTATATATACTTACTGCTGTGCACACCTGAACTCTGCTAAGGGTGACCTTCTTACTTGCTGGTTCATATTTCAGTTCAGCTGAGTTGCATTCAGGGTGACCACAACAGACATCAGTGAACAGTACAGGATGGTTGTACAAGTTTGATACTACTTCAGCTACAGCAGAACAGGGTTTACTACTTCAGCTACAGCAGAACAGGGTTCTTCTTTGTAAATGAAACAATTCTAAATTGTTGGAAAGGCTTATTTAGCCTGCTGTTGTAAAACTCAGATATCTCATATTTAAGGAAGATATTTTTGCTGGGGTTTTTATACCTTAAAAGGTTTTCCCCAGGGTAAACAACTGTGTTCTTGTGGTTGCATATTGTCCTATTTTTATCTACAGTTAGCGATCTTTGCATTTTGATATTTACAGTCTGTTACTGCTATCATTTTTGAATTTTTAACACCTGCCACCCTGTAGAAAAAGATTGCTGAACCTGTGGACCTGTCAAACAACAAACCCTGTACTCTCTACTGCTGATAACCTCTGTTCACTGTTCACTGCCACGTCAGCCTTGTCACTGACACACTCTGTACCACATTGCACAACCTGTAAATCTGTCACATACCAATCTCTGAATCTGCTTGTGCACACCGTTCACTACCAAATCATCCCTGTATATTGACAAGTCTTTTCACTGCCATAACCTGCTCATGTATAACCCTGTACCCTTCACCATCACTGAATAAGTAATTCTGCTCTGCTTTCACTTCTAGCATGTATCAATATACCACTGAGCAGTCAATACTGTTCACACACTTGTTACTGTAAGACCATCCCTAGTCTGAAGCAAAACTGTACTGGATCATTGATTTTAATCTCTACTGTAATCACTGTCATAAACCCAGTCCACTGTTGGCACTATCTGCAACATCTTCAATTATCTTCACATGTCACTAATCCCATCATGTTAATCAAGTCACTGTCATTATCATCAATCCTATGATTTTATTGTCATCTCTGTCAAATCAAATTTGTCAATCTGATCATCTCTGCTCATGACTTTTGTGTCATCAATGTATGCTCATGAAAAGTCATAACTTGCAATACTAATACTTAGGTCTTCAAAAGTTTGCTCAAGTCTTTAAGGGCTACTTAAGTCATCTAAGTCTGCACATGTCCTCAATGTCTCCTCATGTCATTTGTCAAACAACTTGTCACTGTCTGTCAGGTCATCAAGAAATTCTTCTCATGCACTGCTTATGCCAAAAGCATCACCACTGCTGCTCATGTCTACTGAAGTTATCATTTATCAGTCTATTGTTTACACCCACAAATATTGTACTAGTGTATCTCTGCTTCCATGGTCACGAACCAATCCAAAAGGGCCATATAGGCAGGTATAGGCAAGCCTCAAAACAATCACGGCCCAAAAATCAGAGATAATATAACAAAAGTATCTTGTACTGAAGAACACTTGCGTTTGCCTTAGAGCCAGTAATCACCCAACAATTTGCTCCTCAACTGCAGATGTTTCTGGACTGTTTACATACTCGAAAATATCAAAGGTTCAGTGGTTGACTCATTCATCCTTACACTCGAAAATTAGAAATAACAGACAAAAGAATGTTGCTTTCCATTCTCCACTTGTCCACTCTTTGTTGCTGCTACATATCAGTCCGAATTTCCTCTGTGATTATATACCCGAAAAAATCTCAGAGCTAGAATCTTACTGCATCGAATCCACACTTCCTCTGCGACTGCCTCATATATATATGCCCGAAAATTTCAAAGGAATCTTACCATATTCACATTGCTGACTGTTGTGGCTGCACTAGGGCTATTGGCATACCCGGATTTCAGAGATAATAAAACAAAACAAAAAAAATCCTGGGGTTGCATCAAACCACTGTACCCTGTGTAACCACCGAAATTGCTACCTCAGAAATAGTAGAACTTTAGAGCTCAATTTCTTCACAAAAATTCCACATACCAAAATAAAAAATTTCCAGACTGCTGTTGCTGCTACAGTACCGAAATTCCTCAGACTGAACCAAATTTCAGAGCCCTCACTCCTCCAGCGAATATCTCAGCACATTAACATCACTTGCATTTTGAACAAGTTATATATATAGTGTTCTACGTGGAGAATTTACTGGGCCGACTTGCTCTATCTATTAATATATTTTATACACAATAATTTTTATATATATTTACTGAGCCGACTTTCTTGGGGTTTTTAATATTATTTTGAACCAAAATTTTGACTTCTAAACCTGGGCTGACTTTGCCATCAAATAATTTCTATTCTATCATTTAATAAATTAAATGATATTTATTTATTTATTTTGCTTCCATGTTATCATTGACAAATATTTGTTGAATCTTTTGGCCTCATCATTGTCTTGTAGGAGGGCTACACAATCATCAAAAAAAGCTGGGCCGACCTGCTCTTATATATATATATTTTGCAACTTCATTCTGACTGGGCCGACCTCATAAGAGGGGTTCTTCATAAAAATATTTAAGTCAAATTTTATAGTTATCAAACACATGGGATATGCTTCAACGCTTAGTCTTATATGCCTTTTGGAGTGTTGACTTGTTACCATGTTATCTTTGATTGCTTGTACGTGGGCTTGTATGCACGTTCCATCATCATCCTTTTCAACTATCATGTACATCTATGATCTCCATGAGCTCCTTAACAAGGGTAAGGGTTTCAATGAGCTTCTTCAAGGATAAGAGTACAATATGCTACTATTACCAACCACCATTAAGCATGTGGGCTTAAAGAGCATCTTGTGGGTTTAAGGACCTCTTAAAAAGCTTCTTCACCATACCTTCATGCAAGATCATAGCCATCCATCACAATCAAAGACAAGGGGCTCCATGGGCTTCATGGGATTACAAACCACCATATGTATGGATTCCAAGACCCAAATCATTTCCAAATAAACCATCGATGATCATATAGTGTCCAAGGGTCATCATGCCGCCATTTATGTGGGTGCCAGACCTTCTCATGCATAATGACCATCTCCAAGGGTTCCATGACCCCAATAAACACAAATGACCACTGAAAGGGTCATTTGGACTCTTGCAACTTCTTCAACACTTTTGTAGCATACTGGGACATAAGTTGTGGTACTGGGGAACCAAAGAAACAATTGGGGAACCATAAAACATATTTGGGGTACTTAAACACTCTACAGGGTGTTCAAGGCTTTTGTCATTGTCCCAAGGGCTCCAAGGGCTTCAAACTTGGGCTTGGACAAGATCAAAAGGTCTCCTTAGACACTGACAATTACTTAACCCTCAGGGGCTCCTCAAGGGGCACCAATGACCAGGCATTGTTGGCATCAATGACAACTTAATCAACACCTACTATAGTACCCGAAAATTTCCACAGAGCTGATCCGAAATTTAGAGCTTATGCACTAATCCAAATTTTATTCACTAGAATGAAAGTTTCAAGGTGTATTTATATAAGTTGTTTTCTATATTTTTGGAGCCGACATGCTATGTATATTAATATATTTTATACACATTATTATATCTATTTACTGAGCCGACTTTCAAACTTCATATTTTATTTATTTAAAAAAAAAATCAACACTGGGCTGCTTGATCTTTATGGAGCCAACCTTTGAATTCTTTTTATTTCAGAGTCAATATTCCCTTTTTTTTTTAAAACGATTTTGCTGCTTTGGTTTTACTTATATTCTTTGAGCCTTCATATATCAAGGGTTTGAGACCCTTACATCTTCAATTGTAAGGGACTTGTGAGACTTCCATCATCAACCAATATGTGGGCTTAAAGACCCTTAAATATGGGCTGCTCCATGTAGACTCGATCTAGGGTTTGTTGAGGAAGCAAATTGGGGCTCCCATGCCCACAAGCTTCACTTGAAATGCCCTCAGCTTCTTCAATCAAGCCATCCGGGGTCCCATTAACATGCCCGCAAGCTCATGCTTGCTTGGCATATGTGCCATGTCACCACTTCATTTTCTTTGCCATGCTTGCCACTTGTCTTGTCACCTTGCTTGACCTTGTCCAATTTTTGCCATGTCACAAAGCTATGTGATGTCTTCCATGTCAGGTCTCATGCCATTTGTTTGCCATCTATTCTCCTTGTCCAATGCTCATCAATCTCTTTGCCATGTCTTCAAACTTCATGCCAAGTGTGTTCTTCAAGCCATCACATCATTATCTTCTTTGCCATTCCTCAAGCCTCTTTGTCATTAATGTTGTCATCAATGACAACTATATTCATCAATCTCCACACAAGGTAAAGCTTGGAGATGATTATCAATATCCCATCAAAGGAATGGGAGAAGCCTCTTACAAATTGGACTCTGGAAAGTCCATGAACATGAAGGATGTACTTTATGTACCAGGTTTGAAGAAGAACCTTCTATCTATTTCAACATTAGATAAGAAGGGTCTTCGAATTGCATTTATAGATGGTGAAGTTCTTATGTGGCCAAAGGGGAAGACTATCAATGATGCAGTAGTCATTGGAGTAGAAGAAGGAGGACTTTACAAACTGAAGGGTCATGTAGATACAGCATCGATGACCAGTACCATGAGCCCTTGTGAGCTATGGCATAGAAGACTAGCTCATGTACACTACAAAGCCTTACCAATAGTATGTAAGGTGGTGGCTAGACTACCAAAAATTCAGATTGATCATGAAGGAGTATGCAAAGGATGTGCTCAAGGAAAGTGTACGAAGAATCCATTTCCAAGCAGCGACAACAAAGCTAAAGGTATTCTGGATACTATTCACTCAGACATTTGTGGACCTATGTCCACCACTTCATTAAGCGGGTATGTTTATTATGCTTCTTTTATTGATGATTACTTCCGCAAAACGGATTTATTTTCTGAAGAATAAGAATGAAGTCTTTGAAAAGTTTAAAGAGTTCAAGGCTCTTGTAGAAAACCTCTTTGAGAAGAAGATAAAGATTCTAAGGTTAGATAATGGAGGGGAATACACTTCAGGCGATTTCAAAGATTTTTGTAAACAAGCAGGGATTAAGAGGGAGCTTACTATTCCCTATAATCCACAACAGAATGGTGTAGCTGAAAGGAAGAACATAACTATCATAGAAGCAGTATATGTAAAGAACATAATCTCTCATAGCGCTCTTGGCAACAAGACCCCATAAGAGATGTTTGCCAGTATGAAGCCTGAAGTTAGCCATCTAAAGATATTTGGATGTCCAATATTTATCCACATTCCAAAAGAAATTAGAAAAGAGATTGAAGTTGGAACCTTCAGGAAAGAAGGGAATATTTGTGGGCTATAGTGAGCAATCAAAGGCTTACCGTATCTACATCCCAAGATTCCGCTAGATTGAACTCAGTCGGGATGTTACTTTTGATGAAGACACAACTTTCAACAAATCCAAGAAGACTCATGAGGATGAAGAGGAGCATGAAGCTCCTAGAGTTACAGAAACAAACAATGTACCAGAAAGAAATGTTGAAGAAGAACCTATTCCAGAGGATCATGACATGGAAGAACCTCAGAGACCTGAGGAGACACCTCATGAGGAGATTTCACGAAAGAGAAGACCAGTTTGGGCACAAGAATTAATACAAGATGCAGGAAGGTATGGTGCCCCAGAAGGAACCAGTAGAGAAAGCAAGAGACCAAGGCCATACTCCAGTTATGTAGCCTTGATGTGTAACCTTGTTGAAGAGGAACCAACATGTTTTGAAGATGCAGTAAAGAAGAAGGAATGGTTGGATGCTATGAATGAAGAATACCAGTCCATCATCAAGAATGATGTTTGGGATGTGGTACCAAGACTAAAGGACAAGTCTGTCGTTTCTTCAAAACAAAACACTCAGTAGACGAAAGCATTGGAAAGTACAAAGCAAGATTTGTAGCCCGAGGGTTCTCTCAGAAGAAAGGAATTGATTATGAGGAGACCTTTGCTCCTGTGGTTAGATATACTTCAATTAGAACCATTCTTGCCTTGGCAGCCAAGATGGAATGGAAGTTACATCATATGGATGTAAAGACGACGTTCCTGAATGGGAAGATAGAAGAAGTATATATCGAGCAGCCATAAGGATTTGAAACAAAAGATAGAAAGTCACATGTATGCAAACTGAAGAAAGCATTGTACGGGTTGAAGCAAGCACCTAGAGCATGGTATGAAAGAATTGATAGCTTCCTGATGAGCTTGGGCTTTACCAAGAGTAAAGCAGATTCTAATCTTTATTATAAGATTATGGATGATGAACCTATGATACTACTATTGTATGTGGATGATTTGTTCTCAACAGGAGAAGACAAGCCCATCACTAAGTGTAAGAGAAGGCTTGCTGCAGAATTTGAGATGAAAGACCTTGGTATGATGCATTACTTTCTAGGTCTCAAAGTATGGCAATTTCCAGATGAGATTTTCCTAAGTCAAGGAAAAGACATAGTTGAGATCTTGAAGAGATTTGGGATGATGGATTGTAAGGCCATGACTACTCCGATGGTGACAAACTTGAAGCTCCTGAATGATGCTTCATCAGAGATAGTAGATGTCACCATGTACAGACAACTTATTGGGTCATTGATGTACTTGACCAATACTAGACCAAATATATGTTTTGCTGTGAACAGATTGATCCATTATATGGTGGAGCCCAGACATGTTTACTTGATTGCAACAAAACATGTGATAAGGTACCTAAAGGGTACGTTGGATTATGGACTCAGATATGCTTCAGATAATGAGTTCAGGCTGTACGGATACACAAACTCAGATTGGGATGGAAGTGCCGAAGATAGGAAAAGCACTTCAGGATGTTGCTTTAGTTTGGGATCATGCATGATCTCATGGCTCAGTAGAAAGCATCCCTGTGTTGCACTCAGTACAACAGAAGCTGAATATGTAGCAGCTTGTTCAGCTTGTAGCGAAGCAGTGTGGCTTCGCAAGATGTTGGCAGGATTGTTTGATGCAGAGATAGATGCGAAGGACATACTCTGTGATAACCAGAGTTGCATCAAGATGACAGAGAATCCTGTGTTCCATGATAGATCGAAACACATCGAGATCAAGTTCCACTATATCCGGGATATGGTGTAGAAGGGAGCTGTGAAGCTCAAGTATGTTCCTACAGAGGAACAAATTGTTGATGTGTTGATTAAGCCTCTGTCTCGCATAAAGTTTGAGTACTTTCGAGACAAGCTTGGTGTGGTCCAAAAGGACCTCCCTCAAAAGAGGGAGTGATGATGATGGTGATTCCAGTCCTTAGGTGACTGATGCTGGTCCAAGGGTGATTGATGCCGGTCCAAGGAACTGATGCCCATCTAAGGGTCATTGATGCCGGTCCAAGGGTGATCGATGCCGGTCCAAGGGTGACTGATGCCGGTCTAGAGGTGACTGATGCCGGTCCAGGGGTGATTGAAGATCAGTACTTGCCGACTGATAGAGTTCCAGTCCTTAGGTGACTAATGTTGGTCTAGAGGTGACTGATGTCGGTCCAAAGGTGACTGATGCCGGTGCAGAGGTGACTGATGTCGGTCCAGGGGTGGCTGAAGATCAATACTTGCCAACTAATAGAGTTCCAGCCCTTAGGTGACTGATGCCGGTCCAGAGGTGACTGATGCTGGTCCAAGGGTGATTGAAGATTAGTACTTGCCGACTGATAGAGTTCCAGTCCTTAGGTGACTGATGTCGGTCCAGGGGTGACTGAAGATCAGTACTTGCCGACTGATAGAGTTCCAGTCCTTAGGTGACTGATGCCCGTCCAGAGGTGATCGATGCCGGTCCAGGGGTGATCGATGTCGGTCCAGGGGTGATTGAAGATCAGTACTTGCTGACTGATAGAGTTTCGGTCCCTAGGTGATTGATGCCAGTCCAAAGGTGACTGATGCCGGTCCAAAGGTGACTGATGCCGGTCTAGGGGTGACTGAAGATCAATACTTGCTGACTGATAGTGTTCCAGTATTGTGCTTACTGATGAGGATGTTCCAGCTGATGATGATCCAACAGAGGATGTTCTAGTTGATGATGTTGCTGATGATGATCCAACAGAGGATGTTCCAGCAGAGGATGTTGCTGATGATGATCCAACAGAGGATGTTCCAGCAGAGGATGTTGCTGATGATGATCCAACAGAAGATGTTGCTGACGATGATACAAAGGATGTTGCTGATGGTGATATTCCAGCAGACGATGATGATGATGTTGATGAGGAATGTTCCAACAGATGATACCCCATACATATGATGATCCAAAACTTCCTACGACATATAGAGATTCACAAGTCAGTTGTGCAGCTGTTGATGTTACTCGCAGAATACCTTCCTAGTTAAGAGGGAGTGTTAAAGAAATGTAACTGCGGAAGATATTCTATTTATACTTGTCTATTGTATTATTGTATTTCTCCTTCGGGAGATGTCATTGATGTAATTAATAATGTAAGAGTCATTGAAAGAGTCAATGTAAACCCTAGGTCTTGTGTCGGCCTAGAAGAACCCATAAAAGATTATTATATTTGACAAGTCGGCCTAGTTGGGGAAAAGTCACCTCAACAAAAGAATATAAATAGAGGATGAGTCTCTCATTTGTAATCACTCAATTCACTCTCACACGTTCACATAGGAGAGAGAGAGAAGTTCGCACAAGTGGAGGAGAAGCTGATTTTGTCTTGGGGTTTATCTTTGTACTTTGTGAATTCTATATTGAGGAAGTTTTGCCGGGGTTTTCTCTCTTGTGGTTACCCCAAGAGAAATATTGTGTTTTGTTGTGCTTGTATTTCTTTCAGTGACAGATTGTTTAATGTTATTATGCTAAACAAGTAAAAACTAACACTGATGGTGGTGAGTGTGTGGTGGCCTCGGATTGGAGGAAGTAAGAGAGGTACCTGGACAAGAAGCCAATTGCAATATGAAACCAAGGCTTAGTGCATGAAACTGGGAGGTTATTAGAGTACACTAGAGACATTTGTAGAGAGCATGAATTCTCTTTTTGTATAGAGATGGCATCCTCACAAGATGATTTGATTTGCTTATTGCTTTTTTGGAGATGAGAGCATAAGTCATATGCGACCAAAGTGCCAACCATATTATCTCCTTTCTCTCTTTGCTATATTCATGTGCTTCTTTAAGCTTTATGCATGTTTGATACACAACTAGTAGTGGTGTCTCAAGTAGGGAGTAGCAATGAAGAATAATGTTCGATGTAGATATTGTTGCCCAACTTGTATAGGTATTGTTGTGTTGCTCAATGATATGTTTTAAGGTGTAGGCAGAACTCCTCACTTGTCTATGTCTCTTCATATCTCTCCTTGTTTATTTTTCTCTGAGATCAACTCTCCATTTATAGAGCTAGGGTTTGGTTTGAGTTATGCTTTTAGCTTTTCATAGGAGCCACTTTTACGCTCCCACTTTGTATTGTTATCATGGTACCGAACAGTCCCATTGACCTACTTTTGTGGTCATTTGTTGGACATTAATCTTATCTTATCTTATTTAACTCCACTTCAATGTATTTCAATAAATATGATGTGGGCATCATTTCCAATGCAAATGAACTTGAGGGAAACCCTAGGTCTTTACCTCTTTAATGATAGGTGAATGTTATCCCCTATTGTTTAATCAAGGGATAGTATGTTTTATGAGCAACCATTGCATTCCACTTTATATTTTGGATTGCTTCTTTCTACGAGAAGGCATTGGGTGAGCACTTGTTCTTCTCATTCCATCTAGACATTGAATGTTGTCCTAGAGCCAACGGTTCTTATTTGTAGAGTAGTTTGCAGATCACTCGCCAGCTAAGAGCCTTGGTTTCCATCCACCATATATACCTAGAAAGACCTGGGCTAGGTCCACTATTTGCTTATATACTCATTCATACTATGATGCATCCCATCCACTTTATGTGAGTTGTCTCATCGTTTTAGTAGTTTAAAACTTTTATGCACCATATCATTAATATCAAATATGAGATCTTAGGACCACCGCAATGAATCCTTTTGACATAGTCACCTTGTATTTTCCACTAGAACAGTGCGTCACAACAAATCTTACAATATTTTACAATCTCCTATTATGCAATAATTTACTTTAGATTTCAGATTTAATATTACTAGCTTAGTGTACAAGATAATGAAATAAATTGGAACGGAAATGAAAGAAGCGAAGCAAATAACACACCATCCACACAATGAACACAAAATGTACCTTGAGAAAAACCCATCTAGAAGGTGAGGCCTATGCCTTGCTCTGTTCTTCTTAGTCATGAAATGCAAATACAAAGAAAGTGCACTCATTATGGAGTTGCCATGGACATTGTGGCATATATGGCTTCTACAAAATCTTCTACTTCCTTTGTTTTGCTTCAATATCCCACTTTCAATGCTTTGCTCTACTATGGAACAATACTCAATACAATAAGAATGGAACACCTTCCTTTTTAGTGGGCCAATATTTAACATGGCTTGATAGTTGTATAGGATTAGTGCCAGGGTTAGGATTTTTGCATGACTCAACTCTTGATTAGGGTTAGGGTTTTGGATCCTCTAGAATCTTCTTCAAAGTTCACACATGACTAGCTCCACATGTGCGAGTAAGTTGACATGGCATCCACTTGGTATCATGGTGGTCAACATGATAAGTCAACTTGCTTGAGGCATAACTTCCTCATAAGAACTGTGATTGAGATGATTGTCATGCAGTTGGAAAACTCCAGATTTGTATAACAAGAAGCAGTTGGCAACTTTGTTTGCAAAGTTTTGACCCCAAAAACAATCATTTAAGGTCTAAAAAATGCTCCAAAACTTCTAGGACCCCAAGTCACCAATGTAGAACCTACCCCAAAAATGGGCCCTACAAGCCAATAGCTCAAGTTTTTCCACCCAGAAAGCACCAAACTAGATGACAAATTATACAATGATCCATTTCGAATCAGTTTAATCAAGGGATAATATGTCTTTTGAACACCCATTACATTCCACTTTATATTATGGATTACCTCTTTTTGCCAAAAGCCATTGGGTGAGCACTTGTTCTTCTCATTCCACCTAGACACTGAATGTTGGTCCTGAGCAAATATAGTTTGCAAGTCACTCACCATTTAAGAGCCTTTGTTTCCATCCACCATATAGACCTAGAAAGACCCTAACTATGTCTACCACTTGCTTATACTCATTCATACTTATTACGAAACATGAGAGAGATACATACTAACACAATATGATATTTGAATAAATAGTGCAATTATTACATAGGAGTGCATCTCCTTATATGAGTTACTCATGGAACAAATCATTTCCACTTATGAATGTGGGATAGATTTGCTTTACATAAAAAATATAAAACCATAACTAAGTCATAAAGTGATCTTTATTATAACATGTAAGCCTTATATGTTAACACCTCCTCTTAAGGCTTACAATATTGAAACCGAAACTAACTGGAAATAAACACAATTTATTGAAAATAAAATATCAGAAGTAATCAGAGCCAAACATTCTTTAGAAGCTTCTTCTTTGAAAATAGTTCTTGGACCAGGTAGAGCTCCATTAACTTGCCTCATAACCCTCGTAAAGGTGTAGCTCCCAAGTTGAATTCTTGAGTTCCTAGATTCCACCTCCCCGAATTCACAAATTACGAATCTCCCGAATTCTTGGACAACCATTCATGTTGAGCTCCATCTGCAATGCTCCATCATGTTGTCTCATGACCCTCGTAAGGGTATAATTCCCAAGATTCACAAAATCTCAACTATTTGAGCAATCATCCATGTTGAGCTTTATCTACACTAGATCCATTCCTGTCTTCAAAGTGTAGGATTCTTAAAATGCATAAAATGACATTTCTTCAGCAAGGCCATCACCAGTGTTTGCATCTTGTCAACAACAACTACATTAGCTTCATGTGGTTTGTCCTTGAACTTTCCCTTGAGAACATCATTGGCTCCAAATCTACAGTTCCAAGCTGTGTGACCCATTTTCTTGAAATAGTAACATTCCATCTTCCTCTTGTCTTTAGCCAATCAGCTACGATTGTAACTTCAGTATAATGCAGTTTTAGGTTGATAATCATCTTTTGTATCCTGTGCAATGGTCTCTTTTCTTCAGCTATAAGAGAGCAGCAATCATGTCTTCTAGAGTTTGCGAAGACATTTGACCAAGAGTATTTAAAAGGTAGACTATTTAACAAGATGGCTTTGGTATCCTCTTCTTCCATCATAGCTTTGACTTTTGCTAGTTGTCCGATGAGCGATCTCAGATTGCTTATGAGGTTAGACATAGTGACTTTACCAGACATCTTGAATTTGAACAGCTGTAGCTTTAGAGAAAACTTTGTATTCTCTGCTTTTGTTCCAAACGACGTATTCAAATTATCTTAGATTTCTTTGGATGAATTTTCTAGATCTATATGCTGTAACTCTGGATTTCAGAGGGCAGGGCCAATAATGGCTTTGGCTTTATCATCTCGGCTCTGCCATTCCACAATTTATTTTGATTTGTAGGTGATTTCTCAGCCCCTTTTACTATTCCCCATAGGTTCTTGTTCAATACATACACCCGTATTTTCACTTTTTAGGTGTGGAAATCGAACCTAGAATATTTTTCTAATGGGATTTCCATTGAAAAATGACCTCTGTGTAAACTTCTTCTGGAAACTAACAGCAAGACACTGATGTACTTCTAAACATTTGGAAATATCACTTCTGAAACTACATTTTTTTTCTGCCACTGCTTATGATTTCTGGAACCTACTGTAACATATATCTCTAACTTTATGTGGCCTGTGATTTAAAAATCGGTGAAATCGGTTTGCTAATCGGCCAATTCACCGATTCATTAGCATACCGGTCCAAACCGGTATCCAAACCGGATCGGGGGACCGGTTTGACCGATTTTTTACATAAATCGGTCCGGCCAGCTAAATCGGTCCGGTTCAACCGATTTATGTAAAAAATCGGTCCGATTTGATGCGTGTGGGTCCGTGGGGTTAAAAACTTAAGACAGTTTTTTTATATTTTAAAACTTTAAACCTAAACTATGTTACTAACTACCCAACCCGACCCAACCTACACACTATTGCATTTTGCACTTAGAAGTTAGCAGCGGCTGTGTGTGTAGGAGTCTCCGGAGCAGCGTGGACGCCGTGGGAATCGTGGTCTGTGCAGTGTGCAGTGAGCTGGACGGTGTAGTAGTGGGATCAGGGCTGGACCAGTGTGCAGTGGGACGGTGCCAGTGTGCAGTGGACACAAATCTCCTGATTTGATGGAACCGAATCTCCTCTTAAATAACCGATGCAAAGTTTTTTATAATCGTTGTTTTGTATCTGGTACATCTTATTCTTCACGCTAGCACCCAAAAAAAACTTAGTAATGACCATACTACCTATCAGTAAAAAAAGAATAACAAATAAAATGCTTTGTAACGTAACATTGCAGAGAAATAAATAAAACTTTTTATGTGGAAACCTTTCCTGTGGATCATTAAATCTGATGACGCAATGGTTGTAATTCCCAATTTTTGTTTTAAAGCGATCCAAAACAAAGAATATCGAACAAGTGTTATGAATAAGAATGAAGTTATCATAAAACTTTTATCACTTTAAACATTTATCCTTGCCTCCAAACTCATTTCATGCTCAAGTTAAAAAAGATTTTATCTATTCACCAATTTATAAAAATAGACATAGACAGTAAGTTCAAGTGCATGATTATTTTTGCAATTGTATTTTCCAAAATGGTGCCCAATAAAATGAAACATCAATTAACTCATATATATTTGAAATTTAAACTTAGTTTTATTTAAAGGGAGATTATCCAAATGAGGGTAAAGAATGGAGTGAAATAAAAGAAAGTCAATAAAGTCATTTTGGGTAAAGACTCCTTGATAAGTGGAAATCATACACATGAAACCTCATTTTAACATACTTTTCAAAATGGGCTTATGAATCAATTTATAAAACCTTTTAAGGCATAGAAATATAGAAATGAGAAAAGGTTCAAATTAAATAGAGTCCAAATGAAATTATTAAAATTATATTTTGTTTCTAATGCTATGGAATCATGAATTAGAATCTTGAAAATGTAGTTTTTCTTAAAAAAATTAAATGTTTTATGTATTTTTGAGCAAACCGATTCATTAAATTCAAATCGACCGATTTATGACCGATTCATTACCGATTCCGATTCCGATTCCGAGTTGACCCTCGACCAATTCCGAGTCCGATTCCGAATTTTAAAACCGTGTATGTGGCTTTACAATCTGCTAGTATAACACTTGCTACACTGCCCTACTCTGTTCTCAAACTGAAATTTTCTCAGATTTGCAAAATGCTTAAAAAACAAATAGAGATTTTCCCCTGCTTGAATGTGTTCTGTTCAGGACATAGTCTGTCTAATGAAGAAAACAGATTTCTGAAAACTGCTGAATGAATTTAAATGAAACAGGCAGAACCATGCACAATAATACCTGAAGCACTGTATTTCTTTTAAAGACTTGAATCTAAGCTTTTATGCAGGTGTTGGGCTGATGTTCTTGTTATACTCCCAAAATCAATTTGCATATATGCCCTGAGGACTCATGAATCTTTTTCCCTTCATTGTTACCTTTGATAACACAACTCCCTGACTGCTATTTTTTAAAATCTAGTCTTTCTATCAAGCCTTTCTGGTTCTCCAGATCATCATTTGATGCAAGAGAAGAGCATACTTAACTTTTCAAGAAAAAAAACCAGATCTCTAACCTGCATGATTAGTCCTAGGCTCACCCCTGCTCTCATACCATATTACAAAACATGAGAGAGATACACAATAACAAAATATGATATTATGAATACATGGTGCAATTATTACATAGGACTTCATCTCCTTATATATGGTTATTTATGGAGCAAATAATTTCCACTTATGAATGTGGTATAGATATGCTTTACACAAAAAGTACAAAAATCATAAATGTGACTAAGTCATAAAGTGACTTTTAGTATAACATGTAAGCCTTATATCTTAACAGTACTGTGATGTATTCCATCCACTTTTTGTGATTTCTCACAACATTCTAGCAGTTTAAAACTTTTATGCACCATGTACCATCAATACGAGATTCTAGGACCACTGCAATGAATCATTTTGACATGGTCACCTAGTATTTCATCATTAATCTAGCATGACATTAGGGGGTATACACAGTTAAAAAAATCTTATTTGATACCATTGTCGGAATTCTCTCAACCTTGGAGACACTAACTCATTGATATACATGTGGAGGCATCTACAGCCCACAATGAACAGATCAACATATTAATTATTGTTAGCACTCACGTTATGAGGATTTTCATATTTCAAGTAGAAATTTCTTTGGGTGCATCTATTACTACTAAAACTGCAATCCTACAAATTGTTTTGGGGCCAACTATGCATGGCAAGAACCTGAATGAAAATGGTGAAAAATATGCCAAAAACACATTTAGGACCTTGGATGCCATCTCTCTTGCAATTGGCAAAGCTTTCGTGCTTAGTGTAAATCACCACTGGTTCCCTGAAGGGCAGGTTATGAATGGGATCCAATTGCATGGCAGATACAGATTATTTGTTTGGTAAGTTGAAGTTTAGACCACCTAGCACAATTAACTCCGAGAATGCAAATGAACAGGGGCAAATCCTTATTTGAAATCACCATGCAGCAGTTCGTATTATTTTCCACTCATTACACTCTCAGTTCATGTTGACATTTCTCTACAGTATTTCCACATTTTTTTAGTATGTATAAAAGCAGACAATGCAAGTTTGACTCCTACTATGGATCAACCTCCACTCGGAGTTTTTTAGGTTCTGCCTCATGCAAAGAGGCTTTAAGATTCTAAGGCATCTACACCCATCTTGGAAGAAGGGAGAGAGAAGAGCACATTTAGAATGCCATTGCAACAGTAGTCTGTGAGTCTGCTCACATGGGCCGTCAACACTACATGGACCCCATTTTGTCGTTTTTGCTCTCTTTAATTATATTGCCTTTTCTGTATTCTCCATTTGTACAATCAATTTATTTTGTCTATTATCCTAGTTCACTGCAACTCTATCACTGTTTATATGATCAGAATCTATGTTAAGAAAACTAGACAACAATGTAGTGACTTTCAAGTTTCTATTCCTTGTTTTTCTGCCAGTTTTCTTTGATTATACTTCCTCTACATAATTTGCAGTTGTGTTGTAACATGCAATAGTTAAGATTTAAAAAGTATATGTTTTTAACCTTATTCAAAGTTCTTGAACTCCTCTAACAAACTTTCAATATAGTATTCCTGTGTTACTGGATCCACTACCCAGTGTGTAGGATCTGTGGATCTGATCCGGATCCACCTAGGATTCGTCATGGAAACAGGTCTCTTGGAGAAGGAAAAGGATCCTCATCCCGGGAAACAGATCCAGTGGAAAATCAAACAAATCCTCAAGTTTTCAAATGGATCCTGAAACTTCCAAGGGTTTTGTGACCCACCAATCCCCCCCAAAATTGATTTCTTAATTAAAAAACTTTCAAAATGCTGAACACCTAAAGGTTAAAACCATAAACCCCAGTCCTGCTCAAGGTCTGGTCCATTCTTATGTCAAGATCTGCTCTCGAACTATGATCTATCAAAGTCTGCTCTCAAAGTTTTTGTTCGATCTATCTTTATGGACAAGGTCTGCTGTCAAGAGCTGATCTATCCTTATGTGCTATGTTGTTGCTCACTTCAACCACACTGTTGTTTAGTCCTGCCATTGCTTTCAAGAAAACCACTTTATTCACTGCTAATATGGACATGTAGATGTGGCTCGCAAAAACGCTGTTATGACTCGCTTCATGTTCATGCTGAAATGGTCTTCAAAATTATCAATATCAATCATGGTTATAAGTTATAACTTATCAAATTATTAGTTATGGACCATGGTACATGATTGCCTAATAGTAATATGCATGAAAACTTTCTTTTTTGGCAATAACTTATAGTTCTACTTGTGTGTCGTAAATAGTTTTGATTCTTTACTCTGTTTTTATTTATTTATTATAAAAATATTTTTATATCTTTTTGTACTTGCTATTTCCCTGCTGAATCCGGATCCTGGCTTTTCAAAAATCTGGCGAATCTGTATCCCGTATCCGGGTGACATAGAGTGTTTCTAATCCAAATCTGAGATCTGTATATATTGAGGGATTTTCTAGGGTGTATCCAATCTACAGAATATTCGGGTATTATAATTGATTTGAACAGACAATGACATAATTTTCAATTTTTTGTTTTCTCAAGCTTACTGTTATTCCTGAATATTAACTAAATTATATACTGGTAATTGTTTATTTATATCTTTGTTAAAACACAACCATGTCATTACATATAGTAGTATCGTCTGATTATCAATAATGCACTAATTCTGGTTTTTAATTTTTACTTCTTTATTTATCATGATAGCTATATTCTGTTAAAGTTTTTGTCTTTTTCCTTTAAATAGTTAGATGATTATAACAAAATTTGTGAGCTCTCTCTGAACTTTCTGAAATTCATTTAGGTCCATCACCTTGGCTGCACCACCTGGAAATCTACCTGATGTCAAGATGCTGTTATTGTTTGGACTGGGAGCTTTGCTCTTACGAGGTTCTGGTTGCACAGTGAATGACCTTCTTGACCGGGATATTGACCAGAAGGTTTGTTAAGTCATTTTATGATTTTTGTGATAAGGAAGAAACTAGGGTTGCAATTCTTCATTCCACAGTTTATTGACTAGATAACACAGCCTAGGTTTATCATTGTTATAACATGGAATAAAGTTCCCATAATCTGGACAAGGAGAAAATTCTAAAATCAGTCATAAATGTAGAATTAATTTTGAAGACTGTATATAAAGTTTAAACGACTTTGGCCTAGCGCACTTCTCTATATGTTTATAAATATTGTTTTGTTTGACTGGGGATAGTCTTTTAGAAACCACTACTCCTGAACTTGATGCGACATGCTCAGTTTCTGTTTTCTCTATAGTTCTTGGAGATACAGAGGAACTAAGTTTTATAAGTTGTAAATAAAATATTCATCCCAAGTTTTCTGTCTTGTGATCTCTTGTTCATCCCAGGCACACTGCAAAGCCAGCATGCATTCACTTTGTAGGATCGTGTTTCTCCTCGTCTTTAGCCCCAAATTAGTCACTATGTTATACTTTGTCTTGTAGTCTATCTTACCCTTTAATGACTTTTTTTTCAATGGAACACATCATGGGAAACCCTCAGGTACTTCCCCTCGTTTCGAGGATGGTACCCAAGGTAAACCACCGACCCTGATTACGGGGCCTAACCCGGTGGGGAGATCAAGTGAGGCCCTGCATAGCCACCCAGGGATTTGACCCCGAGACCTTCTGCTTGTGATTACAACACTCAACCACTTGAGCTAACCCACCGGGCTTTGCCCTTTAATGACTTATACATGAGATCAATGGATTGATTATTTGTGACAATGATGTAATTGTTTTATCACTTCATGAACAGGTTAAGTCACAAGGTCATTATAATGAAGAAGTCATTATGAAGTTCTTGTTGCAAGTTGTAATCATAATAGATTGGATGGATGATTGCACCAAGAGGAGCGAGGTGCTCTACAGCCCAGTATGGGGGAGATGTTGTAACATTCCTGCCTAACAAAATAATAAAAAAAAGCGAGGTGCTCTACAGCCCAGTATGGGGGAGATGTTGTAAGGTTCCTGCCTAACAAAATAATAAAAAAATAATTAAAAAAATTCATGTTGGCTCATAATGTTCGTCTATAAAATAAAAATTTAAAACTTAAACCTGGATCTATCAACCAAGAGAGATCAAATTTCATGAGTTTAAATTAAAAAAAATACACCTCAAGAAATTGGATCCCTCTCGGTGCTTGATAGATCCGGGTTTAAGATGGATCTATGCTTGTTGTATTCCCCAACCATCATGTACATGGACATCTATGTGTATAAAGAGTCCATCTCGCTTGGTTTTAATTGTCATCACAAGTGGATGCAATGCTATTCTCTACTATATGTCATACCTCTATCTTTGTTGTTTACATGTCTATATGTAAATACTATTGTCAGTGAATAAGAGCTTCATGACTTTTCTCGTGTTTTTGTTGAATATCACTGTGATTGTTTTTTATGTCTCTCCTATTTATATAAGTCACGTGCACAAACATTCTTTCTTTGGGTGATTCAAATGCAGGACAAGAGAGATATTCATACTTGGCCCTTTGTTTCTCATAGGAGATCGCCTCCATGGAACTCCCAAGATAAAGACGATATTGGTTCTTAGAGGCTTCTCCACTTCTCCGGTCCATTGACATCTATCAAGCATCTCCTCCCTTTCAGATATTCCTTGTATGCTCCTAGCTATCTTCTCCATTTGGAAGGGGAGATCAATAAGGTGGTCAAAGAAGAGCTATATCAATAGTTTATCCAAGTTACTTGGATCTCCCCCAATCTCTTGGCCCTAAAATGGCCTTTTACTTTGAGCATTTTTCAGAGCTAATGAGTGACCTCATTGTTTGCTTTGACTACATTCAATGCCATTGGTTGCATGGCCTCATGATCCCTCTCAGTCAGTTGTGGCTTTGCTCTCATCAGTTGCATGTTGAGTCTGATCATTGCATCCATGGGATGGACAAGATATGTCAACGTTGTCATCTATAGGGGGCTGGGACATAAGAGCACATCATTTTTTAAATATCCCATATATTATGAGATTTGGGGAAGATTCCATTGTTTATATTGGGTTTTAGGAGGGTCCCTTGCTACCTTTTTATAGTATTTGGACCAAGTATGTTTGGCTTTATCTTCAAGAGGCAATTACCCCTGGGTAACAAACCCTATGAGACTTACCTAGGCTACTAGGTTGATCACTTGTTTATCCCATCATATCTTGGTGATTGGAGGTGTTAGGTAGTTCTCCCCTATTGTTTTGGGAAATTACCTACCTCTAGGTAGTTCTCCCTGTTGATGATAATAGCATTGTGAGCCATTCTCCAAGTTAGTCTCTTGTTGAGTTGAGGCTGCCCTGACTGTGTCCAAGGAAGCTTGGAGAGTGGTGCCCCTTGCTGAGTTAGGGCTGCCTCTTGTTGAGTCGAGGCAAAGGATGCTTGCTATTGTCCCTTGTTGAGTTAGGATTGCCCATTGCTGAGTCGGGGTTGAGAACCTAGACCATGAAAGTCTAGGTAGATGATGTGTGATGTACTCCTACTCCATGATCTTCGAGATGGTTGGGCTATGAGTTTTCCTCTAGGGTCTGGCCACCCCTAGTAGGAGTAACTCTAGCATGTGACATGGAGTAGTGGGGAGACGAGATGATCACATCATTGTGAGAGAGATCTTCCTTATATGTACCGTGATAGAGCTTCTAGATGGCACGTGTGGACCATAGTAGATCTTGAGAAGACATGAAGACATAAAGAGAAGTCATCACCATGAAGAAGAGGACCCAAAGTCCTAGCACCTAAGTCAAGTAAAGAATAAAAGAAGAAAGTCCCCAAGTGTTATGTTATTAAGTCATGATGAGGGGACCCCCATTCCCTAGTAGTCACAACGTTGTAACTTAGAAGCTCGTCAAGGGGGGCACCCAAAGGGGTCATGAGAAGATGGTGGTTTAGAACCTTCTATCCAAAACCACCACTACTCTCCCATGGTATTTGCACAAAGCATGCATTTAGTATTTTAGGTATATATTGGAAGGGCGCCTCAAGATCATGTCATTGTGATTTCTCAAGTGGAGTTCTTTATCTTTGCATCTAGTACACTTGTTTCTGGGGCTTGCGTACTATAGGGCTTGAGCTAATACAGCCTAGCAAACTTCGTCTTCAGTCAACTTCTCATGTTATGTGCGTGTGGTATCTATGTACTGTATTGCCCTAAGGGACTTGTTGTATTTGCTCATTTGAAGCTCCATTTTTTGTATATATAAAGGAAGATCTTACTGAGGTTTTTCACCTGTAAAAGGTTTCCCCAAGGAAAATTTCTGTTTCTACTGTGATTGGTATTTTGCTGTGCTTATATATATGGTTGATGCTTTTATGTGCTGATAGTTCTGGTTAAAATCTGTGATAAAATAAAAAACGATTACACTTCTGTAGAAAGCTCTTATAAAATCAACACTCCCCTCTTGTTTTGGGAAATGACCTACTCTACAAGATCACTAAGACATACCAACTCCATTTGGCTTCAATGCAAGATTGTCTCCCATTCCAGATTGAGAAGTCAAGTTCTCGCTAATAGACTTCTCTCTTTTGCCTTGGATGCTAGGAAAGTTCCTATAGAAAACACCCAAGTTTCCCCTAGGAATACCCAGCTGGCTCCTTTACAGTGATTGAAGTCGACAATGGTAGTTCATATTCTACTCTTCTACGTTTGATGTAGACTAATGCCTCTCTTATTACAGAGGGGCATACCAATGTTTATTTCTTTTTAGGGTTCACCTTTTGGGTTTTAGCCCTTTGTACTATATATCTTCATTTGCATTTCTTTTTATACATGTTGCCTTTGGCACTTTCGCATGTTATGACTTGTACTTTCTAGTCACATTGACTTGTTTTGGTCACTTGTGGAAATGAGTAAGATTTCCTTCCTTATTTTTTTCTGTCTTTTTTTTGTAATTACTTTGGCCTTGTTGTTGGGTTTTGACTTTGGCAAGGGAGTATTCCAATCTCGTTGTTTGACATTAGCTAGGCTGAGGCACTGTACTTGCCTTTTAGGACATGTAGATGTGTGCTTGTTCACTTAATGGCTCCTAGACTTGAGGAGGTGAATCAAGTAGAAAGACAACATGTCTGAATCCTGATTACCTCAACAACACTATATGAATATGCCTTTGAGGCGATTAGGAGAAACTATGCCTGGTTGTAAAACACATGGCATAAATCATTCAGGTGTGTTACAACTTGATTTAGCACTTTAGTGGGAAAGTCCCAATCCACGATTGCTACTAAGGAACAACTATAAGAGAAGGCACAACTGTCACCTTAGTGCCAAACCCCCTCACTTTTGGCCTACTCTCAAAGGCCAAGGGAGGCTTCCCTTAAAGATGTTAGATTTTTTGTGATGAAGAGAGCAGATGGGTTGATTGAAATCCGGTTAAAGTTATGTGAACAAATTACATATTTTTTAACCAAAAGAAAGTGTTTGAGTGCAAAAGATTGCTGAAGTAGTGAAATGGAAACCAACATGACATTAAAGGAAGAATTCAGAGAGAGATGACACACGATTATTCCATTTTAAGACATTGAATAAAGGCAAAGTGATCCATCCATATCAAGTCTTATCAATTTTGGAGGAAAATGGAAATGCACAAGAGTACTCCACAAATGTTAAATGCCCATAAGAATCCTGTTATCACAACATTTGTAGGGGGTGTTATTCCTCATTTTTTGCCAGAGCTGGCCAGAGTTTTGATCAGTCCTTTACAATGAGCAACATAGAGTATGTCATGTATGATTGATGGATTGAGATCATTATATGAGCACTATTGGATCAGATTTTTGTAGGTAGGGCCTCAGAGTAGTTGCCCGAGTCTTTACTGAGCCTTCTTCTGTGGATCCCCTGCTATACATTTTGAACCTATGCACATTGGGTTGCCATACTTTGAGATATTGAGTTTGGATCTTGGATCTTGGTTGTTATTACTTAATGCACTTGTTTTGAATTGTTCTTTCACTCAAGTTGCATATTCTTTTCATGCATTTGTTTTGATTTTTTCTTTCACCTAAAGTGCATAGTTTTCTCATTCGTTTCCCTTTTCCTGCTGAAAACTTAATTAAAGAAAATATTCCACTCTGTGGAATATTGTTTATGAGTTTTAACCCTGTTCTTGGGAGTTTTCCGAGTGCTTGAGGGTAGCTTAGTGTGCTGATTTGTCTCAAGTTTATATGCAGATTTCTATGCAGAAAATACAGCACATAAAACCCTAGTGACACCCCCCCATTGCTGGAAAAGCACCAGCCCAAACAAAGAGGCATCTAGTGGTGACCAGGTTAGATTGCATATACTTATTATATAGACTTTTGGTGTAGATTTGCATGATAATAAGAGGTGCAAAATGGTATCCAATCACATGATAACAAGAGGTGCACAAGGGTATCCAACCACTTGAATTAAGAGTTAAGGAGGATACGGGGAAGGAAGGGTCCCCCAAGGAGGGCAGAAAAGCGGAACTCTGAAAAATCCCTAATCTTAAGGCTCTATTACCAATGGATATGAACACAATAACAACAATGTGAAATTCTCACATACAAGTAAGCAAAAAAAGGATCAAGTATGCAAGCATAAGAGGAGCTCGTTGAACTGTACACAAATGTTGTACACTTTATATTGTATAAGTTATACAGGACTACCAAATTAGGTGGAAAATGATATTCTTAGACCAAATCTTTTTGATGTACAAATACAAAATAGAAAGTAAGGTGAGTGATCAATTGAGACCAAGTCACCCATAAAAGACAAACAGATAGGTGGAATAAAGTACAAGAGAGAAATACATGTGTGAACACATCCCCTAGACTATGTCTAATTACCTGTTATGAAGTGAATTATCAGCATGAGTGGAGGCAACGTCATTGTATACTGCACATCATACCTCCAAATCTGTTGATCATGTGTATATATCTGAATCTGATTTGAGTTGACTAAGAGCATGCTGACATTTCTTGTGTTCTTGTGAATGTTTCTTCTTTTCTACTGTTTATGTAAGCCATGTGCATACGCTGTCTATAGTTTTATCCTATTTTGTTGTCATTACTCTAGTCTTGTGATCCTGGATGATATCCATGCTCAACACATACCGAAGATGCAGGGTCTCCATAGAGTTTCTTGTAAAATAGCCTTTGGCAATGGATATTTGTCATGTGTTGATATTCCTCCATAGCTTTTACTAGGATGTGTGTATCCACATTTTTGATGTTTAAGTTTCAGAATACAAAGGAATTCCACATCCATATCATGAAGTAGCAATAGCATCAATATGTTACTGGCATCCTTACACATATGATGTCCATGTTAGGAGGTGGCATAGGAGGAAGTTGTCTTTCAAGCAGCTGAAGAGAAATGGAAAGATAGGGACATGGAGCTCTTGCAAAGTGATTGAAATCTAGGTACTAATCTTAGATAATATAAAGATAAGTGTATTAATCTCCAACAAATGACCAAAAATAGGTCAATGGGATTGTTTAGTACATATGTGGCAAAACAAAGTGGGAGTGCAAAATGCCACTCTAAAAGCAAGAAAGAAAGTCGATCTTTAAGATTTGGGTGCAACTAACATAATGCTCAAAGGAAAATGCAATGCTTTGGAATTGATTATAGGGGAGCCTTAGAGGTTCAAGTGCCTGTCGTTGGATCGAGGAGGGACGGGGTTCTCCTCCGAAGTCGAATGTGAAGCTCTTCTATCATCCGAGGCCGACAAAAAGAATCTCTATCTAGAAACATGGTTGGAGAAGCTAGATTTGGCATGGGATGCATCTCTATCTAGAAGAGGTGACCCACTGTCGAGATTTGGTGAAGGGGGTTTCCTTGTTGGTTAGGTGTGAAGTGTCAGCTTCATATGATTGTCTCTTATGGGGCTCACGCTTGGGGATTGTCCTGCCCCTTGAGGTCTCATCCGTCTAGGTGCTAGAATGGTGCTCCACTTTATCTATCTCTTGGTGCCCCTATCCACTGGGTGCATTGGGAAGAAAGATGTGATCCTTTGAGTAGCGTCCAATCAGGTGGGAGGCTGGAGGATGTGAGATTTGAGCCTAAGGGCCTCTCCCATATACAACCTTAGGCACTGTTGATTTAGATATAAAAAAAAGGTAGAGAGGGAGTTAGAGACTCTCTAAATAGGTAATGGAACCACCCTTGTATCTTAGAGAAGTGGGTTATCTTAATATTAAGTGCTCTTCTTTCTCTATCTCTTGTCTATGGCAGATTTGATTTAATTTGATGTAATCTGTCCTTTCATTGAATCTGATGCTTAGCTTCCATCCTACGCTGATGCAATCTTACTCAGAACCAACCTAGAGGGATCTTGACTCTTGAGTCCATGCATTCAATGCTGAAATGTGCAAGGGGGACGCATTATGAGGCCGTCTTTGATCTCTAAAAAGTACTTTGCATATAAGGCCATCTTGGGTCTCAAGCTCCTAGGGGTGGGGGGCGACCCAAGTGACTTGGATATACTGTCTATAAATAGCCTCCCCAATAATCCCATTTAACTCTTGCCTATTAGGTGGGAGATGACCAAGAATGTCCAAAGTGTACCTAAACGAGGGAAAGCAATTTATCAATATCTCAACTATTTGAAGGAAATAGGAGACCTCTGAATACTAGCAATGTGCTCCCTTTGTGGGGGGGTTGATTGGGCAATCACCTTTGAAGAATAGTGAGAGGATCTAAACTCTCTTGGTGTGGGCCCAATCTAACTTGAGCAGGCTCAGCTCCCAAACCTTTCAAACATATAAGACAGTGGGTTTGACTATGGAGTCCATGCGTCTAATTTGGAGGAGATGTTCTGAAAATGGTGCTGGAAACTCTGCCTCTCTATAAGCATGAGGGATTTAAACCCCTTATTCACTTATTCACTCAGGGTTGGAGAGGCTGCGTGATCTTGATCTGTGCCTTGGAAACTGAACTCCTAGGTAAGTGTATGCAATGGTCACCTCAACCTTCCCCCCACAAAGTTAAAGTGGAAATTTGAAAGTGATTTCTTCGAGCAGTTGAAGGTCATCACCTTGGTTTTCCCAAGGTTGACTATCAACTCCTAGAGGTTGCAAAACAATGCAAGAGCATCCAACTATCTCTATAGACCCTCAATTGTGGAGGCCATGAGGACCACATCATTAGTGAAGAGAAGATGGAGATCAAGGCATGGTGAAGGAGACAACCATAGCCTGACTAGATGTGCTTGTGCAAGAAAGCCTACAACTCATCTATGTAGATGCCGAATAAAGCGGGTGAAAGGGGGCACCCCTGCTTCGCCTTGATGGTGCTCCTGACGAAGTTTGATAAACCATGTGTTTTGCAGAGGTGACCAATGACTACCTCATAGAACCGCATAATAGCAGTAATATGGATCTCTGAGATACCAATTTCTTTGTCTCTGGATCATGGCCTCCCACAACACCGGGTCAAAATCATTTCAAAAGTCTACGAAATAACAGAAGACTTTCGAAGAGCGGTGTCTTGCTTGCTCAGTGGTGGCCCGTAATGTGAGGATATGATCTGTTGTCTGATATCTTGACCTGAAACTTGCCCGTCCCCTACCCCGAATGTTTATCCTCTGGAACTCCTCAAATAACTGTATGTGAAGAGTGGTGGCATAGAGTTTTGGGAATGTATATCTACGTGTGTGAAGAAAAAGTAATCGTGTGCTTTGTCTTGTTGTGAGCATGGATTGCCTAGTGGGGGAGAGGCATTTAGGACTAAGCGCATGCTCCTTATTGATGTTATGGAGAAGACTCATTGGCATGTTCAATACAATCACATATGAAAACTTGTTTTATGACTTCTATTTCTCTTTTTATTATTATGTATGTCATTTTGAAGCTAGTGGAATTTCTGTCATGCTTATGTGCTGCTTTCATACGAGTTACAGTTGAGCATTTTTCCTGTTGAAATCACCAAGAAGGGTCAAGATTGCAAGCAACAGCAAAATAGTTAAAATGTCACATTTTCAGCAACATTCAACAGCTACAAACAAAAACAATGCCACATACAGATCCTTTGATGGTAACAACAATGAAATTTAAATTAATAATTTAATTCAATGGTGAATGAGTTTGGAGAACTCCAAAAGTCAATATTGGAAACTGATTTGTAAATATAACAGGCCCAGTGAAATATAACTCTGATATTAGAAATGCTAGATAAATGTTTGTTTCTGCAATCCCTTTCTCTGTTAACCTCCTTCTATTCATGTTTAATGCACCATTTTCATCCTATTATGTCTAAACTATGTCACTTCCAATATAGAATTACTTGTGGGTATTTTTAGTAGTTTGTTGTCATTGCTCTCTTGGAAGATGAATGTGGACAAGGCGATATCTTTCAATTTCTTGGTTCTGTTTAGCTAATGGGACAAAATTTTGTGTTTACCAATTGAACAGAATTGAAATTATGTACTTGTTTAGAAACCAAATGGTAGCTACTAGCTACACAGTTGATATTACTTACTCTTTCCCTAAAGAATATGTTTCATCATCCATGAGGTTCAATGTCACTGTTATCATTGCTGGTATATTAATTGCTTTAACTAAGGTAAAAGTCAAAACATTTTGTAGGTGCAAAGGACCAAGTTGCGACCAATTGCATGTGGTATCTTAACACCCTTCCAAGGGCTCAGCTTTTTGGGCTTCCAGTTGCTCTTGGGACTTGGGATACTTCTACAATTGAACAACTTTAGGTGAGACTCTGAAGCCAGTTCTTTGTATGATATAGATATTCAAAAGCTAGGGAATGTTGTGGAAATTGATGTGTACACATTGCATATGCTATCTACTCTTAAAGGTTGGTAAAATTGGTAGTAGTTTTAAGCTTTCCTGCAAGTGGAGATTGTAAATAGGCAAGTTTTTCTTTTTCTTTGTGTCATTTCTTTAAAGAGATGAGGTTATGGCATGAGAAAACTTATACTATTGGACTCTGTTTATGTTCCATTTCTTTCTAAAAAATATGGAGTGATTTCAATGGGTATTAATTTATAATGTTATTCATCCAGGATTGGTGAGATACTTCTTTCTTCTCACCCTCTACCTTGTTATCATGTCTTATGGACATCTAGTTGATCTCTTGCACTCCTCTCTCTTTCTTTGATTACTATTTACTATTTAGTTCATGTATTTCATTTTTATCTATTATTTTGTTGTTTTATCTTGTTTTTTGCTTACAGGTAGCCTAGGGTACTCCTAAAGATTGGTATGACTGATTGTACTTCCTAGTTCTATTGACTTATTTTGGTAATTTGTTGGACATTAATAAATTTATCTCATCTGATTATGATTCAAACATACCCGTCTACAGGTATACACTTGCTATTTCTTGAGTTATCCTTGAGTAAATTTTTATTGTGTAGGACAGGTTTGGGTGTCAGTGTTTGAAAAACAGCATACCAGTTTTTGCATTCAATGTTGACACTGGTAATTATCTGATGGGCAATTTCCTTGTATTTGTTATTATAATTGAAGTGTCAGTTTGTGTCTATACCTGAGCAAAGTCATGGAACCTTGTAAATCAAAACCATCCTGACCATCCTTAACTAGTTTTGATAATAGATTTGATAGAACGTGTTTCAGGTAGAAAAAATGTTAGCTTTGCTCTCATACGAGTATATTATCTGTTATGGGATTACTGTTGCTTTGAATGGTTGATAATCAGAAACATTCACTATATTCAATTCATTTGGTTTAAGGTATCGAAAGAGTTTAGGCCTTGTTGACCAAACCAACACATCTTTGAAGTACAAAATGCTTCGTTGCTGTCTGTGAATATTGAATTTTCTCTGTTACATCTTGCAATATTCCAGGATGGTAACATGATGAATCTCTTGTTTTCCTGTATTGACCCATACTAGTTGACATGTGCAAAGGGAACAATTTACATCAACGAGTGGTGGACATTTAGAAGTATTTTCAAATAATACACAGTAAATGAATGTGCCAGCCAAAATGGTTCGATCAAACAAGAAAAATGCCAAGAGTTGCATATCATGATAGCATGGAATTGAGTTGGACATAAATGCAGCTTGTGTAAATTTGAAATATGCAATTCAATGGAACTCTGAAGGTAACTGCATTGTGTAAGATCCAAAATGTTCATTTACAAGGTGCTTTATTCCTTCTGTGTAACTTGGAAAACCAAAGTGACTACAGATTCCTAGCAGCTTTTACAATTATCTACATGGAAAAACATCAAGGCTTCAATCCTTGATCCTTATTGTGGCCTGTCAAAGATGCCCAAAGACTGGTCTGAAATGCAACTCATTTTATTATTTTAAAGTATGAACGATTCTGATTGGATAAATACAGTTATTTTTTGGTCTTTTCACAAAGCTGAGATTATTGAATGCTATGAGCGATTTAGCCCCTCAAAGACTCCAAAACGCTGGTTTAAATTGCAATTCACCTTGAAAATTTAAGTTCAAGCCATTATTCAAACCAAAATACGGGATTCCATACTGGTGTGTTTCACAATGTAGTGAACCATTTCTATTGTCATGGATGATGGTTTGGTCCTTGGTCATTATTATTTCACTTATATAGTTTGTAAGTGATTTACGATCTATTAGCATTTTTCATGTTTCAAACTTTGGTGCACTTTTTCAATTATGATGGATGATATAAAATTTGAATGATTTCATGCATCTGGTAAAGTTTTATGAAAATTAATTTATGTAACAGTATAATGTTCTGAAAAAATTAAGAATCTTGACTAAAACTAAACAGCACAACAAACTCAAAAGGAAATGAAAAGTACGCAATTTTTTTTTCTCAACTCAGCATAATCAAATGATATCAGACCTTCTCAGAAAGCAAAATCCTTAACTACAGTAAGGTATTGTGAAGATTCAATATGCTAAGACAGAAAATATCAGCATTACATTCCATTTCACAACAATAGCATATACTGGATCACTGAAAGAACAAGAAGCATAGCATAAACACAAGAGACACAGATTTATCCTGGGAAACCCTCATGGGGTAGAAAACCCAGCAAACCTTCCTCAATATAGATGACCAGCAAATACAAAGATGTAAACCCTAGACATGAGCTCCTCCTCCATAGCAGATCTCTCCCTCACCTATGCGCTACTCACAAGTGAGTGTAATGTGTGTTAAATGAGGAACACACCTCCTCTATTTATACACAACTCCGACTTGTCTTTTACACAAACAAGGTCGGCCCCAACTTAACCACTTTGCATAATGCTGACTGGGCCGACCCCTCTAGGGTGGTCTAATAACCCTCTAACCCACATAACACATACAGGGCCGATCCCCACTAGGGAAGTCTAATAACCCAAGTTACCACAATCTTCACAGAGGAATAAACATCTCTGGATATACAACAAAGTTCCGTCGGAGGAATGAAACATCTCCGGAATAATAAGGTACACAATATAATATTCTTAGAAGTTACAATATTTCAACACTCCCCCTTAACGAGAAGGATATTATAACAACATCTGCAGGAATCATCAACTACATCATACATGATACATCTATAGATCATTGGAAGCTTTCTCAACATCATAAGTAACTCAACCAGTTACTGGAATATCTTCAGGTCTTCAATACTGGAGTATCAGCATCGTTAGTATTGAGTTTTCACCTTTTGCAGCACTCGATCAGCTACAGTAACATCATCATCATCTAGATTTCTTGATCAACAGCATCGTCATCTAGATCATCACGATCAGCAACATCGTCATTTAGATCATCACGATCAGCAGCATCTGGATCATCTCGATCTACAACATCTGGATCATCTTGATCTACAACATCATCATAGCAGCATAATCTGCAATATACATGATCCAATTCCAGGATGATCAATCCTTATCAATTTTAGACAAGTCTCATGTCTATGGACGATGCAATCCAGATCTACTTCCAGGATGATCAATCCTTGTCACTTTAGGACATGAGTCCAAGGACGATGCAATCCTATCAGATACATTTTGAACCAAATGTCTAGGGACGATGCAGTCCTATCATCAATTCTCGGGGACAGATGTCTACGGATCAATTCTGGGACCGAAGTCCAGGGATGATACAATCACCACATTCTCGGAGACATCTGTCTACGGATCAATTCTGGGACCATCGTCCGGGGATGATACAATCCCCACGTTCTCGGAGACATCTGTCTACAGATCAATTCTTGGACCAATTCTTGGACCATCGTTCGGGGATGATACAATCCCCACATTCTTGGAGACATCTGTCTACGGATCAATTTTGGGACCGAAGTCCGAGGATGATACAATCCCCACATTCTCGGAGACATTTGTCTACGGATCAATTCTGGGACCAAAGTCCAGGGATGATACAATCCCCACATTCTCGAAGACATCTGTCTATGGATCAATTCTGGGACCGAAGTCCGGGGATGATACAATCCCCTCTCGTCCACTAAGGACCACATTCTCGGAGACATCTGTCTACAGATCAATTCTGGGACCGAAGTCCGGGGATGATACAATCCCCACATTCTCGGAGATATCTGTCTACGGATCAATTCTGGGACCGAAGTCCGGGGATGATACAATCCCCTCCCATCTGCTAGGGACCACATTCTTGGAAACATCTGTCTACGGATCAATTCTGGGATCGAAGTCCGAGGATGATACAATCCCCTCTCGTCCACCAGGGACCACATTCTCGGAGACATCTGTCTATGGATCAATTCTGGGACCGAAGTCCAGGGATGATACAATCCCCACATTCTCGGAGACATCTGTCTACGAATCAATTCTGGGACCGAAGTCCGGGGATGATACAATCCCCTCATCATCTTAGACCAAGTCTAAGTACCACTCATAGACCTCATCGTCGGCACAGGTAACCTCATCATTGACCTTATCGTCAGAACAGGTAACCTCATCATCAATACATGTATCCTCATCATCGATACAAGCATCCACATTATCAATACAAGTATCCTCGTCATCGACCTTACCCTCGATATAGACAATCTCATCATCGATACAGGTATCCACAACGATGCCAATATCCGAATATCATCATCGACCATATCACTCCCCCTTTCGAGGAGGGTCCTTCTGAACTACACCAAGCTTGTCTCGGAAATACTCAAACTTTACTCGAGACAGAGGTTTGGTCAATACATCAGCAACTTGTTCGTTAGTGCTCACATACTCGAGCTTGATAGCTCCTTTTTGCACCATATCCCATATATAGAAATATCGGATCTCTATGTGCTTTGACTTATCATGGAACACTGGATTCTCTGTCATCTTGATACAACTTTGGTTGTCACACAGGATCACAGTGGGGTCCATCTCTAAGTCAAACAATCCTGATAACATCTTCAGAAGCCATATCGCTTCACAACTAGTAGAGCAAGCAACTATATATACTGCTTTAGTTGTGCTAGACTGCTTCCTACTAAACCACGAGATCATGGCAGATTCCAGACAATAGCATCCGCCTGATGTGCTCTTCCTGTTTGATACACTTCCTGCCTGGTCAACATCTGTGTAACCATACAATCTGAAATCATGATCTCCAAGATAACATAAACCAAAGTCTATCGTACCCTTTAGGTACCTCATCACATGCTTTGCAACTATCAGGTGAACATGCCTAGGTTCCACTAGATACCGTCTCAAGGTGTTTCACAGCAAAGCATATATCCGGCCTTGTATTCGTCATATACATCAATGACCCAATAATATGTTTGTACAGAGTCACATCCACTAACTCTGATGAGTCATCCGCTAACAGCTTCAAGTTGGAATCCATGGGAGTGGCCATGGTTGTACATTCCAACATATCAAATCTTTTCAGGATTTCCACAGCATACTTTCCCTGGTTGAGAAAGATTCCTTCTGAGCCTTGCCATACTTCCAGACTTAGGAAGTAATGCATCAATCCGAGATCTTTCATCTCAAATCTTGTAGCTTCTTCTTTCTTTCCGTGATCTGTTCCTCATTCCCTGTCAAAAAGAGATCATCCACATACAGTAATAGTATGACAGGTTCATCATCCATAACCTTAAGGTAAAGGTTAGGATCAGTTTTACTTTGGTAAAGCCCAAGCTTGTCAAGAACCTATCAATTCTTCCTCTATAACTGAACATCATTCACACTTTGCATTGAGTGATCTTCTGCATATCTATCTGTGCCATCTCTCGTGAGATGGGTCTACTGATATGCGCCTCAAGATCATTCGAACTCTGTGATGAGTTCCTTCTTGAATGTCATCTGTATATAGATACCATCTTCAACCTTGTAGCAAAGGTTGAAATCCGCATCACCCATGGTGATCATTAAGCTTATCAAATGACTATCGATCCTGGGTACCTGTTGAACCCATACAGAGCTTTCTTCAATTGAATCCTGGGAGTTTTCTCGATTTGCACTTCTTCTTCAATAACACCATTAAGAGAATGGTCTAGCCACTTGGAGCAAACATCTCGTCATGATCCTCTTCCTCTTTCTAAGAGAATCTTCTAGCCACAAGCCTTCTATAGTATGTTTGATTTGTAAGTCTTCTTGTTGAACATCCATCACTTGTTCGATGTTCATCATCATTCTTTTGTGGATCATATCACATGATCTTTCCTACAAATCAAAGTTAATTACATGATTAGTAATACTTCATCATCAAATCATGTTGACATGATAATCTATTATGCATACAGATATGATTCACAGAGTTATGCAACTATCTTGAACAATACTTTGGCACAACACTTTTCCATATCCTGTATGCATACAGTGGCTATCTAGATGCCTTCCATCTCTACCAGAACATACTATTAAGAGCGTGCACAGCTCTTAGCATGTCAGCAAAGAGGTTTCATTCTAGACAAGCAACGATGGAATGTTTGTCCAACTTACCCATCATATGCATATTAGTAGTATACTGTTCAATGCCATATGAATGCTTACACTCAGCATGATATATTCTAAGAATGGATACAACTACTACGAGCAATATCATTTACTATTCAGAGATTCAAGAAGTAAATCAAATGACAACTTAAACACTTATCTTTTATGTTTGTGTGGTTGCCTCCCGCTTGATCTCTATTTAGAACTTCTATCCATCCTGGACCACTATGCATGCTTAAGTGTGCACTAGTGTCATCATCATGATCTCATACATAATCATACATTCATTAGTATAGTATTAATACTATCAAAACATTATGTATGGTCATGATCATTTCATACACAGGTATACTTACCTAAGATCCTAACACAAAGTAGGATTCTAACTGATATAGGAAAACATACCTAGATTATCAAGCTTGGTTATGTCTTAACATACCGAAACAATATCTTCTTTCTTCTCTTCAATGATTTAGAGACTTTCTGCTAGAACCTGCATATTTCATGGGTTAAGCATCATACATACCCTGTAACTAGATCTTCTATGTGGTCAAAGACTATGGATGAGTCTTTGTCCCTATGTCATCATGGTCATAGAACTTGATTTGTCTTTCTTGATGTACCTATATCTTGTTAGCAGACAACATCATCCTCATACAACACCACAAGTGCATTAGTACAATCATAAGTGTCATAGCCTTAACCAATGAATGCCTTCTATCATTCACATGCATTCATTATCAAACAATCATAATTGTACTAACCTATATAACATGAAGACAAACATAAACTTAACCATGAACAGATTTCAACACATACCTGTATCTCCTCAAGTCATACCTATCAGGATTGCTTTTAACCCAATCCACTTTGATTTGTTGAAACTAGATCTGGAGCTGGATTAGGGTTTGTCAGAGAAACCCTAAAAATTCAAACTTTGAATTTCAAACTTCTAAATGGATGGAAAGATGCGCTTTGCTAAGCTGATCAAGCTAGCATACTTTAATTTTGAAATCTTCAAAATTTGACCCCTCAAAATTGCCTTTGAAACTTCTGGATCTTCTGGACAGGATCTCGAACTAGGGTTTGGTGAAGCCCACCCTTCTGCCCAATCAAAAGGTTCGATCCAAAGCTCTAAACTTCGATTTTTCTGAGGAGCTTCCAGCCGTGGTCACAGACTTAAAAAATTCCAACTTTTGCAGAAGCCCTAATTTTCCACCTTTCCGATCAAAATCCCGAACTAGGGTTTGATCAAGCCCGACCTTCTGCTCAACCAAAAAATTTGATCTTGGTCTCTAAATTTCGATTTTTATGAGGAGCATTCAGCCGTGGACTCCGATTCCAAAAATTCCAACTTTCTTTGAAGCCCTAAATTCCCACAGTAGTGATAAGCCAAGAATGAAGGTGCTCAAAACACAATTCTGTTTTGACAGAAATATGCACCTGATTGTTTCTGGTGCATCTCTGAAATTACGAATCCACAGGGTCTGAAAGTTCGGCCTGTAGTAGCCTAACCTGTCTTCTTTCCAACCCCACAGGTCTGACCTCAATTGGATTTTCTGAGAGAGAGTTATGCCAAGTGTCGCAACGTGACCTGTTTATGGGATAAACTAGGAGAGCGAACTTGTACGGCGTGCCACGTGTCACTGGTTCACCTTCGGCCTCTGAAAATCGTACCTATGAAAGTACAGTCCGTGCACTATCTGTCACTTTTTATGAAATTTCGTTTGGAGCTTCCTAGCCCAAGTTGTGACCTTTTTTCCTAGGTCACTTGTTTATGACTGAGATCTGGAAGGGGCGGAAACCCTAACTTGTATTGATCATAAATCACAAAGTACAATGAATTAGAGGTTGTCCTTTGGACACAAGGTATAGGGGGATGTTATCTACGACCTGTAAAGGTTTTAGATCCTGAACCTTCGCCAAAATGGATTTATAGCGAAAGTGCCACGATGACTGGTTTTTCTATACAAAACCCTAACTTGCAAATTGTCGCAAGTGAGACAAGTGTCTTAAGTGCCATGCATTGCCTTCCTTCAGGCTAGCTCTGATACCATGTGAAGATTCAATATGCTAAGACAGAAAATATCAGCATTACATTCCATTTCACAACAATAGCATATATAGGATCATTGAAAGAACAACAAGCACAGCATAAACACAAGAGACATAGATTTATCCTGGGAAACCCTCATGGGGTAGAAAACCCAGCAAACCTTCCTCAATATAGATGACCAACAAATACAAAGATGTAAACCCTAGACATGAGCTCCTTCTCCTCCATAGCAGATCTCTCCCTCACCTATGCGCTAATCACAAGTGAGTGTAATGTGTGTTAAATGAGGAACACACCTCCTCTATTTATACACAACTTCGACTTGTCTTTTACACAAACTAGGTCGGCCCCAACTTAACCACTTTACATAATGCTGATTGGGCCGACCCCTCTAGGGTGGTCTAATAACCCTTTAACCCACATAACACATACAGGGCCGACCCCCACTAGGGAAGTCTAATAACCCAAGTTACCATAATCTTCACGGAGGAATAAACATCTCCGGATATACAACAAAGTCCCGTCGGAGGAATGAAACATCTCCGGAATAATAAGGTACACAATATAATATTCTTAGAAGTTACAATATTTCAACAGGTATATCCTTGTTTACATGGTAAGACACACTGTTTGATGTTTAAAATATACATGATTAAACTCAATAGTGGAAAAGGAAGAAAACCATTGGTAGAGGTTGATGGTGATTTATCAAATAAGAAATCTGAAAGTCATGAAATGAAGGTCATTGACTTCTGTTATCACTCCAGGAGTCTTTCCCTGACTGTGAAGGGAATGAGCCTGGTAACTTAACTATTCTTGTAATGGTTCACTCAATAATGAGTGTGGGGTTGGATCGAGATGAATATCCAACTAACTGGACTGTGTATTCAAGGCTGTCTAGGGATATCAAACACTACTAGGCCTTTGAGAGATGCAATCAGACAGGTTGTGTATCAAGTAGAATAGAAACTAATCACCTAAACCAGATCATACACATATAAAACAATAAGTATGATGGGTTTAGAAACTAGTATAACAACTTATGATCCTTTGCCAAATAATCAGATAGTGAGATGACAGTCACTTATGGATTAGATAAGCACAGACAGAGAACTTCATTCAACTCATAAGCATAAATAGATAAGAGAGAAGAAATCTGATCACATCAATGAAAGAAGCCGCAAGTTTAATATATTAAGAAAAGGTCTCTGTTTACAGTAGCAACATAGTAGAACTCCAAAATCCAACCCTTGTTCTACATGAGTTCTGGGCTTTATAGCCTTTACAACCTCTCCCCAGATCCTAAGAAGCTGAGTCGAATTTTCTCCAGATGGAAAATCCAAAACCGTTTTTCAACAAACCAGGAAAATCATTTTTAATTGGCCAGACTGTTGAAAAATGGGGCTCAGAGATGCGTTCGATTCTCCTAATCTGTGACACCTGTAGGAAAACTGAGAGAGGTTATTTTTTTTCTGACGTGTTAGGAAGAAAAACCTCTTGAGCGTTTTGTAGAATGATTCTCCAGTCGCTCAGAATCATCATTTGATAATGATGACTCTGCACAGTAAAAACGCCACTTTTGCTGAAACTGCTGAAAAAGAGGCTCAGAGATGGGTTCAGTTCTCCAGCTATGTGACACCTGTGTATAAACTGAAAGGTTATTGTGCATTGATCTGTTGTGAGCAAAAACCTCTCTCAGATCTTTGAAACTCGTTTTGGTTTGCCCGAGATCTGCATTTCAAAAACATGTGTCAAACAGGCAGATTCTGGGATCCGAAAATTGGGGCTCAATGATGGATTCGATTCTCCCAATTTGTGACACCTGTAGGAAAAATGAGAGAGGTTATTTTTCTCTGACATGTTAGGGAGAAAAACCTCCGGGCGTTTTGAAAAATGATCCTCCAATCCCTCAGAAACGTCATTTGAAAATGATGACCTTTCATAGTAAAAACGCCATCAATTTGAGTAAATATCCTTCATCTTCTCCACCTTGCTGGCACCTTTAAATTTGGAACAGAACCTTGATCATGATGCCTTTAATCATTATATAACATTATTAACCACCCTTGAGCTGTTTGGATTAGTAAAAATCAAATTTGTGCAAAAATGGTAACATTCTGTCCAATTTTTAGCTTTCGGTAGCTAGGCAAGCCAAAGTCCGAATCTGTAAGCTACCGAAAGCTCTGTTTTCGGTAGCTAATGAACCATCGCCTTATCCGCCTAAGCCACCGAAACTGTTCCATGATACCTGACATGTGCCTTTCCCTTTCGGTAGCTGAAGAGTTTTGTCTTCCATTTTGTAAGCTGTCGAAAGCTGGGTTTTTGGTAGCTAATGAACCATTGATGGTTTATTTGTGAAAAGATCATGCAGAGCGTGACCAAGTGATTTCTCCTTCTCCATCATCTACTCCTGAAATCTGTGTTGTCATTGGAAGCAGTTTATCAAAGAAATTTCTCAGACTTGCTGAGTACCAACGGTGAATATTCATGGATGGCCCTTTGCTTCTTTACACAATCTTTGACACCTCTTTCACTATCAATGCTGGGTGCATGGGTATCTTCTTATCTGATCTGCTTTCATTTCAAAATTTCACTTTCGGTAGCTAGGAGAGCCCTGAAAATTTCGTTTAAGTTGCCGAAAGCTCTTTCGGTAGCTTAGGAACTGTTTTAAATAAGCGCTTAGCTACCGAAACTTGTCTTTTGAAATTTTTGAACTGAAAACCCAATCTAATGCTTTTCAAACTTTATTACATGAATAAAGCTATCAACAATGAGCCTTAAGAAATTTAGAAATGAATTTTCAAATGAAATCCTATCATCTAAAATTGATCAACTCGACAAATTTATTCGGGGAGATAACAACTTCTTAAGCAGGTAATATATTAATAGAGCATTCCAAAAAGAAAGGGAAGCTATAAATTTATTTACAAACAATAAGGATGACATGTTATTATTGGATACTTGTTGAAGGCCAAACCTTTTGAATGTTTTTTCCCACCTGCCATTACATAGATACCCTGTAGGCTTTTTCCATTCCATGTGGGATTAACATGTGCCCTGTGAGATTTGAACGCTTCCCAATCTAGTCAGAATATCTATCCTTTACTACATGGAATTACACCTTGGAGATGTAGACATGATAACTTGTGAATGGTTTAATGAGAGAAGCCACATGGCATGGTTGTCAGAAGGAATTTGTACTTTGTGGACACTTTATTACTACATCTTGGTTTGTCTCTTTGCTTTTCTGATATTATATTCTTTGATATTTCTTGGCATTTTACAGCCGCATATTGGGAGCATCCTCACTGTTATTAGTTGCCTCATATCCTCTCATGAAAAGATTCACCTTTTGGGTAAGAAAATCCAACTAGTATATTTTTTGTTTGTTTAGATTGCATCTTTTGGCTATAACAAGGAGAACACCATCAATTTATACTCTTCTAGTAATAGTTGCAATTAATTCTCTCCATGCACATAACTTGCTAGCGGCATTTTCCTCCTCTTTATTTATTGCATATGTATTGATTGTACATGTATAGATTTGAATCAGAGATGCTCCAGGCACTTTGTGTGGATACAAACTTTATCTAGTTTTTAATATGTTGCACACTCTGCCTTTGGTCACTGTACACAATAATATGACTTCTTTCCCTCGTTCTTCATCCATTTTTGGAGGAAAGCGAAAGGCATTGCCTTCACCGGAGGTCATTCTTTCTTTAATGCATCATGGAAAGTGTGCCAATTTTATAACTAAATGGACATTTTCTTATTTTTGTTCACAGCCTCAGGCATATTTGGGCTTGACGTTCAATTGGGGTGCTTTACTAGGATGGGCAGCAATAAAGGGTAACTTAGACCTCAATGTTGTCCTGCCTTTATATGCTTCTGGAATATGCTGGACCCTTGTCTACGATACCATCTACGCTCATCAGGTGTAGTCATAGTCTCATCATATTTGTTCAGTTAGTACATATCAAAAGATTCTGAACTTTTTAATTTCATCATTTATGACCTCTTATTGTGAGGCTATGCATTCTTACATTGATGCTGCTTTTTGAAAGGACAAAGAAGATGATTTGAAAGTTGGAATCAAATCAACAGCATTGAGATTTGGTGACCAAACACAAATTTGGCTCTCTGGCTTTGGTGTTGCATGCATTAGTTGCCTTACTCTTAGTGGGTTCAATGCTGATGTTGGTAGGTACTTGGGCAATCTTTGCTTGGAGTTTGATGATACATTTTTGGTTTGCCTTAGTAGTGATTGTTCCAAGTTCATTAGTCATTTTTTGCAGAAAGAAGTTGCAAATTTATTTTCAAAAGTGGAAAACATTGATTCTATGGCAAATATGTAGTACAGGATGGCCATTTTATGCACTCATGACAACAGCAGCTGGGCATCTGGCATGGCAAATTTTGACTGTTGACATCTCATCCCGTGCTGACTGTAATAGAAAGTGAGTATTGGTGAATTATCTTTTTCTTTTCCCTTTCTTCCAAGCAATGTATGAGGTTATACCTAGTAACAAATAAGCTAGTTTCATATAATGGCTGGATTGATTAAAGAACATTGCTATTATAAATAATATGTAGGAAGAATGATGGTCCTTTATTAACATATGGCTACAACATAATGGCTGATACTCGAGGATGATATTTTATACCTATCACATTCAAGCATGTCCCTGAGTGGCTCTCTAGTCTCAACAGAATCACAGATTCATTTCATTTATCCAACAGTAGCCCTGTGCTGGTCTTCCAGTAGTTGCTTTCATTTAGACTGGGATGAGATGTAGCTTTAGGCCATTTGACTTTTTCTTTTGAAATTATCTTGCATTAATGGCAAAAAAGGAGGAATATTGCAAGCAAAGACTCGGCTGGCATGTGACTCGTCGACTCGGGAAAGACTCGGAAAGACTCAGCAAATAGGAAAAAAGCTTCAAATATGGTAAATTTTGGGCACACTCGGAGGACCAAGTAGTAACGCCAAGGCAGTGGCTGCAACTGTGAAGCCAAGTGGACAAGATAATAATCTATGTCACATGATTCGGGTTCGACAAGGTTGAAGTTCAATTCAAATTCGAATTTTCCAATAAAGTTCGACATTAAATTTGACAATATAAATATTTTATAAATTAACTTATCAAACATAATTTTATATTACATTTATATATAAAAGAACATTTAATATTTAATATAATAAATTGTGCAATATAATATATTTATAGTTATTATTTTATAAATTAACTTATCAAATATATTTTTATATTACATTTATATATAAAAAATAAATTAATATTTAATATAATAATTGTGCAATATCATAATACATTTATATTTAATATAATAAATTTTGCAATATCATAATATTTTTATAGTTAATAGTTAAAATATAAAAAAAAATAATTTAGTTAATAGTTAAAATATAAAAAATATTTACTATAAACTATAATAAACCATGCAACTAAGAGTAAGCTTATACACAGATTAAATTAGAACATTAGCTTTTTAAAACATTAATGACGTTGAGTTAGTGGAACTTCGAACACCCCGTCGTGCACATTTCCGGAGACAAAGACGTGGGCGCACTCAACGGCCAACCTATCAGCTATCAGAATGTGTTTAGCAATCGGAATACCCATCGGGCAATTCGACAATCAGAATACCCATCGGCGGTTTGGCAATTTGGCGTCCAATCAGAATACCCATCGATTGTTTGGCAATTTGGCGTCCAATCAGAATACCCATCGACGGTTGGGCAATTTGGCATCCAATCAGAATACCCATTGACGGTTTGGCAATTTCGCGTCCAATCGACGGTTTGGCAATGCGGGGGTGTATGTTCCCTTTGACTGTCGAGTCTGAGCGAGTAAGGTCGTGTTTGGGCTGAGTTTTCGTGAGTTCCACGATTTTGCTGAGTTGGGGTGAGTTCCACGAGTTCAGGACGAGTCTGCTGCGAGTAACCGGTTCCAGGGTTGACTCGTCCTTACTCGCGAGTATGGGGCAAGTGGTGCTTCATTGATTGCAAGTATAAGTTACAATAAAGAGAGGGGCAGCTGCCATAGGCATCAAAATGGTTGATCATAATATCTGACAGAAAGAGCCACCGAAGAACAATAATTGCAAAATTGGTAATAATACAAAGCGTAGGAGTATATGAGTCATCATAAAATTATATTAAATTTAAAAAATGGTCATTGTAGTGCCACCCTTTTCTACAACTCCTAACCCACCCTTGAACAACAACCAGATGGCTAATGCCAACCCTGGTCCACGAGTTTTTGGCAATAGGGCAAGAGCTTCACCTCTTGACTTCGCTCAAATTCAGGGTGCTCCCCATGACATTCGTGATAAGTATTTTGAAAAGATTCCTAAGTTTAGTGGGAGCACTACCATTACTATTGAGGATCACATCGAATCTGTGTGGCAACACATGGAGGCCTATGGGGCCATCGATGAGGATGTATTCATGAGAAGCCTATTCATGTCACTTGAGGGTGATGCCCGCAAGTGGTTTGACCGGTTACCAGCTGCGTCAATTGATGGTTACGATAGCTTCGTGACCAAGCTCACCGAACAATGGTCGGTCAAACTAGATGGCAAGTATTTGCTTAGCCAGCTATCAGGGATAAAGAAAAAAGAAAACGAAACCACCCATGAATTCAACCAAAGATTTGATAAAGTTGTGGCGCAAACACCTGAAACAATCCGCCCTAAGGATCCAGCCATCCTAATACATTATTTAGATTCCTTCGAGGGATGGCTAGGATACCACTTAAAGGACAAAGAGGCTGCCACTTTAAAGGTAGCCTAGGACAATGCACGAAAGGCTGAAGCAAACACAGCGTCCATGGGGAAGCAAAACTTCTTCGACCACCATGCTCCCTCGTCCTCACGCACCAACTCCCGTGCCCGCAAGGGAAAAGAGCATGCAAAGGAAGACACCGAGTTAGGGACGGCTGAAGATATGAAAGAAATGATAAAAACCCTGACTCTTCTTACTAGAGACCTGGCTAAGAACAGGGACTCGGATATGGCCCCAAGCCATATTAGAACCCGAACAGGAGGCCAACTACTAAAGAAAACAAGAGACCCGCTACTGCCCCCGATGTCCCAGATACAAGAGCCATTCATTGGTGTGAGAGGTGTGAGGACGAGCATCCCGAGTCCGAATGTAACTACGTCGAACCAGAGGGACATGTAGAAAACATTAACTTTATTGATGACACACCTTTCGAATTAGACTTTGGCCGGATCCTCATTGAAGAAGAGGACGTTGAAGAAGAGGTAGGCCCTCCGTGTTTGCTGGTTCACCCAGTTAGTGATGATCTCCAAAGAACTAAAATTTATAGGAGACACAGGGAGGAGCCAAGGCCCACACCCTTCATGGAGAGGCACGAGGTCTCAGAACCAGACCTTGGCACTAGCCTCCATTCATCTGACGAGGCCTTTGGGTGTAGCATAGAACTAGAGAAGGAGTTGGCCAAGATTATGTAGAATGTTCCCATGTCCGAGCTCGCAAATCTCCCTTTAGTCCGAAGCCAAATCACCTAGTTCCTGGATAGCATCCCCATAGAAAGGGAGTTGCTCACTACCTCTGCTGACACCCCTAGTTCCCTTGAGATACCACACGATGAGGAGAGGGATACGGAAGACCCCCCGGTGTCTATTCACACTGCCATTTATGAGAGGAAGAATGGAGGGCACCAACCTTTCTATCTAACTCTCCGTATCCAAGACATGCTGCTACATAACTGCATGCTCGACTCAGGGGCCTCCATGAACGTCATGCCATTACAAATCATGAAGGCCTTGGGCCTAGAAGTGACCCGCCCTTACGGAAACGTATGTGGAATCGACTCCAGACAAGTTCCGGATCATGGCCTGATCAAGAACTTGAAGGCAGATCTTTTCTCGTGTCTGGATATATCCACACTCATGGACGTAGTGGTGATTGATCTTCCACCTGTCTATGGCATGCTCCTGTCCAGGAAGTGGGCTACCGATTTAGGAGGGCATCTACAGATGGACTTATCTTATGCCTCCATCCCTGACCCTAATAAGGTCTTAGTGAGAGTGTATCAGGAACCCTTTTACGAAGGGCACATTGAGGGTATGGAGGATGCCATGCGAAGGACATACGGAGAGTGTGAGCCAGTCCAGGAGGGGATGTTATGGCTTTTGGTGATGATAGGGAAGATTTTGACGATCACGCCAGGTTAGGGCATCAGTTTGAGCGGTGGCTCTCTAGCCCCGGGTTACACTCATCAGAGGGTGATTCCGAGGAGTGCATCCACCAATTCATTCATGAGGACCTCATGAGTGAGCTGACCCCACCTCTAGAGGGGCATGAGCCTATGGAGATACGAGAGGGATCTCCTTGGGGGCATCCTCATCCCTCGGACCCCCAGGAACAGTTTGCTCAACTGTCCATAAATGACCATTCCACAGTGATAAGTGAGGAGTTGGAATTTGCTCTGTCGGCTGAGTTTGGGGCGATCATGCGTGAGTTTCCCGCGTATAGAGAGGAGGACCACCTGATGGAGGTACGTAGTGAGGACACCCCCCCTCCTCTCGAGGCCTGGGAAGTGAGGGGGATACCACCCCCAGAAGAGAGAAGCTTCAGGACGATCCTTGAGATGTTGGCCATCATGAATGACAATTTCGCTAGGCAGGCCAAAGGATTTCCCCCATGCTATTGGTGGGAGGAGCCATCTTCCCAGGACCCCCCTGAAATGGAGAGAGATTTGTCTGATAAGATCTTTTTCCAGGAGTTCTCCCTTCCCACGGATGTATCGGGAGAGTTTGAGTCATCACCGATTGTTACCCCACCTCCCTCCCCTTGTCCGCATACTTTCCCAAGCTTCCTTTTACCAGCTGAGATCCCTGTTCTATCGGGAGAGGGGTGTAGCACGCATGCTACCTCTTTGCCTTCCACCCACCCCTCCACCAGGAGCCTGTCTGCCCAGCCTCCAGATTTTTGGACCATTGGCGAGACCGAGATAGGCACTTCACATCCTCGGTCCTTTGATCTCCGGGCTAACCCGGCCCCTGGTAGGGAGGTGACTCGGGAAGTTTTGATAGGAGAAGTTGCGATCCCGCTTGATGGTGGCTCCCATAGATTTGTCTCTCACATTAGCCGTAGGGACCACCACCCTGATGATGGTGGGAATGTCGATGTGTTGGTATTCCAGGATATAGGTGTAGACCCTCCTTCGGTGAATAGGAGGAGCTTCGCCATAGGTGACCAGGTTGTCATACCAAGTCACGTCTTTCATCACATGACTAGCAACCATAGCGGGCTTCTGGTGGGCCCATTTAGAGTTGAGATCTGCTATAGAGACGCATACTTTCATGGACACTACTTCTCCATCCCTGTGAGCGGTCACCATCTTCAAGGATATGTTCCCGGGTCCACCCTAGGAGATATTCCCTGACCTCGAGCCTTACACCTTCCCCTTTTTGCGACAAATAAGCTCTCGAGACCAACAACTGGTTGTCCTTTGCTTTGACTGTCCCACCTTTGTTTGACGATCGGTTGCCCCCTTCGTTTTATTCTTTCTTTTCTCACTTTCGACACCATTTCCCCTTTTTCTCGTTTGCTTTTCTTTATTTTCGCCTTTCTGACACCTCATGTGTTGGCTTAATAAAATTTAAAATGCTGTAGAGTACTTTCATTATTGATATATTTCCCTTTCAGCATTTGTCATTTTTTTTATATTTTTGCTGGAGTATATATATATATTGTATGTCCCGATGAGCGGTTTGCAGAGATTGGTACAGCGTTTGCATTTTACAGAGATAGGTACATATATGATGATGATGTAGATAGCATGTATGTGCATGCGCTTTGATGATGATGATAGGGGTGCTACGGACCAGAGATTCTGTGGTTCTCAAGCACTCTCTCCCTTAGAGCACTTGTCCCAGTTAGAGCTAGATGTTATCACATCCATGTTAGCTGGAGCTACCACGCTGCAGATTGTGTGGTCGGGGATCATACTACATTTTTTTTTTTCCAGATGAGAGATTAGATGCCTTCAGAGGGGGCATGCTTTGTCTTCAGATTTGCCTCGAGCAGAGATATCAGTGGGGATAGATGGTTTTGTATTGGTCCAGACATGTTACAGAGCAGTTGCCACAGGGTCACCCTTCCTTGTCGAGCTTTGCATGACCCATTGACAGAGTTGCGTTGCCATATTTTGATGAGAGTACTATAGAGTATTGCTGGTTTGCCACTTATTGCCCAGATTCACTAGAGATCCAGTGTCGGAGATAGCTTTAGCAGCAGGTATATGGTATGGCAGGTATAGCACTTTATAGTTTATTGCACATGTTGTTGTTTAGACTTGTTTATTTATGATAGTACACTGACTTGACATATGATGTTTTGATGTGGTGATCTCGGTTGTTTATTATGATGTGTATGGCCCTGGGTGATGTCAGTCCACCCCAGTTTAGTAGACTCATGTATATGCACACTGGTCCCTACCCCACTATCGGTATAGACTTGGTCATGTCACTTCCTTCCACCCATCCGACTCATTCATGTTGATTTTTCCTGACTTGGACCTTGATTTGTGACCTTGAGGATCCCCGTCCCCATTTGACCTTTGAGTATGCCATGATTCCTTGCTTTTTGTGCCTCAGCTCTTTAGTGTGTGAGATGCATTCTCAAACCCGGGACTTGCTCCTGTTGGTTGCCCCCTATGTTGCAATGAAAGGATTGTGTAGACTCACCGGGTGTTCCCCATTGGTCATCGAAGTATGTACACTTGCCCCCATTACTTTGTAGTATGAGCACCTTGTTATATCTTTTGAGATATGTATGTAGCCTAAAAAGGGCCATGAAATGTAATGAAAAGAAGAAATGTAAAATCAAGGCAAAAAGGCTAAGTATGAAAGTCAAATGTAAAGGTCCAAGTAATGTGTTTTTGAACACACACGGACACAGGTCAGCCATATGTATCAGCATTGTAGTGGTTATTTCCTCACCTAGTCCTGTGGGGCAAGGAGGTGAGATGGAGTAAGGGACAGCTAATTTTAAGTGTCTCCTAGAGTCTCAAGTTACGGTTTACCGGAGACCCAGTCATGGCGGCTCTAGAAAAGATCCTCACGGAGTCTTCTGAAGGCACGGATGTGAGTTGCAAGGTTCATGTTAGATGATCAGTGGTGGTTTCCTTGCACTATACCCATTTGTGAGGCACCGCCCTTCCCTGTGTATTATCATGGTATGCTTATGTCAGTGGGTCCCGCTCTCCCTGCTTACCCGAGGGGTCAGATGGTCTTGGTCCTCATCTTCCCTTATCCTTCACCTTGTTTATCCACCTCACCCAAAGTTAGCTAAGTGGTCAAGTCTGTAAGTTGTGCATAGCATTGAGTCTTTGTTGGAGGTGGTGGGCCCACCTCACCCAGGGCTTGTATTTATTGAGATATTTATGTTTTGATCACCATATCGGCATCATATTGTTTTAAGTAATGTACTAACGTAAATAAGGAAGCCTTGATGCTTCATGTTGCTTACAGGTTTTCAACCATTGCCATTTTGACCAGATTTGACTTGGTCAAACCAGGTTGACTAGGCCATAAATGGACCCAAAAAAATGTTGCGATCAAGATTTCGATTTTGGTCATTTATTATCTATTGGGGTCCCATATGAGCCTCCAAGTGTTAGAATTCGAAAAGATTGAGGCGTTGATGAGATTTTTAATTATTATGGATCCCCAGGGACCTGTTTTAATTAAAAATCATGGATTTTGGGAAAACAATGCCTAACTGATGGATCGGGGTCGTTCAAGTGACCATATCTACTATATTTCGGGTCCATGATCGCATTGCAGCAGACGGTTCGTCAATCCGGGCAATATAAATGGGTCAAAAGCCCAAATTACATCTTCAGCAATAGAAATCAACAATAAATTAATATGGAAATCAAAATATGGCAAAGGTAACTATGGAAAATGGCAAATGCAAAGGTTGGCTAATACAAGGGGGTCTTCTAAGGTAATATTTGTTATGTTTGGACATTAGATATATGATGTGGGTCCGTCATTTGGCCCAGCCCATCATGTAGGGCGAATTTGCCCATGGGAGGGTGTTTTTCACTTAGCAAAAATCAAATTATTGTGGTTTTGTTGTATGGAGACTATAACTGAGTGGTATGGGGGGCTAAAACAACCCATAGGCACCCCCCAACCACCATTTGTATGTGTTTATTGGGCCCCATGAGTGGCCCCATCATCCACTTGGGCGTTAGAGGGTAATTTGCCCCTCTCTAGAGTGATCTCCTCCATCGATTTGGGCATTGAGAGAGTCAATCTCAGCCTTTGGTTTTCGAGGGAGTTAGGGTTGAGAGTGGTCTTTCTCTATAAGAGAAGACACTCACCCATTTTGTACCTCTCTCTTGCCATTTTTGGACTTGGAATAGAAGAAAACGATTTGCAGCTCTACTTGTTGGCTTGTGGTGATTTCTTGTGGAGTGTTGATTGTCTTGCTATCTTATTGCACCAAAATAGATTGTGGTTATCTTCAACATATTATTCCTTACACTCTCTTGTAGCAAACTCGCGTTCTTGGAGGAGGGCGCACCACTTGGCTTCCATTGTTGCTCCACTCTCCGAGATTGATCTTCAAAGGGAAGTGTTTTTGCCATTTTAACCAAGCATTTCTTCTCATTATTATTTGTATTGCTGTAGCTTTCATTTACTTGTCATGCAAATTTGACTTATGTTCATTTGTTTTGGCAGGCAAGGAGGGCGAATTGATGGGATTGAGCACATCGAATTCACTTGGGGACTTCTACAATCGATTTTGTTTGATCTTTGGGACGCATAACCTCAACAAATCAGAGATATCACCTGGTTACAAGTAAGTGTTTCTCTTCATTCTCTTGCATTTCAATTTCTGAATGGTTTTAGAGAGAATTACATGAAAACCCTAAAAATTAAAATCTTAAAAATCCACCGTTAAAACTTTGTTTTTCCTTTAAACCCGCTTCTGAAATAACCTTAAACGCCTAACTCTCAAATTTCAGTTTGTTTCGACTCCATTTACCCTTAGAACAAGCACTGGTCCTTTTGGCAATTCCGTCCTCCTTGGGCGTTTTTCTCATGTTGTCTAGTTGGGTTAATTTGGGGTTGTGGGTAGTTATGATCGTCATTTTATCTTAAGAAATCAAGCTATCAATTGCTAGAAGTGCCTTAAAACATTAATTTGCCGTTGCCCTAGGTCCATAATTTCACTGCTTAACCCTCTCCCTTGGGCAGAATCACTCCATCTCTTCACTTCTAGTTTGTTTACATCCTTAGTTGATTTCCAGCCACATAATCACTAATCTAATCTATTTCATTCATCTCGTTTGATTGTTGGTCAGATTTCATTTACATACTTATTTCATACTTGTGTCCAACCAGTGGCTGAAATTGATCTTAGGATCCTTTTGATACTCACCTCTTGTTCGCATCTTCTTATCTTCTTTGGGGATTTGGGTGTCTAATTTGTTTCTTAACCATCACTGGTTCAGCGGGGTCTCCCCCCTGACTTGGCTACTTGCCTTGTCTGGTGTGATTACCGTTCCTCGAACGGTGGACTTGGCGTTTATTGGTTACACCTACCTGGCTGCCTGCTCTCTACCATCTCGGATGAGATACCTTCACTAGCAGCTAGAGTTAGTGTGATAACACTACCCACAAGCTGGGTTGAGTGATTCAACCCTCCTGAAGCTGCCACGAACTGGAGATAAAGGGCATGGTCTCTTGGTGACTCCCACGAATAGTAGAGGGAATGAGATAGCCCTCACAAATACCCTGGATCTGCTGATGACAAGGTAGTACGGTCTCCTTTTAAGCTGCCACAAAATGTAGATGAGGGTATGATCTCCACAAATCCCATAAATTGATGAAAATGCTCACAATCTGAACAATTGACGAATCTCCCTTCATCAACAATGAATTCCCAATGAGAGATCTGTGTGATCTCTCCCTCCGATTAGTTAGGGTGGATAGTTTCACCACCGAACCAAATCTGATCAAGGGTTTAAGGTCCTAAGCAATGTTGCACGACTCGGACTCGACAAAGACTCAATTGGCATGTGACTCGTAAACTCGGGACAGACTCCGTAAAAAAAAACTTAAAATATGGTAAATTTTGGGCAAAAAGAGAGGTTAATGGCATATTTTTTTAAAAATATCGTTAATTTAATTAAAAATCTTATAAAACTGATTACTTAAAAATTGATTACTTAAATTTATAAAGCATAAAGCATAGTAAATAAAACTGATTACTTAAATCTAATAAATATAGCATTGAATATAAATAAACAATTAATATATTACTTAAATTTATAAAGCATAAAGCATAGTAAATTAAACTGATTACTTAAATCTAATAAATATAGCGTTGAATATAAATAAAAAATTAATATATTGTAATATATATATATAAAGTTAAATTACTTAAAATTTAATAACAATTGTATAGTATTCACATATAATGGCTTTAAATTAAAAAGGGGCTCGATGCTTGTTTAAGGCTTAAGCTACCCGCGGCCAAGTATTGAGTCTTGACCCTAGTCGTGGGTTGCGGCAATACTGTGAAATCCAGTGTACCCGTGCCAAGCATCGACCCTACCCACGACAAGCATGGAAACCCTTCGTCAATACTAACTTCGATTGCTGCCCTTCGATTGTTGTTGGAGGCACGCATGCTGGAGGACACAATTGCGTCGATACTAACTTCGATTGCTGCCCTTTGATTGTTGTTGGAGGCACGCATGCTGGAGGACACAATTTCGCGGGATATGTCCTGTGCTTGCTGAGTCTCTGTCGATTTCGTGCTGAGTATATGCGAGTTTGCTGAGTCCCTGCAAGTTTGTCGGTTCGCTATGAGTTTGCCGAGTCAGCCACGAGTCTTATGCGATTACTTGGCTTGGAGGTTGACTCGCCCAGACTTGCGAGTACTCGCGAGTCTTGGGCGAGTGGTGCTTCATTGGTCCCAAGCCACAAAAGCTACGAGAGCTCTCCGAATCCAAGTTTGATAAATGATCGTGAATAATGAGAGAATGAGCTCCTATTTCTCTTTTATCCCCCTTTCACCTATCTCGGTCAATAATTTTTTTTTTTTGTAACTAGGGGAATCGGCAACTGGGATGGGGCTGGTACTTGCGTGACACGGGGTCTAGGGGTCCAATCTCGTCCGCTACCACTATACCCCTAGGTGCACCCACACAACCCGCAAGCATGGGGCCTGGGTAAGCCGGGGTGATTTGAACTCGTGATCTCCATTTACAACTTTTCCTTCATATCAAGTGAATCGCCGGTTGAGCTACACCTCTGCGGGCCTATCTTGCTCAATAATTAATTAAAAAGTGATGTTATAATTCTTTCTTCAATATTTCCCCCAAAATCACTTTATTAATTTATTAAACCTTTTTACTCCAAAAAGAGATTTATTTGACTTTAAATCATTGGCATCGGAAGTCACTTTTCATTATCCCAACATTTAAAGCTTTTCATCCCGGTTCCAACGAGCTATTACACTAAGGTGCACCTTTAGAAAATTTAGATAAAATAACAACCTTAGTGAATTTAATTAAATTATGCTCAATATTACCCCCAAATTACGAGAATTGTTGAAATGCATTGGAATTGAAAACTGACTGCGCAGGAGTGATCTCGACGATAAAAAATGATAAATGGATCTGGCTGGGCATCGTATAAATCCTCTAAACCCTTTGAGTTCACTGGTAACATCAAATTATCCCTTTGATCAGGCTGACACAAACCTCAAAAGTCATCTCCACTTGCAGAGCAAGAGAACCCGAAAATGGGGACATTACATATAGATTCTGCCCGAGAACCTTTCTAACTACCATCATATCTTGTTAACTGATGTGTTAACACCCTCTCTGCTATTTTAGATTCATTGTCCAAAAACATATAAAAGAATAGTCTTTGTGCAAGTTTTTTTTTTTTTTTTTTTCTTTCTGATTGTGTACACATTTTATGTACAATTCCCAAAAGGATCAATTGCTTGGATGAAATTGAGAAAAATAAGCTCTTGTAAAGAATGTGCAGACATCTTACTCATGCTCATGGTTGTTAGTCGCCATGCTCATTGTCAAGGCTTCAGCTCTCTTGTCATCATCTTCCACACCAACAATATTATTCATGGGTTGCATACATGCTTATTAAGGTGCGTAGTCATCTCAAGCAGCAGTTTCATTGATTGTGACTTAATATTGAATTGGAGTGAGATCAGTAGTAAAGCCTCCCTTTGGTTGAAACAATATCCTGAAATGCAAGTTGATAGCATGATGCAAGTCATAAGTTTCATAAACTGTAAATGGGTTTCCTCCATATTCATGGTGAACAGTGCAAACACAAAAGCAGTTAGCCTAGAAACTTCTCCTCCATTCTAATTTTTGGTCTTTGACTAGATCATGACATTGGACCCTCATTAGTAGAGATTTTCGAAGACATGGATGCCCTCTTACTGCACTCAGTAATGGGTAAACCTCCATTGGTTTGTTTTGAAATTTCATGCACTTGGGCAATTAATACAAAACTGAAGTTTCACCTTTTTCCTAGAAGGTAGACAGTTTCCTGGATCACAATAATTCACTTCAAAGAGCTCCACACTTCAAGGCAATTCAAGGAGAAAAAATACCAAACAATAAGATTAGTTTCAGCCCCTTCTAGGGCAATTTAGCAGCCAATGATTGGATCTGAAAATGTGCTTTTACAGCAGTAATTACAGCAGTTTAACATCATTAAAATCAGCCTCTTATATTCTTCCTTAGATGTCAAACACTTCACAATTTGTCCCTTTACTTATATCAAATCAGCAAGACATAATCGCTGTAAATAACAATGCATAAAGAACATATATAGCCGAAATTCAAATCTGGAAATTGCACAATATATGGACCGCTGGAAACTTTATATATATCTCAAGATGAAGCACAAGTACATACCATAGCCTCCAAGGTTCGTACAAAACTCCAACTATCCAAAAATCCCTTTCTAAGGTAAATTACCGAACTCTAACTCAACCAAGAAGATCCAAGTGCAAGAATCTCTCCAACACAATCTCCAAGGCAAGACGTCCTCTTCCTTTTTTCTTCTTCACCGATCCACACTAGGCTTTTATCACAAAACCCTAATCTCCAATCTCCAATGACATATATAGGATAAATAACACTAGGGAAGGGCAGTGTCTCACAAATGGATAAGTTGATTGAGAAATGTCCCTTCAATTTTAACAAGTGTCCTATAAGGCTATATCTTGTGAAGTTTTAATTCAAGCAGAAATACAGTATTCAAATTTATGTTTTCATCAATTACATGTCATAATCAAAGTGCACAAATTTATCCAACACGAACACAATAGTTTTACCCTGGAAAAACCCTTAGAAGGGAGAAAAACTCTAGCAAACAATCTTCCTTATATAAATAGTATACAGGCCCAGATTACAAAATCACCATGAACTATGTCTTCAATGAGTTTTGCCAAGAAAATAAATACCTGACTGTATGACCAACAAACTTAGAATCTAGGACAACCTTCTTCAATCTTTACTAAAGCAGTAAACTCAGGTACATGACAGCATCGAACCCAGAAGATATCAGTTCATGAATCAACAGTATATCAACAGTATACTCAGGTATAGGACAACAGTAAACTATGGCATAAATCTTCCTTGCTTTAGCTCTCAAAACTCAATGAAAATGAATGAATTGCATGGGGGGTTGAGGGCTTGTTTAAATAGCATGGGTGGCTGCCATAAGCAGCCCCCAAAGGTCACCCTAAAGGCTGGCCCATGTGGCAGCCAAGGGCTGGCCCCCTAAAGGTTGGCCTTTGGGGCAGTCAAAGGCTGCCCCTTTCCACCGCTTTAGTTGGTCAACTCCACCGTCCTAAGCAGCTCAAGCTTCCCCCCCAGCTTGCCTCCCTAAGCAAATCAAGTTGCCCTCTAGCTAAGCAGCTCAAGCTGCCCTCTAACTAAGCAGCTCAAGCTGCTCCTCAGCTTGCAGCCCTAAGTAGCTCAAGCTTCCCTCCAATGTTGACACTTGACACAAGTTTACATGGTAATTTGTAAAATGAAAAATAGCTTCCGAAGCTATAATTTAACACTTCCTCATAGCGAGGAAGATATAATTTACCAATTGATACATTATTTACATAAGGAAGATTGTTTGTTTCTAGCTCATAGGAATTTTATATTCATCCTAACTTTTGCTAGATGCCTTGACTTTTGCTAAATGCTCACAAAGCCTTCTCTCTTGACTTTTGACATGACTCACAAGGCTTGTCCATTCACCTTGACTTTTTCCATTGTCTCACAAGACTTACTATCTTGACTTTTGGTATGGCTCACAAGGCTTGTTCATTCGCCTTGACTTTTGCCATGACCTCACAAGACTTGTTAAGGCATTATCACTTTTGTTTTGACTTTTGTTCTGGCTCACAAGGCTTGTATGTTTGCCTTGACTTTTTGCCATGACTGACAGAACTGTTTAATCTCTAGATCTCCCTGGCTAGCTTTAGGGTGGTCACTTATGACCTCAGACTTTGGAGAATTCCTTTTTGATCATTCTCTTTCTCAGAGATGGAGGCATTCTCTGAACTCCAAGTTTGCCTCTAAAGTGAACAAACTTCACCAATTTCAGTGGTTTTGTCAAGATATCAGCTACCTGATCATTTGTTGCAACATACTTCATCTTGATCACATTTCGTTGTACCATATCTCTGATATAATGGTACTTTAGATCAATATGATTTGATCTGTCATGAAATACCGGATTTTCTGTGAGCTTCACGCAGCTTGGATTATCGCAATGGATAATCGTAGTCTCAAGCTTTTCATTAAACAACCCAGAAACGAGTTTTCTGAGCCATACTGCTTCTCTGCTGGCATTACTTGCAGCAATATATTCAGCCTCAGTTGTGCTCTGAGCAATAGATTCCTGCTTCCGATTGGACCAGGATATCATGGTTGATCCCAAACTGAAGCATTAACCAGAGGTACTCTTTCTGTCTACTGGATTTCTCGCCCAGTCTAAATCTGCATAACCATGCAGCATCACACCACCACTGGATGTGAATTTTAGCCCATAAGCTATGGTGCCTCTAAAATATCTCAGAATATGCTTACCTGCTACCTAGTGTTGTTCTCTTGGCTCAGTCATAAATTGGCTTAATGCGCTCAATGCAAACTGCATATCTGGTCTGGTATGAGTCAGATACATTAAAGACCCAACAAGTTGTCTGTACATGATGGGATCCACCAAATCTTCTCCTGACCCTGAGTCATGTAACTTCTTTAAATTTGCAACCATAGGAGTTGACACACTCCTACAATTCATCATACCAAACCTTTTCAGTATGTCTACTGTATATTTTCCTTGAGATAGGAAAATCTCGTTTAGTTTCTGCCAAACTTCTAATCCTAGGAAATAGTGCATCATTCCTAGATCTTTCATTTCAAATTCAGCAGTGTGTCTCTCTTTGCATTTGGCAATCTGCTTTTCTTCTCTTGTAAGGAAAAGATCACCTATATACAACACCAAAATCAGAGGTTGATTTTCAACAACTTTAAAATAAAGGTTAGAGTCTGCGTTACTTTTAGTGAACCTGAATTTATGCAGAAAGCCATCAATTCTGTTATACCAATTGCTAGGTGCTTGTTTAAGACCATACAGAGCCTTTTTTAACTTACATACATGAGTTTCCTTTTCATGCATTGCAAAGCCATCAGGTTGTTCTACATACACTACCTGCTCTATTTCACCATTAAGTAAAGTAGTCTTTACATCCATTTGATGTAATTTCCAACCAAGTACAAAAGCAAGAGAGATAATTGTGCGGATAGTAGTATACCTTGCTACTGGTGCAAATATCTCATCATAGTCTATACCTTCTTTTTGGGAGAAGCCTCTAGCAACAAATATTGCTTTCTACTTTTCAACACTCCCATCAACTGCATGTTTGATCTTATATAGCCATTTGGATGAGACAATTGACTTATTTTTGGGCCTAGGAACTATGTCCCATACATTATTCTTCATGATGGACTTGTATTCCTCCAACATGGCATCTTTCCAAACCTGCAACTTGTTAGCTTCTTTAAACAAAGAAGGTTCAACATCACTAATGTTACTTACCAAAGCAACATAACCTGTAAATCTTTGAGGCCTTTTGCTTTCTCTTAAGGTTCCTGAAGGAGCTATATGTTTCTCTTCTTCTTGCAGAGTTTCTTTGAACCAAGCAGGTCTTCTCTTGATAGGAGGTTCTTCAAGAGACCTTTCTAACACCTCAGCAGGTTCCAACACTGAATCTTGATCCATTGGATCATCATGACTTTCCTCCCTCTGGAAGTCAGAACTAGAAGTCTCGGTTGGAGGAGAGTCTGGCTCATCATCAATCTGAAGCTCTCTAGATTGTTTAAAAACAACTTCCTCATGGAAAGTTACATCTCTGCTAACCTCGATTTGTTTCTGACCTGGGATATAGATTCTGTAAGCTTTAGAAGATTCACTATATCCGACAAAGATCCCTTTCTTACCTGAGGGTTCCATCTTAGTTCTCTTCTCTTTAGGCACATGGATGTAAATTGGACACCTGAATACTCTTAAGTGATCTACAATTGGTTTCTTACCAGAGAAAGCTTCTTTAGGAGTTTTATCTTATAGGATAGCATGTGGACATCTATTCTGAATGTATACAGCTGTGGCTGTAGCTTTTGCCCAAAGAGAATTGGGTAGATCTTGATCAAACATCATAGCTTTTGTAGCTTCACATATAGTTCTGTTCTTTCTTTCAGCGACACCATTTTGTTGAGGATTGTAAGGAACAGTTAACTGACGTTTGATAACAGCTTCCTTACAAAATCTTTTGAGCTCATAAGATTCATATTCCCCTCCATTATAAGATCTTAGAATCTGAATATGTTTTCTTGTCTGGTTTTCTGCTAAAGCTTTGAATTCTTTAAATTTGGAAAAAACTTCACTTTTCAACTTCATAAAATAAATCCAACATTTTCTAGAAAGACCATCAATAAATATGACATAGTACAAAAAACCGTTCTAGGAAGGAGAAGACATTGGTCCACAAGTATCAGAATGAATAAGCTCTAAGATCTTTTCAGTGTTTCTACTACTGTGTGGAAAAGACTTCTTTGCATTTTTTCCAAGTAAATAACCTTTGCATACTTCAACTCTATCGGAAGAAATAGAAGGCATACCACTTACCATAGATTGAAGTCCAGGAAGAGGTTTGAAATGAAGATGACCGAAGCTTCTGTGCCATAACTCGCTGGGACTGACTATAGAATGAACAAGAGCATGAGCAAGATGATTTGATACCTTGTAGAGACCTCCTTCTCGAATTCCAATAACTTCAACTAAACTTAGCTTACCATCTTTTGGCCAGAGAACTGCTTTACCATCCATGAAGGCCACCTTGTAGCCTTTATCTTCAAGTGAAGAGACTGACAACAGGTTCTTATTCATGCCAGGAACAAATAAGATTTCATCAATATGAATAATAGATCCAGACTTTAACTAAAGGGTTATGGAATCGACCCCTTTGATATCATAACATGTGTTGTCACCAAGCTGTACCTGCACTGAGTAGTTTTTCTCCTTGTAATCTGAAAGGATATTTTTTAAACCAGTCATATGCTTTGATGCTCCACTATCAACCAGCCAAGTGTTCTGGTCAATAGTTAGATGACCAGAAAGAGCAGACACTAAGAAGTATTCTTTCCTTTTCTCACGTCTCTCAGGAGATTCACTTACCCTTTTACTTGATTTTCTTTCTTCAGCAGTAGATGCATGATGCTTCTTTTTTATGAAAAATTCTCTTCTTGGATTTGCAGTCTTTATCAAAATGTCCCATTTTATCACAATTATAGTATGTAATTTTAGACATATCAAAATTTTTACCTTTGAAGTTACCTTTGAACTTATTTTCCTGGAAATGCCTTTTAAAGGAAGGTTTCTTTCCTCTCCTTGTTTTTGCAACCAAAGCAACACTGTCATCATTAGCAACATGATTTCTTGAAGTCATGCGACTTTCCTCCTGAAGGCAGTCATGCCATAAATGCTCAAAAGTAGGATGAATCTCTCTACCATTCACACTGGAAAGGAAAGTACTCCATGAAAATGGAAGGCCATCAAATATGGTATGAACAAGATCGTCATCATCAACAGCCACCCCTGTGACAATTAACTGATCACGAATCTGAGCAATTTTAGAACAAAAGGATGCAACAGACTCACCTTTCTCCATCTTTAAAAACTTTAACTCATTCTTTAGATTTCTCTTCTGACTAGGCGTAGTCTTCTCATACAATTTCACGAGAGTGTCATAACAATCTTGAGCTGTCAACAGAGAAGTTAGTACTGGCATGATACTATCTTTTACAGAATAAAAAATAACTCTCTTTGCCTTAGCTTGATTCCTTCTGAAGGCTGCCTTACCAGCATTAGAAACTAGTTCTTCCATCACTGTAGTCACAAAATGATCTAGTTCTAACTCTTGGAGAATATTCATAATCCTGAGCTTCCAAACATTAAAGTTTGAAGCTCCCTCTAGTTTGTCTTTAGGCCGAACAAAAATAGAAGAAGACATTTTTTGAACAAGAAATTAGGACTGAGCTTGATAAGATTTAAACCTTAAGACATGTGTAGGCTCATGAACTACAAAACTGAGCTCTGTTCACACCCTAAGCTCTGATACCATGTGAAGATTTAATTCAAGCAGAAATACAGTATTCAAATTTTTGTTTTCATCAATTGCATGTCATAATCAAAGTGCACAAATTTATTCCACATGAACACAGCAGTTTTACCCTGGAGAAACCCTTAGAAGGGAGAAAAAATCCAGCAGACAATCTTCCTTATATAAATAGTATATTAGGCCTAGATTACAAAATCACCATGAACTATGCTCTTCAATGAGTTTTGCTAAGAAAATAAATACTTGACTGTATGACCAGCAAACTTAGAATCTAGGGCATCCTTCTTCAATTTTCACTAAAGTAGTAAACTCAGGTAGAGGACAACATCAAACCCAGAAGATATTAGCTCATGAATCATCAGTATATCAACAATATACTCAGGTATAGGACAATAGTAAACTATGGCATAAATATTCTTTGCCTTAGCTCTCAAAACTCAATGAAAATGAATGAATTACATGGGGGGTTGAGGGCCTGTTCAAATAGTATGGGTGGCTTCCCTAAGCAACCCCCAAAGGTCACCCTAAAGGCTGGCCCCTAAACGTTGGCCTTTGGGGCAGTCAAAGGCTGCCCCTTCCCACCGCCTTAGCTGGTCAACTCCACCGTCCTAAGCAGCTCAAGCTGCCCCCCAGCTTGTCGCCCTAAGCAACTCAGGTTTCCCTCTAGCTAATCAGCTCAAGCTGCCCTCCAACTAAGCAGCTCAAGCTGCCCCCCAACTTGCCGCCCTAAGCAGCTCAAGCTGCCCTCCAGCTAAGCAGCTCAAGCTGGCCTCCAATGTTGACACTTGACACAAGTTTACATGGTAATTTGTAAAATGAAAAATAGCTTCCGAAGCTATAATTTAACATAGCTCACATCCAAGCCTGATGCAGGCTCCGTGAGGATATTTTCTAGAACCACTGTAACTAGGTGCACAGTCAACCGTAAGTTGAGGTTCCAGGGGACACTTAGAATTAGCTGTCCCTTGCTCCATCCACATCAAAACCTGTAGGCTTTGTGGGAAATAATCATCATATGAAATCATGGCCAACAGTTTTTTAGATTTTCAATAATGTGCAGTTGCTTTTACTTGGCCCATTTCACAAATGACCCTCCGGATTTTACATGTGTTTAAAAGCACAACTAATTGTAGCTTTCATCGAGGGTGATTTACATGTCATTTCATTTTTATTTCATAGATATAACAATATATACTAATGCGTGTGATGATGATAGGATCACTTGCTTCAATTCTATCTGACACAACTCCGGGAACTAGCTAGTCTTAGCTCATGTCACAACACCAGCGGGTGCTCCTGGCCCAAAAGTGAAGCATGGGGTCAATTAGCAGGAATCATCCACAATCAGGACCAAACATCGAGGGCAACCGACCAGAGAAGTCAAGGCTTCAGAATCCCATCTCACCTAGGCTCAGGACCCAACAATGACGGGTTCTCTCGGCCCAGAAGGGTCAAGGATTCGACAAGTTTTGTCACACAACTCAGAGCCGAGACACAAAACAACATGGAGTCTATCACATACAGAGGTCAAAGTGGGAGAAAGCTCCTCAATCTCACAAGTCAAAGTCTTAGGTCAAGGTTCAAACCAAAAGGCGGGAGATACTGGATCGACGGAGACAGTGAAAAAGGTGATGCCATGAATAGCAACGACACTAGGGAAAGACCAAGTCCATACCATGAAGAGGGAAAGACCAATGAGTCTATACAAGAACCTCTCACTCAGAGAGAATCAATCACTCCTACTCTAGGTCATCAATATGGAACAAATGATAGAGAATCACCAATTCTAGCCACTATATACTAGTCCAACTATAGAGATAAATAAACAAGCAAAATAAACATCCAAGTACAATAACTGTATACTTGCTGGGTCATATACCTACAACTGTAATAATTTGAGGAGCATTGGAACACTGCTACTATAGGTATCCCGGGGCACCATAATCATCCATATCTGCTCTGGCAAAGTGAAACATGTCTAACTTGGTCTCCGACATGGGGTCATGGGATTTAGTCATGGCATGAAATTGACTGCATATATGCTCTGGGTCCACTGAAGATAGGAGCGTCTCATCATCAAAATGCTCATGTACTATTGATCTCGTGCATAGGAATGCATAGGACAAGCTCAAAAATGTGCTCAAACTGATCTGCAATCATGGTAGCTCCAACTACTATGGATGTGACAACATGTCCATCCACACAACTTAGTCTGTCGAGAAGTGTGACCAATACAGTCCACACAGAACAAGAAGTTCACACAACTCATCTTGGTCCACACAGAACCATAGTCCACACAGGACTAGTAGTCCACACAGAACTCATCTCGGTCCACCCATAACCACATTTCACACAGGACTAGGAGTCCACACAGAACTCACGAGTAGTACGACCAACTCAACTTAGTCCATCGAGGAGTACGATCAACTCAACTCATTTGAACAACTCAACTCAGTCCATCGAGGAGTACGATCAACACAATCCATCTAGGAGTACGATCAACTCAACTCAGTCCCTCGAGGAGTACAATCAACTCAACTCAGTCCATCGAGGAGTACAATCAACTCAACTCATATGATCAAGTCAACTCAGTCCATCAAGGAGTATGATCATAATGTTCCACACAGGAACCATAGTCCACACAGGACTCTCGAGGAGTACGATCAACTCAACTTAGTCCATCAAGCAGTACGATCAACTCAACTCATATGATCAACTCAACTTAGTCCATCGAGGAGTACGATCATAATGTTCCATACAGGAACCATAGTCCACACAGGACTCTCAAGGAGTACGATCAACTCAACTTAGTCCATCGAGGAGTACGATAAACTCAACTCATATGATCAACTCAACTCAGTCCATCGAGGAGTACGATCATAATGTTCCACATAGGACTCTCGAGGAGTACGATCAACTCAACTCAGTCCATCGAGGAGTACGATCATAATGTTCCAGACAGGAACCATAGTCCACACAGGACTCTCGAGGAGTACGATCAACTCAACTCATGTGATCAACTCGACTCAATCCATCGAGGAGTATGATCATAATGTTCCACACAGGAGTCTCGAGGAGTACGATGACGATCAACTCAACTCAGTCCATTGAGGAGTACGATCAACTCAACTCATGTGATCAACTCTACTTAGTCCATCGAGGAGTACGATCATAATGTTCCACACAAGAACCATAGTCCACACAGGACTCTCGAAGCGTACGATCAACTCAACTCAGTCCATTGAGGAGTATGATCAATTCAACTCATGTGATCAACTCGACTCAGTCCATTGAGGAGTACGATCATAATCCATCAAGGAGTATGATCAACTCAACTCACTTTTCATATAGGAGAATGTTCCACACAGGAACCATCCCACACAGGGATACACCCCACACAAAAGTCCTCTCCACATAGGAGAATGTTCCACAGAGGAACCATCCCACACAGGGATATACTCCACATAGGAGTCAAGCACAAGTCTTGTGTTGTGCCTCATCAGGAAGGGAATCTCCACCACCCCAAGATTTTCATGGAAGTATGCAAACTTCACTATGGATAAAGGCTTGGTAAGTTGGTAAGAATATCTATAGTTTGCTCATCTGTGGAGATATATTGGAGCTTCACTGCTCCCTTTTGAGCTATGTCTCTGATGTAGTGATATCTGATCTCAGTATGTTTGGACCTGCCATGGAGCAATGGGTTCTCCAAGAGCTTTACATAGCTCTGGTTATCACAGAATATCACTGTCTCATCAAGCTCATGACCATGAAAATCTGCAAGCAGCTTCCAAAGCCATACTGCTTTCTTACAAGCTGCACTGGTTGTGATGTACTCTGCCTTGGCTGAACTGAGTGCCACAGAGGTATGTTTCTTGCTGAACCAAGACACCATAGCTGATCCCAATGCCAAGACAACACCTAGAGGTGCTCTTTCTATCAACTGCACTACCAGTCCAATCTGAATCTGTGAAGCCCACCAACTTCACTTCAATGTTTGAGGTATATCTCAGTCCATAACCAGTTGTACCGTGTAGATATCTCAACACATGTTAGCTTTGCTACCCAATGTACTTGCCTCAACTCGACCATGTGTTGACTCAATGTGATCACTGCATAATAGATATCTGGTTTGGTATTTTTCGATGCTGCCATTTGCAGCATGCTTGATCTTGAAGATCCATTTGGAAGTCACTACTGACTTCCCTTCAGGTATAGGAACAATATCCCATAAATCATTCTTTATGATGGATTGATACTCATCAATCATAACATCTTTCCAGGATTGGTGTCCAACTGCTTCCTCAAAACTGGAAGGCTTTGAATCACTGATGTGACTCATCAAGGCTGGATTAATACTCATCAATCATAACATCTTTCCAGGATTGGTGTCCAACTGCTTCCTCAAAACTGGAAGGCTTTGAATCACTGATGTGACTCATCAAGGCTGGATATCTTGAGTATCTGTTAGGTCTCCTGCTCTTTCTAAATGTACATGGATATCACTCTAGACTTCCTCTGTAATTGTGCTGCAGACTCCCTCTACAACTCTGCAACATACTCTCCCTCTGGAGCTACTCATTGGCTAGACCATCAACCTATACGAGGTGTCATCCTGGATTCCAACTTGAACCGCATCCTGAACACTGGCTCTACCTCCGGGCCATTCACCCCTTAGCCATTACTGTAGCTGTCACAGGTACCGAAATTTGCAGAGGTTAGACAGTCTGAAATTACATAGGTTGGACAACTGTTGCTCTTCCTTTCATAATCGAAAAATTCCTCAGACTGTAGCTGCCCGAAAATCAGAGTTTTCTGCTCCTGCGGCTCCCTCAGTGGATAACCCAAAAATAAGAGATAAATCCACTTCACCTTGCTGACTATTGCGGCTGTCTCCACTGTGTACCCGAAATTACAGAGTTCAACTCACCCGAATTTCATCAGAGCAGTCCGAAAATCATAGCTCAAAACCTCAACCGAATTTTTCTTGCCATGAATGAGGGCGTTGGCTCCTATTTATACACATTTCCATCATATATTTTTTTTATTGAGCCGACCTGCTATATATATATATTTTAATTAAAAATTTGTCCTTAATTTCTAACTAGGCCGACTTCCATCAAATGTTGAATTAATAATTAGTTTTGTAATTTGTTTGACTGGGATAATTTGTTGAAGGAGTTTGGTTGATTTCAAGGTGTCTTCTTAACCATCATGCAAGTTGTTTTTTGTGCCAATCCATGTCATCGCAGCTGATATATTAAGGGCCATTAGCTTCAGAACAAGGGCAAGTAGTTTCATACCATGTCAAGGGCTCCAAGAGCTAACAAACTCACACATGTTATGACCGAGTGGAATCCACTTCAATCTCCATCAAGGGCTTCAACAAGAACTCCATCATTATGCAATATTAATCATCAAGTCCTCATGGTCCAACACTTCATAGCAGAAAGGGTCATTTGTTTCTCCTAGTGCTCCAAGGCACACACCAACTGTAAATTTGCTCCAATGCCCAACCGACCATGTCTTCCTTGCCATGTCATCAACCTTTATATTCCTTTGTCATTAATGGTTTGTCATCAATGACAACTATGCTCAACAAACTCCCCCTTTGACATTAATGACAAAGGGCTGCTCTCTAAGACCCTGAATCTTTCTACCTTTGATATCAAAGTCAGAAAAGGCTGGTTTCCTTGACTGTGAATGCCATTTGAGAACCTCTTTTGTATCTGGCAGTCCTCTCTTTATACTTCATCGTTTTCTGTGTCTTCTTCTTGGGCTGCTCCTCCTTTTGCTGAGCTCCCCCTGAGATCATACTTCTTTCGTATGCATCTCTCCACTTTTGATTATAGAGACAAAAGATAATCTCTGCCTCTCCCCCTGTCAATGACATTATGACAAGATCTGCTCCCCCTGAACTTATGATCACTCATTACGTTGTTCATAAATCTTCTTTTGAAGCCTTTTTCATGTCCACTTTTTGAGCTATCCAAGGTCAGAGATAAGATGAAAAGTTGCTGCTGCAACTTGTTATTGTCAAAGGCTGTCAAGTTGTTATGTCAAATCAATCTTTAGACTTGTACATCTTCAGGTGACTCAGGCTGCCTAATCAAGCTTTACAAGGAGATCTTAATTCAGTCCAATTCTTATGCCAAGGTATATGTGCATCAAAATTTCATGTCAAAATGTCACAACATCATTCAGATGTTTGTTATGATTAAATAGGATCTTTTTGCAACTTCTCCTTCATAGTTTTTGCATGCCCATTTATAGTCTTCTTCACTATTTGATAAAAAGATGCTGCAATCATAGACGATTTGTACTCTAGAACGGTACCCTATGAGGTGTGTGTAATATCCCAAATTGATATTTTTCTTTTTTGTGTTGTACTGTGATTGTCTAGTAGTCCGATGTCTCAATGGAGTATGAAGGTATGAACTAATCTCTGCATGCATGCAGATCTATAACCCAAATAAACTGAAATGCTATAAAATAGGAAGAATCAATGCATGTACATACCAATAGATGGATCGGCCAATGAGTATATGCAATAAACTGAAGAATAATATCCGATGATGAAGCAATGCTGAATCTGGATGATCCAACTTGATGGCGACTAGGGCAGATAGATTTCGCTGCCGAAATACACCAGTTAGCCGAGTGCATGCACTCAACCCCAACTTAGCTCGCTGAGCTCTCCAATTCGAATCCACAAATCAATAATCATATATATATATCCCTTTCTCACTCGCTTTACCTTTCTTTTATAACATTCACCTATCAGACCTAATTAGGTCACTTTATCTTCTAATTCTTAGTTGACTTGCATGCGGTGCTTTTGGAGTGTCTGGAGACTCAATCAGTGCATGTAACATGAAATAATGCTCGGATGTCATGCATGCAGGTGGCCTTTAGTTCCTGTGGCCCCTATTTATCTACTGGTGATCTAATAACCCTGCTAAAGATCCTCTGAAGGTGTATATGGTATCAATCCTCAGTAAATTCCACTATAGTTAAAAAGGGAACATTATAGTCCTCCCTTGCCAAGATTGCTTGTCCTCAAGCAATACCAACACAGTTCCATAATCAATTGAACTGAACCAACTGAATCCAAGGAGAATCCTAGGGTCCCAAATGATCCTAGGGGATCTGTAGTACCTCCTATTCAAGGTATCGTCTTGCGAGGTACCATGACACGAGACCTCCTGAAAGCAGCCTCTAATAGCCACTAAACTGCCTGTCACTGAGATGGTAGGGTCCCAAATCGGTCTGAAAACTACGAAGTGTCTACTGCATCCATCATCTCCCAGTGCAGTATCAACACAAGGAGCATCCTTTAGATTCCTAATCATCCAAGCTAGTAAACACTGTATCCATTCGTCATAAGGTCTCCCGCCTAGGAAGCTAATCCACTGCTCCATATGGATAGAATCCTGAAGGTGATAGTCGACTCTCGTCCTCATGCTAACTGTTGTACCGTTCGCTACTGCAAACTTAGGGTCCCCCACTACCAAAAAGAAGAGACCATCATGCAGTCATTGAACCATTCTGATCCTCATCAGCTGTCTGTTATGCTCTATCAGCATCCACCTCTCCTGGGAGTCCAAGCAGAAATATCTGTAAGAGCTGGCCACCTCACTATGAGTGGTGTAGTGTATAGGCAACCAGGTGAAGTCTGTCATTCTGTTGACATACTTGGCCTCAAATATCAACAAAAGGAAATTTGCTCCTGCCACTGGTAATGACTCTGGGTTGTTCATGAGCTCTAATCATCTCCTCAATAGACAACTCTATCACTTGTATTGCCTTATACTCAAAGGAAACCACCCGAATTTGTAAGAACTCCGATAACTGGTGAGTCTTTGCACATATATACTCGGCACCTAGCATCCTCGGTACACCTGTGATGAAATCTGACAATAGGCTCCCCCATGGCTGCTCAAAATCTGTCGAAGGTTGCATCAATGTAGGTTTTGACGTACCGTGTTGACCTGACATAATATCCACCCCGTTTCTCCATGCAAACCTACCTCGAATCTGCCTGAAAAAGGTGAGGTCATCTGAGTCCCCCACTAGCCTATGTGATGTGAAGCGCTCTCTACCCCGACTGCGGGTCTGCCTTGTGCTAACATTAGAATCCATCTGACTGCCCCTGAAGAGCCAAGCAATCATAAGCTGCACAAATACTTCAAAAGGCCACTCCTCAATCCGGGATAACCTCAAGTCAATGACATACTCAATGACGTTGTCAGGAGGTCTCCCTAGAGGAAACATTCTGATGCTCCATTGTACACCACCATGTGTCTACGTACCCTCCTGTATACTGTTGTATGCAGCTGTAACCTCTTGTGCCATTAAGTATCCTGGATGAACTACTACATCCAACATTTTACTGATGCAACCTGAACCTGTATTCTTATGTGACTCCAAACCTGTCATATACCTATCTATCCAATCCTTGGATGCATACACGCCCATGCTTGCTGGTCCAGACGGAATGTACTCAGCCAACTCCTCCATAACTAAACCTTGAGCCTTTAATAGTTCCTCCAACAAAAGTGGCTCAAGATCTCCACACCCCAAAACAAGTGCATGGTCACAACTCTCTGTGTCCAAACTCTCCCCAAGTACTTGTAACTCTGTATGCTCCTCATGCAGAAACGTCATGAGAGGCTCCTCCTTTGTGGTCTTATGGTGTCGTGGCTTTCTCCTGAACAGTTCATCCTCCTGTAAGCTAATTGTCTCATCCTCACCACTATCTTCACCGTCAAGAAGTACCTCTATATAGTGCACCTCACCCTTGCCCCTGCACCTATGGCTTGAATCCCATGGTTCTTTGCAGTCGTAGCACCTGTAAGTTTCATACCACTCCAGATGTTTGATGGTGCAAAATTCCTTGAACGACGTAGCTGCGCGGAATGCTTCACTGTGCATCATATACTCCCTGATGCAGATGGTAGCATCATCCAGATCTTTCTCCCCATCGCTTCGATTGTAATACCACAGTAATAATCCTGTAAGGTTTTGATGGCTTTCCATAGCTATTGTAAGGACCCTTGCTAGGACTATGGAAAATGACTTTTGGTTGAGGAATAATGTCAACACTTCATGCACAAGTTCAAATGTCACTGTATGATCCCCACAATTCAGATCTGAAACTTTACCCTGACTGTTGGTGTATCTTATATGGTGACATTCATTAAACACTTAGGCTGCCACTGTCTGAATGAGTTCTTGGACAAATTCCTGGGAATTGTCACTGAAGAGGCCCCGCTGTAAGAATACTTAACTGCTGTAGGTGACTCTTTCTTCTCGACAGTCACTGAGGTGATGTGATGTGAGCATATGAGCAAATGTATTAGTTGGATGGCAGGCCTGTAGATATCATCTTGTTTTGCAGCTCCCTTTGATTTCCTGTAGCGACTGTCTTCTACTGTGAAACTGCCTGAAGTGACCGATATAATTGATGGCAAGTGTAGAGTCCCCAAACTCTACACCATTGGCTGTAAGATTCCAAGTAGGGTAATCTGACTTCTTGACTGTCTTTACTTCACTCGGTTACAATATCTGTTGATTTGGTAGCTTATTGGTAGTTTGCATGGGTTCACCTGTTGGTTAATTTCTCATAGATTAATTGCACGTCATATGGATAACATCATAACCCAATGTCATTACACCCAACAGCTGATATGCGTAGTATATTCCCACCATAAATGCTGACCTTGTATGTGTTCTAAGTCACCAGTTGATGTGATTGGTTGGTTTAGGATAAGATTGCTCTTCAGTTTGTTTGACCCAAGTATGGAAGAGTCAAGACCTCTGATTTGAAGATGGCTGTCACGATTTTAGTGAATCTTTGAGGCTGATGTGGAAGTTCTGGAAGTGCTCTTTAACGCCCAGCAGCTAGGAAATGGTGCTCATGAACCGAGCAGTACATACAATTAATATAACAGTAAACACTAACAAAGAGGGTTGTAGCAGCCTTTTTCTCACACCTGAGAATGGTCTTGATGATGATACTCCTTCAGAATACACCCAGAATTGCCTAGGGTGATATCAGTTTATGAAATGCAAGCTTTAATCAGCTATGACAGTGAACAATGGATAGCTGTAGCAGCTATGATGCGTGATCGGTAATGATGGGCATATGTTTGTATGGGAAAATCGTCCAGCTAGGAAGCATGCAGCCCAAAGATAAGGTTGACGTCAATCCTGGATCAGATCTTAGCTTCTTTAAATAATGATAACCTCCAGTTATGAATGCACTCCCTTCAATGGTGGATCGAGACCCTTTAATCAATAGATGGCTGCTCAATATGAGATTGCTGTTTATGTGAGAGGAGGGCTAGAGATTAGTAGATCGCTGCTCCTGTTGCTTACCTCTCGCTATATCAGTTTGCTGCCCCTTTAAAAGTCACACTGCTAGTGCGAAAGGAATGCTTCCTCCATGGATTAATCGCGGCCTTCTGTCACAGGAGTGCGACTGTCCACAAGAACATGCCCTCAACAGTTAAGTCGCAGCAACGAGGATGATAAGCTCTGCCCTACGATTGCGCCTTCTTGCAATTAGGAACTGATCCCAGCTCGATGTGTAATCGGGAAACGATTTTGGTGCTGGTCTTTATGTAGGGATGATTTCCAAAAAAAAAAAAACTCGCGCAGTAGTGGCCCGAGAATCGTGATTATATCAATTGGTTAACCATTGTTCAGTATATGAGTGGGTCCCTTTACGTTGGAGTGTACCAATAATATGGCCGATGCCCTTAGCACAGGAACACGTAGCAGTAAAGATAGTAGTCCCAACCACGCGTTTAATGAATGTATGCTGCCCTCAACACAATTGAACAGGTCCTTAATCCACAACGATGTTGTCTCTAGTAAATACGCCCTCTTTAATTAACTTGATTGCTGCCTAAAATATCATCAAAGACCTGTGATATCCGTGTGGTAATCTTTGCCGCAGTTTGGGAAATTGCCATCCGGACTAGGTAAAGATGCTCTGCCCAATAAACGATGAAGTCGCTGTCCAGAACTTGATGGAGATGCCTTTGTGTAAAGATAATGATACTAATTGAAGTCGGACGTTGCTATTAATGCCATATCTTGGTCTCTAGTTCGATCCCAGCGATAGATTCGTGGCACAGGAATCACCTTCTAACTTGCCCAGTAATACAGATCTCTAATTTCAGAAGGTAATTCGACCCTATTTCAAGGAAAACTCTTCAATATTTATACTTATATATAGTAGCAGATAGCAATTTAACAAGGGTAGACAAATCGTTGTGGCGGAAGCAAGATTCAAGGCCCTCCCTCAGTTCACATGATTTCCGTAAAGGGCCACGATTTAGTGAGTTTAAGCCTCTGCTTTCCTCCTGGGCTCCCCGATCTGCTACAAGAGTGATAATGGCTTCTCCTCGCCCATTTCAGTTGTAGGCAACAGTAAATGAAGTGATTAAAACCCTTGATGAAGCATCCTTAAAACCCACAGTTTCTCCCAAAGCAGTTCTGTAATTTCATTAAATAACCATGATCTTGCAAAGATGAATCTCTTTAATCCTTGATTGGATTTCCCCTTGTAAGATCTGAAATAACTCACTGATTTTCCCCTCAGGCTGGCAGGAAAATGGGCTCTGATACCACTGTAATATCCCAAACTGATATTTTTCTTTTTTGTGCTGTACTGTGATTGTCTAGTAGTCTGATGTCTCAATGGAGTATGAAGGTATGAACTAATCTCTGCATGCATGCAGATCTATAACCCAGATAAACTGAAATGCTATAAAATAGGAAGAATCAATGCATGTACATACCAATAGATAGATCGGCCGATGAGCATATGCAATAAACTAAAGAATAATATCCGATGAAGCAATGCTGAATCTGGATGATCCAACCTGATGGCGACTAGGCAGATAGATTTCGCTGCCGAAATACACCAGTTAGCCGAGTGCATGCACTCAACCCCAACTTAGCTCGCTGAGCTCTCCAATTCGAATCCACAAATCAATAATCATATATATCCCTTTCTCACTCACTTTACCTTTCTTTTATAACATTCACCTATCAGACCTAATTAGGTCACTTTATCTTCTAATTCTCAGTTGACTTGCATGTGGTGTTTTTGGAGTGTCTGGAGACTCAATCAGTGCATGCAACATGAAATAATGCTCGGATGTCGTGCATGCAGGTGGCCTTTAGTTCCTGTGGCCCCTATTTATCTACTGGTGATCTAATAACCGTGCTAAAGATCCTTTGAAGGTGCATATGGTATCAATCCTCAGTAAATTCCACTATAGTTAAAAAGGGAACATTACAGTGTGCTGTAGAGGTCTGAAGTTCAGAGAGGTTATGCATGCTGTGGCTTCATTCTGAGACAACTTTCAAGACTTGTTCCTCTTGCACACTGCTGCAGCTCCATCTCCTTGACATATCCGAGATCTTCTTTTTAGTAACCCAAAATATCTTCTATTGTGATCTTGCTGCTATTTGGATGTTTTCGGCTGATCAAATCATCTTTAACTGTGGCTTCCCAAGTTTACATGTAGCTGCTGTTTTTTGTACACCTGTGGGAGTGAAGTAATTTGTAGTATATATATATATCTAAAGTGGAGGATGAATATATGAGCTGTCCAACCTTAACTTCAATTGAGAGACTTCCGACATCTTCAAAATTCAATTGGATATTTTGATGATTGTGTATTCTTCTTCTGCATGCTGCTATAGTCTGTTAGTACCAAAGATGTCTTATGAAAATAGTCTTGATGTATCTTTGGATGCTGGAGATGCTTGTGAATGCCTTATAGTGATTAGACCAACATCTTTCAAAGAAGAATACTGACTTGGACCTTTTACAAAAGCTGCTTCATATGACTTTTTACATGCTTGCTTAGATATTATCCTGATGTCTGGGTAGGGTAACGCCCTCTTTTTCCAGAATTTGAATGACAGCAATATGCCTTTGAGTCTAGGTTGTCAAATCAGAATTCTACTAGCAGAATCTGGGTTTTCTGACTTTGAGAAATGCCTTTTATATGACTGTCTTTCTTGGCTTGATGAAGAATCAGAGTTAGGTCTTTATACAAATTGATGATTACTTTATTTTTCTTAAGACTGCACCTGTACCTAGTACGTTTGGTCCTGTGCTTTGTACTTGGATAATCTTCTGCTGCTGTCTAGAGAAAGATCTCCTTACTTTACTGAATTCAGAACACCATACTTCTTGACTGTAGATCTTTTGTTGTTGCCTTAGTGCATTATGCTGCTTCAATACACTGTCAAAGTGCATGCTTCTTGCTGTACAACATTTCTGAAGTTCAGAGGACCAATACTTCAACTTCCTTTCTTATTGGATGAGTGGAGATGTATATACCATCAATGGTGAGCTAGTCAATCATCACTTCTTTTACCAATCAATGAATACTACCAACAATAAGCAACAATGATTATGATATCAAGGCAAGGACTACCATGACCAATAGGAGACCACTAGGGGGGGCAACTCCAGCATCTCTTCTCATGAAGTTAACAGCTCTCCCTATCATCATGCATTTTTGTCTTCTTCTGCAACTTAAACAAATTCTGTTCTTTAGTTCAGAAAATCAGTTTCATTTTTTCCAGTCACAATGATCATTGATTTAGCTTCTGCTCTTCAGCATGCAAAGATTCTGATCAGTGCACTCTTGCAATTTGACTCATGATGGCTATTTTTGGGCTTCAATATCAGCAACCCAGTTCACAACCATATATTCAAGTTTCATTGCCAATGGACAGAAGATACGATCTGTAATATGACCTGTGGCTACTGAGATTTTTTGCAAAAACAACTTGCAATATACTCCTTCAGTGATCAGCTTGATGTTTGAAATTTTGAATGCCTTGAGCATTGATTGTGGATACTGTGGCTTCATCTGTTGTGGATGCTCAGAGCTACATTTAACTTTTTTCACGATATACCTTGAGAAAAGAATTTCATTGATTTACATTTGAACTTTCTCAAGAGCCGTGTTTTCCTCAGGACTTCTGCAGTTCATTGAATGCTTTCCCAATATAAGTCATACAATCAGATACCAACAACAAGTGTTTCCTGAATACATTCTTTGTCAATCATATCCAAAGCTAGAGAGAGTCATTGGTGCACCTTTATGGATGAATGCATCAACAAACATTTGATAAATTCATAAAAGGTAAGCATGTATCGAGGACAATTTTCCAAACATCACCATGTTGCTTCACTTCATTTGCTAACCATACTCTCCCTATCAACATGCCAATTGTAACCGTGATCCTTGGACCTGTTTCCTTGTTTGGAGTATCGATCATTTACCAATGAGTCCATCCTCCACATCAATGAACTCAAGTTGTGCTAAGGCCTTTGAAAGACCTCAAACTTGGCTTGCCACATGGCAACCATCTTCTTTGCACTGATCAACTTCTCCTAGGTGCAACTGTTCAATCTTCTTCACCCATACTTGTTTCTTGGCACTTGTCTTAGCATTTTCCCCTTCACCATTATTTATCTTCCTTGGTTCATTGGCTCTTCTGACTGATGTGTATGAGGGACTCATCATGGGTTGTCTTCTTGAACTTGCACAGTCTTGGGCTTTATGACCAAAGCCACTGCAACTATAACATCTCATAGTACGACAATGTGACCAACATGATTGCATATCCAGCATCTAACTATGTTGTTGGGACTTTCAACACTTCTTCTTTCATAGAATCTACAATCCATAGCCTTGTGACCAAAATCATTACATGAATAACAATAACCATTAAAACCATCTTCATACCTGAGTGCTTGATTCCATCTTGAAGTTGTTCCTCTTCTGAATTTGCTTTGAGGAGTGGGACCAACTTCTTGACGTCTTTCTGATCTTTTGAAGTCTTCTTTATGTTGTGCAGGTTCTTGTCGAGGAGCTTTGCTTCCATTCTTGGACATTGAAGGGCTTGCTTCAGGAGTCTTAGGAGACCATGTGCCAACCTCAGATTTTCCTCATTCCTTGTTGTAGCCAAGACCGGATTTGTCAAATGGATATCTTTGACAATCCAAGATCTCATCCAAGATAGATGAGCTGTTTTTGAATTGACATAGGCACTTGACTATTCATTTTTCTTCCTGAGTCCAACCACTTCCATTTCAAGATTTTCACAAGTCTTCACTTTTCATCCAACTGGTTCTTCAAAACATCTTCTATCCTTTTGGCTTCCTTGAGTTGAATCTTCAAGTCAACATTAACCTTCCTTGTTTCTTCAAGCTTTTATGAATCTTCACTAGGCTTTCCTTGACTGATCAGTTTGGCGTTTAATCTTCCAATTTCATCTTCTTTGTTTTTTAGCTCATTTTGTAAATATTTGTTCTTGTGTTTCAGTTTCTTGAGCAATACCATTGTCTCATTTTGGTATTTTTCAGAGGATCTAAATTTTTTCTTTTTGAGCCTCAAATTGTATTTGAGATCAATATCCATTAGGGTACATGCAAATGCATGATTGGATTTCAACAAGTCTTTCTTATCATCTTCCATAAGTAGAATTTCAACATTATCACATTCAAAGCTATTATAATCAGAAGAATCCTTACTTTTCACGATGTTTGATGCTTGCATTTCTTGCTTCACATCTTCAGTGGGCTTGACTTCCGTTTCCTTCTCTGTGTCTTGGTTTCTTCTTTGGTACTCACTTTCCAACTTAAACCATAGGTCTTTGGCTGAAGTGTGTTCTCCTACACTCTCTTTGATAGAGCTTGAGAGTCCATCCATCAGAAATTTCAAGGCGATGGTGTTGTCCTTCTTGCCATCTTTTTGTGCAGCTGTCTTGGTTTTCTTGTTGGACGGATTGAATGGATTGATAGCAATCTCCCAGACAACAAACTTCTTCAGATTAGCTTTCATTTTGTTTCTCCATCCAAAATAATTTGTCATATCAAATACTGGAACTTCATCATTTAATAACTCTGCTTGTCCTTCTGATACCAATTGTTAGACACAATGGCACACTGAGAGGGGGGGAGTGAATCAGTGTGGTAGCACTCTTGGAAAATTTCCCTTCTCAAAACTTAGATAGAGTTTATCATTTCACATTAAGCTACATCAACATTCATTAATTTACATGTCATCAACATAAATCATAATAGACACATCACAAGACAAATGTAGTAAACTTTATTTATAATTTTATGTGAAATACAATGAAGACTTCAATCTTCCGATTATATCAGCACCAACTGACTGAAGAGGACCAACTCCTATAACAGGGCCCAGCCTGGTTTCCTTGGCACCAATTAAGAAGTGGTGAGGTATCCAAACCTTAGAAGCAAGACTAGCTTGCAATCACATACTTATCACTATCATCACCCTGCCACTGTCATCATCAATCTACTGTGTAATCTTCACATATGATTCATCACTGTACATCATCATGTCATTGTCATCATCAATCTACTGTGTAATCTTCACATACGATTCATCACTGTGTTTTCAACATGTCACTTCCTACTAAGCATACTCATTGCGTATATGATTCATTATATTACTGCCTACTACACATAATCACTGTGTACATCATTACATCATCATACAGATCATCATACATTCATATATCATCACTGTATATTCTGATATAAACTTGGCATACTCATGTTCAGAGACATAAAGAACTTGAACACTTCTCTGCTGCTGCCTTGGAACTATAGAGCACACAAAAACTTCATCTTGAAAATTATGAACTTCACTTGACTGTGGTTGCCGAAAATTTGAGCTAGGACATTACTGTAGCTATCACAAGTACCGAAATTTGCAGAGGTTAGATAGTCTAAAATTACAGAGGTTGGACAACTGCTGCTCTTCCTTTGATAACCGAAAAATTCCTCAGACTGTAGCTGCCCGAAAATCAGAGCTTTTTGCTCCTGCGGCTCCCTCAGTGGATAACCTGAAAATAAGAGATAGATCCACTTCACCTCGCTGACTATTGCAGCTGTCTCCACTGTGTACCCGAAATTATAGAGCTCAACTCACCTGAATTTCATCAGAGCAGTCTGAAAATCAGAGCTCAAAACCTCAACCGAATTTTTCTTGCCATGAATGAGGGCATTGGCTCCTATTTATACACATTTCCATGATATATTTTTTTTACTGAGCCGACCTGCTATATATATATTTTAATTAAAAATTTGTCCTTAATTTCTAACTGAGCCGACTTCCATCAAATGTTGAATTAATAATTAATTTTGTAATTTGTTTGACTGGGCTGATTTGTTGAAGGAGTTTGGTTGATTTCAAGGCTTCTTCTTAACCATCTTGCAAGTTGTTTTTGGTGCCAATCCATGTCATCGCAGCTGATATATTAAGGGCCATTAGCTTCAGAACAAGGGCAAGCAGTTTCATACCATGTCAAGGGCTCCAAGAGCTAACAAACTCACACATGTTATGACCGAGTGGAATCCGCTTCAATCTCCATCAAGGGCTTCAACAAGAACTCCATCATTATGCAATAATAATCATCAAGTCCTCATGGTCCAACACTTCATAGCATCTTCAACAAATGACCACTGAAAGGGTCATTTGTTCCTCCTAGTGCTCCAAGGTACACACCAACTGTAAATTTGCTCCAATGCCCAACCTACCATGTCTTCCTTGCCATGTCATCAACCTTTATATTCCTTTGTCATTAATGGTTTGGCTACAATTGATCCAATAGTAAGTTGGGTCCCTATGAACCCATTCCCTCGTCTTTCTCCATGTCCTCCTACTAAGCTTAAGGGGCGATGTTGAAATGTGAATAACATCACATTGTAATCACTGTTATTGTGTATTAGTGTGTTTGTGGGGTTGGGCTTAAAGTTGGCCTAGTCAACACTAATTTATTATATTTCTAGGTGCTTAAGATCAACTTAGTCATTATATGGGCCCATAACCCCTCTTGGGGAGAGCACCCTACTTTGAGTTGTGTATAAATACACATTTAAGTTTCATTTGTAAGATTCATCTGTGAACTATTGCTCTCTCTAAAAATATTTAAGCCTACAAGCACCACATACATTTTCAAACTCTTGTTGTTGGTGTGATCTTTGTGCCTAGTTCCTTAGTGTGTTTGTGCACTTTTTCTCTAGTGCTCCTATGGATCAGCTCTAGCACTACTATTTAGTGTTATCGTCACTATTATTGTTAGGTTTTTCTAGAGAAACATTGCTATTTTCTCCAATTATTGCAAGTTTTAGGGTTTGCTGATAGGTCCATTTGATCCTTCTCTCTCTCTAATGGATCTCAAATATTGCTATTTTCTCCAATTATTGCGAGTTTTAGGGTTTGCTGATGGGTCCATTTAATCCTTCTCTCTCTCTAATGGATCTCAATAAGGAGTTTAGCGTTCACATATGCAATTTTGGACAAAATCAAGGCACTATTATAAATACAACAAAACTTGTAAGGTGACTTAGGACCTCTTACTTTGTTATTGACATGTGGGTTAGAGCATGATAGATTGAAACATTGTTGAGGACATGCTTTTGGGAAATATTTCTGGAAACAATAGTGAAAAAAAATCTCTTTACGCTTTTGGTTAGTAAGTTGGATAACCTATTGCTAAAGTTGTTATAATCAATGTCCAATTCCAAAGGAAGTTTGATACGAACAAAGTTTGTTGACACATAAATTATCCAAAATATCTGGAATATAAAATAATCCATAACAATATATTGAGTAAATGTATATGAATGAATGCGATGATAGATTACAACTGAGGGCCCTTAAATATATCTAGATGGATTGCCCTTTCATTAATAATCATGTCTTTTCTCTAAGACACATCTTTTCATTATGTCTCTTCATTAATTAATTATTATTTTTATTATTGATGTTATCTTATGTATATTCATGTCATTTATGTTCGTAACATTGCCTTTTTGTTTAGAAATGCTTTGTCCTCAAAGCATATTGATGAAAAGGCTTTATGTCTTTACTTTTGCTTGTAATGTCATCGCATCATTCTATGTTCCGTCATAGTTGATGGTACAAGATGATATGAACCTCTAAGTGCTGAGCAAAATTTTTGAACCGTAAAAGGATCAGACCATCCTAATTCATTTCTTTGCAAAACGTTGCACTTCCACGATGAAATGTTATCATGAGACTTAATTGTGCTGGTATCAATATTTTTCGGATGATAATTTAGTTGTTTTCGACCTAATGGATAATGATGCTTTGATTGTTTAAGATATCTGCTTTTATGATTTGGATGTCGATAAGGAGTTCTTATAACAATATTTTCCTTTATCATGCTTGTAGTGTTTTCTTGGTTTAATTTTGGTATATGATTTTCTTCATGCATTGATGTTGTTTGGTTAATTGATGAAGTTTTATTAGTACGTATACTTGGAGTTCCCGTTGTTTGTACTCCAACATCCCTATATGTCTATTCTTCAATTGGATTGGCATCTTCTTGAGCTGTGATGTGTATTGGATCTGTATTTGTTCCTTTTTCCACAACTTGGATTTTTACTATTGAGGACTTTGATGCCTCCTAGATTTGCTCTAACTTGTTTTCCAACAACCTCTTATCATTCTTAAACTTTTGAATTTGCATCAGTAGGTTTTGATAATGATTTTTTAGACGTGAATTTTCTTTATTATTTGATTTGTTGATATCTTTAATGTCTGGATTTTCAAGTTCCTCTTCTTTCAATTTTTTGATTTGTTTTAGTAGCCCTTGATTAAGGTTTTTCAAATGAGAATTTTCTTCATTTTTTTTTCTGATAGGTTCTTCTCAAGATCTTGATTCTCTTGTTCCAACTTTTGAACGCATTGTTTTCTATCTTTTGACTAATTGATCTGTGTAAGTAGTTTTTGATTGTGGTCTTTTAAGCGAGAAATTTCTTCATTTTTATCCGTGATAACTTTGTCAAATTCTTTTTGCATTTTTTGTACTGTTTGACTATCTTCAAGGATAATTTTTGAGATATTTTGAAGGTCTTTTGATGTTATTGGATCTGACTCCAGTGTAGAGTTTTGTAATGTTATCTTTTTCTTTTTTAATGAAAATGTCAAAAACTTCTTCTTCATGTTTAAAAGGAATGTGCCTAGTACTTCCATCTAGGGTGCACCCAAAAATATGTCATCATCATTGTTCCACAAAGATTTAACAATGAATTGCGAGACGCTAGTATAATCTCCAATGTTCAATCATAAATTGCTTATGCTATATTGTTTTTTGTTCCACAAATCTAGTTTTTCAATTATATTTGAGTCGAGAATGTTCGGGTACATAGGGTTCTACCAAAGGACCGAACACCAAGAGCAACCACTTCACACAAACAGATCACAGATCAACACACCGATGTTTCGATGTGGTTTAAACCCTCTTGAGGGAAACACTCCACGGCCTCGGCCAAATAGCTTCTATGGGACAATTTATTATGCAAAGAAAGAAAGTTACAAATGAGCTTCTCATAATCGATCAACTAAACAATGACCCTCTATGCTCTTTAAATAGAGATCATGGACCAATCGGGTGTTAAGCCACGGATTAAGGTTAGGTATAATCTAAGAGAAGTTGAGCCGTCGGATCACTCTATGTCGGGAACATATCGTGACCGTCGGATTAAGTATTTACAAATGCATACTAATGCATACTAAAGAAACACACTATCCCTAACGGATATATTACACAAGTTGATCTTAACTAACTCCTAAGTGTCTAAATATCCTAACATCCCCCCTTAAGAACAACTTGGGATAGGATTGAAGGATTTACAAAAGTGATACTATTAGGAAAAGGAAGGAGGCATTAGAGCCTATCCCCCCTTAATGACAAATTCCTGAACTCCTAACATAGATCGAAGTTTAGAAAACTTCGCTTCTGTAAGAGACTTGGTGAAGATGTCTGCAACTTGATCATCTGTAGGGCAAAAGAGCACTTCAAGAACATGATCATGAACAAGATTTCTGATGAAGTGCATATGTAGCTCAATGTGTTTGCTGCGTTGATGTAGAATTGGATCTTTGGCAAGCTTGATGGCACTTTGATTGTCACACCAAAGTGGAGTAGGCTGCTGTTGCTTGAATCCAAACTCTGAAAGGATCTGTCGAAGCCGTAAATCTTCCTGACTGGCATTAACTGCGGCTCGATATTCTGCTTCTGCCGAAGAAAGAGCAAGAGCTTGTTGTTTCTTACAAGCCCAAGTGATAGGTCCAGATCCCAGACTGAAAACATAACCTGTAGTAGACTTTCGATCATTAGGATCGCCGACCCAATCTGAATCAGTGAAACCAACCAACAAAGGTTTCCCCCCTGTACTGTAATGAATCCCAAACTGAACTGTACCTCAAATATATCGAAGTATTCTTTTAGCTGCTTTCGAGTGACTTTCATGAGGTGTCTGCATATAACGGACAACACGACCAACGACAAAGGAAAGGTCAGGACGGGAATGAGTCAAGTATAAGAGACTACCAACAAGCTGACGATACAAGGTGGCATCGACTTCAGGTGAAGTACAAGTGGCAGAAAGTTTGACTCCAGATTGGAAGAGAGAAGGGGCTGGTGTACAATCTTCCATGTGAAAGCGACGAAGAAGGTCACAAGCATACTTAGACTAAGAAATAAAGATTCCTTCTTTGGTTTGCAGGACTTGGAGACCAAGAAAATAATGCAAATGTTCTAAGTCTGACATTTCAAAATTTTGTTTAAGACTGGATTTCACGTGGGTTATAAGCTTAGGGTCACTACCAGTAAGAATAAGGTCATCAACATATAGAACAAGCATGATGAGATGATTTCCTACTTTCTTGGTATAGACATTGGGGTCAGAATGGCATCTAGAAAAACCAGTGTCAAGGAGAAAGTTATCCATTTTGGCATACCAAGCTCTAGGAGCTTGCTTAAGGCCATATAAGGATTTCTTAAGGCGGCAGACAAAGCTAGAGTTATTCTGAACATATCCAGGAGGTTGTTCCATGTAAATTTCCTCCTGTAAATCACCATGTAAGAAGGTAGACTTGACATCCATTTGATGGACTTCCCAATTATGTAAGGCTGCAAGGGAAAGAATAAGGTGGATGGAGTTCATTTTTGCGACGAGAGCAAAGGTTTCATTGTAGTCAATCCCTTCAACTTGGGAAAAACCTTTGGCAACTAACCTTGCCTTAAGTCTTTCAACACTTCCATCTAATGCATACTTAGTTTTGTAGACCCATTCACATCTGACAAGTTTTCTTCCTTTTGGAAGAGGTACAAGATCCCAAGTATCGTTCGCCATTAAGGAACGATATTCTTCATCCATGGCTGCATCCCAATCTGGATTCCCTGAAGCTTCTGCAAAAGTTTCTGGATCATGATTCTCGGAAACTTGAGCCAAAAGAGAAGAGGCTCGCTGAAATTGAGAACGTGTTCGACGTTGATCTCTAGGATCACCGGCAAGATCACCAGCTGCTTCACATGTTGAACGGACCCATTGAGGAAACACTTGTGCTGGTGCAACTGGAGGAACATGAGCAGGCGGAGGTGGATTTTCATCCTCACTGTCATCATCAGAAACTGGAGTTGGAAACCTGTCAAGGAAGGTGGAAGAAGAAGAAGAAGAAGGCACAAACGCTGAATCAGGCTCGCAGGCCAAAGATGGCACAATCGCCGAGTTAGGCTCGCAGGCCAAGAGATTTTCATCAAATTTAACATCTCTTCTAATGATTATATCGTGAGAATGTGGTTGAAGAAGTCTATAACCTTTTACATCTTCAGAATATCCAACAAATATGCACTTTTCACTTTTAGGCTGTAATGCTTTCCATTTTTCATCCGGAATGTGAGCCCATGCTTCACTACCAAATACACGGAAGTGACTTACATCAGGTTTAGTTTTACTCCATGCTTCTTCCGGTGTTATACCTTGTAATGCTTTAGTGGGGGTGCGATTAACTATGTAATTTGCACAATTAATGGCTTCAACCCAAAATTGAAGACTTAGTCCCTTAGATTGGATCATACAATTAGCCATTTCTTTTAAAGAGCAATTCTTCCGCTCAACTACACCATTTTGTTGTGGTGTATATGGAACAGTGTGTTGTTGTTGGATGCCTTGTTCAGTGCAGAAAGTAGTGAACTTTTTGTTAACATATTCTCCTCCATTGTCAGATCTTAACTTAATAATTTGATGACCAGATTGTTTTTCAACAAGGGTCTTGTAGGCCAAGAACATGTTAAATACTTCGCTCTTAAGTTTTAGGAAATAAACCCAAGTGCGTCTGGTGTAATCATCAATGAAAGTTAAGAAATATTTGAAACCAGAAAAGGAAGCAGATGGAAGAGGACCACACAAGTCACTATGCACAAGCTCCAAGGGAACCGAGGCGTGCCAAGAGGCACGTTTGTCAAAACTGTTTCGATGATGTTTTTCGAGTACACAACCGGAACAAACACCATCCCTGCAAGATACCATCGGAAGACTTGTCACCATATTGTCTTTACATAGTTGTTGCAATGAGCGACAATTTAAGTGACCAAATCGCTCATGCCGAAGTTTGCTCAAGTTATCACTATGAGCAACAAAAACTGAAGGGAAAGGTGATGACCCAAAGTTGTTAAACTTGTACAACTTGGTAATATCATCAACAATTCCGGTAGCTAGGACCTGTTGAGGTTTTTTAAAATCCTTGATTACAACTTGGTGAGGTGTAAAGGTCACAGTTTTACCTTCACCAGAATGAGTGATCTAATAGACTGATAACAAATTGCAGGAAATTCTTGGAACACATAGTACATCACTAAAATGACCATTATCTACTGGAACTGTTCCAGCTCCTACAACACTTAGAGATCTATCATCACCAACAAATATTTGTTTGGTGTTACATTCATGCATAGTAGAAAAGATGGCTTGATCCTTAGCCATATGATAAGATGCTCCAAAATCAATGAGCCATTCATTTGAAGTAGAATAAGAAGATGCATTATAAGAATAACCAGAAGCACAATGTGCATGTCCATGAGAGGCAGATTCTGAAGGCGAATCTAGGCTAATGTGGTGCTTCTTCATTGTTGTTTCCAAGGCTGCCATTTTCTTGAAACACTTAGATTCATTATGATTATCTTTCCCGCAATAGTTGCAATGACGCTCAGTCTTCTTGCCTTTTGGCTTGGATCCTTTGTCATTTTTTAAAGAAGGAGCTGATTGAGAGGGTTTTGGACACACCCTTGTTTGATTTATTATTGCGAAAATTTTGTTTCTTGGGAGGCTTGGACTTTTCTTTCTGTTGGGACAATAAGGCTTTCCCAGATGTATCTGCATTGTTGATTATTCCAAGATGAATGAGTTTATCTTGCTCTCTAATCAAGGAATCACAAAAAGATTCAAGACTAGGGTCTTGATAGCTAGCTGCATTCAAGGATTCTTTCATGGAGTAAAATGTAGATACAAAAACAGAATATGCAGGTCCAAGTTTGGAAAAAATATGATAAATGCATTGTTTGTCTTCCCTCTTAATCTTACATTCTGCACATAAGAGTTTAAGAGTTTTGTACTTAGATAAATAATGTTGAATGCATAAAAAGTCACTTGGATTTAAAGAAATCAACTCATTTTCGAGTTGGTGACTTCGAATTTCATTGTGTTTACCAAACACAGATTCCAACTTGTCCCAAGCAGCATCAAATTCATCAATTCCAGATATGTGAAATCGCAAATCAGTAGAGATTGACATCCCAATCAATCCACGAGTTTCGTTACATCTATTTGCCCATTTTATTTTCTTATCATCATCAGTGGGTTCTGTTTCTTTCCTTGAGGTAATTCTGAAAAGTCCCCTACTTCGTAGAACATCCTCCATACGAGATTTCTATGAGAAATAGTTGGAATTGTTAAGTAGAATATCACAAGGGGAGGCCATATTTGTAAATTAATGGCTGTAAAAGCAGAAAACAATAGTCTGGATGTGAAGAGCTCGAAAAAATAGGTGGTTTAAAAAAAACGGCACTGAAAACTGACTCTGTATGATGAAGTTATGCTTGAACAAAGAAACTGTTGAAGATGTCCCCAATAGTGACGTGGTAGCTAGAGAATGTCCAGCAAAAAAAAAGAACCCCCCTCTTCCCAAGATGAACCTTTTGACAATCACTTTACAAGAAAGTTGCTTTAAGTGAACCACTTTTGTAAAATAAGTGATTTCACTTTTACAATGATATTACTTTTAAATAGTGCAACAATAAAAAAGAACTTAAGTGACTCACTTGTATTTTTATTTTTTATTATTTCAGTGAGATGCACTTTTACAATAAAGTAACTTGAAAATAGAAATTGCATACACTTTTTCTTTTAAAAGTAACTTTCTAAGACTTGAACTCAAGACCTAATAAGGAATAAAGCAACTTTGAACCAAGTGAGCTAGATTCAAATGTATATAAAATATGGGAATGAGAAAGGGTTTTTTTTTTACTCCTTGCTCGGTTTGCGTGCTTACCCTTTTTCCTACAAAACACACCACAAATCGAAACAAAAAAACTTTTCCACACTTCTGGAGTTAGATCTCGTTAGCTTGCCCGGAAAGTCTACGTTTTCTCTCTGTTTTTGATTTGCCGAGATCGCGCAAGGTGCACGGAAAAGAGCATACACAGCCGAGAAAAACCCTTTCCCTTTCTGTTTCTTATTTGCCGAGATCGCTCAAGGTGCACGGCAAAGAGCATACGCAGACGGGAAAGCAACAATCCGAACCCAAAAAAAAATCTAACAGTAAAAAATGATAAAATATGAGATTTTTTTCTTTTAAAAACAGAAAATAAAAAAATGCGTCACTGTAACATTATATCTTCAGATTTGATGAAATACGCGTTTCTGGAGCAACCGGGAACCGTTTTCGATCAAACGAAAACTATTTTTCAATGGAAACGACGCTCCGGACGCAATGGAACACCTCCCACAGCCCAAAAATGCATAGAAATACTAGAACCAAAAACCCTTTCGAGTTTTGGCAACAACAGTTTAAGATCTAGATCATAACCGGAAGCGGCTCTTCATACAAGCTCTGATACCATGTTCGGGTACACAGGGTACTACCAAAGGACCGAACACCAAGAGCAACCACTTCACACAAACAAATCACAGATCAACACACCGATATTTTGACGTGGTTTAAACCCTCTTGAGGGAAACACTCCACGGCCTCGGCCAAATAGCTTCTACGGGACAATTTATTATGCAAAGGAAGAAAGTTACAAATGAGATTTTCATAATTGATCAACTAAACAATGACCCTCCATGCTCTTTAAATAGAGATCATGGACCAATCGGGTGTTAAGCCACGGATCAAGGTTAGGTATGATCTAAGAGAAGTTGAGCCGTCGGATCACTCTATGTCGGGAACATATTGTGACCGTCGGATTAAGTATTTACAAATGCATACTAAAGAAACACACTATCCCTAACGGATATATTACACAAGTTGATCTTAACTAACTCCTAAGTGTCTAAATATCCTAACAGGGAATCGCTAATTGGTTAGCGAATTCAGTACTAATATAATTATTACGTCTGGTGGGAGAGATGGAGATATTGATATCTTTTCCTCCAAGTGTCCCTTTGACTCTAAATAGCACTGAAGCAGGAGCTCTTGAAGTTTTAGGGAACCTTCCTTTCTCTTTATTAAAATCCATTTTGTTTTCTTCGAAATATTTTGTCAAAGAATCTGATTACAAAACTTATATCTCCCTTTGATACTTAAGACTTTGCCACTTTTTATAATATACTCATTTTTCTTCTTTACTTCTTCAATTAATTAAGTTTATAGAAACTTTAAATACTCTTTAATAAACCCCCTTTGTTTTTGAGATACCTTATTATAATCAAAAGACGAACTTTAATAACGTTTCACTTTGACTTGTACACTTATATGTTATGACCCCTTTAATAAAATTTAATAACTCTCCAAAAACCTTTGAATAATTGATTTATTGATCTAAATTTTTACTTAGGATATCCGTTACAATTACAGGGAGTCACATTAGTTGGTAGAATTGGAGGCGTCGTCTTCAAAGCTTAGGTCGCACCCTTTTGTTTTTTCTTCCAAATCAATATACTCAATAATTATTTTTGACAATGTCTTTATTGGACACTCATAATCCTTATGCACGAGTTGCAAACATCTGCAACGATCTCAATTTCCTTGCCATGGAAGCTTACACTATACCTGGGCATGACCTTACTGCAACGATCTCGATTTCTTTGCCATGGATGCTTACAATATTATATTCGCAAGATGGATGTATGGATGGTTATCCTTGCGATTGTCGATAAGTCCTCTTGAATGGTTGTGATGGTGGACGAGATGCACTATGCGGTTTTACAAAAATATGTGCTACATTCTTCCCTATCTGCCACATTCTGCCACATTTTACAAGAACGAATTTCCTAGTGTGTCCATGAATTCCTATGAATTAGGTTGACTTTGCCAGTAGAAACGAATGTCACTGTGATCTGATGGATGTATTTTGTGTTGGGTAACTGTTGCCCTTGTGCTCTTGTGCCCAAGACACCTCTTGTCTGAATTCTAGTTTTGCCCTTTGTTTTCCTTATGTTTGTGCTCTCAAATAAATAACTCTTTGACACTTGTGGTAGCTTTGACTTTTCCCTTGACAATTTTCCTTTTTGATTTTGGGTTATCTTCAAACTTGTAGCAACAAACTACTTTTGTTTTTTTCCTTTTCTTTTCTTTGGCCAAGGGCCAGTTCAGAGAACCTCTGAAAATTTATGTGGATGGGTTGGTCAATTAGCCTGTTTCAAAGAAACCTTGAATTGTGGCTGAAATCCAGATCAACAGAAAGCTCTGATATTAAATGAGACAAATAAAGTTTGTTCACACAAATTATCCAAAATATCTAGAATATAAAGTAATCCATATTAATATATTGAGTAAATGTATATGAATGAATAAGATGATAGATTACAACTAATGGGCCTTAAATATATCTAGACGGGGTTCCCTTTCATTAATAGTCATGTCTTCTCTATAAGACACATCTTTTCATTATGTCTCTTCATTAATTAATTATTATTTTTATTATTTATTATTTATATTATCTTATGTATATTCATGTTATTTATGTTCATAACAAAGTTGTAGGAGAGGATGTAACATGATTGAGCATACCATCATAGGATTGTGCAATCAGTGGTAATACATCTTGATATGTGTTCTGTTACCACCTAGTGTGCACAGGATTATCAACAAATAGAAGACATGAGTCAGCTAGGGACCTTTCAGTTCCTCATCCAAATCAGGTAGTCATCTGCCCAGTTGTATTTTGCACTTCCTTTGTCACGGTCAAAGAAGGTTGTTTGTAAAATTTTGTCATGCATTACATGTGTAAAAGGGCTAGCCCGAGTGAGTCATTTGTAATTTTGTATTATGGCTACTTTGGAGTGTTTTTTTCACCTAGATGAACTTAGATCCTAGTGATCAGAGTTTATCCTAGTTTTTTCATTCACACCTGCAAATCCAAAGTATGTTATAATATAGGTGCCGTAGGTTGGTGTCTAAGTCCTTAGGGTATTATGTCAAAGTTTGAGTCAGTTACCATGTCCCTAGCAAAATGCATGGCCTTTTAAGTTCTTTGGGGGGGTAAAAATGTCTGAAACTATGTAAAATGAGGTTAAATGGGGTCAAATATTAAAAAGGGAATATTCCTAGCACCTCCCCCTCAAAAAAGTTGCATGCTTGTGATTTCCCTCATATCGGGGAGTAAGGTGGTGCCCTCACCTGCTTGTTGAGTTAACTCTAGAGATGTGGTGCATGTTCCTTGTTCAATATCAGTTCCTCCTCCACAAGGTAGCGCATTCCTCTTAGAATGTATTCTCCTCCCATGTGGCACATTCACTCCTTGCATGGCATTGGGATCTCCTCCAAGATGTGGTGCACTCCCATGGCATGCATGATAGCTCCCTCATGTGGCGCCTTCTCCTTGCATGACCTTGGGATCTCCTCCATTAGGTAGTGCATTCTCCTCTCATGCATGGAGAAGTTCCCTATGTTGCATTTTCCTATTTAAAGAGGCTCTCCCTCTCTCATTGGTGCTGGTTATTATTTGGAGAAAGAGTTCTAGTATTGTGTATCTCTCATTTGTGAATAATGATTAATAAAGAAAGACTTTGGAGCTCAAGAAGGAGTTGTGCATATTGTGTGGATGTTTATGTCTTACATGCTATTTAATTGAGGTAACCTGTATTGTTGATTAATAGCTAGCTTCTATCTGCTTCTCTATTTAGGCCTTGGAAGGGGTATTGTTACCCTGTAGGATAGATCTATTGTTTACATTAGATTTATTTGCAGCTTGTAGGAGAGATCTTTATGAGAAGCATATTTTCAGTTGCATCTATGCTTGTATTAACTCTCTCTTTCAGGTTTCACTGATAGAGGCATTTGGAGGGATCCTTTATCTCTTTCTAGTTATTCATTTGCATTTACAGGTCCTCATCTGATAAGCAGATCGTGGTTATCCTTGCGCAAGCCCCTTTTCTTGTGCACTAATCCGTTAGTACAGTTTTGAAAGCACTCCATCGTTCTTAGCTTGAACAAGCACTCCTCTACAAACTCTCTTGTAACCTTCCTTTTATTCTACTCAAATCAAATCTCAGTTTTGAATGCATGTATAGCTAGATCTTCTATTATCAAAGATATATCTATCCTAGATCTATTTTATTCATGCATGCTATATTAGATCTAATCAAAGCTTTAAAGTACATTATTCAAGTAGATCTAGTTAGTACTAGTCGTTTTTAAGTGGCATAGTCAACCTTGACTAATTGTCCTGTTGTCACCGAACTTGTAGTTGCCCCTAAAGGTGGATCCGTGAGGATGGTAGAGGGGATGGGCAACCAAAGAGGTGAAACCAAGATAGCCTCGACTCCCAATAGATGGTTGTCACGCCAATCGAGGCAATCTTCACTTGATGTTATCTTAGCCCAAGACAACAATGGAGGAGATCCAGATCTACTCCCGATAGGAGAGATCAAACCAAGACACCAGATCAAATCAGATAGGGGTGAGGTACGTAAGGTGTATGGTGAAGTAAACCCTAGATCTATGGATGAAGTCATAAGGTGAGTAATGGATTGGATCAAGAGGCTTAAGCAAGGTAAATTTGATCCAACTTGGTTATGCAAGTGACTTATGAGATTAGACACTAGATCCAGAATGAAGGTACTAGTCAATGATGAGAAAATCCACTGCCTTGGGAATCGTGTCCAATGCAGGGTAATTAGGGATAGGATTGGGGCTAACCAGTACCAAAGATGGACTTGTTTGATAGGTATGACAGTAACAATACACCCAAGTCTCATAAAGAAGATCAAAACACTGAAAAATTGGCCAAGTCAGGAAAGTCTTGAGGGTTGGGAGAAGCTCAGTGCCTAGGAAAATGGGCCAATGGAGTCCCCAACGGTGACGCCCTTGAGAACCCATTTTGGGATTTGCCCAATCTATAATACCCAGAAAGGATTTGCCAATTGATAAAGGGATTTGATCTGTAGAATTTTTAGTAGATTTTAACTTAGGGTTTTAACAGTAAAATGGAGATGCCAATGGATTGGAACCAAGAAAAGAAGAACAAACCTGTGGATCTTACCTGGATAACCTTGTAGATGCCTTGATGATGATGATCTATGCAAGCCCGATCAATTTGAGAAGATTTGGAGTAGTTTTCTATGAAGTCGATTTGCCCAAGGAAGCCAATGCGCCCTCTCTCCTGCACAACAAACGTCAACAATATCAGATTTGATGCATCAAGAGAAAAAGACTAATGTTGCAAGAGAAATAACAAGAAGATAGCATAGATCACAATGATACTAATGATAACCCCTTGATATAAGTGAATACCAAGCCAAGCGAGTTGAGGAAGCCCTACAAAAACGCCCAAGTTGAAGTTGCTCTCCTGTAAACAAGACAAAGTTTCCACAAAAGATAGATCTTACCACAAATACCCAAATGCTAGGATGCAATAGACTTTCCAATCACCATCTAAAACACCAGATGCAAAGGAGACCCAAGAATTTTCACAAGAAGTTTTTCTATTATCAAGATTCCAAGAGCCAAAGACCCTTTACAATGAGAAGCTCTCTCCTTTAAATAGGATGGGGAGATACCAAAACCCTAACCACCTTTTGAATGGATGGCCAAGATTAAAAGATCAAAGTGATCTAATCAATGGTTGAGATGAGCTCAACATAAAGTACATGGATCAATATAACAATACAATACATCATTGGACCAAATCGCCCTAGGAGAGGGGGTCCCACCAAATGTCAATGATAAAACATAAGAAATAGCTCATGGTGGGTCTAGGGGGTCATGACTTGCCTCCCTAGTGTGTCCCCATGGCACAATAACATCAAAATACTGAACTAGACACCAAATCGTGCCTCTGTGGGAAAGTCGTGAGCCTTAGGAGGCTCCCGAAAATCATAAAAAGTGCCGGAGAGATGGGTTTGGGTCCCACTGGAAGTTGAAACTGCTGGAGAAGGTGTGGAAGACATCACACTCATCATCAAAACTCATCCCATGCAAATCCCTTGCCACAGTAGCCCAAATCGAATCCTTCAGTAGCCATTTTCACCATTTTTAATCTGCCTCAGGAAATGTGAACCTGCCCAAGCTGCTTCCTGGAGTGCCTGCGCTGTCAAGGTGAGCCCTCTAGGCTCTCTATGAGGGGGGTAATATGGTAATAACAAGTGGTTGGACCACCCCGTCCATGCACAGCACCCTAGGCAAACCAGTCAAATCCAACCTCTGCTCTGACAGGCCCTCTGACAAGCCAAAACTGCACTAGGATAGGCAACTAAGGTCAGTCATCACTGCAACTGCCCGGAATTGAAAATAGACTGTCTCATTGGACTTAGAGAGCCCAAATCCATCTAAGGTGTGTACTCATACACCATATGTATCTCTGCATGATCCTATAAAATATCCAACATGCCCAGACAGATAAATAATAATAATCTGTAAAAGTGCTGAGAAGCACAAATCATCATCATAAACCTGTAACCACTGCATAGAATCATTTGGTGACCTGTAATAGACAATATAATAATTATCTGCATCATCTGAGGTCTATCCACCTCATGTCCTGTGGTTGACTTTGGTCAAACTAAGTTTGACCAAGTCAACATGACCAATAATATGACTCAGGCTATCATCAAACTGCTGCAAGTGCCAAAGGTTAAAGCATGCTCTACAATTCATTCAAGTAACAATTATAACAAGAAGTAATCATTTCACTGGCGATCTATCAACAAATATATAACGCTTTTAATTATTATTATGACTCAGACTAGACTTTCAAGACCATACTCACTTCATAGTTGTGATCAATTTGCTAATGAAGGGTGAAGGCTAAGAATTAAAAGGCTAGGCTAAAGGGTGACTATTAACTTGACATTATGATACTTTGGATATGGAAAGGGGATACACACTCTAGCATATACTGGACAAGCAATAACACGGGGGATGGCAGTGTCTCACAAATGGGTAAGTTGTTTAAAGAGTGCTTATTCAACTTAGGCATCATGTCTACTTTTAAGATGATCCAAGTTCATTAGGATCCATTCATTTCACTTTATGGCCTTTTTGGCCTACATAACCCTGTTATTTTTTCATCATTTAATTCAATATGATCTAGGATCTTAACTGAGAGAACAACATGTATAGCATATCAAACATAAGAGACAATAGACAAGAGACACAAAGCATTTCACCGGGGAAAACCAAGAAGGTGAAAAACGCCGCAACTTCCTCAGAGATAAAATAAGCACCAATACAAGGATCACAAAGATGAATCCCCAAAAGATAAATGTCTGCAGCAGCTACTCCTTCTCCACTTGTGTGCACTCCTCCTCTCTCTCAGTAATGCGAAGTGAGTGAATGAGAGAATGTGTCAAATGAGAGAGTCACACTCTCTATTTATACTTTTACTTTCACTTGACCTTTACTCAACTAGGTCGGCCCCAACTTAACCACTTAACATAATGTTGACTGGGTGACCCCTCTAGGGTGGTTTAATAACCCTTTGACCCACATGACTCATATAGGGCCGACCCCATCAAGGTGGTCTAATAATCCATGAAGTATAAGTTACGACACTTACAATATAACTTGTGACACTTGCAAGTTTAATTGACGACACTTCCAATTGGAGGAATAATACATCTCCATTGGGGATACGATAAAGTACAAATACAATATACCAGTGAATATCTTCCGAAGTTACAAATACATCAACACTCCCTCTTAACTAGGAAGGTACTCTATTGACACAAGTCATCAATTCTGGAGATGGATCATCATCACGGGATCACGAAGCATCATCGTCACTGCTGTTGTACTCGTCATCTCGGTCACTAGGCTATCTCTCAATTCTTCTCGTCATGGGAAGTTCTATAGAGCCAGCCCTTTTTCATGCTGGTTGTAGGCCTGGCCTCCTGTAGGTCTTCATCATCTCTGCGAGATGGCCATCCTGTGGATCCCAGGACTGATTATGTGCGTCAACAAAACCTCGAAAGAGCATACCAGGACTTTTACGAGCACACAGCTCAACCTATCGAATCTCCCAGGGAGCTATTACATGTGACCACCACAAAACCTTAAAAGAGTGTCCCAGGAACGTTTATGTGCATAGCACGACCGACAAGAACTCTAAAGAGCATCCGAGGCCTTTTACGTGACTAGCACAACTTGTCCGGATCTCCAGGACTGATTACATGTGATCTCCACAAAACCTTAAAAGAATGTCTTGTCCAGCAAGATCTCTAAAGAGCATCCGAGGCCTTTTACGTGACTAGCACAACTTGTCCGAATCTCCAGGACGTATTACATGTGGTTGCCACAAAACCTTAAAAGAGTGTCTTGCCCAGCAAGATCTCTAAAGAGCATTCGAGGCCTTTTATGTGACTAGCACAACCTGTCCGAATCTCCAAGACGTATTACATGTGGTCTAGCAAAACCTTAAAAGAGTGTCTTGCCCAACAAGATCTCTAAAGAGCATCCAAGACCATTTATGTGACTAGCACAACCTGTCCGGATCTCCAGGACGTATTACATGCTACCCTTGCACAACCTGTCCACGGCCACAAAGTACCATCCTGATACTCAAGATCAACCTGATCATCCTGGCACAAAGCATCATCCTGATGCTCATGGTCATACTGATCATCATCATACAGTACATCATCCTGATGCACATCATCATCGCATGATCATCCTGATCATCGTCGCAACATCGCATGATCATCCTGATCATCGTCACATCATCCTCCTGATGCATGTCATCATCGCATGATCATCCTGATCATCGTCACAACATCGTCCTGATGCATATCATCTATAGCATCGTCCTGATGCTCATCACACATGATTGTCCTCTTCAGATTATCTCATCGTCCACGGAGCATAGCCCAGATGCACATCATACAGCACTTACACCACCGACATGGGAGAACACATCTACCACCATTCGGGGAAGGCTCCAGCCCTTACTTTTTCACCATGGGAGAACACATCTACCACCATGTGAAAAATGGCTTCAGCCCTTACATCTACACCATGGGAGAACACATCTACCACCATGTGAGAATGGCTCCAGCCCTTACATCTGCACCATGGGAGAACACATCTACCACCATGTGAGAATGGCTCAGCAATTACATCACGACCATGGGAGAACACATCTACAATCATGTCAGAAAAGCCCATGTGCATCTGCGTCTTCTGGACTTATCACTTCCCCTTGGAAAGAACCTCGATCTGAAGTACACCAAGCCTCTTTCTGAAGTACTCGAACTTCACTCTGGCTAGTGGTTTAGTCAACACATCTGCAACCTGCTCATCCGTCGCAACATACAGGAGCTTCACTGCTCCTCTCTGCACCATATCCCTGATATAGTGATATTTGATCTCGATGTGCTTCGACCTGTCATGGAACATCGGGTTCTCAGACAACTTCACACAACTCTGGTTGTCACTGAAGATACAGGTAGCATCCAACAGGAAATCAAATAACTCAGACAGTAGCTTCCTAAGCCATACTGCCTCACAACTGGCCGAACAAGCTGTGACATACTCTGCTTCGGCTGTAGTCAGTGCTACGCAGGACTACTTCCTGCTAAACCAAGAGATCACACCTGATCCCATACTGAAGAAGCACCTCGAAGTGCTCTTCCTATCTGCAGCACTGCCTGCCCAATCTGAATCAACATAAACCTCCAGGTTAACCTTTTGATTCGCATCATACTTGAGCCCATAATCAACCGTACCCTTCAGGTACCTCAAAATATGCTTTACAACAATCAGGTGAACATGTTTGGGATCCGTCAGAAACTGGCTCAAGGTGTTCACCGCAAAGCAAATATCTTGTCTCGTGTTCGTTAGGTACATCAAGGACCCAATCATCTGACGATACATCGTGGCATCAACAGACTCTGATGAAGCATCACTCAACAGCTCCAGGTTCGATGCCATAGGTGTGGCCATGGCTTTGCAGTCTGTTGTCCGCCAATATGCACACCAGCAGCGGAAATCTTTCGAAAGCTGTCTCTTCACTACAAGTGAGAGAGGTGTGGCCTTGGGGGCAAGCAATGAGCCAGGTACTGTCACCTGAATCCCAGCTCCTCCGTTTAGGCAAACTCCTAACGAAGCCAAGGGGGGTAGTCCCTAAAAGAGAGTTTCACTAAGGCTCTTGTTTTTCAAGTGTTTTTGAGTGTTGTGATGCGGATGGGTGTTTTTTAGGAGTTTGTGAATGAGAGACAATTATGAAAATTTAATATCTGACAAGATAACGCAATCCACGTTGCAAATATAAGATGAAAGATACACTTGGGCAGTAAACAAATCACTTCACGTAAATATAAGCAAATACTCCAATGTTTTCACTTAAGCAAGCAAAATATATAATGAAGGACCAGTGCCTTATGGAGTCAAAAATAAAAGTGAAAGTGAAAACTTGATACAAGTGCTTGAAATGGAAAATTCGTGAGAACGTTATGCAGCTTATCTTGGTAAATTCAAAATTTTAATTGTCTTGATTATTAGGGCTAAAACCAAGGATGTTCAAAGAGATGGTAGAACCCTACCCAAGAAAGATACTGGCAACCCTGAATGACATGTCGGAAGCACCCAGATTCGATAAGGATTGGTGTCCAATGTTTGAACCGCCCCTGAGTCTGACAGTGGGAATCCGGCGCCACCCCTCGCGGGAAGAACAGTATTTTTCCTTGGTTGAGGTTGTGGGTAAAAATTTTAGTTAAATTTATCGATCGTTATTATCAAGTCTTCCACCTTTCTGAGTACTAGCCCAACCGTTTCCGGTTGGCAGAGCATACGGGTGTAGGACAAACCAAGATAAATTAATTAGGGGAGTGTGAGTGGAAAATTTTATTATTAAAAGAACCTTGTTCAACTCTCCGACAGAGAGCGCTCTTGACTCGATCTTATGACCACAGTTCAAGAGACTTGCTAAATTAACAATGCCTAATGCAGGGGATGATGCAAGACTAAAAATGCCCTCCGATAGAGGGTGCTCTTGACTTGGATTTGGCCAAGTTCAAGAGACTTTGGTTTATTTTAAGCAAACGAGAGCAGTTGTGTTGTGAAAAGCAGTAAAATAACTTGAGAAAGATGAAACCACTTGATAACTTGAAAGATAAATTAATGCTTCAAAAAACAAGTACTTTGCCAAATAATATGAAATAAAACTAAAACTAGTGTTCTACCATACAAATTCTAATCTACTAGGTAGGATTGATCCCCGAAACAGGATCAACCACTAGAAACCACCAATCCTGGAAACCTTCCAGCTAGCTGGATGTCCACAAGAAGTTGATGGGGGAGCGAGAAGCTACCACAAAACTATGTGGCCTTTGGGATACGATCCCAAAGTTAGCTATTCTCTGGTCAAGGATTGGAAGAGAAACAATATAATGATAAAAATTAAACTAAGCTACCCAAGAATCTCTTTCAGGTTCAAGACCCTACTCGGGAAAGCATGGGGGTAAGTAAAATATGAAAAATAATCAAGATAAACTTATTGAAGCAAAATTTAAACTAAGAACATAAAAATGTAAATCTAAACTAAAAACAACCACAAGACCCAACACCCTTCCCCAAATGGGGAAGAAGACCCAAAAGTGGAGGCCTCCTCCACTTAAAACTTTTATTTGATAAGTACAAGTGCCTCAAGGGAAAATCCTTGAAAGGTCTTTCGAGAATGATGATACTTGGAAAAATATTGAAGAAGATATAGATTCTACTTGTTATTACAAAGGATAAGTGTATCAAAATTTTGTCATTCTTATGGCTTCTTCACTTTGTTTTGTTTCGATCCTCTTGTTTCAAGATCTTATCAAGTACTTCTCTCTCAAATGGCCTACACAAGTTCAAGAATATCTAAACAAGGCACTCATTAATCATTAGTAAAAAATAAATCGAAATTGAAACTATTCGAGTCTATATTTAAGATTTTAACTCTAAGCTGGAAAATGCATGAAAATTTGTCATAAAATGTTAACTATGGCAAAACGGACCAGCGAACAAAGTTGCTCTAAAAATGCTAGAAATGAGATCTAAGACTTAAAATTTTTTGGAAAATTTTATGAAAAATTTTCTATCTTTCAAAAAGGGAAACTAGATGCAAACTTAACAAGTGCTAGAATGAGATCTAGTATGATTTTAAAACTACCTTTTCAATGTATGCCAATGATCTACAAGATGCAATAATTTAAGATCTATCAAATCAAATTTAACTACTCTAACAAACACTAACTTATCCAATTCGTTTTTGCTTTTTGTGTGGTTTTTAGGGCACTTGAGAAGATGGACGAAAGGGCAAAGCAAGAGGGTGAAAGGGAGATCTAAGAGAATGGATCTAAGGGAGAAGAAAGAAGACAAAGGCTTGGATGAGAAACCCTTGAAGGGGAAAAACGAATGGTAAGGGAAAAAACTAGGATAGAGTAGGATGAAGTAGGATAAATGGGGATAGAAATGCCAAAGGAGAAAAAACGAGTGCAAAAGGCTACAAGTGGAACACTTGAGGCAATAGAACATCGCCTTGGAAATCCTCCGGTTAACCGGTGATACGCCGACAGCGAGTGTTGAAGAGAGCACAAGGGAGCAAATCCCAAGTTATTCCCCAAGGTTGAAGGAACTTCAACCTTATGGACTTCTAAACTATGGCTTGAAAACAAGGCAATCTTGGATCAAGGCTAGAGGGGCTAGAAGTGGCTTAGCAATGCAAAAATAAAAGCTTCAAAGAGCAAATGAGAAGGCTTGAAGAAGGGAAGCCTAATGTAACCAATGAACAATATTTGAATATGAGAGATGGATCTTTGAAATCAAACCCCTTTATGCCACCATCTTGGTGTTGTGAGATCGACTTTGGGAGATCCTGCAATGTATGAATGTTAATGGAAAGATTTGTTCTTTGAAGAAATGGAGGAGACAACCTAGTTCCAACTTCTCTTCATAACTTTATAGATCTGCAAAATGTATCACTTACAAACAAGATTGATCAAATATAGTATGCCAAGTTGAAAGGGATAAGAAGAGTGTTAGTATTTCCGACTACAATTCACTACTTCCCAATCACAAAACAACCCAACATCAATGGACAAATTGAACCCAAATGCCCACCCTATGGACTTGGAAAAGTCTTCTAAGCTTAAATAAATTTGATCAAAACTTGGAACATGTAAGTAAAAAACATAACACAATATCACCTTGATTAGATTGAAGAACTTTCCATGAACAAGATCAACACACCATATGGACCTCCAAAGCCACTTTATTTCAATTAACAAATGCTATAACACATATACAATTTTGGCAGAGTAAGTTTGCCTCAAATTCTCCATGAGATAACAACCCAAATGGGCCTCTCTTTATACTAAAACTAAGTGCCAAAACCCTAGGTCGAATTTGGCAATGGAGAAGGTCGAATTCCAATCAAGAGGTGGCTTGGAGAGGTGATTAGCAATCAAAGTCGAGTTATTGGTTGGTGAAGGGCACTATGTGGCAAAGCTCGACTTGAGGTAGGTGTGAAGTGAGGGCATTTAACCAATAACCAAGCTACAACAGGGAAAAACGAGCTATCAAATGAGATTGACGCGAGCTAGGGTGAGCAAAGCGCGAGCCATGTGGGAGGGCGAGCTTGGATGTGGTAGTTTGAAGTCAGTTTAGTGGATGGCACGTGGACAAGGTAGGCATCAACTTGAGTTTTGAGTGGGAGCTAAAACCATCCACGAAACAATCAACCAAAAACGAGTTCAATCAAGGAAAATGGCGTGAATCTAAATGGAGAATGGCGTGAGGAAATAGGATATGCGAGTAGTGAGGGGAACACATGGCAATGGGTAGGTGTAACTCGAAATGAGCCAAGCTTTACTTGTGATTGCAAATCAACCAATCAATAAACTCCAACGAGGATACACGAGTCAATGGAGCTAACGTGAAGGTTTGAAGGGATGCGAATTAGCTGTGGGGAGAACACGTGGGGAATGGTAGGTGCAAACTCGACTTATGAAGAGAGCCAAGCTTGGATTGAATGCTGGTTTAAAGGAGGCGCCCACCATTGGCTTTTAATGCCATCCAACAAACCAATCAATCTATGCCATGTCACAAAATCGAATTTTGCATGAAGAAGGGCGAATTTCCTTAAGAAGGTTCTTTGCTGGTGACTGGATGGGTGACTGGATGAGGTTGGAGTTGATTGGAATCTTCCTTAATGCCCATTGCCATGTCATTTAGCCCTTTATTTTAATCAAATTGATTAATTCTGGAGAGATTTGGATTATCTCCAAAATAACAAATTTTATTATTTTAATTAATAATTTCTCTGTAAATGACTTTCCAGAGAAAATATTAATTACGGGGCGGAATTGACATTCGAAAGTTGGGTTTAGCTGATCCATGGGTCATGTGTGATTTTTGGCTTATGAAACGAGCCATCAAACACTGAAAACGGACCCCGGATGACTGACATATTACAGACTCAAATTTCTCTATTTAAACTATAGAGAAATTTAATTAAAAATTAAAAATAATTAAAAAATTAAAAAACCCCAATTCCGACGCGTCCGGTAAAATTTTTTCGAAATTTTTTCTGGGGGTCCTAGAGACCTAGGACATGACCAAAACCTATTCTAATAGTGTCTAGTAGGTTTATACATTATAGTTGGACCCTAATAACCCCCCATGGCCAAATTTCCAAAATCGGGCATTCCAGCTTTGGAGGAAGCGGGAGAAAAACCAAGAGATTATATTTCGCCTGAAGCAAAGTATAATCTGACGGTGAAAAAACTCCCTGGAATACCTTAGTTGTTTAATCCAGTCATGGGAGACCGAACCACTCAGACCCTACTAGCACACTGATACAAACCCCCATGGGGCCACGGTCATGTCGACTCAAAAACAAAACTGGCTAGCCAAAACTGGCTAGACCCAAATACAATGAAACCCAGATACTCTGGAAGTGAACACTGATGTGTTCCAACACTGGCGGCTCAATAAGATTTCAACTATTGTACAAATCAGTTGATAACACAGTCCATCATCCCGAACCACTTCAGAATCTCTACTGCATACTTCCCTTGTCCAAGGAAGATTCCATCTGCACTCTGCCACACCTCCATACCTAGAAAGTAATGCATCATCCCCATGTCCTTTATCTCGAACTCGACAGTAAGCTTCCTCTTTGTGTCGGTAATCAACCCATGCTCACCTGTAACAAACAGGTCATCCGCATACAGTAGTAGTATCACAGGATTGCCTTCCTCAACCTTGTAGTAAAGGTTGGAATCCGTTTTACTCTTGGTAAAGCCCAAACTGGATAGAAAGCTGCCTATCCTACCATACCAAGTCCTAGGAGCTTGCTTCAAGCCATACAAGGCTTTCTTCAACCTGCACACATATGACTCCCTGTCATGTGTCTCAAAACCGAGTGTTTGCTCCACATATACTTCCTCTTCGACTACACCATTCAAGAAAGATGTCTTGACATCCATCTGGTGTATCTTCCACTTCATCATTGCAGCCAGAGCAAGTTTTGTTCTGATGGAAGTGTACCTGGATACAGGAGCAAAAGTATCTTCATAATCTATTCCCTCTTTCTGGGAGAAGCCACGAGCTACAAACCTCGCCTTGTATTTCTCTATGCTACCATCTGCAGCATGCTTGATCTTATAGATCCACTTGGAAGTCACAACAGACTTCCCTTCTAGTCTCGGGACCACATCCCAGACATCATTCTTTATGATCGACTGGTATTCCTCGATCATTGCATTCTTCCATTACTACATCCCAGATCCTGGGAACTTCAGATTCTTTAATATTTTCAGTAGATAGTTTTCTTTGAACTTTGTTGTTGAACAAATGTTGTAGACCTTCTTTTGTAGGTGATGGTACACGGTCTTTCCTACAAGAGAAGTTCAGTTGCATGATTAGAAACATCTTATATATTTCAGAACAAATTCTTACTCATAAAGACATATGCCATACAGTCATGCAATTATCTTACCCAATGCTTCAATACAACATTTATCCATATCCTGTAACTTTCTAGATGCCTTCCATCTCTACCAGAACATTGTTAAGAGTGTGCACAACTCCCAACATGTCAGCAAAGAGGTTTCATTCTAGATAAGTAGCAATGGAATATTGTACAGTACCATAGGCCACTTACCCATTACTTGCATATTAGTAGTATCTTGTTCATTAATGCAACTTTTCTAATATGCATAATATACATCTTAAATCTAGGGGCATAAGTATGTACATGACTAAACAACATTATTTAAGTAATCATAAGAAATGACAATTCAAATACTTATCTTTGTTTGGTTGTAGGGTGGACTCCCTCTCAATCTTTGCTTCCTTGCAGGAACTACTGGAGTGTGCTCCCTCTTGATCTTTGCTTCCTAGATTATCTGTCCTTGAACTTATATCCATCCTGGACCACTATGCATGCTTAAGTGTGCACTAGTGTCATCATTGTGTTATTCTCAAGATCTCATACATAACCATACATACATTAGTATAATCTCAATACTATCAAGACATTATGATCCTAAATAATCTTAAAGTGTATGGTCATGATCATTTCATACATAGGTAATAAGCGTTAGTATTCAAGGTTTCAGGGAAAACTTCTTTTACTCATGCATATTCTTATTTGACCATATGACTCTTCTGGTTAGTCATATCATCAATCAAAGCAAGAAACATAATATGCATAAACCCTTGATTACTTAAACTTCTAACTTCAAGAATAATCATTATCATTCATACAAAAGTATAAGATCCTAACACAAGGTAGGATTCTAACTTGATATAGGAAAAACATACCTGGTTATCATGTTTGCTAGTTATGTCTAACATACTCACATAATGTCTTCTTGTTCTCTTTAATGAGTTGTGCTAGTAACCTGCATAACTCATAAGTTAACCATTGTAGAACCAAATTATACATACCGCATAAGTAGAGCTTCTATGTGATCCATGAGTCTTTGTCTTCATGTCACCATGGTCATATGTTCTTGATTTAGAACTTTATTTGTACCTGTATCTCCTCAAGTCATACCTGTCGAGATTGCTTGTAGCATTCTTATGTAAGGCCTTAGCCTCATCTCCCCCTGGAACTGGAACTTCTTCACTTATGCAGGTGTCCAATTCATTCTCTTCTAGGATTAACCTAATCCACTTTGATTTGCTGAAACTGGATCTGGAGCTAGATTAGGGTTTGTCAGAGAAACCTTAAAAGTTCAAATTTGAATTTCAAACTTCTAAATGGATGGAAAGATGTGCCTAGCTGAGCTGATCAAGCTGGTATACTTCAATTTTGAAAACTGCAAAATTTGACCCTTCAAAATTGCCTTGGAAACTTCTGGATCTTCTAGATAGGATCCCGAACTAGGGTTTGATAAAGCTCGGTCATCTGCCCAACCAAAAAGTTCGATCTTGTACTCTAAGCTTCGATTTTTTTGAGGAGCTTCCAGCCGTGGTCTCAGATTCCAAAAATTTCAACTTTTGCAGAAACCCTAATTTTTCAACTTTCTGATCAAAATCCCGAATTTACCGCAGTAGTGACAAGCCAAAAATGAGAATGCTCAAAATCCAATTCTATTTCACAGGAATATGTGCCTTATTGTTTTTGGTGCATCTCTGAAATTTCGGATCCACAGGGTTTGAAACTTCGGCCTGTGGTAGCCTGACCTGTCTTCTTTCCAACCCCATAGGTCTGACCTCAAATGGATTCTTTGAGAGAGAGATATGCCCACAATGCATGTATATACATAAATCTCAAATAAACAACAATACTGAAACTGAAATGCATGAAATAAAAATGCGGAAAAATAAATCTAATCTACTAACATAACTTAAAAAGTTTGATTTTATTTTGCAGGAAAAGAAAATGGCAAGTACTCAGGACTACACTACGAGCTTCAAAAGGTGAGCTTAGGGAAAGACAAAAAGGTGCCAGACTCAATGGCTGAAAAACTAACTACTGCCCAAGTGGGCTTATTCGGTTCCTACCTACTCTAATCTACCAAGCAAGGCACGACAAGCACATAAGTCCACACTAGGTAAGGTCAGGGATATAATCCCTCAACTCCCTCTAGTCGATAGGAAGTAATATACGTCGTCCACTACTATTAGTCAAGAAACACATGTCACCGAAGCACTGCTCTACCGTGAAGGGTCCAACCCAAAGATCATCAGCCTGTCCAGATTTGATATGCAATAAGTGGTTTGGAATAATGACTTGACTTCCCATAGGAAATCTATTCCTATTGACAAACTCAGGAACAACTCTAATGTTATGAATGGGCATAGGATGGATTTCAGCAAGGTTTCGCGGTTGTAGGGTGACAATGGTTGAGTTCCGCCTAGGAGGGACTGCATCAACTCTGGGTAGACCAATATCAATAGAAATGGCTATCCTACCAACAAGGACTTCTCGAATCTCTCTTTTCGTCTATTGGCTCATCCTCATGAGGAGACACTACACTTTTGACAACTTCACCTACAGTACATAAATCTCTGTGTTCTTCCAAGGGAGGTGGCTCATGTGATATGACAGTATTACGGCTAGAGCCTTCCCCTGAAAGAACTGGAATGCGCATATTTTCCAACTTGGTGGAAACTAACTCAAAATGAGATGCCGAAGAACTAGGAATGTGAGAAGGATCATGACTATGATGACTAGATGACTTAGGTGGTAGAAGAAAATCAGGGACATGAGGATATGCAGATAAAACATTGCTTTGAGAATCTGAAAGAGTTTGAAAAATAGCAAGATTGTTTAAGTTAAAATCTCATTTAGGTGCATCATTAATTAAGGCATCCTCTTCCCAACTTAAAGAATGGTCATGAATTCGACTTAGATTACCATCTTCCAAGGATAAGTGAGACAAGGAATCATCCACATCAGAATAGTGGGATACATCGGACTCTTCATTAGCTTCTACTACAGCAGTTGTCTCAAGACGGTTTTCCCAGGGATAAATAGGTGCAATCCCTTGGCTTTCCCTTTCTCTATTATGGTTAGTCAAAGCAAACCATTCTCTAACAGTAAAAGGAATTCTTTCACCACGCCTAATGTCATCAAACTCATCAACTACAGGAATAGGATTCTCAATACCCTCAAGGTTATTTTCTTCAACATTCGTTTGCTCATAATGATTTTCCCATGGGATGATGGGTTCCAGCCCATGACTCCGCCTTAATAAGTTATTATCAATAAGTGCATTGAGTTCTCTAACTGATTTGGGCAAACGTTCACCACTTCTAATATCATTTAAATCATCAACTTCTTCAGGTCTTTGATTTTCAATAACTTGTTCTTGATTTATTACATTATTCTGTTCTTGAACCTGAGGTTGATTTTCATTTCTTCTCAATTCTTCTATTTCTTCAGCAAACTCATTTCTAAGTAAATCCAAATTTATCCTTCTAGCGAGTTCAGCTATCTGCTCTTCTTCAAAAGAAGAGTCAGAATCTTCCATTACCATGAACATATTTTCTATTTGATCATCTTCCCAAAGTTCATTCTCATCTTCAACAAAATTAGTTTTGGCATTATTTAACAATTCATCCCCGTATGTGTTCTTAATACCTTCTTCAAAAGTCTCTAAATGCTTGTCATAGCAAGGTTCTCTATTAACCCTAATTAAAGCTCCATCAGAGTTGGGAACACAAATATATGAAAGATCCATCATGAGGTATCCACCTAAACCAATTGTCCACGTCCTAGATAAAAGCATTCCATACGCTGGGGGCAAATCAATTACTACTACATCCATCATAGTAGAAATGTTTGAACGTGCAAAAAGATCAGCTCTAAGGTTCTTGATCAAACCATAGGACTGTACACGTCGAGAATCTATACCACAGACATTTCCATACGGTCTAGTCACTTCCAATCCCATTTCCTTCATAACATGTAAGGGCATGACATTCATAGCTGCTCTGGAATCCAACATGCAGTTGTGGAGGAGCATATTCTAAATGTGCAAGGTAAGGTAAAAGGGAGGGTGACCACCGTTCTTTCTTTCATAAATAGCTGAATGGATGTTTATTGGTGGATCCTTCTCAACTTTACTAGGTTGTGTTCCACTAAGGTTATGTATATGACAAGATTCCAAGACAACCTCAGGAGTCTTTTCTTGGCCAATGCCATCAAAGAACTCCTCTACTTGGCTTCTAATAGAGGGCACTTTCATCAACTCAGTGACGGGGATATTACACATTATTTTGCCTAATTCTTTCTTCATATCAAATTTTAGATCGTAATCATTCATGGCAAAATCTTCTTCTTGTTCTTTATCTTCACTAATTTCTTTGCGTTTGTCAAGGAAAGAAGGTTGGGAATTATTTTTTCGTTTATAAATTTGAATCTTTGGTTGTTCTTTAGGTTCAGGAAGATTTATGGCACAACATGAGGAGCTAGATTCTTCAATTACTTCTTCTTGCTCCCATGGCTCTTCTTCTAGAAGGATTCTTCCAAAATCATCATCGAAAGATATATCATTAATAAAGTTGATGTTATCCGGTTGGTCATTGGGATAATTGGTGTCAGAAGGCTCTCCTTCTGTTTCATCACACCAATTTACATTCTTCTTTTCAGAATTTTCCGGATATTCAGGTCGTCATCTATTGTTATCTCCCTCGGGCCTTCTATTGTTATTCCAGTAGGGCTTAGGGCCATAAGAGTTTCTATGTCTCTCAGGATCATGAAAACTAGCGACACTCTTGGTTAGGACAGTTAGTTGTCTCATCATCTCTTGCATGGTCTCTAACATGTCCTTTGATTCCTTTGGCTCTCATTCACAAGTTCTTTGGGCTTTCGGAGCTTAGGGTCAGATCTAGAAGTGGATGGGGCAAAATGATCGAAAAAATTCTGTTTCCCCATAGATGCTGCATTCTGCTCAGCCATCTTTGCATTGAAATGAGCAGTCTTTAAGTCATTTGGGTTCTTATCCTTCAAGTGATAACCAAGCCATCCTTCAAATGCATTCAAGTAATGAATGACAATTGCTTGATCTTTTGGTTTAATCTCTTTAGGAATGTTAACTATAGTCTTATCAAATCTTATGTTGAACTCATGGACTGTTTCATTCTCTTTTTTCTTAATATTAAACAGTTGATGTAAGAGAAACTTCCCATCTAACTTTCGGGAGCACTCACTATTGAGCTTGATGACACAATTGTCATACCCAGTGATAGATGCAGCAAGCAACCTATCAAACCACTTCCGGACATCTCCTTCCAAAGATGCCAGAAAGCCCTTCATGAAGACATCTTCATCAGATGCTCCATATGCTTCCATATGTTCCTAGACTTTATCAATATGATCTTCAATGGAGATAGTAGACACTCCATCAAATTTGGGAATTTTCTCAAAATACTTCTCAAGCATGTCATGAGGGGCCACCTGGATCTGAGAAAAATCTAGAGGAGATGGCTTAGCCTTCCTTCCAAAAATCCTAGGGTTCTGTGGAGGAGGAACATTCTGGTTTCCACTAGCATTTGTTCCGCCCATTGGATTAGATGAGGTTGAAGGAGATCCAAAAAGATGACTCGGGAAGAAGGAGGATTAGACATCTTCCAAAAGAAATTGGATGAATTCTCTTTAATTTGTCTTCGGTTCCGAGTATAAGTTGCAGGGATTCCTTCAAGATTAGGACGCTCTAAGAACGTAATATTAATACGTTGGGTTTGGTCCTCAGTAGAGTCGTGGGGTGGAGTCGCCAGGTGAACCACACAGGTAGTTCACCGAAATGAAAAATGTTGTAGGAGAGGTGAGATGAGTGAAAATTAAAATGGTGATTGGGATAATTATGAGATTCAAAATACAATCACCAAGGCAAAATACTAGATGCGATAAGATACAGATTAACGCACAGACACTCGTAGACACCGAAGGTAAGCCTCTACCTCCCCGGCAATGGCGCCAAAATGTTGTCACCAAACTTGTAGTTGCCCCTAAAGGTGGATCCGTGAGGATGGTGGTAGAGGGGATGGGAAACCAAAGAGGTGAAACCAAGATAGCCTCAACTCCCAATGGATGGTTGTCACGCCAATCGAGGCAATCTTCACTTGATGTTATCTTAGCCCAAGACAACAATGGGGAAGACCTAGATCTACTCTCGATAGGAGAGATCAGACCAAGACACCAGATCAAATCAAATAGGGATGAGGTACCTAAGGTGTATGGTGAAGTAAACCCTAGATCTATGGATGAAGTCACAAGGTGAGTAATGGATTGGATCAAGAGGCTTAAGCAAGGTAAATTTTATCCAACTTGGTTATGCAAGTGACTTATGAGATTAGACACTAGATCCAGAATCAAGGTACTAGTCAATGATGAGAAAATTCATTGCCTTGGGAATCGTGTCCAATGTAGGTTAGTTAGGGATAGGATTGGGGCTAACCAGTACCAAAGATGGACTTGTTTGATAGGTATGACAGTATCAGTGTAGTTTCACTCGACCAAGACTCGCGAGTCTCGCCGAGTCTGGCCAAGTCAACTGCCAGCCGAATAATCGCGACAGACTCGGAGCCCTAACTCGGCACTCGCGGGTTTAGGGCAAACTCGTGGAAACTCGGCAAACTCGTGAATACTCGGCGTCACTCGTGGATACTCGTCGTTCGGTTTGGCGTACATCGTGGCAGTTAATGGGCCCTATTTGACCATCGCGGGGTTTCATATTGGCGCCAAAAGAATGGCGCGAAAGTTTGGTGTTGGTTTTGAGCCTTTAAGAAGGCGTTCGGGGTCCTCCTCCACTCATAGCAAGCTGCGAAGTGACTGAGAGTGAGCCGCGAAGTGACTGAGAGCGAGTGAGTTCCGAGTTGAGGGTTCATAACTTCATAGTGTTTTTCGAGTTGATTTCCGAGTCGAGGGTTCGAGTTACTAGTATCTATAGTTTGCAGAGGCCAAGACAGAGCTGGGTGCTGGGTGCTGGGTTCCGGAGTTTGGTCGCCTGCTACCGTTGCTCCCGCTTGCTCGACATCAGCTTGACATCAGCTGCCATCGACATCAGCTGCCAGCTACAGGTTGGTCGAATTTATTTATTTTAATGCTATTTAAAATTTTAAATGTATATTTTATAAATGTTTTAAATTTTATGTATGTTAATAATATTAATAATATATGTTATTATGTTTTTATTATGTTTTATATTATGTTATTTTAATTTTTATAAATGTTTTAAATTTTATATATGTTAATAATATTAATAATATATGTTTTTATTATGTTATTTTAATTTTTATAAATGTTTTAAATTTTTAATTTTTAAATTTTAAATTTTAGATATGTTTTAAATTTTAGATATGTGAAACTACATTGTTTTAAATTTTTATGTTTTAAATTTTAATTTTACATATGTTTTTTTTAAGTTTTAATTTTAATTTTACATATGTTTTTTTTAAGTTTTAATTTTAATTTTTAAATTACAATGTAATATATGTAATCATATATTACATTGTAATTTAAAAATTACAATTAAAACTTAAAAAAAACATATGTAAAATTAAAATTTAAAACATAATAACATATATATTTGAAATTTGAATTTTTTAAGTTAATTTATGTTTTTGAGATTTTTTTTAAATTTCATTTTCAATTTTGAATTTGAATTTTTTGAATTTGTTAAGTTTATTTTTTTATTTTAAGTTTTTAATGGTTTCTTTTGGCTGCTGCCATGACTGCCTACAAGGCATGTAGGCTGCCACTGGGCAGCCTGTAGGATGCCACTGTGGCAGCCTACATGCTTGTAGGCAGTCATGGCAGCAGTATGAAATTTAACCATTAAAAACTTAAAATAAAATAATAATAAATTTAACAAATTAAAAAAAATCAAATACAAAATTGAAAATGAAATTTAAAACAAATCTCAAAAACATAAGAAAATTATAAATTTATTTGAATTTTGTTTTTTAATTTTTTAAATTTGCTAAGTTGTTTTTTTTATTTCAAGTTTTGATTTTCATTTTTAAATTGTTTGGCCTTGGCATGCTGATGCCATGACTGCCTACAGGCATGTAGGCAATCATGGCCGCAGCATGCCAAGGCCAAACCATTAAAAAATGAAAATAAAACTTGAAATAAAAAAACAACTGAACAAATTTAATTTAATTTAACAAATTACATTTAATTTTAATTCATAAATAAAATTTAATTTTAATTGTTTTTAACTTTTTCCACTCAGATCGTCATCCATGGCACCTAAGGGGAAATCTAGAAGGGCTCTTGATAAAGCATGGGAACATTGTATCCGCGTGGTCCCAGGGCAAGACAATCAAGTCAAGTGCAAGTACTGTCCAACGACTATGTATGGGGGCATTAATAGGTTAAAACACCACTTAGCTCGAGTTGTGTGCAAAGATGTCATAGTTTGTGATGGCTGCCCTGAAGAAGTCACAGCGGAAATGAACGCTGCTTTGGAAAGCATCAAAGACCAAAATGCCAAAAGATCTAGGCTGAGGTTTGAAACTGCAGGGATGGGCAGATCTCCAATGGGACCCCTAGGTAGTTGTTCATCAAGTTTTGCACCAGGTGCTACAGCAAGTCCATCTATCACCTCTAATTTCTTCCTTCCTCGTACGACCCCGGGATCTCAACCTACCTTGGACAACTTTAATGAAAAGAAAAGGAAGGAAGCAGATATGGCAGTGAGGAGGTTTTGGTACCATGACAGCCTCTCCTTCAACATTGCAAGGTCTCCATTTTATCAGCCCAAGGTAGATGCTATTGCAAGCGCTGGCCCTGGATACAAAGCCCCCTCATACAGTGCACTTAGGGGGAAAGATCTAGATGAGGAGTTGCAGTGTGTCAAGGAACAGTTGGAGAGCATTAAAAGCTCATGGGAGTTTACAGGTTGCACAATCTTGTCAGATGGGTGGACAGATCAGAGGAATAGAACGATCATAAATTTTCTTGTGGCTTGCCCTAAAGGAACCATGTTCCTGAAATCTGTTGATGCATCCTCACATGTGAAAGATGCAAATCTGATATTTGCATTGTTAGCAGAGGTTGTTGAAGAAGTGGGGGCCAAAAATGTTGTCCAAGTAATCACCGACAACGCAGCAAATTATGTGGCAGCAGGTAAATTGCTTTGTGCAAAATACCCTTCTCTTTTTTGGACCCCTTGTGCTGCCCATTGTATAGATTTGATTTTGGAGGACATTGGGAAGTTGGAGTGGGTGCAAGATGTGGTTCATGAGTGCAAACAAATCACCAAGTACATTTATAACCATGCTTGGGTGCTGAGTCTTATGAGAGAGCACACAGAAGGTGAGCTCAGTCGCCCTGCTGTCACACGGTTTGCAACCAACTTTCTCTCCCTCCAAAGCCTTCTTAATGAGTACCAAGCATTGAGACGGATGGTTAGTAGCAGGGAATGGATACATGATAAGGATAACACAAAACCAGATGCAATGGCTATGAGCTTGTCTGTCCGTAGAGATAGTTTATGGGAGGAAGTCACTGAGATTGTTAGCATGACAGAACCACTTGTGAGAGTGTTGAGGATCATGGATGGTGACAAACCACCAATGGGGTATGTTTATAAGGGGATGGACAGGGCCAAAGAGGCCATCAAGGTCTTCTATAATGGGGATGAATCAAAATATCGCCCTATATGGGATATTATTGATTCCAGGTGGGACAGGCAACTACATTCACCATTACATGCTGCAGGGGCATATCTCAATCCGAGCATATTCTATAATGTAGGGTCTAAAATTCAAAAGGATCCTGAGGTGATGAGAGGTATGATGATATGCATTGAGAGGATGTACCCCAATCAAGAAACTCAAGACTTGATCAATATGCAGCAAGATATGTACAAGGAATCATCTGGCATGTTTGGATTTAGCTCAACACAACGTCTCAGGGAGAAGAAAATGCCATGTAAGATTCAATTTGTAATTCGTTAAATTTTATTTTGCTAGTTTTATTTTTAAAGTTTGACATTGCAAAACTTGTAATCTTTGTTTATTTTTTTTTATAACAGCCCAATGGTGGGTAGATTGTGGCGCTGAGGCACCGCAACTACAGGAATTCGCCATCAGAATATTGAGTCAGCCTTGCAACGCTTCAGGTTGTGAGCGCAATTGGTCAGTATTCGAGCACATCCACACCAAAAAGCGCAACAGGTTGGAGCATGAGAGGTTGGAGAAGTTGGTCTACATATATTACAACCTTCGGATGCTCACAAAACAGCTGCGGAGAAAGGATTTGGATCCAATTTTATTGGATCAAATTGATCTAGTCTTTGATTGGGTAGTGGAGGATGAAGCTCCTCCTGATTTGGCTTGGCTTGATGAAGAGACCGAGGGTCCCTCTGGTGTACCATTTTCTGAAATGGAAACGCCAAACACACCTTCATCACAGTTGATTTTTCCATCTAGTGATTTTGTCACTAGCTCTACTAGGGCCTATACTAGGCGTTCCACTGCTCATAGTCATGCATGAGAATCGAGTTTGGACTTGGAGACACTATCTTTTTTGGTTTTCTAGTTATGTTTACCTATGTATTTGAACTTGGTACTATGTATTTGAACTTGGTACAATTTTGGAATGTGTTCAAGGAATAATCTTTCAGTTCACTATTTTGCATACAAATATGGAGTGTCAAATGTTGTATTATTAATTTTTATGAGATGATCTAATGAATTTCTGCATAGAATTGTTTTTATAACTTATATGGATTAGAAATGTCATTATCTATGTTTTTTGTGCTTAAAAGTTACCACATTTTTAATTTTTTTCATATTTTTCATATTTGCCGAGTCTTTGCCGAGTCTTATCCGAGTCTGCTGAGTCGGCCGAGTCCCAAGCCAGCCGAGTATTTGCCGAGTCCAAGTTTGACTACATTGGACAGTATCAATGCACCCAAGTCTCAGAAAGAAGATCAAAACACTGAAAAATTGGCCGAGTCAGGAAAGTCGTGAGGGTTGGGAGAAGGTTAGTGCCTAGGAAAATGGGCCAATGGAGTCCCCAAGGGTGACGCCCTTGAGAACCCACTTTGGGATTTGCTCGATCTATAATACCCAGAAAGGATTTGCCAATTGATCAAGGGATTTGATCTGTAGAATTTTTAGTAGATTTTAACTTAGGGTTTTAACAGTAAAATGGAGATGCCAATGGATTGGAACCAAGAAAAGAAGAACAAACCTGTGGATCTTACCTAGATAACCTTGTAGATGCCTTGATGATGATCTATGCAAGCCCGATCATTTTGAGAAGATTTTGAGTAGTTTTCTATGAAGTCGATTTGCCCAAGGAAGCCAATGCGCCCTCTCTCCTGCACAACAAACGTCAACAATATCAGATTTGATGCATCAAGAGAAAAAGACTAATGCTGCAAGAGAAATAACAAGAAGATAGCATAGATCACAATGATACTAATGATAACGCCCTGATACAAGCGAATGCCAAGCCAAGCGAGTTAAGGAAGCCCTACAAAAACGCCCAAGTTGAAGTCGCCCTCTTGTAAACTAGACAAAGTTTCCACAAAAGATAGATCTTACCACAAATACCCAAATGCTAGGATGCAATAGACTTTCCAATCACCATTTAAAACACGAGATGCAAAGGAGACCCAAGAATTTCCACAAGAAGTTTTTCTATTATCAAGATTCCAAGAGCCAAAGACCCTTTACAATGAGAAGCTCTTTCCTTTAAATAGGATGGGGAGATACCAAAACCCTAACCACCTTTTGAATGGATGGCCAAGATTAAAAGATCAAAGTGATCTAATCAATGGTTGAGATGAGCTCAACATGAAGTACATGGATCAATATAACAATACAATACATCATTGGACCAAATCGCCCTAGGAGAGTCCCACCAAATGTCAATGATAAAACATAAGAAATAGCTCATGGTGGGTCTAGGGGGTCATGACTTGCCTCCCTAGTGTGTCCCTATGGCATAATAACATCAAAATACTGAACTAGACACCAAATCGTGCCTCTCTGGGAAAGTCGTGAGCCTTAGGAGGCTCCAGAAAATCATAAAAAGTGTCAGAGAGATGGGTGTGGGTCCCACTGAAAGCTGAAACTGCTGGAGGTGTGGAAGACATCACACTCATCATCAAAACTCATCCCATGCCAATTCCTTGCCTCAGTAGCCCAAATCGAATCCTTCAGTAGCCATTTTCACCATTTTTAATCTACCTCGGGAAATGTGAACCTGCCCAAGCTGCCTCCTGGAGTGCCTGCACTATCAAGGTGAGCCCACTAGGCTCTCTAGGAGGGGGGTAATATGGTAATAACAAGTGGCTAGACCACCCCCTCCATGCACAGCGCCCTAGGCAAACCAGTCAAATCCAACCTCTGCTTTGACAGGCCCTCTGACAAGCCAAAACTGCACTAGGATAGCCAACTGAGGCCAGTCATCACTGTAACTGCCCGGAATTGAAAACAGTCTGTCTCATTGGACTCAAAGAGCCCAAATCCATCTAAGGTGTGTACTCATACACCATATGTATCTCTGCATGATCCTATAAAATATCCAACATGCCCAGACAGATAAATAATAATAATCTGTAAAAGTGCTGAAAAGCACAAATCATCATCATAAACCTGTAACCACTGCATAGAACCATCTGGTGACCTGTAATAGACAATATAATATGTATCTGCATCATTTGAGGTCTATCCACCTCATGTCCTGTGGTTGACTTTGGTCAAACTAGGTTTGACCAAGTCAACATGACCAATAATATGACTCAGGCTATCATCAAACTGCTGCAAGTGCCAAAAGTTAAAGCATGCTCTACAATTCATTCAAGTAACAATTATAACAAGAAGTAATCATTTCACTGGTGATCTATCGACAAATATATAAGGCTTTTAATTATTATTATGACTCGGACCAAACTTTCAAGACCATACTCACTTCATAGTTGTGATCAATTTGCTAATGAAGGGTGAAGGCTAAAAATTAAAAGGCTAGGCTAAAGGGTGACTACTAACTTGACATTATGACACTTTGGATATGGAAAGGGGATACACACTCTAGCATATACTGGACAAGCAATAACACGGGGGATGGCAGTGTCTCACAAATGGGTAAGTTGTTTAAATAGTGCTTATTCAACTTAGGCATCATGTCTACTTTTAAGATGATCCAAGTTCATTAGGATCCATTCATTTCACTTTATGGCCTTTTTGGCCTACATAACCCTTCGGATCTTAGGTGTGCTAAGGAGCACAACTAATTGTAGCTTGCATCCAGGGCATCAAGACCATACTCACTTCATAGTTGTGATCAATTTGCTAATGAAGGGTGAAGGCTAAAAATTAAAAGGCTAGGCTAAAGGGTGACTACTAACTTGACATTATGACACTTTGGATATGGAAAGGGGATACACACTCTAGCATATACTGGACAAGCAATAACACGGGGGATGGCAGTGTCTCACAAATGGGTAAGTTGTTTAAAGAGTGCTTATTCAACTTAGGCATCATGTGTACTTTTAAGATGATCCAAGTTCATCAGGATCCATTCATTTCTCTTTATGGCCTTTTGGCCTACATAACCCTTCAGATCTTAGGTGTGCTAAGGAGCACAACTAATTGCAACTTGCATGCAGGGCATGTTCATACATAAACATAAGGTCCACAATCGTTTAGATATAGAGTTTAAGAACCATTGCTTTTTGGACGTTTATAGCATTTCATTGGTCTTGCCCTTTACTCACATGTGTTAAGAAACACATTCTAGAGTTTACAATCTCCTGGGTGAATTTACATAAGTTTCCATAAGTAGTACACGAGCTTTCAGTTTTAGCCAACAACATCTTAAGTGACTAGGGGGACTTCGTGCCAATGCCAAACATCGGGACAACCGACCAAAATGACTTAGGACTACAATCCAACTCACCAAAAGGTAAGTTTTGTCACCAACTCAGAGCCGAGACACAATAAACAGGGAAGCTTGTCCAACATAGAGGCTAAAGCAGGGGAAAGTCCTCCATGCCACTAGTCAAGTAGTAAGTCAGGGTAATAAACATACTGGTAGGTAATGGATGGATGAAGACAGTGCATGATGATACCAACACTAGTAAGCCAAAGATGGTGGGAATGATCACCTCTATTCTCCCAAAGGAGGGTAAAACCAATGAGTATGGATAATGAACTTCTAAATTTGAGTGGGGACAATAAAATACATATAATGATACAACAAGGTCCACATATCTATATGATCGCTAGATCATGATACTAAATGCTAAGACATGCTACAAGAATGAATATAAAAGCAATATAACCATATCACAAGAATATACCTGTTGAGTCATATACCTGAATGCACAATATCTGAACCAACATATGTCCACTGAAACTGCTGCTGTAACTCTGGGCAATACTGACTGCTCTACATAAATGGCTAAATGTCTACATCAGTCCTCTCTCTAAGTGTCCTAAAACTCAGTCATGGCATGGGGAATAAAACTGCTGTCCATAGTATAATCATGATCCATAATAGATGCTCATCTCAGCATCTCAATGTAAGGGAATTGGCGGAAAAGTGTACTGGAATCTGAAAAATAGAATATGGTAGCCCGGCTACTATATATGTGATAACATGTCCACTTAGACTAGTACCCTGAGAGTGGGCTTAAGTGTGTTTCAATGCAATTTTGACCACTTTTAGATCGCTTTCCACTCTTTGGACAGTCATAAAATTTCATGTTATGGACACTTACGTCCGCTTAGATTCTCATCTTAACCCTGTTAATACATGCCCTTGAGTGGTTTTAGTTTTGTAGGTTAAAGCAGATTTTTTGAGGCATCAAAGGAGTGCATTCACCGCTAACTTTTGCTTGCAGCCCATTAATTTAATTCATAGATTTTGAAACAACAAACACAGTCCAAAAGGTAGCCTAGATCGGCCACTAGTCAACCCCCCTATGTGTTTGTTAAGCAAGGCATTTACCTTATCTCTCTCTTGCTTTCATTCTCTATTCATTGTAAGTTTGACTTTTGGTCATAAGGACCAATAATTGACATTCTAAAGGCTACATAGCCCCTTGTAACTAATCCATTAGGGTGGTGGTGTCACATCCCCCCTATCCCCTCAGTCACATTTTTGCATCTGTCAATTTTTGCATCTATCTTCGCATACTAACTCCATATGACTAATTCTTAACCTAGATTAAGCCACATTTACTTTGGTGCACTAAAATTAACCTTAGATATTTTAGTCTTCTTTCTTGTCCATTACTATATGGACGTTAGTGCATGCTATAGTATAATCTGCTTATTTTATTCATTCATGTTGTAATATTTTGATTAATCTTCCCTAGAGACACATTTTGGTGTCTATAAAGATCCATAGTAGATCATCATTTCATGGGCAAATTCTACAGTTGAGGGAGCATATTAGGTAGTGACCGCTGTTGGGACTCATCAAGGTACATCTTTGTTTAGTGTACTACGTTGGACATCCCCAACGACTCTGGTCTAGTACCTGTTATCACACAACTTGTAGATGCCCCAATTAGATGATCCTGTAGAGTATGGTAGAGGAGCTATGCAACTAAAGAGGTGATCTAAGAGGCCCTCGATCCCCAGATAGATTGGTTGTCACGCCAATCGAGGCACTCTTCGCTTTATGCTTTCAAAGCCCGAGATAGCAAAGGGGGAGAACTTGATCTACTCCTGATAGGAGAGACTTAATCCAATCACCATATCAGACTAAAAACTAGAATATGTAAGGTGAAGGATGGAAACCCTAGATCTGAGGGATGAAGTCACTGCAGAGGCTTAAGAGAGATGAGATATCAATTTAAGATGTTTTGATTACAGTAACTCATAAATTAGAAGTGGATCTAGGATAACAGTGCTAGGATAAATGATCAAATCTAATCTGCCTCGGGAAACGTGAATTAAATTTAGGGAAAATGGTCCAAGGTATTGGATTTGGATGAATTAGGGATTTCTAGCACAACTTGATGATAGATCTGACAGTATTATCACACACAAGCTTGAAACTAGATCTTTAAACAACCTGAAAGATAGACAAACCAAGGAGGGCGCAAGGCATGGAAGACCAATGCCTAAGGAATGGGAAAAAGGATCCCACTGCAGTGTTGAAAACCTCGTCGAAAAGTCAACAATTTTTTTAAAAAACGCTAGTTTTTCACTAAGTCGAAAAATCGGCTGGGAAAAATCGCGATTTTTTAAAAAATCGTTAAGGCGCGACTTTTTCGAAAAAATCGCGGCTTTTCTGTAAAAGTCGCGGGTCGACCCAAAAAGTCACAAAGGCCTCCAATCCGCGGCTTAAAAGGGGAAAAGTGAATTTGTTTCATTTCATTGTTGGAGAAGGAGTGTGAAGGGCAAAGAGGGCACCATCAACTACCTTGGAGGCATCCAAACACCATCTAACATCACCATTGAGAATTTTTGTGGAGAAAGGGTTCAACTTCAAGAATCAAAACTTTGCCAATCAACCAATTCCTCTCACAGGTATGTAGTGTTTCACTTTCTTCTATCTTTTTTATGATTTTTTTGCATGTTTGCTTGCATATTTTCTTGCCTATCTTCCTCTATTTTTTTTTGCCATTTTGCCAATGATTTCCATGTCCATAAATATTAAAAATAGTCACAATGTAAGGGGGTTTTAGAATGGAATAGCATGCTTGTTTCTTAGATCTTTAGTCACCCTCTTGTTATCATTTTTCACGGCTAAAAATATAAATTTAGAGGTTTGATTTTTTAAACCAAATTGTTGCAATTTTTTCAAATGGGGTTTAATGTATTGTTTTTGTATTTTTTGTGCCCTAGGCTTGCATTTTGAAGCTGCCATTCCATTTTCCAAAATGCCAAAGACATTGGACCCGTTTTGGCAGTATGGTGAGCCTGAAGATGGAACAAACAGGCAAAATTTGAGTTGCAAATTATGTGGGCATCACATGTCGGGAGGGGTTAATAGGTTGAAATACCATCTAGCTAAAATCCCTGGGCATGATGTTGGCCTTTGTACTGCAGTGACCCCAGAGATCATGAGATCTGCCCATGATGCAATCCATGAAAAAAATAGAAAGGAGGAGGAGATCGTTGCAAACAAAGCTGAGATTGCAGCTTTTGGCCTGGCAAGAAGTGCGAGGCATCACTATCTGCCACTGCCGGTGAGGGTAGTGCGAGGGGTTTCCTTGCCACAGATTCACCTACCGGGAGGGTGGGGGCCTCATCCTTTTCTGCTCCACGAACAGGAGTTGGAGCACAACCTTCTATCAGGTCAATGGTAAAGAAAACGGAGAAGGTAGAAGTAGACATGGTGATGGGGAGGTGTTGTTATTGGAGTCACATACCTCTCAACATCATAAAAAAAATCCATTTTGGTAGCCGATGTTTGATGCCATTGCAGTAGTTGGCTCGGGTTATAAAAGTGCCACCTTCGAGGAGTTGCGGGGTCCAATCCTTCAAGCAAAAAAGGACATCGGTGTTAGTTTGGAGGAGTTCAGGCAGTCATGGGAGAGCATTGGATGCACAACATGTCAGATGGTTGGTAAGATGATAAGGGTAGATCCCTTATCAACATTTTGGTACATTGTCCTAGAGGTACCATGTTTATGAAATCAGTCGATGCATCGACATATGTAAAAGATGCAATGCTCTTATGTGAGTTGATAGATGGGTTCCTACAGGATATTGGGGTGCACAATGTTGTGCAAGTTATTACGGATAATGTAGCTAATTATGTGTCTATTGGCAGGGTGCTTATGGAGAGGCACTCCACTTTGTTTTGGACTCTATGCGTTGCTCATTGTATTGATTTGATGCTGGAGGATATGGGGAAAATTCCCTTTATCAAGGTGGTGATTGGTCAAGCTAGGAGCATCCCCAAGTTCATTTACAACCATACTTTTGTTCTCAACCTCACGAGGAGGCACACCAAAAACATGGAGTTGAAGCATCCCGCAATCACGTATTTTGCCACCACCTTCATTACTCTTCAGTCCTTGCTTCAATGTCAGTTTGAGTTGAAGCAAATGTTTGTTTGTGATGGGTGGCGTGATTGTGCTTCCAGCAAGAGAGAGGATGGGAGAACCATTGCTAAGTTGGTGTACACTGACTCCTTATGGGAAGGAGTGGAGGAAGTGTGCTCAGTGAGTGAACCTTTGGTAAAGGTTCTGAGACTTATTGATGGTGATAAGCCCGCAATGGGCTATTTGCATGAGGCCATGGATAGGGCCAACGAGGCCATCCGAAATTATTATGTGGGAAAGGGTACCCCAGGGCACAATAGGCACATGTTGTTATGGGAGTTGATTGATAGTCAAAGGACCGGGATGCTTCATAGACCCATTCATGTTGTTGAGTTGATTGATAGTCGATGGGCCGGGATGCTTCATAGACCCATTCATGCAGCAACACTCTTCCTCAACCCTGCATTTTCCTACAAATGCAAACTTGATTTTGATGGCGAAGTGTTGGAGGGGCTCGTCACTTGTATTTAGAGGATGGTACCTGATTATGAGACTCACAATGTAATCAATCGCGAGATAGAGGTGTATCGGGATGGTACTGGAGTATTTAGCTTTGGTGATGCTATTCGTGACAGGACCAATTTCATGCTAGGTAAGTTATTAAAGTGTTTAACTTTTATTTGAAAATTGAAATTTGAATTATGATTTATTTATTTCCTATTTCAGTTTTCCAATGCAATGAAATGTAATTTAGTTCTCTTTCTTTCTTATTTGTTGTAGTTACTTGGTGGCAAACCTATGGTGTAAGGACACCAAATTTATGGAAATTTGCCATCAAGATTCTTAGCCAAACATGTACCGCTTCAGGATGTGAGCGGAATTGGAGTGTGTTTGAAAAAATACACGCAAAGAGACGCAGAAGGTTAGAATTTCAACAAATCAATTGCATTTAATGTAATTTATGAATCTATCATTTTCACATATTATAATTTTGAAATTTTGAAATTTGAACCTCTAGACTCATAAAAAAAATTATTACCCTCTTACTGGTTGGAGTTCACATGTCGCAATGACTTGGTCTACGTCCATTACAATCTCCGCTTATGGATGAGATAGATAGATAAATAACCAGATGCTGATGCCTTCTATTTAGACAACAGTATTGATATATTGTCTAAGTGGAGGGTGGAGATTGAGGCTCCTATCATGGAGGAGTCACCTACATGGATAGAGACAGAGGAAGGGCAGGAGGAGGAGGTCAGAGACACCACGGAGGGTGATGTGCTAGCATTGCCACCACCTTCTACATCGATTGATACATCTAGTCCTCCATCTATCACTCGTCATCCGATGTCAGATGCAGGGCCAGGGCCTTCTACTGATACTACTAGTGCTAGGGGCAGGCCTGACAAACGACCCATGATCTTTTCCCGTAAAAGGGGAAGAGGGCATTGATATTAGATAGCTAGCTACTAGTTTTCCTGAGATACATTTATATATGTGATGTCATTTTGTATTGGTTATCTACTTTTGAGTCCTTGTTTGGACAACTATGATGTTTTAGGATTCAGTATCGACTTTGATGTATCATTTTATAATTGACATGACTACATGGTGATGATATATATCAGTGCTTTCTCCATATTTATGTTCTAATGTGTTTATCTAATGTTATTGTTGCTTTATATGTTTAAAATTCTGAATAAAAATGAAGGTATTTTGTATTTTTTAATGTTTGCTGACTTTTGCCGATTTTTCCCGATTTTTTCGTCGATGTCGCCGAGAAATTGTATTCAGGATCCTTGTCGACTTTTTGCCGATGCTGACTGATTCAACATTGGCCACTGAGGTTGACGCCCCTAGTAAATCCACTTTGGGCTAGGCCTAAAGGTCAAAACCCAAAAATGGTTGGCCGAAATTCTAAGTAACTAGACCTTGAGAATTTTTAAAAGTTTTAGCAATTAGGGTTTTATGTAGTAGTAGCCTAGACCAATGGATAAATTAATAAAACTAAAGAAATTCAAATGCAATCACTTACTTGATACCCTAGATGAATGCCGTAGGGTGAAGACTAGCCCCAACAAGATCAAATGAAGAGTTTGCTTACGCACGCCCACAGAGCATCCAGAGAAGCAAGTGCATCCCACCTAACCTGCACAGCCGAGGAAAGATCAATCAGTAATGCAAATAGATGGGTGATAAAACAACGAGAGATAAATCAAATGATGAGTAAATGGTCATAGACAAATTCACTCCATGTATAAACACCCGATCCGAGAGAGAGAAAAGCAGGGTGAGCTCCCTTTGCAAGTGCGCCCCTCTCCAAATCGGCCTCCCTGCTGCAAATCAACTATAGATCTATGAAAAATACGAAAGGCACAACAAACATCTAACAGTGCAAGAGAAGACTAGCATTCAATCACCACATCTCACATTCAATCATGGATACAAGGATTTGATGCAAAAGATTTTCTTTATCCTCAATAATCCAGAGCCAAAAGTCCCTTTACAATGAGGGGGTTCTCTCTCTTAAATAGAATTGAGAGAGACCAAAACCCTAACCACTTTTTAGATGAATGGTTGAGATCAAAAGATAATACAATGAGATCAATGGCTAATATGAGTCAGAAACAATATACGTGGATCACTCAAAAGGAGGGGGACGTGTTCCCTCAATGATACCCTAGTGTGACGTATGACATAACATGTGACTAGGAGCGACAACATAATGTCATGTTGGGGTGGCTAGGAGGTAATAACATGTTCACTAGACCAAGCCCCATATACAATAAGTACAAGATACATCATAAAGTGACTAAAGTCACTAGGACGTCTGTCCCCAATACATAAGAAGACGCCCTCATGAGATGACTGGGAGGACTTGTGGACCCCACTGAAGATGAAGTCTGTGTCGAAAGGTGTAGAATTCATCATAACAAGTCTCAGATGAAAATTCATGCCATTTCCTTACCTCACTAAGCCAAATCGATTTCTTTGCTAGTCATTTCTTCCATTTTTTAACTACAGGAAAACCACCTTTGAAAGATAAAAATCCATGTAACTCTTTGCCAAGTGCCTTGGGCGCCAAACTGACTACACCAATATGTCCGGGAATATGGGAATATGTTAAAAACAAGTAGCTGCACCCCATATCTCCTCTGTAGCGCCCTAGGAGAAATAAAATGATCTCTGCAAGTGCCGTACAGGTCATTTTTTAATGGAAATCTACCGCAAAGTGATGAACTGACAACAACATCAACTGAAAGTGCCCGGAACTGAAAACTGAGTGTCCCATTGGACTTAGAAGGTCCAAATCAAGTAGGAATGAGTACTCATACACCATGTGACCATCAGGACTATCATCTATAAGCTCATCCATGCTTGGATAATTAAAAATAATGGTCTGTAACTGCTGATAATAATAAAAAAATCTCACAAACCATCATATGAAACCACCGTTTGAGGCATGGAACCATCTAATAGGCACCAAAGGACCATGAAAAATCAACCTCGAACTTCATCGGCCCAACTCATCCTAGATACTATTGTTGACATGGTCAAACTGGGTTGACCAGGTCAAGAATGATCAAAATAATGACCCAAGCTGCAAATAGCTGATGCTGCAAGTACAAATGGATAAGATATGCTCCCTTAATTATATTGATAGCGAGACTAAAATATAAAGTGGCATTTAACTAGCAATTATACATAAAAATCATCAATAAGAAGTCCAGATCAAAGCAACCAACTACTCAAAGAAGAACCTCAAGTGTATACTCATTTATGGACGTGGTCATTTTGCTAGAAACGGGTGAAGGTGAATAAACAAGGCTAGGCTAAAGGGTATGACTTAACAACCTCAACACTGTGACCTCTCGGATAAATGAATAAGGGAAGACCACCTACACATATGTTGGATAGAGAAACACAAAGGGGATGGCTGTGTCTCACAAATGGGTAAAGTGATGAGACTACTTCCAATAGACTCTAGACAAGCCACCTTTATAGCAATTTGTATTATTGGCAGCTTTACAATTTGAGATTTAACATTTATTTCATTTATAAAGATTTTCACTAGCCAGCCTCCAAGAGTAGGTGCCTTGAATAACCTTGTGGGTCTCAAATAACGACTTAGTATGACCTTCATTGCCTGCCATTGCCCATAGGTGCGATGGAGTGACCACCCTATTGCCTTGTAGAGGCAAACAACTTTACATCATACAAAGGATGAGTGCTCGTCCCTTGGCCACTGACTAGCTATTATAGATATTCATTTTGCTATAGTGTTTAACAACACTGCTTTTGCTGACTTAGTATCCGTTTAGAATACGACACACTTAAGTTCCAATGCTTTAGTGTTTAGAAACATTTTGTTAGGCATACTTGGTTTCGAGGACTAAAGGATAACAATCACTGTGACTAGAATCACGTAGTCCAAAGACGAGACACAATGTAAACATGGAGTCTATCCAACAGAGAGGCATAGGTGGGGGAAGTCTTCGACATCACTAGTCGAAGTGTAAGTCAGGATACAATTAAAAATGGATGATAATGAATGGACGGGGAGAGTGAGACCATGAAGCCATGACTAGCAAAGGCCCTATGGGGGAATGACCAAGTCCATACTACAATGAGGGCATAACCAATGAGTATACACAAGAATATCTAATTCAAAGCAACTGAATCACCTCTACTCTAAACAATCAAAACGAACCACATAAAATATCGCCAAATCATGACCACCCTATACCCAGTCAAGCTACCAAGATAAGTAAACGAGCATAATATGAAACATCCAAATGCACAAACCATATACGTGGTGGGTCATATACCTGTATCCACAATCTGAATCACTGACCGTCACTGGAACACTGCTGCTGTACTAACCACGGGCACTGTCATCACATCTGCTCTATATGGAAAAAAATGGCTAACTCAGTCATCAAATCTGGGGTCATGAGGCTCAGTCCTGGCATGAGACTGAAAATATGTATGCTCTGGGTCCGCTGATAATAGGAGTGATCATCAATGAACTGCTCATCAAGTGCTGATCTCAGAATATCATAGTAAAGGATTAGCTCAGAAATATGCTCAAACTGGTCTGAATACATGGTAGCCCCGACTACTATGTATGTGATAACAGTACCCTCTTTGTTTAGTACCGCATTTGAAATCATTGAACTCGAACTTGTTACCACGTACCTTGTGTATATCGGAAACACCCCTTCCCCTTTAATAATTCACAAGTAACAAACAATTGATCCTTGCGTCAAGTGGGTTCACAATTTGATGATTCATTTTCCTTTTTGTTTCTCCATTTAACAAGCAAGTCAATCATCGCTCCAACGAGTTCACAATTTGACTTTGCTTCTGCTTTCTAGTAATTAGATAACTTTCCCTTTCTGCTGGTAAATTAATCTCATAGTTTAACGTACAAGTTATTTCAAGTTCTGCAATCATATTTCTTTTTCCCAATGGATAAAGCAATAATCTTAATTATATACATGTAAGATTTGATTTACTTGATTTAGTGATTGCTCATTCGATTTACTTGTCAGATATACCGCTAGATTAATTGCTAGGTTTCTTTTATTAACTCCTTAGTCGCTTTTTCCAAAGCAACCATTCTTAGTTCTACCTCCATTGGCTTTTGTTTAGGAGTTGGCCAAAACAAGAGTTGAGTGTTGTGGAGACAGTTGCACCCGACTCGTTGACTTACCCCCAAGGCCGCTCTCAGTGAGTTGAGATTTTTCTCACGTTCATGTGCGGATCTAGGTGACAACATGTTCAATTTTAAACTATTTACTTTGAGGCGAGTTGATGCCAAGAAATAATTGAGTAGCCACTTAGTGTGTTGTGCTTTCGGAATATCTATACCACAATTTTCAAATCCTTCTATCTGTGATCATACCCTGCAAGAGAACCACCAAATGTCCAACAGATGTGCATATACACAGTTATGTCAATAGGAGGTTGGATCATCTCACTCTATTCTTGCAAAAAGTTATTTTTCACTTCTTGAAATGTAGTCGATGACTGTTGTAGATGTTCCCTCCATTGAAGAAGGTGCTTTCTAAGGTTCTTGAAGTAGGAAGGCTTAAATTGATTTGTAGTCATACCTTGAGGAAGGAGATCCTAGTAATTCTCCAGTGCGATAATATGCTTGTGATTGTTCAGTTCTCCATCAAACCATCTGGACATGTGCCAGAGGGAGGTTGCGAATACTAAGAGTGGGCATAGCCATCACAAGAATCAATCCAGTACCACGGGCAGGACGTGGTGAAGGCAACAAACTATTCTTCTCTGTGGAAACAACAAAAGCAGATGCGTGTGCAAGTACGGGGAATAAGGGAGTGTTCTAACCAGAAGACACATTGTCTCAGAGGTGTGTGCAGATTGTGCATGAAGCAACTGCTCTATAATCACCTGTAACTCCTCAACAGAGGTTGTGTCACCAAGATAAGTGAACAGAATCTGAAACATGTGTAGACAAGCAACCATGGAATAGTTCTCGTTGAACATGGACAGGCTCAGTTTCAAGATTCAATAAGCGTAAGATGTGTTGATGGTCTGCAGCCCTAGATTCTGGAAGTGGTAAAGTCATGGCAGATGAGTGTGTTAGGAAACCACCATGCCATTTCATATAGAACTGACACTGCAGGAAACAACATGATTAGAGTTTGTTGTAAATAGATAGAATAACTTATTGCAGTCTTTTTATGATACATATAATACAATCTCTCTCCCAATTGCCTCTAGCAATACAATCATGGTCTATCTAATAGTTATACATTTCATATGACTTGGCGTATGATATTTGGGTCCATAGGCCAATTCCAAATAAGCATGCCTTACATTTAATCAAATAATCAATGCTTCAAAATACATCAAATTCATTAAATAAATTAATAATACATCTGAAGGGGTGTAAGAAAGCTTTCATCCCTGTGCTAATCCAGACCCAACAGGGATGGATGGGTTCAAGAAATACGTTGATTTTTATTGTTATAGTACTATCGACAGGCCAACTCCAAATAAGCATGCCTTACATTTAATCAAATAAGCAATGCTTCAAAATACATCAAATGCATTAAATACTACATCTAAAGGGGTGTAAGAAAGGCTTCCATCATGGCACTAATCCAGGCCCGGCAGGGATGGATGGGTTCAAAAAATACATTGATTTTGATCATTGTAGTACTGTAGTTAGTTCATATATGAGGTCCAATAATGCTATGGTTGGTAATGTTATTCTTCAAATGCAAGGAATTCTTAAAATTCAAGGGCTAAAATGACAGGCAATTATACAACAGTTGAGTCGTTGACAGCATTGTCAAAAAGGTACAGGATTTTTTTTTTTTTTTTTTTATATTAGTGGCAGTCAGAATGATGGTCTAGTAGAGACTAGATGGTGGTGATTGTAAATATGAACATAAGAGTAAAGAAAGATGCTCAAAGGATTCAGTGTGAGGATGACTTGTCGTTTGTTTTAACTGCTATTTTATAGTGATCACCTTGGATATCTAATAATATATCTAGTTTTAAAATACTAGAAATATCTGACTAGAGAATGCTTTAAAAAATTGAAGGATTAAAGAACAGTTGAATTACCCAGCACAAGCCTAATCTGGATGCTCATTCAGCTCGAATAGCCTGATCATCGCAAAATGTCTGCAACAGAGTTTTCTCCAGAAGTCTTAAATGTAACCATTAAATAATTTGACAGCTGCTCTAATGCTTTAGGCTTGTCATGGTGGTTGGTTCTTAGGCTGTTGTCACTAGCATAACTTTTTGACATTCCAAGTCAGCTGATGACCCATTCCAACTAGTGGTAACGTTGGGAGTTTCTCCTGAAAATAAAATTTATATCTGAGCAAAATCAGCTAACAAGTACGTGTTTTCTTTTGTATTTGGCTGGGCAGGTTTGTTTCCAATAAGTGGTTTGGAGCTCTTGTATTCAGTGGAATTTTATTGGGAAAGTTGACGACTGCATGAATCCATTGGATAAATTGTTGAAACCATCATCCATCCGTTTACACAAGAATAGACTTAAAATTGTATGTGAGTTTTCTCCTGTAATTTTTAATTTTAAGCTGGTCAGGCTCAGGGGTCAAATATAACTATGTTTATTTCAAGCATAACTCCATGGTTATCTGCCCCGTCAATTCATCTTTTCTGTATATTGTGGTATTCATTCTGATGGAAGATTGTATGATGTGTTTCCAGGCTTGCAGGTGAAATATTCCATGTTCCCAAATACTCTTTACTGTGCAACTGATCAAAATAATTCTCAGTTCAGCCAGCACTCTACACTTGAAATCACAAGGCCTGTAATGACGGTTGTGATATTATCCATTTTTAGTTTCTGAGTGATCAACAATGGACTGGATTTTTAACGGGTTTGTACAATATCATGATCCTATGGAGCAATTCTTCTAGAGAGCCATACCTGTTGAAAGACCATAAAGAAGGTTATAACAAACGTGGAAATCTAACAAACATGAATAACATGACACCCATATTTAGGACCCACATATTTTAGTATTATCATCATTTTTTCCATGTGATTGTTTCTGTGAGCAAGGGTTCTGTCCAGTTGGGGGTACAAATATTGGATTCTATGTTATTTTGATTGATCTGCAAAGCTGACCTTTTCTTTAAAGTGCTTGTCATCTCAATTGCAACTCTATCTATACTTGCAAAGAAGAAACCCTTGAGGGGCCATTTGAATATAGTGATTGTGAAAATCACTTAAAGCCATTGAGAACATTCTAGGAACCTACATTCTGAAGCTATGATGGTTGATGATGCAAGACAATATGAGTTATGAAGCATTGAGTAGAATTGTTGTATTATGAAAGGGTCAAACTACCTTGATTCAATTTTTTGCAGAGCTGTGTCAACATCTATGATTTGGGAGCTGATAAGATTCCCCAACTGAGCTTCCTTTCAAAATAATAGGATCATCAATTAGTTTTTCATATTTCATTCATGGTTAGTTCATCAAATAATATGATGAGGCATCCTTGTATCTCATGTCTTGATTTTGGAATCTTCATCTGTTGATACTTTTGGTGATTTATTGCTTGATAATATTTCAATATAAGCATCTGTTATTTTATTTTTGATGTCGATTGGATCTGTATTTGGTTTCTTTCTCCAAGGTCTAGATTTTTACGTTTGACAACGTCTCTATTTCAATTAGGTTTGTCATTGTTTCTGTATTAATCACTGTGTATTAGATTTTTATGTTTGACAACTTCTCTATTTCAATTGGGTTTGTCATTGTTTCTGTATTAATCACTGATTTTTTGTTGACAAGTTGATCGAACCTTTTCTGTTGTGTTTTATTTTCATCCCTGAACTTCTTGATTTTCACAAGCAAACTTTGATTATGATCCCTTAGGTAAGAAAGTTCATCATTGTTTTCTTACTTGTTGAACTTTTTTTTAAGATTTGGATTCTTCACTTTCTCATATTTTAGCCTTTTGATTTGTGCAAAAACACATTTGATTAAGGTTCCTTACGTGATAATTTTCTTCATTTTTTTCTGATATGTTCTTGTTGAATTTTTTCTTGAGATCATGATTATCTTGTACTAATTTCTAATTGCATTGTTTCTTATGCTTAGACTTCTTGATTTGTACAAGTATGTTTTGATTATGATTCTTTAGGTGAGAATTTTTTTGGTATTTTTCTACCAAGTTATTGTCGAATTTCTTCTTGCTATCTTGAATTTGTAATACATGATCACTTTGTTGATAATTTACTATTCCACTTTTTAAACGAAACTTAATTATTCAGATATCTTGTAACTCGTCTGATAAATTTACACATTATATTTCAACATAGATATATGAAGAAAAACATTGATGCTTTGATGTTTTTTTGGGATCATCAATACCATATTCTTTTAATAGTAAACAATTTTGGTGGCATTTGGACAGTTTAAGGGAAATTGTATAAAAGGAAATAACATATATGTTTGGTAATTTACCGGGACTATTGGTGACCATATTAGTGATGCTTTGAATGCTTGTCGCCTAATGAAATTAGAACGCCCCCGACAAGTACGTAACCCTTCTGCAGTCGTCCAGAATCGATTCTGGTATTGCTTCAGCCGGCTTTTGAAACGATGATTTATTCTTCTTGTGCGATCGCTCTGTCAGAAGTATGGCAGTTGTAAACTGTCGGTTGGGTATTTCTTTGACGATTTAGATGGTGTTTGTCACATAGATTTCGTCTCGTTAGTAGGGATGGTTATACTTCCCACGATGGCAGTTGTCAGCTTGTATCAGGGGTTAAATTTGACGATCGCCCCTACCAATCATGTAAATTTTTAATGATGTTTTTGTATTTAAAGCTGCCCTTCCCATGATCGTTTGATATTTATTTTTGCCCATTAATTAAATATCATGTAAATATTTGAAGGGCGATAAAAATGTACATTGCAAAGAAGCTTTTCAGATTTTTGGTAATTGTTGTCATGTAACTCTGTATATTTTGGGGGCATGTTCATGATAATAGACGAACAGTCCTAAAAGATGCTATTAAAAATATTCTTACAAAATATTTATCCTACTATTTAGGACATACTTTACAAATATAAATAACAAATATACGATGCCAAAGGTAGAGAAATGCACGCACCTTGAGGTTTTTGTGTGCTTGCTTTGAAGCAGGAAAGCCAACACCCCAAACAAAAATAGGGCACACAGACTAGAACATACAGGATGTATGGATATAAATTGCATCCTTTATGGGTATAAATTGTCTTCAGCCTACATGCCATTATAAACCTATAGCTCCTCCCTTTGATGATGGCATGCAAGGCTGGCTAACTCATACTATACACTGTTGTTTCCATTTAGGCAGTGACTTCTATTTGATTATGGCAGGAATTCTTGACAAACAAACTTAACTTATACTGTAGATTGCAATTTTCAGACCAAGCCGTGGCATATATATATATATTGCAATTTTCAGACCAAGCCGTGGCATATATATATATATATATATATGTGTGTGTGTGTGGAGACGGACAAATTTTCAACTTCCATGTCAAATTGATGGTTTTGAAAAATAAATAAACATCAATAATAACATGCAAATTTTAAAGTAACAGTATATGGCGATTAAATGACATAAAAATTGGTAAACTGTCAAATTTAACCCCTTGCTTGTATGAACAACGAAGATGAAAACATTCCTTGAGATGGCAACTACCTCAATTGGACAAAATATATCTTTCAATCAACCGTGATACAAAGAATGTGGCGATTTTAAGCAGCGATTGGATGGCTGTTACACGATGTTTTCTGCCCTCAATTGTGGGTCTGGCAGATATTGTGGCCTGATTTGATGTAATCGGCGGCTACTGAACTCACTTTAGATGGAAATTGTGGCTTGATTTGATGTAATTGGCAGTTACTGAACTTTAGATGGAAATTGTGGCTTGATTTGATGTGATTGGCGGCTACCGGATTCACCGAAGATCCATAGGTTTTGATACTTGCTTTTATACCCTGTTTTACACTTCCACCTTCGCATGCTTTGTTTTGGTTGTTGCTACTACGGACTATGTTTATCCTCAAATCTGCCAATGGCGTCGTAGTGTCTTTGTACTGGTTACAGTAATGGTTGTAATATAATCTGCATTGCCTTGTGGTAGTATGATTTTTTTTCCTTGTTAGAGGGTCCAAGTCGGCCCACTCGAAGTGGCTGTGCACAGGTGGACTCCATGTCAAGAGCCTAACCCTGATGGACCTAGAGGATTGAAACCACGACCTTGTCACTGAGGGCCAACGGCTTGGCAGCGGGGGATCTAACTTGACACGGCTATTTGTAATACTATGATTTATGATTCGTTTATTTAAATTGTTGGTATGGAAATAATATTTCTTCAATATAATTTATGAACTTAAATTGACAGACCCTATACTAGAAAAACTGTGTATGTGGCCAAAGAAAGTTTAGAATTAGCGGAAGTGTCCTAGAAGGGGCTATGATACCAATGTAATGAACCAATCCTGTTCATAAGCACTCCAATACCAATGTAATGAACCATTCTGGTTCGTAAATGCTTTGATGCCAATGTAATGAAGATAGTTCATATATGAGAGAATATCTAACATAAAAACCATAGAGTTGAAATCCATATAAAAAAAAGTAATTATATAACTGACAAATGAATAAGTGAGTCGATACAATAAGCCCTGTGATGGTATACTTATATGCATTGACTAGCCACAAAGGTGAAGAGTTGTGTCCTTTATCTTATTATTATTATTTATGTATTTTATATTCACTACATACTTCACTAATAATCTATGTAGTGTGAATGACATTTTGACATTACAATCATTGATTACTTATCCTCATCCAAATGGGGTGATATATCCACAGTAAACATAATGTTTGTTTTTTCACATATAAAAATTTCAAAATATACAACTTGTAGTAACAACATTCAAATGTATTAATCATCATTCATCGCTCTAACTTTTTCTAGCCAAATTATTTGGCAACTGATCAAATTGTCAAGCAATAAAGGAATGCTCAAATATAGAACTTGTCCACTTATGTAATTTCATTATCTTTTGATCTAGCATAAGGTGGCATGAAGTTCCTATAAGATTGTGAGACTTTTAAGTTTCATAGATTTGAATTGCGCTATTGTTGAAGAATGATTAATGTAGTTTAGCAACAAATATATGTGCAATAAAGTGATTTAATTAAATAGTGTAGGGCATATGGTTTAATAAAAACATAATAATAATAATAACGATGCGTGATAATCGAACATACTTAGAAGCTTAAATATTTTGCACAAAGTATACTAAGAATTTAATTATCTGTCTTGTTATGCAAGAGAGAACCATAGAGCATTTGTAAACATCTTAAGCAAAGGAACACGAGAAAAAAAATTGACTAAAATCTATACACTTGCTATTGTCATTACAAAATATGCTACAATATGGAGTGTTTCCATTGAGAAGTCATAAACTATATGCTTCAAGCCTTGTGAGAGAAGGTGTGGGAGGTGCTAACAATTGATGGGGAAGAGAGAAGATAAGAGTGCATTCTTAAATGCTAAGATGATGTTATATAAATGTGCTATGATACAATATTTACTCTTGAACATCTGGATTAATCTATCTAAAGATTGATAGATTTCATTAGTTATATGTTTAGTAACTTCTGATCCATCTAGATTTCCATCTCTTGGATCACTAAATGCTTCTCGACCATAGATTTTCAAGTCCTAATGAATGGCTTTGTCTCTCATCCTTTTTTCAAGTCTTCTAGTGGACTACACCATGGATGTATGTTCTCAATGTAAAATTCAAGCACAACAGATCTAAGAAACAAGAACAACAATTATTAGAGATGCATGTGGCAAATTGTGTCAAAACACTGGTGCAAAAGGTTTGCAGCAGTTCATGCATTATCATTAACTTATAAGATAGATTACAATGTGTAACAATGACAATAATAGCCAGACAATTCGAATCCTAGAGAGGTTATTCGAATTGAATGCATGAGAGTGGCTTACTAGTCAGTTAACACCACTTGGCACATCAATTAACCACTTAAATGCCAAGTAATTGACTCTAACAGACGCTCAAACTGTCAAACTGAGTCTAACTGAGTCTAGAATTCAACTGATTGCCCAAAATTAGGGGAGGGCGCCTTTCTAACTTTAGTTAACTGATTTTTAGGTGAAATTACCCAAAATTAGGTCAAACTGAGTAGGAGGGCGCCTTTTTGACTCCAGTTAGCTGATTGTTAGGTGAAACACACCCAATTGGACTGAGTAGGGCGCATTAATAATGCAAATCACCCCAGTTGGCTCCTCGAATGATGGAGGAGGCCCAATTAACTGAATTTGATGACCTAGTTGGCTCCCTGAATGAAGGAGGCCCAATTGACTGAGTAGGGCGCATTAATAATGCAAATCACCCCAATTGGCTCGTCGAATGATGGAGGAGGCCCAATTAACTGAATTTGATGACCTAGTTGGCTCCCTGAATGAAGGAGGAGGCCCAATTGACTGAAACTGATGATTTGCTGATGATGTAAGCACATAATTTAGTCAAAATACTTAGGATAAGTGGTAAATTAGGTTGTTAAGCCCAAATAATGACGTGCTGTTGGAAAATGACTCCAACACCCCCCCTTAAGCTAATCTCATGTGGAGGAGTAAAATAAAATAATAAAAGGGCCATGACAATAAAGGCCATAGGTCACCCAATACATAAATAATCCAAACAATGCTAAAAAAATCTAAGTGAGGAAAGAGGAAAAAACCCAGTGGGAAAGACCCCCCCCCTCCCTCAAAGTGAACATTGAAGGATCTAATCTGTCCTCACCATAGTAGAACTCACCCCCAACAGTGAACAGAGGTAAGCAAACTTCTTCTCAGTGAAGCTCTTGGTGAAGATGTTTGCAATTTGCTCTTTTGTAGGGCAATATTGCAGTACAATGGTTCTGTCATGCACGAGCTCTCGGATGTAGTGCATGTGGATCTCGATATGCTTGGTCCTCTGTCCCTGAACCATATCTGTCAAGATCTTGATAGCACTCTGATTGTCACAAAAAATGACAATAGAAGTGGTGCTACCAATATCAAACTTTGCTAGAATACCCTACAACCAAACTGCCTGAATGCAAGCATTGACTGCTCCTCGATACTCTGCCTCTGCTGAAGATAAGGCAATGGCTACCTGCGTTTTGCTTGACCAACAAATAGGCCCTGTGCCAATCATGAAAACATATCCAGAAGTGGTCTTCCGATCAATACTATCACCCGCCCAATCTGAATTAGTGAATCCAACCAAGTCAAGATCGGAATCCACAACATAGTGAATGCCAAAATGTCTCGTACCTTACACATAATGCAAGATCCTTTTGGATTCCTTTCAGTGAAGCTCATGGGGATGCTGCCTGTACCTTGACACATCACTCACGGCATAAGAAATATCAGGCCTAGAGTGTGTCAGATACAAAAGACTACCAATCAATTGTCTGTAAAGTGTAGAATCCACCAATGGTGTAGAATCACCATTATCAAGACTAATTCCTGAGAGGAATGAGAATGGTGCAACTTTACATTCTGCCATATTGAACTTCTTTAGCAGGTCCAAAGCATATTTTGATTCAGAAATCTTTATCCCATCAAAATTTCGAGTGATCTTGAGACCAAGGAACCGCTTCAGCAGGCCTAAATCACTCATATCAAATGCTTGGTGTAAAGCGGCTTTTATAGTGCCGATCGAAGCAATACTGCTTCCTGTAATCAATAGGTCATCAACATAAAGTACAATTATCAACAAATTACCTTCATGCTGTTGTAGATATACATTTGGGTCTGATTTGCATCTCGCAAAGTTTTGCGATAGAAAAAATGAATCCATCTTTGCATACCAAGCTCTTGGGGCCTGTTTTAAACCATACAAGGATGTCCTTAATTTGCAAACAAGTGTTGGATCCGATATGTAACCTTCGGGCTGCTTCATGTAGATCTCTTCCTGAAGATCCCTATGAATAAATGCACTCTTCACATCCATGTGGTGTACCTCCCTGTGCTTGGATGCAGAAATTGCCAAAACTAGTCGGATTGAGTCCATTTTTGCAACCGGTGCAAAAGTTTTTGTGTAGTCCACACCTTGGACTTGTGAGAAACCTTTTCCCACCAACCTAGCTTTGTATTTGCAAGTTGAACCATCATCAACAACCTTGGTTCAGTAGACCCATTTGCATTGAACCAATTTCCTCCCAGGTGGAAGTGAAACTAGCTCCCATGTTGCATTTTTCTGAAAAGAATTGTACTCTTCATCCATGGTTGTTTTCCATCTCGGATCTCGGTGGGCATGGTAGCATGATTTTGGATTTGATCCAACCATCAAAAAACACTTTTCGGACAACAATGGAACGTCATATGAAATAGCCATACTTGCTCTTTGAAAGTCTGCTCCGGTTCTTCTTGGATCAACAGGATTTCCAATGTTAGAACCGACAGATGTGAGTCTTTTCTACCCACTTTGGCAACTGAGGGGGCTCATCTAGATTTGAATCCGAACCTGATATTTCATGTTCATTAATATCATACATAATATCAGAAATATCATAACATAAACTTTTAGTATCATCTCCCGAATCTTCTTCCGGAAGAGGAAGCAATTTGGTAATTTCTTCCTCCACTAGTTGTAGATGTTGAAGCGGTTCTTCAAATTGGACACTTCTCTCGATGAATATTATTTTGGATTTGATATCCATGATTTTGTATCCTTTGGATTCTTCAACATATCCAATGAGGATGCACTCAGTACTTTGTGGTTGCAAAGATCTTCTCTTCTCAATCAGAATTCTAGCCCATGCAATGGACCCGAAAACCCTGAGATGTGACACATGAGGCTTGTGACCAATGTAGGATTCGAAAGGAGTTTGACCTTTGATGGATGAGTGTAGAACTTTGTTCTGAATGTATGCAACAACGTTCATGGCCTTGGCCCAAATATTTGAAGCCAAAACTTTCGACTCAAGCATACAAGTAACCATCTCTTTCAATGCTCGGTTTTTCCTCTCCACTACACCATTTTGTTGAGGTGTGTAGGGGACTGTGTGTTGGATTTGGATTCCATTTTCTACACAAAATTGAAGCAGCTCACTTTTGATATATTCTCCACCATTATCATATCTGATAGCTTTTAGCTTGCTCCCAGGTCAGTCTCAACAAAAGACTTGAGATTCTTGAATTTTTCAAACACTTCCGATTTGTTTTTGAGAAAGTAGACCCATGTAAATCTGGAAAAGTCATCAATGAATGTGAGATAATACCTTGATCCATTCATAGAGAGATTTGGTAATGGACCATTGATATCACTGTGAATCAACCCCAAAATACAAGAAGCCTTGCTAGCTTTGCCTCGATTGAACTTGTGCTCAGGATAGTTGCTAATGATGCAACCTTTGCATATCCCTTTTAAAGATTTGATGTTCGGAAGGTCTTCAACCATGCAATTATTTTGTAGAAGGTGCAAATATTTATAATTTAGGTGTCCAAACCTCTCATGCCATCGCCGACTAACCTCATTTCGACGAGTCAAAATGGAACTTGGCTTTGAATGTGGCAAAAAATGAGAAAACTCATATGTTTTTGCAACATGATTTGCCTTGCCTACTGCAATAAGCTTTTCGATGGTAATATCAGAAATTTCAACATCATTAGGGCTGAATACTGCAACCTTCTTGGGCAACCTAGTGTGTGTCATTTGATACACAGAAAGCAGGTTCAAAGCTAGACAAAGGACATAGAGAACATTTTGAAAACTGTCATGTTCTAAATGAATTGTACCTTTGCATTTTGATGAAATTTGTGAATCATCTCCCATGTGGATGGAGATGCAGCTGTTGGAGACCAATGATGAGAAAGTGAAACCATGTGATTGGAAGCTCCTGAATCTATGAGAATAGTTGTTGAATTCGAAACACTTGCCATGAGTGCATGCCATCTTTCTGGATGATCATTCCGGTCTCCATTGTCCTTCTTCCTTGCACCATTTGGAAGAGTGATATTTTTCTTCTCCAAGAGAAGGGCCATCTGATCAATAGTTTTCTTCATGCATGAGATTTCAGGATGAAAGCCCCTGCCATAATAAGAACACTTTGTCTTCTCCTTTCCCTTTTGCTTGTCTTTTCTTGAGCCCGAGGGCTCATCTGACTGCTTGGTCTTCTCCTTTTGCTTAGGATGATCAAATTTGGTCTTCTCCTTCTTTTGCTTTCCTTTAGCATTCGTAGCCTTGGGTCCGCCAGCAAATAGGGCTTGATCTTTGGAGGATCTCAAGGACCCCATCTGAACAAGCTTGTCATGCTCTTTTGTTAAGGACTCAATGAATGCATTCAAGGATGGCATCTTCCAATTCAGAATGGTGAGTTTTCACGAATGAAAGGTAGAGACAAACACTGAATAATCTTCTCCTAGCTTTGAAAGGATTGAAATGATCAACTGATCATCCTTCTTCTCGACACCACATTGCTTCAACCGAAGCACCAAATGCTTGAACTTGGTGAAAAACTCATTGATGGTCTCGAAATTTCCAGGATTGAGGGAAATTAATTCATTCTCTAACTGATAAGCCCTCATATCATCTTGCTTGTCGAAGAGTGTGGCAAGTTGTTCCCATACTTCTTTTGGAGTCTTCAATCCGCTGATATGGAAAAGAAGGTATTTCGAAATATTGAGACATAAGAAACCATAAGCTTCATCAAGATTATTGAAGAACATGGACTTCTCTATAGTTGCATTAGGCTTTGGTTTTGTGCCCATAGTAACTCTGTAGAGTCCCTTGGAGTGCAATACTATCTCTATATCATCCTTCCACTGATGATAGTTGAAAGAAGTAAGAAGATGGTTTGAAGAAGAGTCCATCTTGCTATAGCGAATGCAATAGGAGGCTTTGAGAAACTTGCAGTAAAAAACAAACAAACAATCTTTAGGTCAACAACCTGCACTTTTCAAGTTGCATCACACCCAACATAGCCTATCAAGAAAGCTTGATAAATCGGATGCACAATTATCCAGGATTTATGTGGAAATATTTCAACTTCTGGTGCAGTGTTGTAATAATTTTGAGCAATCTTGCTCAAGCTTCATATGTGATCCAGGTGTAGAAAGCAATGGTGTAGAAAGCTTCATCAATAAAACTTTGTAGAAGATTTGCCTTGTCCTGCCATGGCTCTGATACCATGTAAAATTCAAGCACAACAAATCTAAGAAACAAGAACAACAGTTACTAGAGATGCATGCGACAAATTGTGTGTCAAAACACCGGTGCAAAAAGTTTGTAGCAATTCATGCATTATCTTTATCTTTATCTCATAAGATAGATTACAATGTGTAACAATGACAATAATAGCTAGGCAATTCGAATCCTAGAGAGGTCATTCGAATTGAATGCATGAGAGCGGCTTACTGGTCAGTTAACACCACTCGACACATCAGTTAACCACTTAACTGCCAAGTAATTGATTCTAACAAATTCTCATATTGTCAAACTGAGTCCAACTAAGTGTAGAATACAACTGATTTTTAGGTGAAATTACCCAAAATTAGGTCAAACTGAGTAGGAGGGTGCCTTTCTGAATCCGGTTAGCTGATTGTTAGGTGAAACACACCCAGTTGGACTGAGTAGGGTGCATTAATCATGCAAATCACCTTAGTTGGCTCCCTGTATGATGGAGGAGGCCCATTTAACTGAATTTGATGACCCAGTTGGCTTCTTGAATGAAGGAGGAGGTCCAGTTGACTGAAAATAATGATCTGCTGATGATGTAAGCACATAATTAAGTCAAAATACTTAGGATAAGTGGTAAATTAGGCTGTTAAGCCCAAATAATGATTTGTTGTTAGAAAATGACTCCAACACTCACCACTGCTATTCTTATTGTTGTGGACAATGTAAGTAGAAGCATTAACAAGGAAAAAGAGTAGGGTATACTGAAATGTATTAAGATTGTTGAAGGTGTGCTAATCAAACATACTCTCTTTGCATATGATATTTTTGTTTTGGGTGCAAGATCTTCTCAAGAAGCTTGTGTTTTGGATGTGGTGTTGAAAAAATTCAATGCAGCCATGGGTATAATAATAAATGCAAATAAATCTCTTGTGAACTTCCACCATACTTTCAATAGTATGAAGACTTCCATCCTTAACTTTATTCATACTACCTAGGATTTCACCTTTAGGCAAGCAATTACAAGAAGGCATAATGGGCTTGGTTGGTGGAGAAAATAAAAGAAGAGTTTCACTCTAGTGCCATAGATGTCTTTTCCTTGGTTGCCGATTAATACTAATCAAATATGCTATTGAAGCAATTCATAACTTTAGGATTACTTGTTCTATCATGCCAAAATGTGTCATGAATTGAATTTTAAAGTTAGCAAAGAGGTTTTCCTTGTTTGGGAAGAAAGAGGAGTCTATAGCTCTTGTAAAATGGAATCAAGTTGGGAGGTTTGAATTAAATGATTTAGATCTCTTCTTGAGAGATTTGGTTGCGAAATCCACTTGAAGGTTTATCCTAGGTAGTAGCATTTGAAAGGAGGGATTTTATGAAAAATATGTTTGGCCTCAGTCTATCATGGATTGAATCATAAGTTCTCCTTGGTTTGCTAATGGAACATCACTCTTCTAGCATTTTACCCAAGATTTTCCAATTCTGACAAATCATATATTTTGGCAAGTTGGAAATGGGGAAAGTGTTATCAAAAGGTGACCCTTGGAATTGTATAGACCTTGAATTCTCTATAAATGTTGATCTTAGTATGTTCCTAGACAACTGAAATATAATTCATTTGGAAGACTTGGCTTCAGGGTATCACTTAGTGAGTGAGAATTTGGTTTAGAAAAACGCATAGGCTCTTGAGATCTCAATCAATCTAATTTGGATAGAGATGAAGATGGGATAAATTCTAGGAAAAAATATTATGTAAAGTCATCAAATAATGGTGTTGTTTCTTCATCTGAGGTATATTTGAGACCTAGAAAAATTATGTTTTCTACAATGGGGTTCTTAGAGCAGAGATGAACCCTAGAAAGTGTGACAAATGATTTGTTTATCTTTAAAGTGTTAAGGGTTGGGAAACGTCTCCAAAATACAGGCCCTAAAGAGGCTTATGGGAATCCATAAGGTTTATATCTTGTTACTTTAGGAAACTATGTGTGAAAGAGGGAGACAATTGAAAGATATTGAGAATATGTTTTGGGGATGAGATTTTGTTTATACAGATTGAAGGGGTAGATTTGGGGGTCTATTTTTTTTTGTTTGCTAGTTTGTCCATGACTTGTGGGACTAGCCTATGGTATAAGAAATTTTGAGCCAGGGGCTTCTAAGCCGTCAAAGTCACCTGGGGATCACACCCAGCCCGGGCCACACCAACCCTTAACATGGATGGATTTTAAGTGTCTCCTCTCGACTACCTTGCAGGGTTTGAACTTGGTTCGTTATGCAGAATGAGACCTATCAAAACCAACTATGCTAGTGGGATTTAACACCAAATTTGAAGGGCATGGTTGTGGGATTTGATCCACTTATGTGTGCACACGTCACAAGATCATTTAAAACAATTTCTCTGGGTGTAGTCACATGTTCGACCACTACCTCAAGGTGACCCCATGGCTTCATGCTAGGCCCTCATGGGAATTGAACCTTGTCTACTAGTCAAAAACTCCTTGCTCTTCACCAATGGGTCCAACCCCTTTGGGCATTGGGGGTCTATTTTTTAGGTGAAGAACTAGGTATTTATTTTTTTTCTAATCAATGGTATTTTAATTCAAGATTGGGTACAATGTTATATGCATAGGAATTAGGAAAGGAATTAACTATTCTAAATATCTATAGCCCCAATGCAGAAAGGGTTAGGTTTTGGGAGAAAATATTTAGTATAGACAAGTTTGGAAGGAAGAGTATTTTATTACAAGGGGACCTTAGTTTTTTTGCGGGTAGTTTTGAGATATGGGGTCGAACAACCCATGAAAATACTTTCAAATTTATTTTTAAGGAAGATGGATGATGTGGGGCTCTTTATGTTGAGCTAGTGAAATTAAGACCTACATGGAGGAATCAATGAGATGGAAATGAAAGAATAGAAAAAGGATTATATTGATTTCTATTACCAGGATTTTTTAGAGGATTTTATAAGGATTAGATAGTGGGTGGACTCAATAGGATATTCAAATAATTTTCCAATTTGATTAGAAATGGCCTCAATTGGAAAAAGACCACCTAGTCCAGTCAAATTCAACCCATGATGGTTGGAAGATGAGGGTTTCATAAGTTTAGAAAAGGAATAATGGAAGCCATATGATGAAACCCTAAGAGAATCCACCTTTATATAGTTTTTAACAAACCTTAAGAAATCTAATCAAGCTACAATATCATGGACTAATGAAAAAAATAAAGGGAAGATAAATAAATTCTTGGTATTGAACCAAAATTACAATATCATGGACCAATGAAAAAAAGAAAGGCAAGATAAATAAATTCTTGATATTGAACCAAAATTGGAAGGATTATATACACAAGAGCTTGCAGGGTATCCATTAGAGGAATATAGGGTTGAATTCAATCAATTGGAACAAAGAAAGAAGAAACTATTCATAGAAAAAAGGCACCCTAAAGGTTAAAGAACGAGGATCATGGTTATCTACTGGAGATGAAAATACAATTTTTTTTCATCAATATGCAAATTATAGGAAGAAAGTTAATACTATTAAGAAAATGCCAAAGAGATATGAATCTATAGCAACTGGTTTTGAGGATATATTAAAGTTAGGATTGGAGCATTTGATATATATATATATGCTAAAGACAGGGCCATTATAGTAGAGGCAGTTAGAATGACAACTTTTTTACTATTTTTTTTAAAGATGAAGATAATGAAACTTTAATGGATGAGGTTTCAGATAATGAACTACAAAGAGTTCTTCATAGTTTTAAAAAAGACAATCCCTAAACCAAGTGGATGGCCGATTGATATCTTCCTAGGGTGTATGATTTGTTGCAAGTTTTTATCACATAATTACTTACTGGTGAAGGCCATTGGCATCCCTTTTGCATAAACACTGCCCCAATTCCTTTACTAAAGGCATCACATTCCAAGAAAAAATTCTTAGTGAAGTTAGGCATGGCTAGTACTGAGCTAGTACACATAACATCTTTTGAAGTTTGAAAAGCTAGTTCTATAGCTGCATTCCAACTGAAGGCATTATTTTTTAGCAAGGTGGTGAGGGGAGTTACAATTTTACCATAGTCCAACACAAAATTCTGTGAGGCAAGAAAGCCTTGTAAAATTTTGAGAATTTTGCGCCAAGGCTGGTATTTCACTGCCTTAACTTTCTTAGGATCAACATGCACACCTTCCCTACTAACAATGTGATGACCGCTTTATCTAAGGTTCTCCTGAACAATGTGCATTGGGCATTATCTCTAGGTTGATAATTAGTTTGGAGTACACTTTTAGATATGATAGCGCGTGCATTAATCTACTTAGAGTTTATCATTGTGTTTTGTGCAATGGTGTTGATCATTGGGTCCATTTTAATCACCCAATGTGTATGCTACATGGTCCCTCTTATTTATGATTTTGAGATGATACAAGATGTTGAGTTGTTGATGAAGTAACGCATATTTTAGATTATTGAATTGGTGTTAGAGATGCTTGGTGTGATTGTTGAATATTTGGCATGATGAGCACTATTGGAGCCTTAATAAAACAATCAATGATGTTCATATGCAATGAGAATTGTTGGGCTCATAGCCCAATAAGTTTCTCTAGGGACGAAGTGGCACTAACACTTAAAGAAACACTAAGGGTAACACCCTTGACATTGGCTCAATGTGCAAAGGTCACATGTGAAACAAACACCCCCATTGAATGAGCAATGATTCCTATTATATTACCAGATGAAGAGACTCTAGTTGTTGTTATCCAAGTGAGTGGCACTTAGCATGGAATGTTGGTGCTACTATTTATAGCTTATTGTTTCTCAAAATGTCAACAATTCAAATTATGTTGTGGTGGATGATCTTTTGACCTTTGACACAAGTGGCGGTTTTTATCTTGGGAAAATCCTCTCATTAGAGAAAATTTGAGGTCTAAAATGGGCCTCCTAAGGAAAATAATAAAATAATATTTATGATTTTTGGAGGAAAAGACAAAAAAACTATTTTTTTCTTTGTATTTTAAACATATCTCCCTGTCATTTTACTCAAATTTCAAGCGGGAGCATTTGTTGGGGGCATAATTAAATTATTCATCTAGCGAATACCCACACTACATACTTTTTAGGTACCCCACCCCACGAAAAACAAGAAATACATAAAAAAACGAGTTACTTTCTAAAGTAACGTGGGTACCTCAAAAGTATGCAGTGTGGCTGTTCGTTGGATGAAAGTAACACATTTTTTATGTATTTTTCATTTTTCGTGGGGTGGGGTAACTCAAAAGTATGCAGTGTGGGTACTCATTGGATGGAGAATTTAATTATGCATCCAACGAGTGCTCGCGTTCGAAATATGAGTAAAACAACAGGGAGATATGTTGAAAATATGAATTAAAAAGTAGTTTTTTTAATGTCAAATATGCCATGTCAATCATTATGGTTGACTCTTTTCTTGAAATTCTATTTGTTTTTGAATTCAATGGCTCTTTTTCTTATGAGGTGGCTCGTATTCTTATGAGGTGCATTTTAGACCCCAGATTTGCTCTAATGGGAACCTTGTAATGTTGATACTAAATGACGAGGGAAATGCTTATGGACGACATTGGTAGATGTTATTTTTTTCTGAGAGGAATGGTTGCATGAATAGTATGTTATTGTTAATAGTCATCTTTTGCACAAAAATACAAAAAAATAGGTGATTGATTCTTGCCTCGTGCCAAAACAATTGTAAAAGAAAGAAAATGTTGGGGATTTTCCTTCGCTTTAGGGATTGATTCCTAATGTCCTCAACTAACAATTACCCCTTACTCTCAAAATCTCTTAGGAAGGCTTGCTTATGCTCTTTTACTATTTTGTTGTATTCTTATCCAATCATTTTTCTCGGTTTGTTTATGCTCTTTTACTATTTTGTTGTATTATTCTCCTTCAATCATTTTTCTCTTTGTGCAAGCATGCATAAAATGATATTCTTTAACCTTATTCTCAAAGTAAAATCCCAACTTTTCCTTCTCCATGATGACAACCGGTAAGAATTCTTTGAGCTTGATAAAAGTTCACAACATGGGAACCCATTAATGCTTGATTTCTTTGAGTTGAATATTTTTTTGGTAATCTTTTAGACATTCCATCTTTAGTAGTCATGATCAAAACATTATCCAAGAAGAATTTTGTGTGTGCTGAGGAAAATTTCATCCCTCACTCTATGTCGGTCTCTAAGTTGTCCAAGATCAACAATCTATTCAAATCAAAGAGTTTGGTAGAGGTATTCCATATTCATACCATGATTCTTTCTCTCTTCAAGAGTCTAGGATAATTTCTTGTATACTCCTCAGACATGATACTTCGAATTGCAACTTCTTGATAGGTTTATGATCACCAATTGGTGGCAGTAAAATGCGGACGTTCTCAAAGCACCATTCAAAATTTTCAGATTAACTTCTAGTTTATAAAACTTATTTTTCGAAGTGTCATTTTCCAACTCCCACTTTTCAACTTTACTTTGATAATTAGAGCAAGAAATTGATTCAATTTCACATTGTATGAAGTAGAAAGATTAACAACTTCTAAAATATATTTGGTAACCTTTAAATAGTTTGCACAAGGCTATCTCTAATTAGAGACTTGAAAATTTCAATTTCATATTATTATCCCTCAATTGATTTTATATTGGGATTGATTTTCCGAGAGTTTATTAGTGTTTAGGGTTGTTCTCCATGCGTGGAAAATTCCTATTGGTGAAGGAGTAGTCTATTTGATCATGTGGTAGAAAGAACATGGTAGTAAGCTCTACAAAATCAAATATGCCACTAGTTCCCCTCAGGGATAACAATTAATGGGTCTTCAATTTGTACTCTTTCATGGACTATAGGATTAACTCACAACATGAAAACACAGGATGGTACTCCAATAAATCTCATCATATTGAATATCCATAGTTTCTTTCTAGGGAACTGTTATCACACAAATTGTAGTTGTCTCTAGTGGTATACCATCCGGGATGGTAGAGGAGATAGACAACTAAACAGGTGACCCAAGAGGTGCCATGGTTCCCAATGCAAGCTGGGAGTCATGTCAACCGAGGCACTCTTCACTTTAGATCAAGATGAATCAAGACCTAGGGGGAGACCCTATAATCAATCAAAGATGATTGGACCCAAACAAAGGTTCCTAGCGATATGTCAAAGACAAGTTACGGAAACAAATGCAAGGTTAGGTGGACCTAGAAGTTTAAATGTGCTTGAAAGAGGCTTAGGGAATGACTTATGTTTCAACCAATGAAAGATTTAGGCCACATGATGAGTTAAGATGACAAGATCTAGTACCATGAAATACACAGGTGGGGCCCACATCCTTGGGATATGGAAATGGCTCAAATGGGACCCCCAAGGTGAAGTTAAGGGTACAAATGGTACTAAGGGGTATGTAATGAGTAGATCTATGGATCTAAAGTGAAATTAGAGATACCCACATATGGGATCTAGGAGATGACACAACTCCCAAGGAGTGCGAATTGCCCTAGGTGGACTAGTGCCTTGATGGATGGGCTAATGGAGTCAAAAGAGATGTGTAAATGTAGATCGGGATACCTAGGATGCAAATCAAGTGGGCTATTCAAGATGTGATGGTTGGATTTTAGTAGATCTAATATTTCACTATGTGACCCAAGTGGACAACAATCCCCAAAATGAGGAATGATACCCCAAAGGCAGAACTTCACAAAGTGAGATACTAGGTAGGGGTTTCAAGGTATGCTCTTTTCAAATCATGCGGGATCACAACCACCCATGTCCTAGAAGTGGACAAACTCAAACACCCAAGGAATGTGACTTTGCCCAAGGAGGGCTAAATGCATGGAATAGTGTGTCAAAACAAGTCCAAAGGCCACCAAAGTTTAGATCCAAGAAGTTTAGGCAAGTGTGAGTGTGTATCTTGAAAATCAAGGGCATCCAATGGCTAGATCTCCATCGATCTGAGATTTAAAATACATCACCAAATTGACCCAAGTGGGGCACAACCCTCAAAATGAGGAATGGTGCCCACAAGGCAAAAATATACAAGGTGAAGCATTAGGGGTAGGTTATCAAGTAAGGAGAGTGTGAATCAAGTGGGATCTCACCTACCCATGTGTTAGATCTAACCCAACTAGCTTCTCCCAAGGGGTGCAATTTGCCTCAAGAGGGCTATTTTTCCTTGAAAAGTGTGTCAAATGGAACCCAATCACCATTAAACTATAGATCCGAATTGCCGTGGATGATATAGAGGTGGGTTTTCAATATCTTTTCAAAAGCTAGGCTAGATCCAAGTAGATCTAAGAAAAAGTAAAAATGAGGGTTTTAATCAATTAGGGTTTTTATGATCTAGAAGTTATGGATAAGCCAAGGAAGAAGAAGACCATACCTTTGGAGCATACCTGGATGAAGATATGAATGCTAGTTGAGATGAGGATTACTTTTTCCAAAGATCAAATGAAGAATTTTTTAAGCCCTCTTCCCAAGTCAATTTTTTACAAGCCACATGTGTGTCCCTCTAACCTGTCAAAACCAAGGAGCAAAGCATCAATCAATTTAACATGTTGAAGGTAGATACAAGCAAGAGAGAGATAAGAAAAGAATAGTTGGCACAAAGACAAAACCACTCCCTGTTTAACCAAAACGTCTTCCTCCAAGCTTGAAGGGAAAGCCTCCCCACCAATTCGCACTTGTCAAAAACATCCTCTTAACCTATAAAAAAAGTATGGCAACATATGCAAGATAGCTACAAGAGATACTCTAGTGAAATGGACAAAAGCATTTACAATCAAAGCAAACAACATCCACTCCAAGATCCAAGCATGTACTCCAAAAGATAGAAATTTTATTCCAAGAGCCAAGAGCCAAATTCTCTAGATGATTTTACAATGAGGGGGTCTCCTCCTTATATAGGATAATAAAGACCAAAACCCTAGATCTCAAAACCACTTTATGAAATGAGTGGTTGAGATTAAAAGATCTCAATACATGATCAATGTCTAAGAACGAATCATAACAATATAACACATGGATCACTCAAATAATGATGATGTCATAGCTAAAAGATACTCATGGAGGGTGATGTCATCCACTAGAGCGGGTAAACGTACATGGGCCCACCTCATATAACAAGGACATGACATATGGAGCACATGGTGGGGATAGGAGGCATCAATCCTTGCTAGCTCATCCCCATGGCACAATAAAATAATATAATATGTCGAAAATAAATATAAATGATCAAATCTATCCTCGAAATCTGTGACAGACAAGCAGTAAAAGGCCTCCTGTGGGCTCTGTGGACCCACCCAAGTGATGAAAACTGGTTGGAAGATAGGGGGTTCACCCTAGAAGACCTCTATGAAAACCAAGTGCCAAAACCTTGCATCAATTTCCCAAATCGAATTCCTTAGTGACCCTTTTATCCCATTTCTGGACTGCCTCGGTAACTGTGAAAGTGCTGAAACTGCCTCCTAGGGCATCTGCGTAGTCAAACTGAGCCCACCAGGCTCTCCAGAAGGGGGGACAAATGGTAATAACAAGTGGCTGTACCACCCCCCTCCTCATACAACTCCCTAGGTGAACTGGCCTCTCATGGCGCCTACTGCTTAGGCTGGGAAATCAACCCCAAATCTGGTCAACAAGTGTAAAACTGCATCTATCACTGTCAAAAGTGCCTGGAACTGAAAGATAAGTGTCTCCTTGGATCCAGAAGACCCAAATCTACTAAGAATGTGTACTCATATACCATGGGTTTCCCTGATGGGTTAACTGTATGGTCCACCATATATGGACAATGCATAATCTCATGATCTGAAGTAATAATAAAACCTGCTGAACTGCATCAATCACCATTTGAATCATATGTCCATCATATAGTATCATAAATAGGAGTATGTGGGCCCATAAATCATCATCAGTAAGCTTTCATGGCCCACATCATCATGGATCTCAAGAAATTACCATAGTCAAACTAGGTTTGACTATGTCCATATACAACCAAGGATAAATCATATCAGTAGACTAAGACATGTTCCTCTAATCATACTCACAACATAACTTAAAGTATAACATCCATTCAGTGGCATTAATCATGTTAGGATATTCCTTTGTTATTTGTAATTACTTGCACAATAGTTTAAGTGACAAACTCACCCATTGGACATGGTCAACTACTAGCGAAGGATGAAGGCTAGGAACAAGGTTGGGCAAAGGGGGTGACTTGTCTAAACTCAACTAAAAGATACTTCAGACTAGGAGAGAGGGGAAACTACAAACTCTGTGTTGGACAAAATAACACGGGGAATGGTTGTGCCTCACAAATGGGTAAGTTGTTTAGAGAGCGCTTATTCAACTTAGGCATCATGTCTACATCAAGTTGATCCAAGTTCATTAGGATCATTCAATTTCATTTCATGGCCTTTTTGGCCCACATAACCCTTCGGATCTCAGGTGTGCTGATAAGCACAACTAATTACAGCTTGCATCCAGGGCATGTTTACATATACAAATAAGGTTAGCAATTGCTTAGATATATCATTTAAGAACCATTGCTTTTTGGACCTTTCGTATACTCTTCGAGGAGTATTTTTAACAGTTCATCGCTCTTGCCCTTTTTTAGTTTCCATGGGCGAATTTATATAAGTTTCCATAAGTAGTACATGAGCTTTCAGTTTTAGCCAACAACATCTCAGTTGACTAGGGGGAGTTTGAGCTAGTGCCAAACATCGGGACAACCGACCATAATGATTTGGGCCTACAATCCAACTCACCAAAGGCAAGTTTTGTCACCAACTGAGAGCCGAGACACTAAACATACAGGGATGCGGTCCAAACACAAAGGTAGAAAAAGGGGAAGTGCTCAGTACCATAAAGTCAAGAAAGACAAGTCAAGGTTTAAAGTCCAATAAGGAAAGTCATGTATGGATGGAATCAAGTGAAGGTGGAGCCTAGCTAGCAGACAACTGGTGTCAAGAAAGACCATATCTATGTAAGGTGGTAAACCAGTGAGTTTTGTCAAACAACCTAAATGTGCAAGTAAATGTCCATTTTATAGTTCATTTTAAGTTTTACACATTCTGCCACATCATGAATTATATACCAAGCCAATTCTATGAACAAGACTAAAGCAACAAGATAATAATCCACAGTCAATGATAAAACATCCATAGGTCATACAACATCATCACAAGAATAATCATCATATATCATCTGAAACATTGCTACAATACATCTCTAGGAACTAAATTGAAACTGTATGGGATAAAGGGTCACATCGGTCATCAAATTTGAACTCTCAAGGCTCAACCTTGACACAAAGTCTAACATAAGTCTGAATAATACATTGCTCTGATCATGAACGATCTCAAAAATATACAATCATCATAGCCAAGCTCTGAATAATGGAAGCTCTAGAATGTGCAGATATCTGCTAATCAAGAATAGTAGCTCTACTACTATGGTGTGATAACATCTGGCTCCAGCTGGGACAAGTGCTCTAAGGGAGAGAGCGCTTGAGAACATCAGAATCTCTGGTCTCGATCTGCTCTGCATCAATCTTCAATCCAACACTGCACCATCCTTGCTTTCAGCTTTTATTTTGCACCTGTATCTGCACTCACAAACACTAGAATACCTCATGGAGCATGTATGGGAAATATATAAAATAAAGCTGAAACTGGAATCTACTCTAAAACATAAACTAAAAGGCATAAAAGAAATTTTTAATCTAACATGGCATATATCATTTATTCATCATTCATTTATTTTTATTACTGTGCATGAGGAAAAGAAATCCTTTTCAGGAAGGCACACTCAACTGAACTTGCACATGCAACCAAAAATAAAACAGAAAACTAATCACTTTTTAATGCGTGCAGGAGGTGAGACAAGCTTAGGAAGGAGCAAGAATCAACTCAAAAGCAATCAACCAGGCAGACAACTGGAAAAGAAAAGGGGGCATTACTCAGCATACAGGAAAAAGAAAAAGCACACAAATTCTATTGCTCAAGTGAGCTTATTCAAGACCTACCTACCCTACTCTAACCAATTAGCACAAATGTTACGTAAAATCATAAATCCAGTGCAACCATTCATCAAATAGGTTAATGATTTTTATTTGATTTTTGATAATAGAACAAGTCAAGATCGGGCTAAAGATTAACAAATTTGAGGGCACAATCTTCCTGACTTGTTCAAACATTGAAGAATGGTTTGAATGATGCAATATGAAATTATGCCAAGGAGAAGACTGATTGATGCAAGTATCCTCCATGAAAGAACTGATAGGATCATAAAATTTATGCAAGTTAAACTCAGAGGATGGATGGAGGGAAGACACAAGACATGTGATTCGATTCATTTTCACACAAATTAACTTCTTTATTTACTTCTCTCACATATTCAATTTGATTCTCCTTGGGACTGATGATCAAATAGAAACCAAGTGAGGACAAATTAAAGCTTAGAAGCCGAAAAATCGAAGTCAGACCCACTTGATGCTCAAAAATGGAGAAAAGATGGAATTGATCTTTAAACACCATTTCTAGCCACCAAGAATGATTGATAACTTGACACCAAGCATTATGGTTCCAAAGTGACTGAAAAGGGAAATGAAGTGCTTTTTCTCCAAACATGTAATCATGCTTATACTTTTTATTGAAAATTTCAAAAGCAAAAGATTGACTAGACCACCAACCCCAAAAAGATTGAAAAGGATGGGTGGGGAGGGTGGATGCAATTTCTCCCAAATGGACTGAAAAATTTGGCCTTGGGATTTGACAAAAGGAAAGGCCTTTTAAAGCAATATTGTTTATTCTAGGAATGATAAACTTTTGATCAAGTCTAATATTTACAAACTGAGGACAAGATTCTAATTCTAATAAATGGATGAAGCTATCTTGACTAAGGATGGAAAAAATTAAAGACTCATTATAAGAAGTGGAACAAATATTAGAGCATCTAGTGTGATTCACTAACTCATCCTCATCTTGAGATTGACCTTCTATTGATTCATCATTAAATTCATATGAAGATAACTGATCATTTTTATTCAAATTGTTAGGGAGAAAATTAACAAGTTTATTTAAAACATCCTGATTATTTGCACAATGATCATGTGAAATCACCACTAATGGATCTTGGTCAATGTCCCTACTTTCTTCTTCTTCAAAAAGGTGAGAAGGAATTGAATGATCAATAAAGCTAGAATGACTAATGAGTTGCTTAGAAGGAGGAACTTCAATAGACTTGTTGACTAAAGGCTCATCCTCAGAAATTTCCTCAGGATCGGGACTAGGGCTACCTAAAAGGAAATTTGAAAACTTATGATTTATACAATGATTATGGACTTGACTTTCAATCGACTCAAAAGTGGAAGACTTATCCTCAAAAGAAATTGAGCAGGAGGGGTCATGTCCGGATGTTGACAATTCACTTGATGTTTGATTATTAACAGATTCAACAATAGGATCCGACAAGGAAGGGTTTTGATCTTGGATTTGATTTGAAGAATGTATATCATCGATTTCACTTCCCCAATCTTCTAAGGATTTATTTTCGAACATGTCATATCCAGAAATTCTATTGGCCTTCAAATTCAAAAACCAGAGCTCAACTCTTTCTTTGAAAGATGAAGCCAATAGTTTCATACACACATCCTCATGGGTTATGGATAACTCTTTAATAATTTCCCTAAAAATTTCAAGGTGTCTTTTAGCAGATACTTCATGACTTCCATCAAATTTAGACAACCTTTCACGGGCTTGATGAGGGATTTGATGAGGAGACCCAACAATTTTCGAAAAGCCAAAAACTTTCAAACGACCAAAAGTCCTAGGCCGCTTAGAAGCAACCATGGATTTTTTATTTTATTTTAATTTTATTTTATTATATTTTTTATTTTATTTTTTTAAATTTTCAAATTAAGAACCTAAATACAAAATGATGCACCCCATGGGTTCTAGATAATGATAGGTTTGATCACCAGTGGAGTCCCTTATGTGGAGTCGCCAGGTAGATTTTAAAACTCTTCTACCAAGATGCATGTCGTTAATAAGCGGGGAGAAGATGAGTGACAAATAGATGGCTATGCTTAAATTAAGGATTGAAAGGTTAACCATCTAGATTAATCCAGATGCGATAAGATATGAGTTATGCATGGATACTCACAGACACCTAAGGTAAGCCTCTACCTTCCCCGGCAACGGTGCCAAAAATGTTATCACACAAATTGTAGTTGTCTCTAGTGGTATCCCATCCGGGATGGTAGAGGAGATAGACAACTAAACAGGTGACCCAAGAGGTGCCACGGTTCCCAATGCAAGCTGGGAGTCATGCCAACCGAGGCACTCTTCACTTTAGATCAGGATGAATCAAGACCTAGGGGGAGACCCTATAATCAATCAAAGATGATTGGACCCAAACAAAGGTTCCTAGGGATATGTAAAAGACAAGTTATGGAAAGAGGCTTAGGGAATGACTTATGTTTCAACCAATGAAAGATTTAGGCCACATGATGAGATAAGATGACAAGATCTAGTACCATGAAATACACAGGTGGGGCCCACTTCCTTGGGATATGGAAATGGCTCAAATGGGACCCACAAGGTGAAGTTAAGGGTGCAAATGGTACTAAGGGGTATGTAATGAGTAGATCTATGGATCTAAAGTGAAATTAGAGATACCCACATATGGGATCTAGGAGATGACACAAATCCCAAGGAGTGTGAATTGCCCTAGGTGGACTAGTTCCTTGATGGATGGGCTAATGGAGTCAAAAGAGATGTGGAAATGTAGATTGAGATACCTAGGATGCAAATCAAGTGGGCTATTCAAGATGTGATGGTTGGATTTTAGTAGATCTAATATTTCACTATGTGACCCAAGTGGACAACAACCCCAAAATGAGGAATAATACCCCAAGGAAGAACTTCACAAAGTGAGATACTAGGTAGGGGTTTCAAGGTATGCTATTTTCAAATCAAGTAGGATCACAACCACCCATGTCCTAGAAGTGGACAAACTCAAACACCCAAGGAGTGCAAATTTTCCCAAGGAGGGCTAAACGCATGGAATAGTGTGTCAAAACAATTCCAAAGGCCACCAAAGTTTAGATCCAAGAAGTTTAGACAAGTATGAGTGTGGATCTTGAAAATCAAGGGCATCCAATGGCTAGATCTCCATAGATCTGAGATTTAAAATGCATCACCAAATTGACTCAAGTGGGGCACAACTCTCAAAATGAGGAATGGGGCCCACAAGGAAACAATCAACAAGGTGAAGCACTAGGGGTAGGTTATCAAGTGAGGAGTGTGTGAATCAAGTGGGATCTCACCTACCCATGTTTTAGATCTAACCCAACTAACTTCTCCCAAGGGGTGCAATTTGCCTCAAGAGGGCTATTATTCCTTGAAAAGTGTGTCAAATGGAACCCAATCACCACCAAACTATAGATCCGAATTGCCGTGGATGATATAGAGGTGGGTTTTCAATATCTTTTCAAAATCTAGGCTAGATCCAAGTAGATCCAAGAAAAAGTAAAAATGAAGGTTTTAATCAATTAGGGTTTTTATGATCTAGAAGTTATGGATAAGCCAAAGAAGAAGAAGACCATACTTTTGGAGCATACCTAGATGAAGAGATGAATGCTTGTTGAGATGATGATTACTTTTTCCAAAGATCAAATGAAGAATTTTTTAAGCCCTCTTGCCAAATCAATTTTCTCCAAGCCACATGTGTGTCCCTCTAACCTGTCAAAACCAAGGAGCAAAGAATCAATCAGTTTAACATGTTGAAGGTAGATACAAGCAAGAGAGAGATAAGCAAAGAATAGTTGGCACAAAGACAAAACCACTCCCTGTTTAACCAAAACTTCTTTGTCCAAGCTTGAAGGGCAAGCCTCCCCACCAATTCGCACTTGTCAAAAACGTCCTCGTAACCTGTAAAAAAAGTATGGTAACATATGCAAAATAGCTACAAGAGATCCTCCAGTGCAATGGACAAAAGCATTTACAATCAAAGCAACCAACATCCACTTCAAGATCCAAGCATGTACTCCAAAAGATAGAAATTTTATTCCAAGAGCCAAGAGCCAAATTCTCTAGATGATTTTACAATGAGGGGGTCTCCTCCTTATATAGGATAATAAAGACCAAAACCCTAGATCTCAAAACCACTTTATGAAATGAGTGGTTGAGATTAAAAGATCTCAATACATGATCAATGGCTAAGAATGAATCATAACAATATAACACATGGATCACTCAAATAATGATGATGTCATAGCTAAAAGATACTCATGGAGGGTGATGTCATCCACTAGCGCGGGTAAAAGTACATGGGCCCACCTCATATAACAAGGACATGACATATGGAGCACATGGTGGGGATAGGAGGCATAAATCCTTGTTAGCTCATCCCCATGGTACAATAAAATAATATAATATGTCCAAAATAAATATAAATGATCAAATCTGTCCTCGAAATCTGTGACAGACAAGCAGTAAAAGGCCTCCTATGGCCTCTGTGGACCCACCCAAGTGATGAAAACTGGCTGGAAGATAGGGGGTTCACCTTGGAAGACCTTTGTGAAAACCAAGTGCCAAAGCCTTGCCTCAATTTCCCAAATCGAATTCCTCAGTGACCCTTTTATCCCATTTCTGGACTGCCTCGGTAACTGTGAAAGTGCTGAAACTAACTCCTAGGGCATCTGCGTAGTCAAACTGAGCCCACCAGGCTCTCCAGAAGGGGGGATAAATGGTAATAACAAGTGGCTGGACCACCCCCTCCTCATACATCGCCCTAGGTGAACTGACCTCTCATGGCGCCTGCTGCTTAGGCTGGGAAACTAGCCCCAAATCTGGTAAAAAAGTGTAAAACTGCATCTATCACTGTCAGAAGTGCCTGGAACTGAAAGATAAGTGTCTCATTGGATCTAGAAGACCCAAATCTACTAAGAATGTGTACTCATATACCATGGGTTGCCCTGATGGACTAACTGTAAGGTCCACCATATATGGACAATGCATAATCTAATGATCTGAAGTAATAATAAAACCTGCTGAACTGCATCAATCACCATCTGAATCATATGCCCATCATATAGTATCATAAATAGGAGTAAGCGGGCCCATACATCATCATCAATAAGCCTTCATGGCCCACATCATCACGGATCCCAAGAAATGACCATAGTCAAACTAGGTTTGACTAGGTCCATATACAACCAAGGATAAATCATATCAGTAGACTAAGACATGTTCCTCTAATCATACTCACAGCCTAACTTAAAGTATAACATTCATTCAGTGGCATTAATCATGTTATCATATTCCTTTGTTATTTGTAATTACTTGCACAATAGTTTAAGTGACAAACTCACCCATTGGACATGCTCAACTGCTAGCGAAGGATGAAGGCTAGGAACAAGGTTGGGCAAAGGGGGTGACTTGTCTAAACTCAACTAAAAGATACTTCAGACTAGGAGAGAGGGGAAACTACAAACTCTGTGTTGGACAAAATAACACGGGGAATGGCTGTGCCTCACAAATGGGTAAGTTGTTTAGAGAGCGCTTATTCAACTTAGGCATCATGTCTACATCAAGTTGATCCAAGTTCATTAGGATCATTCAATTTCATTTCATGGCCTTTTTGGCCTACATAACCCTTCGGATCTCAGGTGTGCTAATAAGCACAACTAATTGCAGCTTGCATCCAGGGCATGTTTACATATACAAATAAGGTCAGCAATTGTTTAGATATAGCATTTAAGAACCATTGCTTTTTGGACCTTTCTTATACTCTTCGAGGAGTATTTTTAACAGTTCATCGCTCTTGCCCTTTTTTAGTTTCCATGGGCAAATTTATATAAGTTTCCATAAGTAGTACATGAGCTTTCAGTTTTAGCTAGCAACATCTCAAGTGACTAGGGGGAGTTCGAGCCAATGCCAAACATCGGGACAACCGACCAGAATGATTTAGGCCTACAATCCAACTCACCAAAGGCAAGTTTTGTCACCAACTCAGAGCCGAGACACTAAACATACAGGGATGCGGTCCAAACACAGAGGTAGAAAAAAGGGAAGTCCTCAGTACCATAAAGTCAAGAAAGACAAGTCAAGCTTTAAAGTCCAATAAGGAAAGTCATGTATGGATGGATTCAAGTGAAGGTGGAGCCTAGCTAGCAAACAACTGGTGTCAAGAAAGACCATATCTATGTAAGGTGGTAAACCAGTGAGTTTTGTCAAACAACCTAAATGTGCAAGTAAATGTCCATTTTATAGTTCATTTTAGGTTTTGCACATTTTGCCACATCATGAATTATATATCAAGCCAATGCTATGAACAAAACTAAAGCAACAAGATAATAATCCACAGTCAATGATAAAACATCCATAGGTCATACAACATCATCACAAGAATAATCATCATATATCATCTGAAACACTGCTACAATACATCTCTAGGCACTGAACTGAAACTGTATGGGATAAAGTGTCACATCGGTCATCAAATCTAAACTCTCAAGGCTCAGCCTTGACATAAAGTCTAACATAAGTCTAAATAATACACTGCTCTAATCATGAGTGATCTCAAAATATACAATCATCATAGCCAAGCTCTGAATAATGGAAGCTCTGCAATGTGCAGATATTTGCTAAGCAAGAATAGTAGCTCTGCTACTATGGTGTGATAACAGGAACCTCTTAGGGTTCCATTGACATGAGCAAATGACCTTTGTCAACTTCACATGATCACTTGATGAAAATACCCAATTGCAAACCTTGCTTTGTTCAAATGGTAAGCCCTTTGATTATGGATTGATTGTTGTTATCTTTATATGAGTTAAAATGAACTAAAACTAAGAATGCTAGGGTGAAAATGCAACTTTCTAAATCCTATCTAGAAGTTGTAAAAAATTGGTTAACATGAAACAAAGATTAGACACAAATAGCAGGGGGAATAGTCCTCAAACTATAGCATGTACAAAACCAAGCCAACCGCCGAGAAATTGAGAATAGTCTACAAGTCGTTGAGAGAGAACATATTTCATACAAATTTGTTAGTAATGTAAAATATAAGTAAGAACATTAATTACAAGCATGAGAATTGTCTACAAAGTGTAACGCCCATGCCCACAAGCATCAAGAAAACTGGGAGACGAGAGAATAGTCTAAATCTTATCATAGATTTTCAAGAGTATAAACACAATAAATAAGGTGTCTTATTAACATACCAAGATATTACAATGCCAATAATAGAACATTGTGCTTGAATGCATTGGTTTTATTTATAATTTCGTATATGGTCCTTGGACTTTCAACTCTCTAACGCTTGGCTATCCTAGACTCTTCACCTACTAAGTCTCTATAATATTGCCAATTTTAACTTGGAATATATTTAATCAAAATTATGTAAATGATGTAAATATGTTAGTATGGGTTCCTAGTGCGGAGTTCAAGGCTAAGGCCCAACTAGTGAATGGCTTGGCATGTATGATGTAAATATTTTTATTTGGACCGTGTGGTTGGATTATCATGCCAATTCGAAATATATGTAAATATTGTGTAGGAAAATAATAAAATGGTCCAAGTTGGTTGTGTAAAGAGCACTAGAGAGGCTATGATTCCACTCGAGGGGAAGATGAAAGGGGGCGTATGGGAAATTAAATCCTTTGCTGCCAACTGTCAACCTTAGAACTCATCCAAATTCTTCCATGTGCTTTAAATGATCTAATTAATTATGTTTGGATATTAAATCCAATCATTGAGTGCATGTGTGAAGTTGGTGGGAAAATTCACCTCATGCAGTTATTGAAGCATGGGGGTGAATGCACTTTTGTGATAGTTATGTCACCTGTCAGAAGTCATTTTCTTGTATGGTCAGAGGTTATGCCAGTTTTCTTTTCATTATCATCTCATATCCTTTGGAGTCAACACTCATTCTATCATTCTCTCATATAGATCTACACTACGTAGAGATTCCTATTGATGTTCATAACCATTACCAGACTGTGATTTAACTCAGAAATTTGAATTTAGAGAGGGAATACAGATTTGAAGGAAAACTAGATGGTTGTAGGTGAGTATAGAGGTTGGGTAAGCTAGGAACCTTTACCCATTGAGTTTTTCTACTCACAGATGCTTGAGAAGCCATGATTTATGCTACATGAGGTTCTCCAACAACATACAACATGTTGGACTCTTGCTGCACACATTGGTAAACACTGTAAGGGTTGGATTTCCTTAGGGAACTATGGATTAGTGAAGGGGAATGCCTTCCTTTTGTTGTGTGGGGCAGTTGGAAGGAGTGCTATGGACATGATGGCTGAGTGAGATCCATGTAGAGCTTTGGATGAGCATTTGGATAAGCTTAGAGAGAAGAACATAATGTGGGCTGAGAGAGAGAGAAGCTTGCATATGTTTTCTTTGCATTGGTGGCCTCATAGCCCAGCTTAGGGGTGGCCTCTCAGTAGAAAGAGTATATGTTGGACATAATGCTTATGATTGGGTGGAAAATCGCTCTTGCATAGCCAGTTGCTTGGATCTTCTTTTTTAAAGATAAGTATTATGTTTGTATTTGATGTGCAATGATTTTTTTATTATGCCTATGATAACTATGTTTGTAAATGCATGTGTTGTGTGTGTGGATGGAGTTTATTTTCGATATGTATTTTTACTATGCATTTGCACACGTATTTTAAATATTATGAATTTGTAATACGACCATTGGTAAAAATTTAGAAGCTCGTAGTTAGTTAATGTCTCCTCAAGTTGGTCGGATCAAGTGAAGGGAGCGTTACCGAATGGTATAAAGGCTCCTGGTTGCAATACCAGAGTTGTATGGACAAAAAAGCACACTTACAGACTCTAAATTAGAAATGATTTTGTGGAGATCGGGTTTTGTTAAGTGATGGATAAGAGGCATATAGTAGTTTTGAATTAACTTTGAAATAATCCCCTTATTGCCAAACTAAAATTTCATACAATTTTGAAATTTTTGAAAAATTGGGAATTTTCAAGTGGGTGCCACTGGTGCCACATGGATGGGTGATGTGGAGGAGCCACGTGAATAGGAGGCGTAATGTGGAGGAGGCACATGGGTCGAAGGTATGATGTGGACCAGCCACATTAGTGCCTGAACGCTAGAATCCGACCCAGGGGCTTATAAGAGCTTAGCACCCTAGCTAGTGCTAGACCCAACGTACCATGCAACTAGAGGCAAGGAACCAAGGGCTCAAAGGATGGAGATTTGACCAATGAGCGATAGGGAATATTGATGGTTGTAGTTGATAGTGCATTAACAACATGCAAGATGGTTAAAAACTGATAGGTGAGTCGTTGGGCGGATACCGCCTAACCACTTGTTGTCTTTTGATTGGCAACAAATCCTCCAACAACATTTTCAATACCACTTTCGCGATGAGCCTTTACCACTTTTAGTAATGGGATACCGTCAACGCATTTGCATCCAACGCCAAGTAGTGTGGTGACTTAGCAGCTGTTGGAGGGGTGACATGGTTGCGTCACGGGGTGACATGGTTGCGACACGTCAACATCCTACCATTTCAACATAAAAGGAAATTGATATTATGTTCCAGATTACGTGAAATTAAAAGATTTATAAAAAAAAATCCAAGTATGGTGAAAGAAAAGGGGAGAAGTAGTAAATTCCATAATTTTATAAAAGGTGACCGGAGCATCATATCAAAGAATTGAAAATTGTTGAGCAATCCTGGTCATATGTATTATCAGGGACAATATAAATGTTCTTCTAGTTCTCCATAGATCGTTTTCTATAGGCACCTGAAGTTTACTTATGGAAGTAAACAAACGTATAGGAAAAGTGCAAAAATTGGGCAAAATTGAAAATTTGTAAAGGCTATAACGTTTTTCTCAAGAATCAGAAATGAGCATAGTTATAGTCATTGGAAAGCTTATCCAAAGGGGAACAATTGTGGATAGTCAAATTTTGAAGTGGTTTTTCAAATGTTTCTATAATCAGATAAGAAAGGTGCTTATAGCCATAATTTGACAAAAAATGTCAATATGGTTATTTTCCATAATACATGAAATTTGATTTTCTAAGAATGAAATAAATATAACAAATGTGTTTATATGAGCAATTTTGTAGGTTCATCATTATATCAGAGACAATTAAGGTTCAACAATCAATATTAAGCAATATGGAAATCTTTGGTCTTGGTTGGGCTAAGAAGATCATCATCATGGATGATGTGCAAGTTTTCTATGCGGTTGAATCATCATGGATGATGTGCAAGATTTATATGAGGCTGAGACAAATGTCATGGGAGAGAACGTACATGTTGAAAATTCAGAGACAAAATCCAATGGTAGAAAAATCCAATTGACTCCCCCAGACATTGCAGAAACCATGACGAGCTTAACAGTGTAACTGCAGAGTTGTAAAGCAAGAAATGAGAGTGATTAGAGCTCAAGAAGAACCGAATCAACTCAATGCAACTATAATTCAATATTTTTTAGACATTCAAATGAAGATTCACTCTGGACATCATTCAGAAAATTAGGAAAAGACTGGGATCTGTATTTCAAAAACATGTGTCAAACAGGCAGATTCTGAGATCCGAAAATTGGGACTTAGAGATGGATTCGATTCTCTCAATTTACAACACCTGTAGGAAAACAGAGAGAGGTTATTGTTCTCTGGCATGTTAGGAACAGAAACCTCTGAGTGTTTTGCAAAAAGATTCTCCAGTCGCTCAGAATCATCATTTGAAAATGATGACTCTGCACAGTAAAAACGCCATTTTTGCAGCAAATATCCTTGCCTCCATCTTGATAGTCTTCATGTTTTTGACAGCTACAACAATATTTGACAAGCTTAAAAACCTTCAAGGCTGATGAGTGAGGTTGAAACTGCTACCTGGGGGATTGACAGGCCATCTTTTGACCAAAATAAACAAGAGGATTCCTCTTCTCACATTACTGGCACCTTTAAATCTGGAACATAACCTTGATCATGATGCCTTTAATTATTATATAACATTATAAACCACCCTTGAGGTGTTTGGATCAGTGAAAATCAAGTCTGTGCAAAAATGGTAACATTCTGTCCAGTTTTTAGCTTTCGATAGCTAGGAAAGCCAAAGTCTGAATCTGTAAGCTACCAAAAGCTCTGCTTTCAGTGGCTAATGAACAATTGCCTTGTCCGCTTGAGCTACCGAAAGCTATGCTTCAAAATCTGCAAAACTGAATCATTATTTATATCTCGAGATCTTCTTCTTATTCTAGACTTGTGAGGATATGTTTATATACTATAGTACTACTTAGCATTCATACTATGTATCTATTCTTAGTTTACATATCACAAGTGTAAGCTTTTGGAACACATGTATTCAAATAAGTGATCTGAAAGAGTTTAATATCGTCAGACTTCTGAAGTAGATCTACTAATCCAAGTCTGTCATTCATGCTCCTATTTCTTCAAGCCAAAAAACAGAGTATGAACTATATAAGACACGAAAAGTGTTGAAAATGCCTCTGCTTTCGGTAGTTGTGGACAATTTTGCTTTTAACTTGTAAGCTGCCAAAACAGTGTTGAGAATGCCTCTGCTTTCGGTAGCTTCGTACAATTTTTCCTTTGAACTGTAAGCTGCCAGAAACTTACCTTTCAGTGGCTAATGAACACCATCGTATTCGCCCAAGCCACCGAAAACGGTCCCATGAATCACAAAAATCGTCTCTGCTTTCGGCAGCTGTAGAAGTTTCGTTCTTGAACTGCGGGCTGCGAAAAGCATTTGCCTTTCTGTGGCTAATGAACACCATCGTATTCGCCCAAGCCACCGAAAACTGCCCCCTGAATCACACTATATGTCTGCCCTTTCGGTAGTTGGAGAGTTTCATCTTTCATCTAGTAAGCTGCCGAAAACACGGCTTTCGGTAGCTAATGAACCATCACTAAGTCCGCTTAAGCTATCGAAACTGGAAAGTTATTTTTGGAGGGGAGCAACTTCGAAATGTCATTTCAAGCTTCATTACCTACTTCAAACTTATCAAACTGAAACTCAAATGCATGTAAAAACGAAAAATTTAAAGACACCCTATCACCTACATACCATGACTAGTCTATGTTTATTTGAGGAGATAACACAATGCTTCTCCACACCAAAAATCATAGATACTCATATCATGGATTTCGAGAAATACATGAATTAGATGTAGGTGATTATGGCCATTTTATCAAAATCCGTGAACTATTTTTTTTTCTTTTGAAAATTGGTGATTATATTCTCTTTGCCATAATGCTTTTGCTCACCAAAAATCAAATCCATTGGATGCATGAATCTCGATATATAGGAAAAATGGTTGTGGGTGATGATAGCCATTTTCTCAAAAACCGCGCATTAGATTGAATTGAAACTTACCAGGCTTGTTCTTCCTATGTAGTACTTCTCTCCTCCAAGTTTCATGAAAATCCAGTTCACCAATTGCAAGATATGCTCAAATCAAATTCTAAACTTTGTATAAAAACAACATGCATGAGAAAAATAAATATGAATGGAAAAGGAGAAAAAAAAAACATCTTGCATGGTAACTCCTCCTCGGCCCCAAACTGGTTAAATAGCATGTACTCATGCAATCAAAATCAACTTCAACCCAAGTGCTTGATCAATTCTTCTTATGGCCTCTTTTTTTTTTTGAAAGAAAAACACTTGTTATTGTTACCAATGATCTCCAACACTTGGCACACCAACTTCTTCCCAAAATTTAAGACAGAGCATGTCCCTACGCTTCTTTCTCTAACACCGGATTTCTTGGGAACAATTGTGATTTATCAGTTGTATTTATCAAATCACCTTCAATCTTCTCACATGTCTCAGATGCATCCTCCCTATACTTTGTCCACCTTGCTGAATTTTTACTGATGATCAACAATATCCCATTCCGTGCATAGATTGTTGCTGCCATATATAGAGAAAATGGTGGGTATGTGATAGTGGTTTAGAGGTTAAAAGATGAGGTATTCAATCCATATGATAAGAGGCAACCTTTTGAGGAGTTGGTAACCAATGGAGCTCTTTCAAGAGTGAGCCATAGATTATTCTCCATAACTAGCATCATATCTTAAAATAATGTTGATCATGTAGACATAAAGATAACCTTCAAGCAATAATATGAACATGAGTGTGATGTTATATAAGATGACTATAATGTTCAATGTATAATGGATACATGTGCTAATTTTTTTGATGTTATCACACACTAGAAATTATGGTTGTTGTTTAGTATGGATGCAACCATATAGTGAAATCCTTTGCTCAAATATGAAGGTATGTGTTGCTAGAGTTCCCATTATCTCCTATGGTGTAAATCTGTAAAATGCCATATCTCTATTGACTACTGGCTATCGGAGACCTTCTTTGTTGACTATTGACTATTGGCTATCGAAAGAATATCCCTCCCAGGAATTGACTACTGGCTATCGGAGACCTTCTGTCAAAGACCACCCACCTCCTTTTTATCAGCGACCATTGGCTATCTATCTATTGGTGATCTCCTTATCATTTCCAAAACAGACAATAAAATGCGGTCCTCCTTATTAGTTCACAAACATACACTAGAAGCCATCCATTAACAACATGACCGAATCCCCATTCATTAATTGGACATACTTTTGTATTGCTCTAAAATACAACCCTCTTTAATTCTCAAAACATAAGTAAAGGAAAAGTTTAAAACAAATACTAGAAGAAAGGTTTATCATGGCTTAATGTTAAAAGTTGAGGTTGTTGGTGGTGGAATAACGATGTTTCTTGCTGAGCACTATGAAAGCCTCCTTCAAGATTGAAAAAATAGGTTTCCATAAAACTATTATGTGATTATGATTTGGGTAAAGAAGAGGTTGTGGTGACCATCGTTATGTTATAAAGTAGAGACAGGAAAGTGCAAGGACTCAAGGATCAACAAAACCCAAATCCAATTAAAATCTGCAACTGCAACCATTCATTGACCTTATGTTCAAACAACAAGTGATCATACCAATATTTAATGGGAGAGTTCTTAATACTCCATGTTCTAGGAACCATGAGTTTCACCATCAAATCTCAACTTGACTTGGAATATGTAAACCAACATACGAAACAAAACAAAGATCTTCAAATTAATTACCACAAACCTTTCCATCAACAGTTGGTCCATTCCACTATGGAGAAAAAACATAATTCAAAATTGTTTGCTAGATTAATTTGCACATGCCATTGATGTAGCTTAAGAAAACTTCCTTTAGGATTGCAAATAAAGGCTACCACAAAACAATACAACATTCAAATCTTATAATATTCTTTCCATTGATGTGATGTCTTCAAGTTAGATTTTCTGTAGAGAAATGATGATTAGCAAAGGAAATGACATAATAATGTTTTGTTGCCAATAAATGTTCCCTCACATTGTTGTTATTGCTAATTGTGAAAACTCATAAGATCCATATGATATGATCAAAATAAGGACTATTAATAAAACACCATAAAATATCTCCAAAGTCATGTGAATAGGAACACAAGTATCCATCAGTAAGAACCATATCATCATTATGAAGTGCTTTGTAACTCTCAACAACTTGAATAGATGAGCCAATGTATGCATAAGTGAATCATAAATCAAATAACTCATACCTTTGAATTCCCATGCTCTTATATGATAGCATGTGTTTATGAAGAAATGGCTTCTACAACAGTTTCGTTTACTGTAGGTTCTTGTGGCCAACCAATTCCTCTCTTCCTTGGGCTTGTGTGTCAACCGCTTCTTGCCTTCTCACTGCTGGTAGACCTTCTTGATTATAGGTTGGTTCATTGATGCTACTTGTTGAAAAATTTGTAGCAGTGCATAAGTTGCAACAACACGCAAATTGCAGCAGCTCACAAGTTGCAATAGCACATAAGTTACAACAACACACAAGTTGCAACATCTCACAAGTTGCAGCAGCTTGTGCAATATTGTTTATCATCTTATTCCTTCAGCAAGGTTGTGGGAGATAATTTTATAGGTAGGATGATGTCAGTTTGGGTCACATGGAACAAGGGAGGTTTTGGAATGAACATGAATGGGATAGTAAAGAAGTGGAAATGATAGAAATTAATAATGCTTAGTGGCATTTCATGACATTTTTCTAAATATTTAATAAAACAAAAACTCATGCTATTTTACCTCAAGTTTTACCTCTGTGAGAGCTTGGATTGGCATGGATGGACTAATGTTTGTTGCAGCTGATGTAGGTTGAACTAATGAGGGTTGGATTTGATATTCTATCTGAATGAAGAAATGTGCATGTTGAACTGAAAGATGTTGTAGATGATGTTGAAGGTGGGATTCATGCAAGTGTAGTGGTGAATCTTGAGATTGTTGACTACTAGAAAATGAATGAAAAAATGTTGTTGATCCGCTAGAATAATAAAAATATATAGTATTCGTCCAATATCCATGCTTATGTACAAGTTAATCCACGTGAATGAATGTTCTTGAAGTCGAACATGGAGAAACTTCGTTGGATTACCAATCAATAATGAAAATTGTTAACCAATGCGAGACAACTCACTAGTGATGACAATGAGATGTCAAGGTACAATAGCACAACTTGGAAGGTACAAATGAGTGTGTTGAAATCGATTCACCTACAGGATTTGACAAACAAGAGACATTGATGTATTCCCTTGATTTTCAGTGAGGAAATTTACCATCAATGCATGTAAACTCCAAGGTACTATATAGAACTCATGTCATGTTTCCCAAATAATGTGCTGAGGTTGATGGGACAATACCAGTGGAAGGTGGACCTTAATGAATTCCACATAATCCAATACAAGTGCAAAACAAATGTTTTTGAAGAACCGTAGTGAAATATAGAACCAACATGAAACTTCCAGAATTTATTATGAACCTTGCCATCCAGTAACCTGGTTTTCAAGCAAAGTTCATGTCCAGCTGCGCTAGTAAACTGGTTTTCACAACTTAACTTATTTTTCTCTTTACTATTTTATTTATTTGTTTTATTTTTCCACACTACCCTACCCTACCTTACTTGAAAAATAAAATATCTTCAAGTATAAGAGTACTTCTGGTGGATCCATTTTCGAAACAAGGTCTTAAGTGTGCTCATATCCAAATCTAAAAAATGTATCTTAACGAAGACTAGCATATGAGAGACCAACTTCCTTTGAAAGGATGGTGCCAAGAATTGTTGAAATATGGAGTGATGTTGCAGACTGATGAAAGATTGAAACCAAGCTTCAATATAATCTTTGCTTCCTCAATTTCTTGTAATTATCATATCATGAAGTTCTTCAGAAAGTTGATATTGTTGAATGCATAAGAGATTTAGATATGGTTACAACGATGCAGGAATTTCTTCAATTTTTAGTTCCAATATTTTTTCTTCATCATATGTTATGCATGTCTTGTTGATATTGTTTGCTTGCTGATACAGACAAGAAGAACTTTATTTTATTCCATGATCCTTGCAACTCTTAGATTAAAGGCCTTCTCAAACCTCGCATGGATATCTTGTAGTGGTGTAGGTGAGGTAGAACAGGCGAGAAAGGTGCGAAATTTTTGCAGTTCAACACTGTAAGCATGATGTACTACTTTATTATTGTTAGAGTGTGGGATGGATTGGATAGGAATTTGTATAGGGCATACAGGAGTATGATGAGAAGGTAGTAGGTGTATCTTATTTATTTGCGCGGTTGGTATTGATAGGCATGTAAGATGTCGTTGGAAATCTTGTGGAAAGTATGGAAGATCGGTTTGTGTTGCAACAAGAGGGAAAGTTGTAAGTTTTAAACCTTAACAGTGAAGTACAAACTCATATGATTCTTAAGCATTAACAGGAAATACACAATGGCACACACATTACACAGAGATTTTCACCTGGAAACCCTTAACCGGGAAAAAACCAGCCAAACTTAGAGCCGCATAGCTCCTTTTTCATTATATGTTTATTTTACATGTACAATACAATAAATGGTATTCTGCAGCATCTAAAACCCTAATTCGTTTACCCGAATTAGGTTACAACCCTAATTCCTTTTACCGGAATTAGATTAGAGTACTAGTGCCGTAGGGATCGTGTTGTACACGCAACGACCATGTGAAGAGATATAACATACCCAACAAAAGTATCCATGCGACCATAAGATGTTCCATTCCAACTATGTGGGAAAGGTTGGTAGGAGTTATATTGAGACTTCCATGGATTCCATGGTACAAGAGTATTCCATGATTGATTATGAGAGTATGGGAATGGAGGGATAGAGTTTTGAACCATACATGTAGGCCACGGTTTCCATGGTTGTTGTAACAAGCTTGCTTCAGCTTCTAAAAATCCTTCATATGTTGCTTTCATCCCGGGTAAGGAAGAGTAGCTAACCATGGGATGATTCAAATCATGCATGCAACAACTTTTGAGAACATTCAAAGGACAATCCCTTGCATGATGCTTATTTTGGCACCGAGGGAAAAATGCTTCTTCAAATTCCTCCTACTTTCTCTTATACTACAAAATATTCAATTATGGATTCATAGAGCGAACAATATCAGTTTTAACAATTTTAAATAAATTACTGATTTTAGCTCCTATAACTTCTATTCTTCTTGAAAATTTTAAAAATTGAGAAGAAAGTTCTCTAGAATTATTAGTAGTCTTGGAGTTTCCTCTTGAATACCTTCTACATAACTCACAAACATCATCATATGGTAACTAAAATACATCACATGTTCCCATCATATTTAAGATTTCTAAAGATTCATCTTGGATCCCTTTGAGCATGAGTGTTTTCAAGGTATCTTTCCCCAGTTGTTTTTGTTTTGATCTTTGAAGGTTGTATTGAAAGCATTCCACATAGTCCTCCAAACTTTATTCTTCTCCTTGTGTCATTATGAATATATATTCACTGGACCTGCAATAATCTTGGTACTTCTTCAAGAATACATGTTTCATGTCTCCCCATGTTTGTATGCAATTTCCATTGAGGCTCATGAACCATCGGAGTGCTACTCATTTCAGAGTAAGGGGAAACATCATCAAATTTTGATCATTAGTACAATAATAATATCATCTATAGAGTACTCCAAATTCAAATAAAAATGTATCTAGGTCTTCATTTTCCAAAACGTGACAATTTGGTAGAACAGATGGGGGAATGCTTTGCAGTGGTGCCACTCCTCCTGGATCTTTGATGGGAAATTCAAAGATAACCACATCTTCCTTTTTGTGTCCTGGATCTTTCTAACCTTCCATATCTTATGAAAATAGAAGAGGTTATTCATGTGCTCCTCCTTTGAATGTTCATGTCAATTGGTTAGTAGAATGGGTGGTGCTTATAACACCACTAGGTGGAATGATATGATTTGTTCTTCTTATACCTTTATTCACACATTCTATTATGATTTTTCACCCATGCAAATTATATGCAATCTATATGCTCTATATGAAGTTTATATGCCCTGGTGTAGGTGAGACGAGTGTCATACAGGGCCCTCTTTTGGAGGGATTTTCGGAAGATGCATAGGTTCTTACCTCTCATATTTACTTCTCAAGCCTCAATAGAACCATAGATGCATCTAAATCAACACTAAATTGTACTATTATGCTCTTATAACCTCCCTGACAACGATGCCAAAATGTTGGGTGTTTTAATTTTATTTTTAAAACAACTAATTAACCTTCACATCAATTATCAACCAGGGAATGTAAAACTTTCAAGGTTACGTACAAAATCTATGCAGCCTACAATTTTTTTTTTAATGTTGAATCTATGATGATCATGTAGTATGGAAATAAAAAATCAATCAATCCACTCAACTCATTGTAGACTAGACCTTAATTGAAACACACTTGCTGAATGAAAACATTCTTCGTGCTTTCTTTTTGAATTAAAACATACTCACACATGCTTGAAATAAAATAGTAAACCCACACTTGTATAAGTGTACGCTACTGAAACTAAATCACTCTAAAAAATAAACCCACACTGCTGAAACGAAAGGAAATAATCAAACTTCAAGAATTGTAATTAAGTAACAAGAAGTAACAATAGGTAATAACAAGTAGGAGTAGTAAGTAACAATTTATGTAAAGAATTCCTATAGTAATGAAACACAATTACGAGTAAGAACAAGTCATTGTTCTGCAAGTAACAACAGTAATAGAAATTACTTATTGAAGAAAATCGCGTCTGAATGTAAATTTGATGACGCTTGCAAATATCTGGATTCTTGTAAAATAAATGAACTCTCAATAGAGGATTCCAATCACACAAGTCTGAAAGAGTTATTATGTTGGCCAACGATCTATTAATGAAATCAATCAAAATGAAAGATAACAAATATTAATCTAACAGTAAATGAAAGCACAAATCAAATCGTCAATCACACAATAACACACTTGAAATCACACAAATTCCATCACCTGCTCAGGAAAGAGGTCCTTTCTTCAACTGAATAGGGTGTGAAATACTCTCATGCAGATGGATATCTAGCAGTAAAACAATCCGCACAATGTTTAACACAGATCTATAGAGAAATTGAGAAGAATAGCATAAGGAAAAGATAGTTCTGAGTGTAAAAACTTTCCATGTTATTCATTCACAAGATGTGGGAAATTAAATAAGATTACATCCAAGAGAATTTGTGAGCCTTTAATGGCATTCGAATTCACTTGAAGAGACATGCTTAGTTGCATTGGATCCATCTCTCGACAAGAACTAGTGGCAACTAATTATGAATGGCCAGTTAACTGAAGGTGGTTGGCGCATGATTGAGTCACTAGGATACAAATTAGGGAAGGAGAACCCAAATATGTGCATGAGGTGAATTGTAGTGGTAAAAAATGACGCTACTACACTTAGTCTCAGTGAATCTAGGTAGACGGGTCAATTAACTAGGCAATCAAGGGGACAATGCGCCTTAATTCAAGGAACTGACTCAACTAACTCCTAAAATCATGCATGAGGGTGCATTAGATCTTAAATGATGTGTATAACGCGCTCTAAGTGGATAAGGAGGTTAATGATGACCAATATTAATCACTAGGGGGTCAACAACATAGACTAGGTGCTAGGAGACTTAATTTTCAATGCATGGAATGCATGACTAATGCATGGAATGAATGCATGCATGCATAACCAAGGTCTAGATGTATAGAATGTTCCAAAACCCTCCCTTAATCCTGACTTGTAAAAAATAAAGTAAAATAGGGTCCATCAACAAAGGCTAGGGTCACCCTTTACAATTTTTTTCTTGTCCATGTAAACTGAGGAAATAGGGAAAACCTCATGGGAACAAAACCCTCCCTAAAAAATGGACATGAAACACACCAAAAATTGTTGCTCCAAACTCAAGTAGGTGTGATGCTTGATTTGATGTCTGGAGGAATCTTCCTCTTTGAAAGAAGAGGATCATGTTCCCAAAACATGTTCTTGGATTCTCCACCAATAGATGCAAGCGAATCCGGAAGCTCTCTAGATCCAATTGTGCCATGATATGCTTGAGACTTGAACCCAAGCAGCAATGAATGCTCTTCAAAATTGAACATTGAACCATGTGAGCTAAGATCAGGTCCAAAAGAGACTTGATGAGCTTAAGAATCAATCCCAAGAAAGTGGTGGTGCCCTCCATCTTTAGTGTAGCTTTGAGGAAGTGTGCTAGTCATTTTGTAGGAATCAATCCCTGCATTTAATGGCTCCTACGTTTTGCAATTTCAAAGTGGAATGGGTCGGTAGGGCCAACATTTTTTTTAATGAGAGTGAATGCACTTGTGTTATGAAACACATATACGTTATACCCCACTTGCATTATGTTTTCAACTTTCACGTAGCGTAAGTGCGTTATAACACAGATGGGTTATACAACACAAAGTGTGAATATCACACTTGCGCTATGATTTAAAAAAATTCATAATGCATTTGCATTACAATGTATATGCGTTATAAAATGCATATGTGTTATATTGCACATGCGTTATGTTTTCAACTTCTTCATAACACAAATGTGTTATAATGCATATGTGTTTCTTAGCCTTAGCTTTGGTTACATGTTCGAGCTTTACCGAGACTCAACCCAATAACGCAAGTGCATTTACAAAATCCATAACAAAGGCACGTTTACAAAATCTATGATGACACAAAAAAGTGAACCCAACTTCGTGCGACCAACCTTTAGTGGCATATATGTGGAGGACAATTAGTAAATTGTTTTTAAACATAGTTTCATAGTAACAACCAAATATTGTCGTACACTTTTCTTATACTCTTATTACATTTTTCATTTTTTAGTTGTATTGTCAACTATGATTTATCTTATACTCCTTGTAATAAATTTGTTAATCTTGTCATCTAATTTTTGTATTTCCATAGAACTAATAAATTTGTTAATCTTGTTATCTAATTTTTGTATTTCCATAAAACTTAGTTTTATTGAACATATAACCTTGCTTGTGTTCATTTAGAACCTTTTGAAAGAATGTTAAATTTATAATCAATAATATCTTATTTAACATGCATAAAAAAAATTATTCTCATTTTCAAAAATGTTTATCATTAATAGACAACAATGTTATTGTAATATAATATCAAAATATTCACTTTAACGTTTTTAAAATTTAAACCATATTATAATATCGAAGTTAAAAAAGTATTATATTAACTTTTAGAACAATATAGTCTACAAAAACTTAATATAGAAATAATCATACATCAAAACTAAAAAATTATTATATTAACTTTTAAAATAATATAGATTAATGAAAGTCACACTAAAAACAATCATATATCAAAACTCAAAAATAAATCATATATCAAAACTCAAAAATATTATAATTGCTTTTAAAATAATATAGATTAAAAAAAATAATGAAACAATCATATATTTTTAATTATTTTTAAAATAATATACATTAAAAAAAATTATATATATATATAAAAGACTTAATAATAATATATTTAATTAATTTTAATATAAATTTATTTTATATATATATATATAAAATGTTTTGTTTGAATCTCTTAACTATTGAACTCAGGTTATATTATAGGTTAAACTTATATCTTAATCAAGTAAGTTAACTAAAATTGACTATTTTATATAAATTAATTTATATTAATATAAATATAAATAAAAATAATAATTTTACTAAAATGTTAATGTTTATGTAATTTAAGATTTTTATTGCAAAACCTCTGAAAATAAGAGAAAGTTGATAAATAAATTTGAATTCATATAGAGAAGATAATTCATATATGAAGATGATGTCGAGATGATGGGTTGAGCTAACAAGTGCGAAACGTCGAAAAGAAACCTTTAATGTTATATTCATATGAAAGGATTATATTTAATGTTATAGAAGTAGAGGATAATTCTTAAGTTGTTTATAAGATGATTTTTAGATGGCAATTTTTCTGATTTATAATTTTTTTTTAATTACATATACTTGGTGAGTAAACGAGAATTACATCTAGTCATCATCAAAAACATTGTTTATATTTGCTCCATCCTATCATATTTATTTTATAATTTTATGTATTTGTAGAATGTATATTGTTTATTAAATTTGTATAATTTTATTAAATTTAGTTTGTTGAATTTATAATGGTTAGTGATTATTAAATATATAAATAATTAATTTATTTTTAATTATATTTATGTTAAATTTGTAAAAAACTTAGGTCGTTTATTTGGGTTATAATTTTTTATTGGATTACATATTTTAAAAACGGAAAAGAACTGCACAAGAGTACAAGAATACCTACAAACTAAAAAAAAAGTTGATTGTTTAGACCATGATATGGTGGATCAACACTCGATCATGTCATTTTAGGGCTTTACTAACTTTCGTAATTTAAAAAATATATAAAATTAAATTTTAAAATTTTGTAAAAATAACCCTGCACAGGATCCATCTATTGCCTACACCTATACATATTTTTTTCCTCATAATTTGACAATTTACATAATAAACCGGTGGACCAATGTAGACATATATGCATTATGTTTTAAAGAAAAAATAACATACCAATCTTAAAATAATAACATTTTAAGGTGGTTATAGTACTTTTCGATAAATACATATTCATCATACAAAAGTATTGTTTATATTTGCTCCATCCTATCATATATTTATTTTGTAATATATAATTTTTATAATATATTTGTGTATTTATTTATTTTTTCCCGAAAAAAAAGCGTAATTTCATTTCATCCTTAAGAGTACAAAATTACATTGATCATCAACACTCAGAATGAGTGGAAGAAGAAGCCACATAATCTAACTTTTGAACTTTCGTCTGAAAATAGCAGAGATGTTCTCACCACGTGAGCAATAACATCTATTGCAAAAGGGTATCAAAATCCTGAAGAATATCGGTATAGTTAACAAAGATGGGTTAAGCCATCCTGTACATGTCTTTTAGTTGCAAATAACAATCGAGAGTGTAATATTTACATCTACTTTATGTTCAGCTGAATTCAAAAGAAGTGCATGAAGCTTCCAAAACTGCAAAAATGCAAAAAATCTAAAGATCATTCAATAAAGGGTCTATGATAAAGTTCGCTGCCAACCCTGTCTTTGTGTTCAATGACTTTTTAATTACCGGTTGCTAGCAGCAATCCTTCCTTCGAGGCTTTGTCTGCCTCTGTGTTATTTTCCCGAAAAACATGCCTGCAGTTAAAAGTAGCAAAGGTGTGAGAGACATTCTAAATATGTTCCAAAACAGCTGCGTTTCTCCGGTTGTTGCACTTCAATATATTTGTGTATTTATATAATGTACATATTGTTTATTAATTTTTTATATTTCCATCGAATTTAATTTGTTGAATTTATAATGGTTAGTATTTATTAAATATAAAAATCAAGTTTTATGTAGAATAAAAAAATTGAGAAAATAAAAATTAAATTAATAAAGTATAAAATTTGTTATATCAAAATAAAAAAAATAGTATAGAAAGAGATAATAATTCTTTATTCTTGGTTTTGTAGTAAACTTAAGTAAATGATGACATTTGAAAATTGTCATAATTCATATTAAATTATTTTTAAAACAAAGTTACATTCATGAATTTATTTACTATTAATCATGCATTTAACTATTATATGAGTGAGATTTTAAAATCTTAAAATTTATTATTAATTTAAAAAAAAAATTAAACAATTTTATAAGATTAAATTGAATTAATATAAAATCAAAATATTTTGATGTACAAATATTTTAATAAAAATTATTAAACTTATTTAACATCCATTAAAAAACAACATTATTACTTTTAATAAGATTTCATAATATTTAATTTAATATTAATAAAAAATTTAACCATATTATGATATCAAAACTCACCCAAAAAAATATAATAACTTTTAAAATAATATACATTTAAAAGGAATAACATAAAAATAATTTCTCAGCATTATAAAAAATACAGTTTTTAGCATCATACAATTTTTAAAAAAAAATTAGTAATATAATTGTTAAGTACCTACGTCTTAAGAAAAAAAATTAAAATATAAAATTTAGAAATAATTACTTTAAAAAAATTAATTATAAAAATTTGAAATCACAATATAACCCTCTCTATATAATACTTAACAAAATATAGGTTATATATCTTTTATATAAATATTTATTTCTTAATTTTTTAAAATGTTTAAATTAAATATAATAATAAATAAATTATAATAGTTATGGGGTAGCTCACGTGGTTTTGATGTTATTGTTGTTTTTTAAATTTCCTTTTTTAAAACGAGTAATAAAATTTCTTTATTTTAATTATTATTATTTTAATTAAAAATTTGTTTTTAAAAATATAAAATTAAAATATTAAAATTTAATTAAAAAAAATTAATATAATAATTTTTTAGTGCAATAATTTAATGTATTATGGTAAAACATCCCATCACAATACCTTGTGTTAATGATAATATCAATTGCTTGGCCAAGAGAATGATGTAGTTGGTCTCCCCATACATTGTGTTAATGATAGTATCAATTGCTTCACCAAGAGAATGATGTAGTTGGTCTCCTTCTTAAATGTAGCACTTAGCATCTGTACCTCAATAAAATTTCCTTATTTAAAATATTATTATTTTAATTAAAACTTTGTTTTTAAAAATGTAAAATTAAAATATTAAAATTTAATTAAAAATAATTTAATGTAATATTTTTTTAGTGTATAATTTAATGTAAGGTGAAACATCCCATCATTATACATTGTGTCAATAATAGTATCAATTGCTTTCCCAAGAGAATGATGTAGTCCGTCTCCCCCTTAAACATAGCACTTAGGCATCTCAGATACCCCAATTGAAATAGTATTTCAATATTTTTATTTGGGATATGTTTTCTTGATGGCTTTGTTGTTCTTCTTATAATAGAGGGTTATAGAGGGTTTTGTTGGTCTTCTTGCAGTGGAGGGTTTTGTTCTTCTTCTTGCAACAAAGTGTTTTGATGTTTTTCAATAATTACTTGGTTTCTTGTTCTTCTTCAACATATATTACATTTTCATGATCAATATTTTGAAGGTTTGGGTTTTGTGAAAGAACGTTTTCTCAAGATTATAGATCCATGGGGAATACTTTGTTTTTACATAAAAAAAATTAATTAGATTCAATATTTACATAACATGCATAGACATTCAATTTTTTAGATGGAATTTAGCAAACCGGGGTTAAAAAAGCATACCTTGAATGCTGCCCAACATATGTAATCAAGCCACCAACCCATCCAAATCGAGCAAATTGTCCTAATGCTAATGTGTAAATGCCCAAATCGTAGGTGCATTAGTTCCTCCCTGCATTTAATGGCTCCCACGTTTTGCAAATTCGAAGTGGAATGGGTCGGTAGGGCCAACATTTTTTTAATGACAGTGAATGCACTTGCGTTAGGAAACACATATGCTTTATACCGCACTTGCGATATGTTTGCAACTTTCTCGTAGCGTAAGTGCATTATAACACAGATGGGTTATACAACACAAAGTGTGAATATTGCACTTGTGCTATGATTTAAAATTTTCATAATGCATTTGCATTACAACGCATATGCATTATAAAATGCATATGTGTTATATTGCACATGCGTTATGTTTTCAACTTCTTCATAACACAAATGCGTTATAATGCATATGTGTTTCTTAGCCTTAGCTTTGGTTACATGTTCGGGCTTTACTGAGCCTCGACCCAATAATGCAAGTGCATTTACAAAATCTATGATGACATAAAAAAGTGAACCCAACTTCGTGCAACCAACCTTTAGTGGCATATATGTGGAGGACAATTAATAAATTGTTTTTTAAACATAGTTTCACAGTAACAACGAAATATTTTAGAAGACTCTCCTCCTAATAAAAAAATATTACACACTTCCAAAAAGTAATCTACATTTCCTCAATTATGTCATACACTTTTCTTATACTCTTATTACATTTTTCATTTTTTAGTTATATTATCAAAGTTATGGTTTATCTTATACTCCTTGTAATAAATTTGTTAATCTTGTCATCTAATTTTTGTATTTTCATAGAACTTAGTTTTATTGAACATATAACCTTGTTTAAGTTAATTAAAAACATTTAGAAAGAATGTTAAATTTATAATCAATAATCTTATTTAACATGCATACAAAAAAATCTTCTCATTTTCAGAAATGTTTATCATTAATTGAAAACAATATTATTGTAATATAATATCAAAATATTCCATTTACCATTTTTAAAATTTAAACCATGTTATATCATAGATTCAACAAATATTATATTAACTTTTAGAACAATACTGACGAAAAAAACTTAATATAGAATAATCATACATAAAACTAAAAAATTATTATATTAACTTTTAAAATAATATAGATTAATGAAAATCGTATTAAAAACAATCATATATCAAAACTCAAAATATTATAATTTCTTTTAAAATAATATTTAAAATAATATAGATTAAGAAAAAATAATAAAACAATCATATATTTTAAAAATAATATATATATATAGATTTAATTAATTTTAATATAAATTTATTTTTTATATATAAAAAATTGCTTCTTTGAATCTCTTAACTATGAACTCAGGTTACAATATAGATTAAACTTATATCTTAACTAAGTCAGCTAACTAAAATGGATTATTTTATATAAATTAATTTTAACATAAGTTGATAATTATTTGCTTATAAAATGATTTTTACATGACATTCTTTCTAATTTATATATTTTTTTAATTACATATACTTTGTGAGTAAACGAGAATTACATATTCATCCTCCAAAAACATTGTTTATATTTTCAAAATTTACATGACATTCTTTCTAATGTTTATATTTTTTTAATTTACATTAATTTTATTATAATATTTTCAATTTTCAAAATTTAATATTTTGATTATTTATAAATTATAATTTAAAAATAGTAAATCATTAAAATTTTATTTTTATTGTTTAAAAAATTCTAAATTATAATTTCAAAATATTATCTCTTTAAATTTTATCATTTTAATTATTTATAAATTTATTATATAAACCATTATAAATTACCAATTGTAATATTTGTAATTAAAAAGTACTATATCATTTTTCAAGTAATTAAAATTATTAATTACTAAAATATTTTTAATTTAAGAAATTTATTTTAATTTTAATCGTAAAAATTGTGATTTTTAAAATCTATTATTCCAATAATTATAAATTGCAGTTTAAAATAGTATAGTATGTGAGACATAAAATTATTTGAATGTATAGTATATTATTATTATTATTGAATTTATGAATAATTTTAATGATATTTGTTTTATGTTTTGGGAAGAATTTATATACGTATATGTAATAAGATTTAAGTTATATAAGCCCCAAGAGTTAGCTCGATCGGTTGTGTTCTCGGAAGTTAGGCCTCCCAGCATGCGAGGTCACGGGATCCATCCTCATAGACCCTCTTGGGGTTAGGTACGCAGCGGCCGCAGGGCGGAAACCCCTTCGGGGCGGGTCCGTCGGAAATTATTTCGTGGATGTAGCGGTCGGCTAAGCCGATTAAAGTGAACCACATGGTTAAAAAAAACAAAAAAAAAAAAAAAAAAAAAAGAAAAAAGAAAGAAAGAAAAAAGAAGAAAGAAAGAAAGAAAGAAAAAAGAAAAAAGAAAAGAAAGAAAGATTTAAGTTATATAATTTAAGTAAATTTATTAAATTATATAACAAAATAAAAGATTAATGATATGGGTATAAACTATTTATGTTTTAGTTAAAAATCTATATTTATAGATATTTAATTTATGATGAACAATTATGATTTTTTAACAATGATTTTTTGAAAAACACACTAAATGAAACTTATTATTTTGTGTATTCTATTAATCAATATATAGTTTTTTTAAATTGAATATTTATATCACAAAATAATATTTCCTTATAAACATATTTATGGTTGTGTTGAATATATCAAATATATTATAAGTTTTTTTATAGTTATATCTATTTTAACAACTATATAATACAAAACATGTTAGCATATTCATCTCACCACTAACCCATTACCATGAACCCCTAATATCTAACTTGTTATCTCTTTAACCATTAACTCAAAATATCCCCAATCATTGCATACTAAGACCCTCATCATTGACTCACTATTTATATAACAAAAAATAACTTATATAAAATATAAACTATTTATATAACAATAAATATTTTATATAAAATATAAACTATTTATAGTTTAGTTACAAATCTATATTTATAGATATTCGATTTATGATTAACCATTATAATTTTTGAACAATGGTGTTTTTGGAAAAAAACACCAAATGAAATTTGTTATTTTGTTTATTCTACTAATCAATATATATATATTTTTAAATTAAATATTTATATTACAAAATAATCTTTCTTTATAAACATATTTATGGTTGTGTATCAAATATATTATGAAAAACATTATAATTATATCTATTTTGACAACTATATAATACAAAACATGTTAACATATTCATCTCACCACTAATCCATTACCATGAACCGCTAATATCTAGCTTGTTATCTCTTTAACCATTAACCCAAAATATCCCCAAATATAGTTATCCATGATTGACGCTACTAACCCACTAGCACTTAACATAATACAAAATAATTTATCTTAATAAACATGATGAGGTTGTATTAAATATATCAAATATATTATAAGAAACAATACAACCATATCTATATCAAATATATTATAAGAAACAATATAACTATATCTATATCAAATATATTATAAGAAACAATATAACTATATATATTTAATCAAATATATAATACAAAACATGTTAGCTTATTGATTTCACCAATAATTTAGTGTAAAATATTCATAGATTACATCACTATTTTCTCATTATTTTCAAATTATTTTTAAGAGGCAAGTACTAAGCAGCTTTGCTGCTTATTTCACTTGTTAATCAAAAACTTAAATATAATATTATAAGATAAGAATACATTGTAGTTAACTTAAAATTAATGTTAAATTATGTTATTGTATTTAAAGGAGCCAGGTGTGTGTTTTATAATAAGTATGATAGAGATGTTTTACTAATATTCTTAACTTAATATAAAATAAATAAAAATAAAAATAAAATATAAAAAGTCATATCTATCTAAACTAAAAAGAGTCATGTTAAACACTATGTATTATGTATTATTGTCATTAATGCCGAAGCTATATGTATAACTTTTCATTTTGTTGAAGAATCACATGCCCACTCCGGAGAATCAAATAATTTATGACTAGAGACAGATGTATACATCTTGCACAGTTTTTAAATGAAAAATGTCTAGAGGAGCTAGAATGATGTACATTATGATAGCGTATTCAAATCATAATCATTTATTTGATTAAAGCAAGGTACAGCTAAGGGTTAGCTCTGCTTCTCGTACAATATCTTCTGACAGGGCCTATGTCAGGTGGCAGCCAACAGAAATCAACCTTTTTGTTAATTTTATTCATTAATTAAAATACAATATATCTTACTTTTCGCAGGTATAAAAATACTTTTGTAATGATAAGATCAAAACAAACCAATAAAAATACTATCCAATTGTTTACCCATACAGAAATTGTCTTAACCAAATACATTAACAATCCTACATAAACTTCACAAAAAATAATATAAAAACATCTTACATTAAAATCCCTTTTAATAAAATAATATAAAACCTAATACTAATATTTTTAGTTATTAAAAACTGGATGGTAATATATTTATTTTTTAATTTTAATATAAATTGTTATTATATATATCTTATATGTCAACAAATAAGAATTCTTAATTATAACCCGTCAAGTATTTTTACATAGGAGGAAAAATTAATGTGGTTAAAGCTCGAAGAGAAGTTAGTCTTACTTGAAAAAGGAGGAAATGTCCTTGAGATTAAAAAGCAAAACAAAAGCACATTGCAAAAAACAATTGAAAGATTATGGTTTTTTTTACATCAAAGCCTAATTGAAGGTGATTATAGAGATTTTTTCCTTTTTCTTTACTAAGGAAGGTCCTAACATTGGGAATCTTGACACATTTTCTGAAATAGAAGGTGTTTTAAAAAAAATTGCCAAGGAGAAAAATCCAGGGTCATATGGCTAGAGAGTGGAGCTTTTTATCAATTTTTTTTAGATCATCGGTAATGATATCTTACAGATGGCGGAATAGTCCAGGGTGGAGGGATATATGTCTGGTGCTCTAAATTCTGCGTTCATTGCCCTCATTCCAAAAACAAATAAGCCCAAGAACTTTAATGAATTCATGCCTATCTCGCTATGTAACATGGCTTACAAAATTGTCACAAAGATCATTTCAAAGAGATTAAGGCCAAAACTTGCTGAAATGATGTCAAAAGAATAGTTCAGGTTTTTGGCTGATAGACTTATATTGGACGTTGTTTGTATTACTCAAGAAGCAATACACTCTATTAAAGTCAAGAATATGGATGCAATTCTTTTGAAGATGGACCTTGTGAAGGCCGATGATCAGGTAAAATGGGATTTCTTAATGTTAATACTTCTTCAAATTGGGTTACCAATCTTAGTGACTAATTGGATTATGGCGTGTATATCCTCAACACAGTTTGTTGTTCTTGTTAATGGCTCACCTACTTCTTTTTTCAAAAGCTCCAGAGGACTTCGTCGAAGTTGTCCACTTTCCCCTCTATTATTTTTACTGGTTGTTGAAGGTTTACGCAGGTTGATAAATCTTGTCAAATCAGAAGGAAAATTGAAGGGTATCGGGATTTCATCATCTGTTTACATTTCTCACATTTTATTTGTGGATGATGTTATTTTATTTGGAAAATGATCAAAATGGGAGTGGGCACGTTTTGTTGATATTATAAAAATCTTGTGTGCTGCTTTTGGTATGGAAGTGTGCATTACCAAATCAATTGTTATTTGACACAGAGTTTGTGAAGATGTTTTGCAACAAATTTCAGAATTCCTTCCTTTTCGGAATTTAGCTATGAATGAGAATTTCAAGTATTTGGGATATTTTCTAAAACCCAATAACTACAGGTTAAATGATTGGCTTTGGCTGGCAAGAAATATGAGAATAGGATTGGACATTGGTCTTATTGGATGCTTTCATTAGGAGGAAGATAAAACATTATTGAAATTTGTCCTCATCGGGATACCGGTTTATTGGCTATCTATGGCATAGATTTCAAACTCTATTCTTACTAACATCAGGAGGAATATGTTTACCTTTCTTTGGTCTCGAAATAATGATTAATGATGGTGGGAGATTTCACCTTGCAAATTGGGAAAGATTGTCCAAGACAAAAAAAAAATAGGGTGGTTGGGATATAATAAACCTTCATTGGTTCAACATTGCTTTAAGTATGAAAATCCTGTGGCATGGTCTGTTTGGAAAATGTTTGTGGTGTGAAGTTTTGAAAAGGAAATATCTCAAAGGTAACATTATTGAATGGATTAGGAACCCAAAGAAAATTGTTAGAAATGCTTCAAATTTTTGGTTGGGTTTCGTGAAGGCCTTCCCTTGGATCAGTCAAGGATTTGCTTGGAAGGTGGGTTCTGGGACAAATGTTTTATTGGTGTGGAACCTATCCTGGGAATGGAGGAATTTTACATCCTCTCTCCTTATCTTCTGGATTATTTACATGATCTCGCCTTATTACAACCTCTTGGATTCGTATTGGCTGAATGCTCAAGATTTGGGACTATACAACAATTGGGACAAGGAGTGGTCACAATTTATAAATTCATTAAATTTGGCAGGTATCAGACTTTCTACAAAAAATTGTGAACTGAAATGGCTTTGTAATCAGGCCTCGGGACAAGTTTCTGCAAAGCATGCATTTTCTGTCATTGTAGACAATTCCTCTTATGGCGTTCCAAAATGGTGATTCAAAAAACTTTGGAAGTGGCATTTACCTACAAAACTTAAGTGTTTCTTATGGATTTATTTTGAAAATTGTTTACCGACATGGGATATCTTACAATGCAATAATTGGCACGGGCCCAATATTTGTGTTTTATGTAAGGCTGATAGGGAGTATATTAAACACCTTTTGTGACATGTCAATAATGTTTAAAACTATGGAAGCATATTTCTAGATTATTAAACATACAACAGTCTTAGGGTCATGGTGCCGTTGAAGACAACTTCCTGAGATGGTACAAGAATAAATTCAATCATAAACTTCTCCCATCATTTATTTGCTAGGATATATGGAAAACCAGGAACTCTATTCTCTTTTAGGGTAAGTCTATAAATCTTGTTTCCAACTCATTGAGAATTATAAATTATTATAAAGAATATGAAGTGGTTGTTGCAGAGAAACAATTGCAGAGACAGTTAGGGGATCTTTCAGATATAGTAATGGCTATTGGTTACTTTGATGGTGCGGCACAAGATGGTATATGTAGTGCTGGAGCTTTTCTCAAGATAAATGATGAGCAGTTTTTCAACCTTAAACTAAATTGTGGTCAGGGGACAAAAGTTGAACTTTTAGCTATGTGGTGTTTGGTAAAATTTGCCACTTATCCTGGAAATTGATACTATGAATATATTTTGGGATTTCCAAGTTATTGTTAAATGGGAAAATAAGGTGTGGCCACTGAAAGTTATCTCTCTTGAACGATGGTGTTGTAGGAAAAATACACTTTTGGCTCACTTTCATGATCTAAATATTAAACATATTTACATAGAAAAAAACAAAGCTGCAAACAAACTTTCTAAAGAGGCTTTTAATACTAAGGAAGGACTTCTACTATGGGTAGAGTACCTCGTCATCTAGGTTGATAAGGGTTAGATCTACTTTTTTGAATCTAAAGATGTTCAAGCGTGATGGATGAATTATTTACAACTATGTTATACTTTTTGTGAGAATTCTCAATTAAAAGTCTATTTTGAGGTAGACTTATTTTTTATAAATAGCACCTTTTGTTGTGGAATTTTTTTTATGTAATCTTTGAATTTTGGTTTGGGAGAAATTTGATATAACTATATCCTTCAATTCACGCGCGATGAGATATGTTGCATGGAAGATGTAATTTTTTATTCTATGAATAACAAAAGTAGAGTTTTTATTGCTTGAAAAAAATAACTTGAACTTAGTTTTAATTTTAATGATTAAAAAAAGTGGAAAACAGATCTTGAATATTTTGAAGTGCATGATCCTATATATTATATTTTTTCTAATTTGGATTGAAATTGAAAGGGTTTTGTTTCCAAAATAGCATTGCAAACTTCCTACTTAATGCTTTTACAAGAAATGCAGTACATTTCTGACTATTTCTTAACGCGAAAAGTTTTATGTAACGAAGTACAAGCAAATTGTTTGGGAAAAATTCATTGTGTGTACATGCTGTAGGGTTTATGATGTCTTGTTATCTGCTACAATATATATTCCATTTTATGATTGAATGGCCTTGAATGGAAGGCCACGAGGCCTCCCGTGCTATGAATCTCAAAATACTATGTTAATCAGTCCAACAAAACTAAATAGTTCTAGCAAGATAGGCTTTTATACACACATCTATCAAAACTTTATGAGCTAGTGCAAAATATAACATTGTCAACTATTACTAAAGAATAGGCAGCTTAATATGCCTTAAGAGATCCCCTTATAGCCACCATGATGTTGTCCAAAATTTCTTCATAAAACAGATTCCATTAGAGCCACCATGTTGTCCAAAATTTCTTCATAAAACAAAATTCATTAGAGCCACCATGTTGTTGTCCAAAATTTAGTCATAAAACAGAATTCATTAGATGGTAGAACAACCTGTATGAGCAGGTCCTGGAGTTTTGTTTTCAAAACTTGTTTCTCCTTTTGCTTGCTTTTGTTCAAGCAAAAGGATGTGGTTGTTGCTTCAAAGTTTGTAGTGAGAAAAAACACAAGCAAAAGGATGTGATTGTAGTTTTGTTTTCAAAACTTGTTTCTCCTTTTGCTTGCTTTTGTTCAAGCAAAAGGATGTGGTTGTTGCTTCAAAGTTTGTAGTGAGAAGAAACACAAGCAAAAGGATGTGATTGTTCCTTTGAAGTTTGTAGTGAGAAGAATTGCAAAATCCTTGAGTAGGAAGATATTGCACTTTAACATTTGTTAGTTTTGCCTGGTATGGTATCTCTAGTGATGCTCTAGGAGGCTCTAGGAGGTTGTAGGTTTGGATCTAAGTAATAAAATATGGATATAAATTACACTTTTTATTATAGAAAAATATGGATCTAATATAATATTAAATTATTATGTGTTTTTGTGAAGTCTTAAAAAGGTGCTAACTCAATGGTAGAGCATGTGCATTATGTAGAAGGTTGGTGGTTAGATTCCCCGTTCGCTATAAAACAATATTTAAGACAATAGAAAAAAAATATTTTTTAAATAAATACAATAATTTAAGACAATACAATTTTTTTTGTCTCAAATAAAAACAATATATTTTTTTATTGTCACAAATAGAGATAATAATTTAAGACACTAGCTTAAAGACAAATATTTAAGACAATACACCAAAAAAAAATTTATCAACTTGAATACTGTCTCAAAAACCCCCTATATGTATTAGTGAAATATATACAAAAAAAAATTAAAATTAAAATTAGTTAGTACTCAAGCCAAAGCATAAGAGATATTTACAGCGAGATCTGCATGGCCATGCCTTCCTCGCAGTTTGTTAACTATACAGAGGGAGTAGGATAAAAGACAACCAAAACACCCTGCTTTTCAGGTGATTTTGGAATAAAAACCGATTAAAAATCTTGCTGGAAATTGTTATTTTTACAATTTTGTAATTTTTGTAATAGAGATTGTCGGTTCTGTTTTTAGATTAATTACTCAATTCTAAAACTACCCAAAAATCACTCCAAATTGCAGAAGAACTACTATGCCTAATTGTGGCGACTAATTCTGGCGAGTGGGGGGCGTTTTGGTGAGCCCTTATACAGCTCCCACCGCCGGTGCCATCGAGCTGTGGACGCCCCCGCCATGCATGCGGAACTCTCACTCTGAACTTTATGTCCCTATCTGTAAAAACAATAACTGTTATTCAAATGCGACTGCGCGAATTGACGACAGCCGTTCGATGCGTACGTTTAATGGCATATCACTTCTACGTGAGAACCGCTAGATCCAGTGTTTCTCAGCGCCGGATGCGAAGGGTTGTCGCCGTCGGTATAATATATATCATACGCGGCCAAAATAGAGGTCAGCCCTTCCGCCCGGCTAAATCCCGCTTACACTCTATTTCTGTACGCACCAATTGGGATTTCACATCTTGAAGCCTCCTGCTTACTTTGAAATCCAATTCACTCTCAGTATGGCGCATTGGCTGTCTCGCTCGTTTTCCCAGTTGAAAAGACATATCTCAATCATTCCATATTGCTCTTCCCATCTATCTCAAATTTCAAGCTCAATGACATGATCTCCACATACCCATAATGATAATCGCCTTGTTACAGAAACACTGTTGAAGGGAGGGAAAGAGGCGAGCATTGCAGTGTCATGGATTGATGTATACTTGCCCAAGCGGTTGAGGCCATATGCTCACTTGGCGCGTATGGATAGATCCATTGGGATCTGGTTGCTAGCATGGTCTTTAATGTGGTAAGTCGATTGCACCCTGTTGCTTTTACACCCACATTCAGCTTTGTCTTCTGTAATTCTTTCACATTTCTAGACATGTCACAATTGTAAGGTTAACTGTGTAAAGAACGGGGGCCTCGGCCTTTCTAAGTCCCTTGTCTCTGTGTGTGTATATATACACGTGAGCGTAGATAAATGAATGGGTGTAGGTATATGAATATCCATATTGTAAGTCCCTTGTCTCTCTCTGTGTATATATACACGTGAGCGTAGATAAATGATTGGGTGTAGGTATATGAATATCCAGATTTAGAGATATATGTTAGAATGTAGCTATATGCATAAATATGATTTTTAGGTGGCAAAGCTCAGGGTTCAAGGTTAGCAATAAGCATGTCACCTTGGAGCATTGAAGGCTGCGAAACTTGTTTTGTTTTGCTGTTGTTTGGATTTCAAATTGTTTGAGATCTAATGTTCAGCAAAGCATCGGCTGTAGCATTCAAGGCTGTACATTGGGGGTGTTTATTGTTTCCCAAGATTTAAATGGAGCTTCCATGCTCATTGCGTATCCACAGTGGGTTTGGGAGATCTGTACAGGTCACTTATCGGAGTTTTTTTTTTCTCTGAAAAATCATTTTATCATATAGCAAGCTTGTCATTTTTTAATCTGGGAAATTATGCACCTGACATATAGCAAGCTTGTCATTTTTTAATCGGGGAAATTATAGCAAGCTTGTCATTTTCGGATTTGTTTTGTCCCATCCCTCAGTCGAATTTGAATCTTCAACCAAAATGAATCATGGGCCGAGTCCAGTCTGGTGACTTTGGATTTATTGTGGCGTTTGTATTTAGCTTTTATTGTTTCTACATGGCAGGATGAAATCAGCCATCAAGAGCCATATCATGAGAATATAGGAAGAGCCCTCAAATCACACGTGGGTAGAGTAAAATAATTATTTTATTAATAAAATCTCAGTATATCACTGTTAAATAAACTGCATTTTTGGAAATATAATTATTGTTCAACTCAGCAGAAAACCAAAACAAAAATTCAGCATAAACGGTATTCTTTAGCAACCTCATTCATGCCTGACCTCAGGATGAAGATTAATCCATTGATTATTTGACTGACTTGGAAGAGAATTTGACGTAACTCGAGTTTATATGATTCAAATGGATTGTATCACATTGAGCATGAGGAGATGGGGGGTGCGAAGTTTTCTAGGGTTTACCAGCGATTTTGCAGATTTTCTCGATCTTGACGGTTGATGGGTCGATTGAGTGGCTTGCGACGACTTGGAGTCAAGCCGATTTGTAGAATTGGCCTAGTACCAGCAAAGGTTAAAAAAAGTGGGAACTAATTTTTTTGGTCGTAGGCTACTTTTCTTCTTCTCAACCTGATTGTCGATTTTCTGCAAAAAGTCTGAGCTCTCCTTGTGGTGTGCCTCCTCTATTATTAGTGGTATTTCCTTTTTTGCAGTTTTGTTTCTATTTTTGGCCTTATTTTAGGCTGAGTTTGGGGTGGTTTCCAGATTTGGGGGCTATCTTTATCCAAAGGTTGGTGTGCGGGCCCTCTTGGTACTATTGGCCCTGGTGTCGGTTTCACTCTCCTCGACAGCTGTCTCTCTCCATCTCACAGTTACCGGCAGCTGGGGTTTACCTTTTTTCGGTGGTGGTCCTCATTATGGTGGAGCCTTCTCGGTCCCCAAACCCTACTCTAATTCCTTCGTCTCCGGATTGTGCCATTCTTCAGGGTTCGGCTGAGGATGTTGCCCCTTGTAGAGATAAGCTTCATGGCCTGAAGGCTAAGTCTAAAAGGAACTCAAAAACCTTTAAGGCCAGAGCTGAAATTGCCTGCTATGACATTGATGGTGACTATAATCTAGAAAGAATTGGGATCCTGGCGGAACGTGCTCTGGTGGGCAGGCTAGAGTTCACTTCAGCTAGCAAGCTGGAAATTTCTGAATGGGTTTCGAAGTTTTGGGTACCCCTTATCGGCATGGCTCCTCGCATTAACCTCCTCATGAACAGGTGGATTTTATTCACTTTTAACGAAGCGGCCCACATAGATAAGATCTTATCATCGTTCTGGGAGTTCAAGCAGGGCTCATTGTTCTTAAAACGATGGCACCTAAATTTTAATCCCCTGCACGAATTCCAGCCACTTCGGTATCTATGGATGATCATTCCAGGCCTCCCTATCGAGCTCTGGATTGAAGATGTCATCTTGGGCCTTGCTAATGCTGTTGGTAGATTCGTTCGTTTTGATAAACAAAATTTCTTCGGGATGGATCGCCGGTTCGCTAAAGTAATGGTGGAGATTGATACGCGGGGAGGTCTTCCAGCAAAAATTGAGATTGCTTGGGGGTCTAGGGTATGGAAGCAGACGCTCGACTTCTTCAAAATTCCATTTCGCTGTTTTTCCTGCAAGAGAATTGGTCACGTTCGTGCCTCCTGCCCTTTCAATGCTAAGACTTTGAGGGTTTCTCCTGCTTTGGATTTCCTTTCCCCTAAGGTTGGAGCTTCTCAGCCTTCTATGGACCACTCGAGTAAGTCTTTTTGTAAAACTCCTATTAACTATCCTGAATTAACTTCGGATGAACTCCTTTTTATTGAAAATTCTGAGAAAATGCTCTCCAAGCGCATTTCCACGGGTGATATCCAGATGATACATGACTTAGTGACAGGACTACCATTAGCTAATCAGCTGGGAAAGCCCCCGGGTTCAAATGTTGGCCGTAAGCTTTTCTGTGGCCCGGAGGTCGACTCTTCTGCCTTAGGGCTTTCTTCGTCTCGACCTGCAGCAATTGTTAACCCGTCCCCTGAATTGTCTTCACTCCCTAGCCTTTTGGAGCCCCAGACATTTCACTCGTCTCGTCCTGCAGAAAATGTTATTATTAACCCCTCCCCTGAGTTGTCATCCCTCCCTAGTCCTATGGAACCCCAGGCATTTCTTTCCAATGATTTGGGGTTGGCTAAGATTTCCTCTGTTGGTCCTTCTTCTATAGCCTCTTCGAATTTGGGGGGTGATGTGAGTCAGAATTTGGCTGAGTCAAAGTCCTTAAATGGCACTGCTAATATTTCTTCTTCAGATGCTAATGATATCTTAGCTGACAGTGGTTATCTCATCTCGGCAAATGGAGATGAATTCCCCCCATTACCTTCGTTCTCTAAGAACCCGGGAAATGGATCTCGGGCTATGTCTGTTCATTCCTTAAACTTTCAAAACGTCACTATTCGGAGGGGCAATAAGAAAAAGAACAATATCAAAAATGTTCATCTTTCTACAGACTCTTACACCCCGATTTCTCAGAGATTAGAGGAGGTGGACAGAACAGATCGGGTTGATTCCTTGGGGCTTAGAGTGTCGTCCCCCAATTTGATTCCTTCTTGATGTCTATTCTGTCATTGAATGTACGTGGACTGGTTAAGGTGTCGAGGGCACAGGCCTTAACCAATCTCCTTAATGCTATTGTCCCTTCTATCATTCTTCTACAAGAGACCATGTGTGAAGAAACTCTTGCTATCCAAAAACTTTGTAAGCTTCTTCCTCTTTGGGAGGTGGCTGCAGTTAGTTCCTGTGGATTATCTAGGGGTTTAGCAGTGGCTTGGGATCCTAATGTCTTTGTTTTCAAGGTCTTCTCTACTCCCTGGGGTATCCTTTTAAAAGGTTCTTTCTGTGGAAATAATCATACTCTTTCTATCCTCAACTGCTATGCACCATATAGGGAGAGACAAACTTTTTGGACATCTCTCCAGGGTTCTGGGATTTTGAACTCGGATGACTTGATCATTGCCGGTGACTTAAATTTCACCTGCCATGCAGCAGAAATTTGGGGACCTTCTGCCAGACTAGATGATTTAGCAGATTTCTTTGCTCAGTTTATGGTGGACGCTGATTTGGTGGATGTTCAGCCTCATCTTCTGACACCTACCTGGACAAATGGTAGATTTGGGAAAGATGGTGTACACAAGAGGTTGGATAGATTTCTTGTCAAATCGGCTTTATTGGGTATCTTCCAGAAGCATCGATCTTGGTTTTTCGAACACAAACTTGCTGACCACTGGCCCATTATTCTTCAACTGGATGAATTAAGAGGCAATCAAGCACTGCCCTTCAAGTTTAACTCTTCCTGGCTTGATGATGTTTCCTTTTGCAATATGGTCAGAGCATATTGGTTAAGATGTGAAGTTTTAGATTCCAATCCAATTCAAAAAATTTGTCACAAATTAAAGGGTTTAAAAGACTCTGTTTCCAAATGGATCAAAGACAAAAAGAAGGCAGACAAAAGGGAGTTATTTCTATTAGAACAAAAGCTCCAAGCTTCCATCTCTGCAAATATTCATGGTTCTTTATCTTATGATGATTTTGAGGTCATAAGACAGATTGAGAAGAAAAAAGATGACCTCCTTATTCAGGCTGAAAAAGAATGGAGATTAAAAAGTCGGGCCATTTGGATTACTCATGGTGATAAGAATACTAGATTCTTTCACTCTTTTGCATCAGCACAAAGGAACACAAAACATATTTGGTAAATTGAGAATGACAGAGGAATACAACTTTCTGGGATTGATAATATCAAATCTGAAGCTGTCTCCTTTTATGGTCATATTTATAAAGATCCAGGTGAATGTATTATGTCAGATCAGATTAAAGTTGCCACTTTATATCTGCGCTTTTTTAATGATCAAGAAGTTGTCAATATACAAGAAGAGGTCTCCCTGGAAGAAATTGAACAGACCCTGAAAATCTTTGCTAAAGAGAAAAGCCCCGGGCTCGATGGGTGGCCGGTGGAGCTTTATCTGCATTTTTTCGATTTGATGGGGAGTGAACTTAAAGATTTGGTGAACTATTCTCGGATCAATGGATACATCTCGGGTGGTCTTAATTCCACATTTGTGACACTCATACCCAAAAAAGATAAGCCCAGGTCTTTTGGTGATTATCGTCCGATTGCTCTTTGCAACCTGCTTTACAAGCTTATTTCAAAAATCATTGCTGATCATATTAAGTCTATTCTATCCCAACACATCTCCATGGAACAATTTGGTTTCTTGGCAGGAAGACAGATACATGATGCAATTGGTATTTCGCAAGAGCTGCTGCATAGTATTAAGATTTATAAGAAAAAAGCACTTTTGCTTAAGATAGACTTGGAAAAAGCCTATGACAGGGTTAGCTGGTCTTTTCTCAGGTTGATCCTCATCAAAATTGGGATGCCTCCTTCAGTCATTAAATGGATAATGGCTTGTATTACTTCCACGAGCATCTCTGTGCTTATAAATGGTTGTCCGTCTGAATTCTTCAGCTGCTCCAGGGGGATCAGACAAGGGTGTCCCCTATCCCCATTGTTATTTATTTTGGTAATGGATGGTTTCAGCAGAATGATCAATCAAGCATTAGAGAGAGGGCAGATTAAAGGTATTAAGATTTCAAAGGATTGTGTGATTATACATACTCTTTTTGCTGATGATGTTTTAATGGCTGGTATTGATACTGTTGAGGAATGGTTTGCATATAATGACATCATTCAGACCTTCTGCTGTGCTTCAGGGATGAAAGTTAGTTCTGCTAAATCTAATTTTTATCATTTATCTCCAATGGATGGTCACCTTAGTGACATCCTTTCGATTCTGCCTTTTAAGTGCTGCCATTTAGATCAGGATTTTAAATATCTGGGATTCCACCTTAAACCCAACAACTATCAAATTAAAGACTGGTTTTGGTTGCTGAGAAAAATTGAGGCACGATTGGCTCATTGGTCTTACAGGTTATTGTCTATTGGTGGCAAGCTTATCTTATTGAAGTCGGTGCTTTCCAGCATACCAGTTTACTGGTTTTCCTTGCTTGAAGTTCCATCAGCTATTCTTAAGATTATCAAAAGATATTTCTTCAATTTTCTTTGGTTTGGGTCTGCAAACAGTGGAAAGATTTCCATGGTTGCAGCAAATACCATTTCCAGACCGTATAAATTTGGGGGCTGGGGTATCAAGGATTTGGGCATCTTCAACACTGCCCTCAGACTCAAAAGTCTCTGGAGATGTCTTTTTGGCAAAACTCACTGGTCTTCTCTCATTAATGGCAAATATATAAAATCGGATATCGTCTGCTGGATTAGAAGCCCCAAATTGGTAAGTTGGAACTTCTCCCCTTTGTGGTGAGGTTTTATGAAGATCTTTTATTGGATTAAAAATGACCTTACTTGGCAGGTTGGGTCAGGAAATATGATTCGTGTTGGGATTGACCCCATCATTGGTATGGAAGAGAATTATATCTTGCCTCATTCCATCTCCCGATACCTTCAGATCATTAGTTTGAACACCCTGGACAAAATCTATCTGCTTCACAATGGGAACGTGGATAATGCAAAGTGGTTGTCTGCTCGGGACATTGGTCTCTCTGGTCACTTAGCATATATCTGGGACGCATATATCTCGAATTTAAACTCTGCAAGAGTTAGTATAATCCAAGATCCGGATCTACTTATTTGGGGGGGAAACCCTGCTACTGGTCTTGTTACAGCACGATCTGCATATTCTAGAATTACTCAAGACTTGTTTATTTATCCACAGGATTGGTGGTATAAGAGGCTCTGGCACTGGCCTATCCCTGCAAAACTTAAATGTTTTTGTTGGTTGTTATTGCAAGATAAATTGAAGACCTAGGATAACCTGTGCAAACGGGGTTGGTGTGGACCCAGTCTATGTATTCTTTGTAAAAATGAAGCTGAGTCAAAACAATATCTCTTTGTAAATTGCAGTTTCACTTATAAGATCTGGGACGTGGTTTCAACTAGCTTGAACATCTCATCTTGCTGGGATGTGGGAGATTTTAACAAGTGTTTATTAAATTGGTTCAGACGCAGCAGAAAGTATTTTTCCATTGCCATATGTATTCCCTGGGCTATTTGGTATTCCAGAAATTGTGCCTTATTTCAGAATGTCACTCCTGATTACCTCCTATGTAGCAGGATTGATTTAAATATGTTTGATACATGTAAGGAAGATGAGCATAAGTCAAAGACTGGCAAAATTAGTTTATTCAATTTCAAAGTGGACCAACCTATTCTCTTCTTTGATGGAGCTTCACAACTTGATATATGTGCTGTTGGGGGAGTCATTTACCTGAACAAGTCTCATTACTTTGCTATTAGACTCAATTGTGGATCCGGCACAAACATGAAAGCGGAGTTGATGGCTCTCTGGTGTGTTCTCAAAATTGCTAATATCTTTGGTCTTGTTAACATCAAGGTTTATGGTGATTCCAGGGTCACCATCAAATGGGCCACGGGTGATTTTAAATTCAATGTGTTGAACTTGAGACACTAGGCACTACGGACTCATTTTGAAATCTTCAAGCAGCAAGGTATCATTTTCGAGCATATTTATAGAGATCATAACTCTCTGGCTGATAAGCTTTCAAAACAAGCCTTATCTGGTGTGGAGGGGCAGCTGTTCTGGGAGGAATGGCTTGACAATCGTCTACAGGACTGTGGATCCACCTACTTTTTTGACTGATTTTTGGATTTTTCTGATCTGTTGGGTTCATTCCCTATGTTTTTTGCTTATATGTAATGCTCATATGTAGTGAGGCTAGTAGTTACGGAGCTTTTAGGGAGTTATGAGATCTATGCTCAGATCATGTACTTTCTGTATGTACTTTCTGTTTTGAGGTTTCTCAAGCTACTTGATTCGGCTGCTGAACCATGAACTTTATTGTACTATTTGATTCATTTTTGAATATCAATAGTAGTTTTTTTTCGCTGGAAAAAAATAAACTGCATTTTAGCATGCTTGAATACAAGCCTACTAGATATAAACACTGTTTTTTCAAACAATAACAAAGTTTTATGAATCTAGCTTGAATTACAAGCCGCCCCAGCTATACCTGTAGGCAGCAAAGATTGGTGAGCTCCTACAAAAGTCAAGTAGATCTTTATACGTTTCTTATGAGACTTTGATTTTTGGTGAGACTTGAAATTGATATTTTGATATGAGGAGTTACTTGCTTTGCCATCTCAGCTAGAGTTCGGTTTTCCTCTCTAGGTTCTGTTTCCCAACTCCAACATTTTACAATTGGAACATGGGTCTCTTTAGGGTGTTCTTCTTTACTGGCTGGTGGTTTTTGGGTTGATTGGCAATGGATTTTCTGACTGACTTACAGACCATATGTGTTATTTCTTCTTTATTATTTCCAGAACCATCGGAAGTTTCTTTTGAAATGGATGGTTGACGGCTTATACCTGATCAATTGTCTTTTATAGACATGCTTCCTTCACATAGCCTGCATCTAAACAGAGTTTGCACTTAACGGCCGTGTTCTCATAGCCCAATTGCTATTGTTAGGTCTGTTTGAAATCTTCACAGTCCAGGATAACCTTGTTTGCTATACTTTTATTCAAGTTCAACTTCACACATATTCTGGCATAGGGAAAGAAGACTTAATATATTTACCCAGCTGAGTTTACCATTTCTTGCAAGGCTTTCTTGTCCCACAAGAAGAGGAGGAAATTCAAGAAGCTTACTGAAACAGGAAGTAGTCAATAAAGTAAGGTTGAATTCGGAAAACCATGGTACTTCAAAAACAGTATTCCATCCTCTATCACCTTTCTAGGTCTTCTGGTTTTTCAAAATAAATGATAAAACATAAACTTACCACGTAAGTTGATATGCAGTTGGAATCGATCCAGGCTATGAGTGATGTAGATGGTACTGGCTATAGCCCATTGACTTTATAGATCAAAGAATTTTTATGTAGTTGTTGATGTACCCATTAGTCTCCTTTGAAGGAATTGTAATACAAAGGTGCAAAGAACTTTTTCCACAATTAAACTGCCTGGTTGTGGAGGGTTTCAAGGCTGAGAAGATGATTTGTCCTTTGATAAGAATAAATATTCTACAATAGCCAATGGAGAACCCAAACATGACAATATTTTACAATAGCCAATGGAGAACCCAAACATGACAATGATAGCATCCTTTTGAGAAGCATCAATAGATGAAGTGTCCTTAGAAACGATAGAAACAGAGGGGGTGGGTGACCCAGCTATATCACTAAGGATTTAAGAAAAAAAAATATGGCCATAACAAGTTCAAAAGCATCACACACCCGGTATAGGATTGCAGAGGTATCGTACAACAGAGGATATCACACATTAACGTAGCTGTTAAGAATTGTAATCAACCATTATGAGTTGGTTAATTAGTTAAGTTTATTAATTGATTAGGACACTTGACTGTCCCATAGTATTGGACAGTAGAATTGATGTGATGTAATCCTATATATTAGACAGTAGAATTGATGTGATGTAATCCTATATAAACTTGAAAATACATATTAAACTACATAAATAGACAACATCATATAGACCCGTTTTGTCATTTTTGCTCTCTTTAATTATATTGTCTTTTCTGTATTCTCCATTCCTTCAACCAATTTATTTTATCCCCTTTATGCTAGTTCACTGCAACCCAGTTGCTGCTTATTTGACCAGAATCTATGTTAAGTAAGTAGACAACAATGAAGTAACTTAAGTTTCTATTCCTTAATTTTCTGACAGCTTTGTTTGATTATACTTCCTCTCCATAATTTGCAGTTACGTCATAAAAGGTAATACTTAAGATTTACAAATTATATTATTTAAAACTTGTTCGAAGTTCCTGAACTCCATTCTTATCTTCTATCCAGAAATATGCTTTGCTTCGCCCTCTAATACGCTTTAACCAGAAATATGTTTTGCTTCGTCCTCTAATACGCTTTTCTGTAGTTTTTCTAATCCAAATCTGAGATATTAATCCATCCTACAGAATATTTGGGTATTATGATTGATTGATCTGATAATGGCATGTTTTATAGTTATTAGTGAATGCTAACTAAAACTAGTACAGTTTTTTTCATTTAAACATTTAAATTTGTGATTGCTGGCTGAACTTCCTTTAATTCATTTAGCTCCATCGCCTTGGCTGCACCACCTGGAAATCTACCTGATGTGAGAATGCTGGCATTGCTGGGAGTGGGATCTTTTATTTTAAAAGGGGCTGGTTGCACAGTGAATGACATTCTTGACAGGGATATTGACCGGCAGGTTCGTTAACTCATTTTATGAATTTTTTTTGTTAAGAAACTAGGGTTGACACTTCTTCATTTCATAGGTTATTGGTTAGATAACACAACGTAGGTTTATTATTGTTATAACATGGATTAACGTTCCTATGATGTGGAAAATTTAAAAATTCTAAAATCATAGTTTTCTATTTTTTCAAAAAAAAAATCTTATGACTGTGATGTGGTTGTTGGGCAAGGGAGCATTCCAATCTCTTTCTCAATGGAAATGAATATCATATTCATATACAAAGGTTCTTGATACACTCGAGATCACCTTGTAATGCCTAAATGACTAAAGGAAGAATGGTGTTTACTTGAGGGGTTTTGGAAGCAATAATATAAATGTTGTAGATTGTGATGGAGACAACGGAAATGTTTTTCCTATCACTCTATTGGAGGTAGAGTCACCAACTTTATCCAAGCCAGTCCCACCACCTACAACACTTATCCATTACCCACTTCACTTCACAAGGAAGATGCATCTCAACATGTTTAATTCGGAGTGTGAAGTTCTCACTTGGGATTACAAGCATATAAAGGCTTAAATTGTTTCCATCCACATGGTGGGACGCCATATTAAGATGGATTATGTATTTAGAAGGAGATTTTATTTAGACCTCAAAGCAAATGAAGGTGGTATTGCTCAATACTGTATCTTAGACCTATTATGATTTTGAGATTGTTTTGTTGGAATTATTAGTGTAATTTGTATATATGGAAATGACTCATGTATAATTATTACTTGTTATTATGTATAAAATCATATTTTTTTATTCTTTTATTATATTATTAGGTATGGTTAAGACCAACCTACTCAAACTTGATATATAGGTTTAGTAACCTTGTTGAGATGTGCACTGTTATTTTGTGGGCCATAACCCCTTTTTGGAGCGATACCTAACATTAAATACACAACCTAAGCTCTCGTTTGTATCGTCTCATCTTGTGATCTTCTTGATCTCTCTTATAAAGAGTTTTATACCTAAGGGCACCTATATTGTTGGTGTTCTCTTTTGCTTAGTATTTCTTTATTTCATGTACATGTGCATTTCTTGCCTAGCACACTTGTACTAGGGACTTTTTCTGTTTCTCCCTAGTGCACTATGCTTATCTCTCTCTAGCACACTTTTGATCGAGTTATTGCAAAAATTGGGTTTGTTTTGGTTCCATTGGGTTCCTTGCTTTCGTTTTTGAATCTCAACATGTTATCAAAGCATATGTGAACCATCCTCTCTCAATTCTCTTGGATGATCCAAAAATTGTTGTCTAATGGCATCAAACCTTATAATGCAAAACTATGGTTTTCATTGATCATCATTTTCTAAGGTTCTTTCTAGGGATTCTAGAAGTATAGACCTTATTCCATCATACCAAATCTCCGCAACACATCAATTGTGTACTTTCCTTGTGAAAGAAATATTCCATCTTTCCTTTGCCAAACTTCTAGACCAATAAAATAGTGCATGAGACCTAAGTCTTTCATTTCGAACTTAGAAGTGAGATCCCTCTTGCACCAAGCTATTTTTTTCTCCTCCCTAGTAAGGAACAAGTCATCAACATAGAGAACCAAGATCAATGGATGGTTATTCACAACCTTGAAGTACAAGTTGGGGTCAGTTTCACTTTTGGAGAAGCCCAAGCTCAGAAGATAGTTGTCAATCCTCAAATACCAAGCTCGCGGGGCCTGCTTAAGCCCATACAAGGATTTCTTAGGTTTGCATACATGGGACTCCTTCCCATGAACTACAAACCCTCGAGGTTTCTATATGTAAACCTCTTCCTCAACCTCACCATTGAGGAAGGCAATATTCACATCCATCTGGTGAATTTTCCAACAAAAAACTGAAGCAAGGGAAATTATGGTTTAGATAGTAGTGTACCTAGCCATAGGAGAGAATGTCTCATCATAGTTTATCCCTTATTTCTCTGAGAAACCACAGGACACAAATCTTGCTTTATACTTTTCAATACTTCCATCAACTCCATGCTTGATTATATAAATCCACTTGGAAGTTACTATGGACTTCCCATCAACTTTAGGAACCACTTCCCACACATCATTCTTCATGATAGATTTGTATTCTTCTACCATGGCATCTTTCCATGCTTGCTTCTTTGAGGCTTCCTCATAGGTAGAGAGTTCTGAATCATTGATGTGACCCATATGTGCTACATCTATTGAAAATATTTTAGGTCTCTTTCGCTCTCTAGATGATCCTGGATATGCTCCATGCTTTTCTTCCTCTTGTAGAATGTCTCAACACCATGCAAATCTCCTCTTAGCAGGAAGTTCATCAAGTGATATTTCTATCAGATCTTATGGTTCTTCAAGATCAAGCAGATCTACGGACTCTTCTAGCTTCTCCCTCTCAACATCTGAAAGGTGAGAATCAGAAACTGGATTCTCCATCATAGGAGTATCATGTTCCTCCATGTATGAATCACACTGAAGTTCTTTAGATCACTTGAAGGCTACCTATTCGTGAAATGTTAGATCCAGGGTTTTAAGGATTCTAAAAGTATTCCTAAGTATAGTATTCTAGGTGATTATTTTAGATTGAAAAAATAATTTATATAGAAATGTAGGAGAATATTAAATATGAAACATACAATTTACTACTGAAATCTGTAAATTCTGGCGAATATTATAACAAAAAAACATACTTTATGTAAATATAGAATATATTTGAAAGTAAAAATGACCGATTAGCGAATTTATTTTTTGAAAAAAATTCCAAAAAATAGCCATTTGGCGAAATTTCGCCCTTAAAAATTACCCTGGTTACATCTCTACTGACTTCACTGTTTCTTTGTCCTAGAACATAGATTTTGTAAGCTTTGGAGGATTCATTATATCCAAAAAAAATTCCTTTCTTTCTGGATGGCTCCATCTTTGTCCTCTTCTCTTTTGGTACATGAATGTAGATAGGACAACCAAAAATATTTAAGTGTCCAACATCTGTTTTTTCACCAATGAAAACCTCTTCAAGAGTCTTTTCTCCCAAGATAGCATGAGGGATTTTGTGTTGAATATAAACAACAGTGTTGGAGGCCTCTACCCATAAGGATGTGGGAAGATCCTGATCACACATCATGTATTTTGCATCCTCGCATATTGTTCTGTTCTTTCTTTTAGCAACCCCATTTTGTTGGGGGTTGTAGGGTACAGTCAGCTATCTTTTTATTTCTGCATCTTGACGGAAGTCATTGAAGTCATGGAACTCAAACTCTTCTCCATTATAATATCTCAAAGCATGAATGTGATTTCCATTATGATTCTCACCTAGTGCTTTAAAATATTGAAACTTGTTGAAAGTTTCATTCTTTGCTTTCAGGAAATAAACCCATGACTTGCGAGAGAAGTCGTCTATGAAAAGCACATAATACAAATAACCACTCAAGGAGGGTGCGGCCATAGGACCACACTATTGATGTATTTGTAACTTCGAAATGTATTTCACGTATGTATATTGTACTCCTATAGAGATGGTATTATTCATCTATACGGAAGTGTCGTCATTTGTATTGATAAGTGTCGCAAGTGTCGCAACTTGCATGTGATGGATTATTAGACCACCAAGTGTGGGGTCAGCCCTGATTAGAGTTACCATGGGTTACTAGACTCTCTTAGAGAAGTCGGCCCTGCTAGTTTATTAGGCAAGTCGAGTTAAGTATAAATAGAGTGCGGGAGCACTCTATTTGATCATTCACTTTCTCACTCATACACTTGATTGGAGAGTGGTGCACTAGTGGAGGAGGAGGAGAAGTTGCTAGGAGAACTATCTCTTGTACTTGGGTTGTATCATTGCTCTTTCTATCTTTGAGGAAGTTATTGGGGTTTTTCACCTTATTGGTTTTCCCAAGGAAACTATGTGTGTCTATTGTCTCTTGTGATTGATATGCTATACATGTTATTCTCTCAGATAAGATCCTAGATCATATTGAAATGATGCTTAAAAACTAACACGGTATCAGAGCTAACCTGAGAAGAAGACACTTTGCAGTTGCGGAAGCTAGGGCTTCTTGTTTTTTGGGTTTCTCTCCACAGATCTTAAATGGCAAGAGGCTAGATTGACTCTCCTCAGCAAGGCGCATCTTTCTGTCGAAAAAGAATTCAATTCTGAGCATTTTCAAATTTTGACCTAAATATTAGGGTTTCCACAAAAAGTGCAATTTCTGAAATCTAAGACAATAGCTGAAAGCTCCTTGAAAACATCGAAGTTTAGAGCTTTGGATCGAACTTTTTGGTAGGGTGAAGCTCCGGGAAACTCAAACCCTAATTCAGGGTCCTCCCTAGTGAATCCGAAAATCTAAAAGGTAATTTTGAGGGGTGAAACTTTGCAGTTTTCAAATTCTGAGTATACCAGCTTGATCAAATCATCAAGGTGCATCTTTCTATCCTTTCAGAAGTTTGAAATTCAAAGTTTGAATTTTTAGGGTTTCTCTGACAAACCCTAATCCAGCACCAGATCCATTTTTCAGCAAATCAAGTGGTAAGACATAAATCTTTTCTATTTCCATTTGAAGTACTCTTTAAATATGTCTCACCACATCAAGCTTGAGGATAAGCTTGAAGGGGCTGATAACTTCCAAGCCTGGAAGTATAGGATTGGGTTAATCCTGGAAGAAAATGAATTGGACACTTACATAAGTGAAGAGGTCCCTGTCCCAGAGGGAGAAGAGGCTAAGGCCTTACACAAGAGGAACTTGGTCAAGGCAAAGAGGATCATTGTTGATTCTATCAAATACCATTTCACACCACATGTTTCATCTCTAAAGACACCTAAGGAGATGTTTGATTCCCCGACCAAGCTATTTGAAGGAAAGAACATAAATCGGAAGATGACCTTGAGGAATCAATTGAAGAATATCAAGATCCAAAATGAGGATACTATGCAGTCTTATTTCTCAAGGGTCTCCCAAATAAAATAACAACTTGAAGCTGTGGGAGAAGATATAGAAAATGGAGAAGTGGTAATGACCACTCTTAATGGCCTTCCTAAGTCATGGGATTCCTTCATCCAAGGAATTTGTGCTAGGAGGAAACTTATCACATTCAGTAGGTTGTGGGAAGAATGATCACAGGAAGAAGCTTGGATTGTAGCTCGAGAAGAGAAGATGGGGAATGAAGACCAAGCTCTCACAGCACACTCCAAGAAGTATGATGATAAGAAGGGACATCACCATAGTAAGAAAGAAAAGCACCACCATCAAAACCAAAGGGGTAGCTTCAGATCTCGAAGAAACACATGACATGACCGATGCTTTACATGTGATGAAAAGGGGCACTATGCCAGGGATTGTCCCAAAAACAACAAAGATGGATCCCATAAGAAAAAGAAGAACATCAAAAGAAAACATCATGCTCACACTGCAGAGGATGATGAACCTCCCAGGAAGAGGGCTAGGGAAGAAAGTGAAGATTCTTCAAGTGATGAAGAGTATGTTTTGATTTCTGCCCTCACTGGTACCATTACTCATGGAAGTAATGATTGGCTTATAGACAGTGGGGCTTCCAAACACATGACAAGATTCAAGGAATCCTTTATGAACCTATCTGAACATGAATCACCCCACAAGGTGAAACTTGGGGATGACTACCAATATCTAATAAAAGGAAGTGGTGAAGCCTCCTATAAGCTAGACTCTGGAAATTCTATGAAAATGAAAGATGTACTATATGTTCCAGGTCTCAAGAATAACCTTCTCTCCATATCTGCATTGGATGCAAAAGGCATGAGGGTTGCATTTAGAGATGGCCAAGTTCTTCTGTGGCCAAAGGGTAAAACTATAGATGATGCAGTGGTGATTGGAGAGCAAGAGGGAGGATTATACAAGTTGAAAGGCCAACCAGAACAAGCCTTGGTCCATGACTCAGTAGAGCCAAGTGAACTTTGGCATAGAAGGATTGCACAAATGCACTATAGAGCACTACCAATTGCAAGCAAAGCAGTGGAAGGTCTTCCTGAAATCCAGACAAAACATGAATTCATTTGCAAAGGTTGTGCAAAGGCAAAGAACACAAAGAAGACATTTCCAAGCAGTGAAAGCAAGGAAAAAGGAATCTTGGAAATCATCCACTCCGATGTATGCGGTCCGATGTCATCCAATTCTCTAAGTGGGTATGTATACTATGTTTCCTTCATTGATGATTTCTCTAGGAAGACTTGGGTTTACTTCTTGAAGAACAAAGATGAAGTGTTTGACAAGTTCAAGGAATTCAAAACCTTGATAGAAAATCAAACAGATAAGAAGATCAAGATCTTCAGATCCGACAATGGCGGAGAATTTAGCTCAGGTGACTTCAAGAAGCTATGCAGTGATTCAGGGATTAAGAGGGAGGTGACCACTCCTTACAATCCACAACAAAAAGGGATTGCCGAAAGGAAGAATAGAACAATTATGGAATCAGCTAGGGTAATGCTTCATGACCAAGATTTACCCATGCACTTATGGGAAGAAGTAGCAAGAACATCGGTATATGTGCAGAACAGAACACCTCATAAGATACTTGACAACAAAACACCAGAAGAAGTGTTCACGGGTAAGAAACCAGAAGTTAGCCATCTCGAAATATTTGGTTGTCTGGTATATACTCACATCCCAAAAGAAAAGAGGAAAAATCTAGATCCTTCAGGAAAGAAGGGCATATTCGTGGGTTACAGTGAAAGCTCGAAGGCTTACAGAATCTACTTCCCAGGATTCAAGAAGATTGACATCAGCAGGTATGTAACATTTGATGAAGGCTCAGCATACATCAAATCGAGAAAGACACCTGTTGAAGACAATGAAGAACCTCGAATATCTAGAACACAAGACACCACTATGACTAAAGCAATTCCTGAAGAAGATCGTGAGATGGAAGATCCACAACAACCTGTAGATCTACCCCGTGAGTAGAACTCTCACAAGAGGAAACCAGCATGGGCTAGAGATCTCATCCAAGATGCAGAAAGGTATGGCATTCCAGAAGAGGAACACAGAGAAAGCAAAAGGACAAGATCACATACCAGCTATGTTGCCTTACTCTGTGATATCATGAACAAAGAACCTTCCAATTATGAAGAAGCAGCGGAAAAGAAAGAATGGAAGGATTCCATGGTCGAGGAATACCAATCAATCATGAAGAATGATGTTTGGGATGTAGTCCCAAGACCAGATGGGAATTTTTTTGTGACTTCCAAGTGGATCTATAAGATCAAGCATGCTGCAGATGGTAGCATAAAGAAATACAAAGAAAGGTTTGTAGCTCGTGGATTCTCCCAGAAAGAAGGGATTGATTATGAAGAGACTTTTGCACCTGTAACCAGATACATTTCCATTAGATCAATACTTTCTCTGGCTACAGTGATGAAATGGAAGGTACACCAGATGGATGTCAAGACAGCCTTCTTGAATGGTGTAGTCGAAGAGGAATTGTATGTGGAGCAGCCACTCGGTTTTGAGACACATGACAGGAAGTCATATGTGTGTAGGTTGAAGAAATCCCTGTATGGTTTGAAACAGGCACCCAGGACCTGGTACGGCAAGATAGATAGCTTCCTACCAGTTTGGGATTTACTAAGAGTAAAGCAGATTCCAACCTTTACTACAAGGTTGAGGAAGGCAATCCAATGATACTACTATTGTATGTGGATGACCTATTTATGACAGGTGAGGATGGATTGATTACCGACACGAAGAGGAAGCTTGCTGCCGAGTTCGAGATGAAGGAATTGGGTATGATGCACTACTTTCTAGGCATGGAGGTGTGGTAGAGTACAGATGGGATCTTCCTTGGACAAGGGAAGTATGCAGTAGAGATCCTGAAGAGGTTCAAGATGATGGACTGCAAGGCCATGGCCACACCTATGGCATCAAACCTGAAGCTTCTGTGTGATGCTTCATCTGAGCTGATTTATGCCATGATGTATCGTTAGATGATTGGGTCCTTGATGTACCTGACGAATACGAGACCAGACATCTGCTTTGCGATGAACACCTTGAGCCAGTATCTGACAGATCCGAGACATGTTCACCTGATAGCTGCAAAGCATATTCTGAGGTACCTGAAGGGTACAGTTGACTATGGCTCAAGTATGATGTGAATCAGAAGTTTAACCTGGAGGGTTATGTTGATTCGGATTGGGCAAGCAGTGACATTGATCAGAAGAGCACTTCGGGGTGTTGCTTCAGTATGGGATCTAGTATGATCTCTTGGTTTAGCAAAAAGCAGTCATGTGTGGCACTGAGTACAACCGAAGCAGAGTATGTTGCAGCTTGTTTGGCTAGTTGTGAGGCAATATGGCTTAGGAAGCTACTGTCTGATTTGTTTGATCTCTAGTTGAGTGCTACTTGTATATATTGCGACAACCAGAGTTGTGTGAAGTTGTTGGAGAACCCGGTGTTCCATGACAAGTCAAAGCATATTGAGATCAAGTTCCACTATATTAGGGATATGGTGCAGAGAGGAGCAGTGAAACTCCTGTATGTTGCGACGGACGAGCAGATAGCCAATGTGTTGACCAAGCCGCTGGCCAGAGTGAAGTTTGAATACTTCAGAGAGAGACTTGGTGTACTTCAGATCGAGATTCCCTCCAAAGGGAAGTGATGAGTCCAGAGACACAGATGCACATGAGCCATTCTCACATAGTGGTAGGTAGGTCCTCCTATGGTGCAGATGTAAGGGCTGGGCCATTCTCACATGGTGGTAGGTAGGTCCTCCCATGGTGAGATGTAAGGGATAGGCGGGATGTTCCTACATGATGGTAGTTAGGTCCTCCCATGGTGATATGGTGGTAGGTAAGTCCTCTCATGGTCGTTGATGTAATTGCCGGGCTATTCCGACATGATGGTAGGTAGGTCTTCCCATGGTGACATGGTGGTAGGTAAGTCCTCTCATGGTCGTTGATGTAATTGTCATTCCTTTCTGACATGATGGTAGGTAGGTCCTCCCATGGTGACATGGTGGTAGGTAAGTCCTCTCATGGTCGTAATGTAAGTGTTGTGCCTTTCCGACATGGTGGCAGGTAGGTCCTCCCATGGTGACATGGTGGTAGGTAAGTCCTCCCATGGTCGTGATGTAAGTGTTGAGCCATTCCTGGATGGTGGTAGGTAGGTCCTCCCATGTCAGTGTATATAAGTGTTGTGTCTGTGCATTTGGGCTGTGCTCCACAGACGATGACGGTGATCTGAAGACGATGATGTGACAGTAGGCTACACATGTTTTGCAGAGGCATATAATCAATCTTGAGATGCTCTTGCAGGTTTTGTAGAGGCAGTGTAATTAGTCCTGAGAGATCTTGCAAGTTTTGCAGAGGCAGTGTAATCAGTCGTGAGGTGTACCTACTTGATGGCTTGCTCACAGAGATGATGAAGACCTACATGGAGGCTAGGCCTACATCCAACATGAAAAAGCGTTGGCTCTGTAGAAATTCCTGTGACGAGTAAATTAGAGATTGATTGAGATAGCAGCAATGGTGACGATGATGATTTGATGACGATGATCCAGTGACGATGATCTAGAGAAGAAGACTTGTGCTAGCATATCTGTGTCAAGAAATACCTTCCTAGTTAAGAGGGAGTGTTGATGTATTTGTAACTTCGGAAAGTATTTCACATATGTATATTGTAATCCTATAGAGATGGTATTATTCCTCTATACAGAAGTGTCGTCATTGGTATTGACAAGTGTCGCAAGTGTCACAACTTGCATGTGATGGGTTATTAGACCACCAAGTGTGGGGTCGGCCCTGATAAGAGTTACCATGGGTTATTAGACTCTCCCAGAGAAGTCAGCCCTGCTAGTTTATTAGGAAAGTCAAGTTAAGTATAAATAGAGTGCAAGGGCACTCTATTTAATCATTCACTTTCTCACTCATACACTCATTGGAGAGTGGCACACTAGTGGAGGAGGAGGAGAAGCTACTAGGAGAACTATCTCTTGTACTTGGGTTTTATCATTTCTCTTTTTATCTCTTAGGAAGTTATTGGGGTTTTTCACCTTATTGGTTTTCCCCAAGGAAACTCTGTGTGTCTATTGTCTCTTGTGATTGCTTCTTGTGATTGATATGCTGTACATTTTATTCTCTCAGATAAGATCCTAGATCATATTGAATTGATGCTTAAAAACTAACACACACATATCAGAATGAATCAAGTCAATAATCCCTTTGGATATATTGGCACTACTTAGAAAACTCTTCTTAATGATTTTGTTTTCCAAGAGCACAACCTCTACAAACACTATCAAAATCAGATTTAAATGTGGGCATACCTTTCACCATTTTCTGCAATCCATGCAGCACTTTGAAATGGAGATGACCAACCCTTCTATGCCACAACTCACATGGACTGATTATGTCACGGATCGTGGCTTGAATGAGTTTTCCAGGAACTTTGTAGAGACCTCCCTCTCTAACTCCAATCACCGATGCAGAGTTCAAGCCTTCATGCTTAGGCCACATGAGTATTTTGTTTTCCATAAAGATAACTATGGATCCTTTATCTTCTAGAACTGAAATAGACAGGAGGTTCTTCTTCAATCCGGGGATGAACAAAATTCCATCCACAAGAAGTACATCTCTTGAATCCAATTGAAAGGAAGTGGATCCAATACCTTGGATCGAATAGGTTGTATTATCTCCAAGCTCCACCTTACGGGAAAAATTATTTTCCTTTAGAGTGATAACGCTCCTATATCTAGTCATGTGCTTGGGCGCCCCACTATCTACCAGACATGTCTCAACACTAGTGGTAATGGATCCAGAAAGGGCTAAGATAAGATAGTACTCCTTCCTCGTCTCTTGATCATCGGATGAATTCTTTCGTGTAGGTTCATCTTATGTAGCAATAGAAGCATGGAACCTACTCTTGAACTTCCATCTTTGCTTTGCACAACATTCTCTTGCATAATGGACCTTCTTATTGCAATTGAAACGTTTAAATTTAGACTTATCAAAGTTATTGAAATCATTCTCCTTTTGATGAGATGATTTCTTGTGATATTTCTTACCTCTCTTCATCTGTGCCGCAAGAGAAAGGTTCTCTTCTTTGGAGGAAATATACTTGCTCTGTATTTTCCCTTCTTCTTGTAGTCAATCATGCCACATTCTCTCAAAGTTAGGTTTCACTTCTCAACCATTTACTACATCCAAGAATGTATCCCATGAGGATGGAAGACCATCGATAGCAGTCTGAATGAGATCATCATCATCAACCGTCACACCAATTCTCATAAGTTGATATCTTACTTGAGAGATCTTTGTGAAAAAGGAAGCCCCAAATTCGTCCTTCTCTATATTCAGATTTCTAAGCTTGCTCTTCAATGCTCTCTTTTGAATGGGCGCCTTCTTCTCATAAATATTTGTCAAAGTGTCGAAGCATTCCTTTGCGATCTTCAATGGAGTAATCATGGGCATCAATTTGTATTTCATGAAATCATAAATGATTCTCTTTTCTTTGGCTTGATTCTTCTTGAAGGTAATGATCCATGCATTAGAAGTAGGCTCTTCAATAACATTGGATACATATCCATCTAAATCATGCTCTTCTAGGATATTCAGGATCCTGGCCTTCCAAGTATTGAAGTTCAAATTTCCTTCAAGACGGTCTTCCAGTCTTACTGAGATTGAATCCATAATTCTTCAAGTGCTATGCACACTTAGGATATACATAGGATCAAGCTTGATTGTTGAACTTAGCTCTTTCATGCCTTGAGCACTGATAGCATGTTAATTTTTTATCTTTAATTTGGAGCTGCAATAATACTTGAAATCAAATAACAATCATACACAGAAGCAATCACATTCGAAACATGAATTTACCCTGGGGAAACCCTCTATGACTTGAGGGAGAAATACCCAGCAAAACCTTCTTTAGTATATTGATAAATAGCAGATAATTTCTTTTATATCAAGCACTCTCGGTGCAATTACAGAGACTCAGAAACAATCATACACATAACAAATCACATTCGACACATGAATTTACCCTGGGGAAACCCTCTATGACTTGAGGGAGAAATCCTCGACAAAACATTCCTTAGTATATCGATAGATAGGAGAGAATGTATTTTATATCAAGCACCCCAAGTGCAATTACAGAGCAAGAGAAAGATAAATAAGAGAGACTCATAATAATATCCTGCACAAAGAGAAGCATATTGTCTTCAAGAGAGAAGAGAATTCACTTCACATTAAATTCATCAATCCTGTATAACATATTTATATATTTTTCACATGCATCGGCTTTTATTTTTATATTTTGACTTCAGGATGAACTCGCCCTCCATCTGGATGCATCAATCTTGCATGAAGAAGTGTACCTCACTTCTCATGCAGTGCATTAACTCACTTAACAGATTCTGAGGATGAGCTCGCCCCTTGACTGAAAGCTTCCCCACTTAGTTAGGTGGCTAACTTAAGTGACGTCATGCAAGTGTCGCAACTCAAGTGTCCTCTTTTAGTTTAACGTAAGTCTCGTCATGCAATAACACTTAGTTAACTAGGTCTTCTTTGTTACCACTCGGTTAACTCTCTTAACTGATTCTTTCTTGTTAACATCATTGTAGTGATCAATTCGAGTTCTCCTTTGATTTACTGAAGTCTTCACCGAAGTTTAACAATTTGAATTTCTCTCTTAATTAATTCTTTTATGTGCAATTTGAATTCATATCTTATCACATATTATCTTTATCTCTTCTCTTATCTACATGGTCCACATGTGCCAGCTTAATTATCATATCAAATATACTAAGGATATTTTCCCAGTGATGTGATCATATTGTTATACTATCGTTCCAAGTGGTTATATGCTAAGGTAATTCACTCTAGAGGTGGCCAATATCTAGAGGAGACTTAATATCTAAACCATGGTTAGTAGTACATCACACACCATGCATGCTTCGACATGCAAAGCATAAACTCAACACATGAGGATGTATTAACACACAAGACCTTAGCCTTGACTAGCAAGACTGTACAACATCATCACTTTGACGTACAAAGCACTTGCCTCAACACATGAAGCTTAACCATTCTTGAGTCCAACTCAAGATTCTTCTCCAAGTTTCCCGAGTCCAACTCATGATCATATACAGCACTACCTTAACACATGAGGCTCAATATTGACACACAAGATTGACCTAGAGAATGACGCATGATGTTGTAACTTTAGCAGAAATTTAGCCCATGGGCTATTTTTTAAGTTTTTTTTCCAAAAAGATATTCGCCATTTTCCATTTTTTCCAATATGATTCGCCCAAATGCCATAGGATTAAAAATTTTAGTCTAAAAATCGCCAAAATTGTCCAAAACTATATAAAACCCTTTGAAATTTGAATATTTTTTAAAAAATATCGCCAAACATTTTAGGGTTGGAAATTTGATAATTAGTAAGATTCACCAAGGTTTCTACGCTAAGAAAATAATGGATCCTTAAAATTTTCCTTGGTGGTTGAGAGGTGGAACCACACTATCGCAAAGATGGGTAGATGTATGATGGAGAACAAGTGTGTTCCCAATAATTTTTGGGTTGTCGTAGTGTTCATAACAATATATATGCTTAATAGGTCTCCAACTATGGTCATGAAGGAAAAGACCCTAAGGGAAGCATGGGTTGGGAGGAATCCCAATGTCAACCATATTAAAGTCTTTGGTTGACTATTAATTATTCTTGGATTCTAGATTAGAAAGCAACCAAGTTAGACCCTAAAAGGAAACCAATGATCGTTTATAAGTTGGTTGATTTTGACACTAGTTAGTTGAGTTTCAGTAACGATGTAATAGTTGATAAGGAAGGTGGGCCTTTCCAAGCTTAACTAGAGTTCAAAATTATTGCAGAGCAACCCATTGTGGCTAAGGATTCAAGTTTCAAGGATTAGGTAGATCCACCTGAAAGGAGGGAAGACTTTGAGCTTAAGGTGTCTCTAGTAATTTATAATGCAAACGAAATGAATCAACATTCAGATGAAATAGGTACAAGTAGCACAATTCATGGAGATAATACGGATTTGGATGAGGAGGATTCCAATAAGAGGCCAAAGTGGTAGCACAACACCATTGGAAATGTTTGGGTCGGTAAAATGATCAAGGGATGATCATCAAGGGACACTCATAAAGAGATAAGAACAATCATAAACCAAACATAATCAACTTTTCTTTGATGGCTAATGTTCAAGGATTTTATGAGCCATAGGTTTTCGAGGAAGAAATAAGGAAACCCTGCGGGGCATAAAGTCCTTTACATAAAATACCATGCTAGCACATTTTATTACAAACCCAACATGACATGGACATGTGAAGAAAAAATAAAAAAAGGGCCTTTATAAAGGCTTGATGGACCTCAGGTCACTGAAAATGAACATGTAACATGTTCAACTTTTCCTGCTCACTTGAAAGTCCAACTAAGTACGACTTAGTTGGTAACATCTGGCTCCAACTGTGGGACGCGTTCTTGATATGATTCTCTCAATCATAGAGAGTATGCAATAATCCCAAAATCTCTGGTTCTTGCACAAAAACTAGAATGCATCAATCCCACATGTTTTTTTCAAATGAAGCATAAGTTGCAATATTTCAAAAATGAAGTGAAAAACAAAATGAAACTAATATACATAAAGAATAATGTACAAAAATAAAGTGCAAGGAAAAGGTTTAGAAATGGCCCTGCTATCAATCTTCCCCCATGGGCATTAGAAGATCCTCTTCAAAAAACAACTTAAGATGTTGTCCATTGACTAGTAGGGTCAATATTTCTCCATCCATTGTGCAAAGGAAGAAGGAATTAACCCCTGCCAGTTCAAATATAACATACGGTCCCAACCATAAGCTATCAAATTTTTCATACTTCCCTAGCTTATCTCTTCACTTATCCCATAAAAGCACCCAATCTCCTGGCTGAAAGTCTTTGGACTTAGCAGATCTATTGGAAGTCCTTTTAACCATATCTTTATTTATTATAACTTGGTCTAACGCCTTTCTTCTGATCTCATCTAACTTCATAATTTGCTCAATTATGTTCTGCATACCATCATCATTGGGATCATAATCATGCAGCATATGATACACTGGTAACTGAACATGGATGGTTACAAAAGCTTCTACAACATAAACTAACTGAAAAATGGGTCTTTCCAATAGCACGCTTTTGTGTTATTCTGTCAGCCCATATTGCAAATTTTATCTTACTGTCCCAAGACTTCTTATTTTCACCAACCGTCTTTTTTAATATATTCATTAAAGTCTTGTTGGTTGACTCATCCAATCCATTTCCTTGGGAATAATAGTTGGATGAGTGGGATAGGATGATACCAAATTTGAAGAAAAAAGAAGAGAAAGTTGTTAAGCTAAAACTTGGGTCGTTATCAGTTGTTATCTTGGATGGTACCCCCAAATCTAGTTATGATTTGATTTTCTAGAAAATTCATAACTACTTTATCTGTGGCAGACTTAGTAGGGATTTCTTCCACCCACTTGATGAAATAATCAGTGGCAGTAAGGATCCAGGTATGCCCATTGCTTGAATTTTCCTTAAACTGGCCGATGAAATCAAGACCCCATTGCTGAAAAGGGGCTTGAACTACTACTGGCTCAAGAGATAAAGTTGCCAACTTTTGCTTCCTAGTGAACAACTGACATTGGGGACAAGACCTGACAAACTTATGCACATCAGTGAACAAATTGGGCCAATAGTAACCTGATCTAAGAACTTTGTGGGATGTTGTATCTACTGCATAATTCTCACCACAAAATCCTACATGAAATTCAACTAGAAGCTTCTTGGAGTCTGGTTCATCAACACATATAAGTATAAATCTATTGGGGTTCCTCCAACCCAAACGATTCTGAGTTATGCAATATCTGGTGGCTTTAAGTCTTACAGACCTTCTTTTGTGACCAACTAAGAGTTCAGGACAAGAAAAATTATTAAGAAGGTAGATGATGTCGGAATACCACTGTGTTTGACTTAATTTCTGAAGTTCATCTGATATGACTGGTGCTAACTCATTATTTTAACAAATCATTCCGACATCTTTTTCATTGATTTCTGTCATCGTGCGGGCAAGACCTTGGCCTTTGATTAGCTTGGTAGTCCTGATTTCCAAGTCATACTCTTGGATTTCTTATACCAATTTACCCCTTGTACCAAGGCAATCCTGCTGAGCTAATATATCTTTAATGGTTGCATGAGGAACATAACCCACAACCCTGGAATAAACTATGTACATTCTGAAGTGTTTCAAATATTTAACAAGGGCATAAGCTTGCTTCTCCATAATACTGTACTTAAGTTATAAATTTTGTAAGGATTTACTGAAGAAGGCTATAGGTTGTTCTTGGCCTTGGTTACTTTTATGGAGTAAAACTCCAGCAATAGTATGTTCAGAAGCAAAGGAAAAGACTTGGAATTCTTTTGAATAATCAGGGCTTATCAACACATGGGATCTATATATGGCATCTTTGATACTTGAGAAAGCTTATTTCCCTTGTTTGGTCCATTCAAATCTAGCATCTTTCTTAAGTAAAAGTTGTAAAGGCTTCATTAGTTCTGCTAAATTTGGAATGAATCTTCTAATGAAATTAATTTCCAGCCATTAAAGGATTGGAGAGATTTGGCATTTGTGGGAATAGGAACCTTTTGTATGGCCTCAACTCTTTTGGGATCAAGCTTTACACCATCCTTAGTGATAATACGCCCCAATAACTTGCCTTCATCAACACTTAGCACAAATTTAGTTGGATACAATGATATGCCATACTTTCTGTATCTCTCAAAAAATATGAGATGACCAACATGATCTGCTCTTTCTCGTGACTGTAATGTCTTGCTTGTTCCCAAGTTTCTTTTAAGATGGGGTGATTTTTTCCTACAATGTTGATATACTCAGGCTAGGTTTCAGGCTCGCTTGATAATATGACACTGCTGCTGGATTCTGATGAACCTTGCTCATTCATAAATTGAAATACAACACAAGAAGATTCTTCATGGAAATTAGAGCATGCTCTACAGTAAGGAGGAACTTCTTCTAAAACTGCATTTGCAGTTTCTAAAGGATTTGGTGTCCTTTGATCTTGAATGGGTGCCTTTATTTGATATTGAGGTCTAGGAGCATACTGTGGCTTAGGCACAAATTCTCTTGAGACTTGGTTGGCTTGAGATCTTTCAAGGAAAATCAACCTATTATGCATGGTACTCATGTGAGAAGCTTGATATGACACAATAGTTTTTAAGAGATCAAACACCTCTTTCATAGGTTCCTTTGTAGGATCCTTACTTTCGACATCAATGGCTTTTCCTTTATTTTCATGTTGCTTTGGCATTGGGATGTTTTCTCTAGTGAAACCAGGAAGGTTTGAATTGCCACAACTTAGCATTTTTCTATCAATCTTTTCAGCAATTTCCATGGATTTTTTAAGATCGGTAGGTTCCTTGTCTATTAGTTGATATTTCGAGTCTCCTTCAAAGGCCTCCATGTAGTAAATGAGAATGGAATTGTCAGGTGGTTTAATATCAGCATGGAGTCTTGCTACCACTTCATTGAATTTTTTGTTGAATTCTTCCATAGTCTCATTTTTTTTTCTTAGTATTTTTCAAAGCAGCTAACAAGTAGTGATCTTCTTTAATATCCCCCCATTTTGCAAGGAAAGCAGTTTCAATTGTTTTTGTAAGTTTTGTACTCGTCATCTTCCAACTTGGTGAACCATTCATAAGCATCCCCTTCCAAAGATAAGGCAAACAATTTCATATTTACATCTTCATACTTGGCATTCAAGCACCATTTGTTGTAACATTGGGAGAAAAATGCCAGGTCAGCAGTAGCACTAATGGCATTATTTCCCTTAAAACCAATGACCTTCTATGGAACCACATGAGGAAAACCAACTATAGCAGTAAAATCATAAGGATAAAAAAAGTCAGCCATTTTAACTGGGATATTATTCAAATTATTTTCTGAAAATAAAAGGTGAACATCAAAAATTGACTGAGAACCAAGATCCTCAAGGGTTTTTCGAGAAGCTAGCTTGTTTTTCCTCCTATGGTAAACCTTTTCAGGATAAGGAATGAACTGAAGCAAGCCTTGAGGATTCCTTCTCATAAAACACCTTGGTAAAGTTAATGACAGTGGAGTTGCCAAATGTTCTTAGTCAATTTTAAAAATTCAGTACATACATCAAACAAAGCAAAAAAAAAAAAAAAAAACTCAAGAGTCGTATTCCGAGAATAAAAAGATTTTCCCCGGCAACAGAACCAAAATGTTGCCTCTTAGAATCACACCTGGGAAAATGCGGAAAAAACCTTCAAGCCGCTCGGTGTAGCCTTAAGGGAAAGCCAGAGTCAAGTGTTGTCACTTGAACCTCGACTCCTCAGTCTAGGCTCACTCCTAGCGAAGCCAAGGGGGGTGGACCCTAAAAAGAGAAAAAAAATCTACAGTGTTTAATCTACAAAATAGTAAACAACTAATCTAGGAGTTAGAAAATTTGATTACAAGAACAAATAAATCTAAAAAATAATATCATTCATTGTCCCACGTCATCATTATCATTTGAAACATAAACATCCATCATCATGAAATATTTAATAACAAGACCAGTGCTGATAATGGAGTCAAATAAAGTGCTTGAAATGAAATGACAATGTTTTGCAATTGTTCTTGGTAAATTTTATTTTTTCTATGGTAATGGTCAGTTGTTTATTAGGGATGGGGGATTTCCAATATACTGTGAGGTACTGGAAATATATCCGGAATTTGACAAGGTGGCTCCTCACTTGGACATGTGGGTTGGATCAAAGTCTCTGGGAGGTGTTCAACACTACACCAAACGAGGGTGTAGTCTAACGGTATCCCGAGGTCACTACCCAATGGTTCCCGCTTCCTTCGAGGAATTTCCCCACACTATATCAATAATCGTTTACGTCATATTTTTGTAAAGAGGGGTTAATTGGAAAAATGAAACTAATTACTAGTCACTAAGTCCTGATTAGCATGTTCAGTCAAAGCTGCAGTGATCCAGAGCAAACGGGGACAAAGCCTTATTAATTTTTAAGGATTTTTGAACAATGTTTTTCTTTTTTATATTTAAATCCCAAGAGTCTCTTTTCTGGCCAGTACTCGAGCAAGCCCTTATCCTGAAACCGTACTTCAAGAAAGCAAGGCGGGTTGATTAAAATTGAGAAAATGAAAATTGTAAAAGAATGAGAAAAACTAGGTCCTGAGTGAACTTGTGGCCCGCCAATGGAATGGACCAACAAGGTTAATTTTAATCCTAGTTTGATTTTATTAATGCGGAAAAGGAAAATCTAAACTAAAAAATTGCAAACCACAAAAAGTGAGTTGACACAGTTTCCCCCCCTGGGGGGATGGGGTGTGGGCGTTGGGTATCCCACTTGCTCTCACTTAATATATATTTTACAATGTGAATAGAAGTGCCCTAGTCATTCAAAACTAACTCAAAGGATTACAAAAATTGATAGAAAAAGTTTCCGGACGAAAAAGTATGGTTCTTGGGTGCTCCGGGTGGCTCAATCTACCAAAAATTGGGCAGAGTATCCTCCTATCTATTCATGAAATGCTGCAAAAAGCGAACAAATATCAGTAAAAAGTGCCTCAAAACACTTAGAAAGTGAGTTTAGGTCACTATAAAAAATTACTGGAAAAACAGCTAAGTTAATCTATGATAAAATGACAGAAAATAATCAAGGAAAGCAATCTTGGCTTGCTTTTAGGAAGCCAATGAAATGCACTTTTAAAACTTGCAAGATAAACTTTAAATGAAACTAACTAGTTTGAGACTCAAATCTTAAGATTTTTTTCAATAAAAATGACTTTTTGTATGTAAATTAGCAAAATAGATCTAGAAAGAGAGATAAAACTTTTTGAGCTTAACTAAATCTATTATTTTATGCAAACAGACCAGATCTACTTATGATTAAACTTTTTATGAATAGATGTAAGAGCTATTTTCTATTTTCCAAAAAAAATCAAGTAACCAAAAGAAAGCTATTTTTTATGACGAGAAAGAGAAAAGGAGCAGAATAGCCTGTGAACGCAGAAGGTTTTGAAAGTATGGATGTGGGACACCGAGAGCAAGATCCACCAAAGTAAGTCCAGATGGAAAAAAATGAGAGCAAACAAGATATCTTCTTCTTCCAATCATGTTAACTTGTAGCTAAGAACACTCACAAAAAACCCATCAAATCTAGAAATGCATATGGTCAGAAATTAAAACAATATGAGCATAAACAAATGAAACATATACGTCTTAAATCTCTAATCAAATAACAAATAAAAGATTAACTAATGCAAACAAGTTTAGTTATCTTCCTCACAAAATTGATACCAATCCTTCAAGCAAGCTAGATGATGGTTGAAAATATTTGCACAAAACTGACTTAGATACAAGTTACCTCATGCCATGAGATCATTCATCCACTCACAAAGCATCACATGTATGACTTCCAAAGTCTTATTTTTCACAATTGAAAGGTAAAACAATTACAACAAGGTATGCTCCATACTCCAACTAAAGCAAAATGGAGGGGGCAACCTTCAATTTATAGAGAAGAGGGAGAAGGAGGGCACACTTGTTGAGGTCGAGATTCAAGGCATGGATGAAGGATAAGATGGGGTTGCCTCCTCTATTTGGGCTGCCCAAATGGTGCCTTAAACTCAATTGCTAATTACTTAATGGATGGGCCCCTCTCCTTTGGGAAATGTGCCCCCCTCATGGGGAAATGTGCCCCCCTAAGTGGGGATGTAATCCCACCTGTCTAGTTGCCCCAAAATGTTTCTAAAACTCTCTCTTACACCCCCCCACAATAGCTGTAGCTAGGGTTTTCACCCCAACTTGTGCAAATGAGCACCTACTGAGGAGAAGGGACTCCTTAGTAGCAATTCAATAAACAGTAAATTAAAATGCTAAAACAATATAAATTCTAAACTAGCATGAGCATTAAGAAACATAACAAAACATGGAATATAAATGGTTTTTCTTTCGTATTAAAATGTTACCTCAAGTGTAGAGGTTGGTGAAGTTCTTGCGATGATCCAAGAGGGTTGCTCCAAACTCCAACTTTGCTCCTTCTCTTTCTCCAATGGTGGAAATGGGCCAAAAGGGGCACTCAATGGTGAAAGTAGCTCAAGGGTGAGCTAGGGTCTCAAGAGTGATTTTGGCAGAGTAAGGGTATACTTGATTGTGGATATGAAATGAGGGGTCTCCATCACCTATTTATAGTTTTTTGGTGGTGGAGTGCTGGCCCATGATTTTGGGAACCATATGGTTTAGGTCAGCTGTATAGGGTTTTTTCCTCCTTTTTCCTCATTTTTTTATATTTTTTATTCCCTTTTTGGAGGGTTTTTGCTATTTTTGGAGGAATTTTGGATAATTTTGGGGAAAAAAGAGGTTTTTTAGCCTTGTTGAGGCTTTTTTGATGGTTTTGTGGCCTTTTGGGGGCTTTTTAGGCCTTTTGGAGGCTTTTTAGTGGGATTTTTAGGGTTTTTAAGGCAAATATGATAGGAAAATGGACAAATGAGTCATGTGATGGGGTAGATGGGGTAGTGAGCACTTTTTGGGTGTTAACAGATTGCCCCCTGATGTGTGAGGGCAGGAGCTCATCGTATGGCCGATAAACATCATAAGTCCTGTATGGTTTTCCTGGGGTGTGGAGAAGAGAAGAAACAAACTGGAGCCCGGAACAACGGTCCCGAACCAACTGCAAAAACTAAAAGTACATAACCTCAATAATGGATGAGGAATAATCTGATCATATAGACGAGGCGGGCATTCCCATGCTCGTATCAAGATATAGAACAATAATAACAATGGGGTCCAAAATATGGGGACCTGACATATACATGACCTCAAATAATGAATGAGGAAGAATCTCAATAAATGGACGAGGCGGGCATACCCATGCTCGTATCAAGATATATAAAAAGAACTGTGAGGCCCGAAAAGGGGGACCTGTAGGATACATAGAGAACCACTGTGTCCATCATAAGGGTCCAGAGGGGACACAAATCTGGGACAGACTGCTGGGATGACCATGTCTGAGCTGAAGAACTGAGACACTGGAATGACAACAGTGCTACTGAGTGTGGTACCAGAGGAACTAATGAGTTGCTGGATCATAGTGATAAGGGGTCATACTCTCAATGGCACACTCAACTGGGACTGAACTGGGTACTCAAGGAAGCATATAACTGGATGGCTTCCGAATACAATCGCCAACGCAGCCCGGACATCCACGGGAACATATAACTGGGTGTTCCGAAGTGACTCACCAATGTGCTAGAGTCGGGGGAAATCCGGGGTCTTCGACAAATAATGGAAGGGATATAAACCCTACGTGATTCTCAACGATGCGATCAAGGTGCTGAAGTCGAGCATGTGAGAAACAACCACTCGGAGAGGCAATGATGACTCCTCTCAAAATGGTCCGTAGGCACTCACCACAGATGGTGATGGGTCCAAGGCGCAGGGACCTCTGGGTCTATCCTCTGGAATAGAGGGGCTGTCGTTGACAGAGGGAGACCTGCAACTATCAAGGCAATGATGTTTCCTTGACAGGAGTGCGAGGTGGAGACCCGAAGCGTGAGAGTACTGATGGTAGGACTGACAGACTGGGGGGGAATAACTGGGTAAGTAGAGTAGGTGGACTCAAACTTCCTTTGTTCAGAGTATGATGGCGGGGACGATCGGGCAGCATATGAAACTGACTGATAGGAAAGGGATCATAGCTGTAATGGATCAAGGATAGTGACTGGGATGAGGGATACTCAAGCTGGTGTAAAATGGCAGGAGACTGCAGATTACTCTGAACAAAGGCGACCTGATTGGGGGTGCTACTGAGATGATCGATCATAGTGCCAGGAGGCAAGGGGGGACTTCTTCATGGGTTAAGGAACTAGAAGAAGTGTGTGTGAAATGGTACTGTCGTGTGGATTTATACGAGCCCATGACAGTTCATGCTCATGGTTGCTTTCAATTTTAAGGAGTCTGAAAGCGATAAGAAGACTCTGGAATCATGGAATGGTACTGTCGTGTGGATTTGGACGAGCCCAGGACAGTTCATGCTCGTGATTGCTTTCAATTTTAAGGAGTCTGAAAGCGATAAGAAGACTCTGGAATAATGGAATGGTACTGTCGTGTGGATTTGTACGAGCCCAGGACAGTTCATGCTCGTGGTTGCTTTCAATTTTAGAGAGTCTGAAAGCGATAAGAAGACTCCAGGGGGTTGCTTTTTCGTGTGTTAGTCTCCAAGGCCCAAAGAAGCATAAAAGGATGCAATGAAGAACTCTTCTAGCCGGTGTGACTAAAGTATTTCTGTTTCATAATTAGTCTACCAGGTCCGGAAAAGGGTTAAACTTATACCAGATAGACGCCCTTTCAGGTACTTTAACGAGCATGAAAGGAAGCAAGATTGCTCGACGATCTTTTCATTGTTTTAGGAGTCAGAAAAGAGCTTAACAGAAACTTCCTAAGTGATTTTTTCGTAAAGGACTTGTCCGGTCCGAAAAAGGGATAAAATTATACCGAACAAAAGGAATGGTCGGGCAAGGAGGAAGTGCTCAATCAAGGAACATTGATGATGACCAAGAACGAGGGTGGGGGGGAACACTGATGGGCCTCCTTGCGGGATAATGAATGGTGACAAAATAATGAAATAGTTGCAGTATGACAGGAGTGAATGGCTCATGGAAAAAAGTGGAACAATCCGATGGCGGTCGATGTAGCGCGCAAATCGAGGCAGTAAGGTGTCAGGACACAATGTTGAAATTGTACCAAGTGAGAGCGATAAATTATCTCAAGCATCATCACGAGCTCGAAAAAATGAATCCGGCGATATAAAAGTGTCAAAAATGGATGACGGTCGATGTGGCGCGCAAACCGAGGCGACGGGGGTTGTTTTGGAAAAAAGACCCAAAAAATCTGGGGGTGAGAGCGAGAAATGATCTCAAGCATCATCACCGGCTCGGAAAAATGAATCCGATGATATGAAATATGGTAAAAACGGAGAGCAACCGAAGTGGCACGCAAACCGAGGTGACTAGTGGCGTCTAAAAAAGTGCAAAAAATGGCATGGAAAAAAGAAGACAATGAGTTGACCATCATGACGGTCTCGTCGTGCTGATTCCAGTGGTGGAAACGGTTCAAAAAATGGACTCTGTATGGGTTCAGAATGGCCAAAACAAGAAAAAGTCAAGGGACTATAAATAGTGAGTGGGTCCAATATGACAAGTGTCATTTGTACTATTTGACTTTGACTAGTGATCAGAGTTGACCAGAGCTTAGTTGGTGTTTCTGGACGATCCAACCGGCCGATTTCAGATCTGGGAGATACAGGTATTCCGTCAAACTCATACCTGCATGTTTTTTAGGTTGGGGGGGGTGGGTAGTGGGTCCCAGGGTGTATTTGTACGGTCCACGTGGGGTGGACCGCGGGTTTGTAGGAGGGAGCCGCAGTTGGAGACTGCGGGTTCCACGGCGGATGACATGCGTGGAGACCGCGGGTTTTTGGTCGAAACAGACGGTCTGGGACCGCGTGATTCGAGGCTGGGTACGCGGTTGGGTACCGCGTGTTTGGCCTCGACAAGCACGGTTTATGTTTGTCGTAACCGGCTTTGGAGTGGTTCTTGGTGGCTTCAATATTCTGGAGAGTGGCACAACGGTCTTCATCAGCTTGTTCAAGGGATAGCATACGTTGCTCGAGTGGGGAGGTGTCGGGGAGAAGCTCGACGGCGATTTGTAGGGCAGGTATCTGACACTCAATGGGGAGGACAGACTCTATGCCGTGAACTAAGTGAAACGGGGTAAAACCAGTGGCGGTCTTGGTAGAGGTACGGTAAGCCCATAAAGCAGGGAACAACATGTGGTGCCAATTGGACTTATTCCGGTCAACAGTGCGTTGAAGGATGGTTTTGAGAATTTTGTTAATGGCCTCTGCTTGGTCGTTCCCTTGGGGGTAGTAGGTAGAGGAATATTGATGGTCGAACTTGAGGAGGGTGGATAACTCTCGCCAAACGGAATCTTCGAAGTGTGAACCATGGTCTGAGACCAACTGTTTGGGAACCCCGAATCGAGTGATAACGTGGTTAAAAAAGAAACGGGCAGCGGTATCAGCGGTACAATTGAAAGTGGGCATGGCTTCATCCCATTTGGTAAAGTAATCGACGGCGACAATGATGTATTTATGGCCGTTAGCAGATGGGGGTTTACACTCCATGAAGTCGATGGCCCACTTACAAAAGGGACCAACGGTGACGACTGGGTGTAACGGAGCAGGTGGTGTCCGGGCCTTGGGGGCAAAAAGTTGGCAATTATAGCAATGTTTGACCGCTGTGATGCAGTCGGTAAAGAGTGTGGGCCAGAAATATCCGGCGTGGACGACCTTTTGGGCAGTGGCCATCCCGGAGAAATGGCTGCCGCAGGCACCGTTATGACAGTCATTGAGGACATGTTCAGCTTCCTCGTGTGTAAGGCAACGACGAAGAATCGTGTCGACCACTCGCCGGTAAAGGACATCACCTAAGAGGAGATAGCGAGAGGCCTGGTGACGGATACGATGGCGTCCATTGCGGGTGACTTTGGGTCAAAACTTCTGCGTGCGAAGGTATAGCAAAATATCACCGTACCATGGGTCATCAGACGAGATGGTGAACAAATGGTTGTCGAGTAACTCATCGGAGATTTGGGGGGATGGTAGAAGGGATGGGAGATCGGTGATGAGCTAGGCAAGTGCGAGGGCTTTGGTGCTCTTAGGGGTTTTGAAAGTAAGGTCATATTCCTGGAGGATAATGACCCATTTAGCAACACGACCTTGTAGTAGCCGCCGGTTTAAGAGATATACCATGGGGTTGGAGTCGGCAACGACTGTGGTATGACTAAGTAAAATGTAGTGTCGCAATTTTTGGACGGAAAAGACCACAGCTAGGGCGAGTCTTTCCTCATATGGGTAACGTAGGGGTGGTCCAGACAAGGTCTGGCTGACGTAATAAATGACATGCTCTTGATGAGAAACGTCTTCTTGAACCAAGACACCGAACACGGCATGCTCGGATGCCGAGACGTAGAGGATGAAGTCCTGAGAGAAATCCGGAGGGGAGATCAAAGGGGCTTGTGTGAGAGCTTTCTTGAGGGCTTCGAATGCAGCTTCTGCTTGCTCATCCTAGACAAAGGGTATGTGGGTACAGAGCAGGCGCAAGAAACCATGAACGGTAGTAGCGTAATCGGGAATGAAACGACGGAGGAAATTGGATCGCCCCTGCAGACTTTGGAGCTGTCAGAGCATGCGAGGAGAGGGAAGGTTTAAGATGGCTTGGACTTTCAGGGGGTCAACAGTAATTCCTTTCTGGGAAACAATGAAACCCAACAATCGGCCTGCCGGAACGCAAAAGACACACTTGTGTGGGTTCAAGCGGATTTGATATTTGCGACAACGCAGAAAAACTTGTCGAAGGTCGTTAAGGTGGTCTGATCGTTTTCGGGAACGAGCTGTAAGGTCATCAAGGTAGACTAGCAGGATATGGACCAAGTCGTGAAAGCAATAGGTCATGGCCCACTGGAAGGTGGCACCAGCATTTTTGAGGCCGAAAGGCATGACGCAATAGGCAAAGGTGCCCCATGGGGTAGTAAAGGCAGTTTTGTACTGATCCTCCTTTTGGATCTGAATCTGATTGTATCCGGAAAAACCATCCATGAAAGATAGGACTTCATGCCCCGCACATGCATCGATGAGCTGGTCAATAAATGGCGTGGGGAAGTTGTCTTTGGGACAGGCGCGGTTTAAATCTCAGAAGTCAGTGCAGACTCGAATGGTGCCTTTTTTTTTGTTAACGAGAATGGGGTTTGAAACCCAGGTGGTATAAGCAATAGGATAAATGAATCCTGCCTTGCGAAGTTTCTCAATCTTTGCTTTAACAGCTGGAAGCTTTGAGGGATGAATGGGGCGCTGTTTCTGACGAACGGGGGGTACATCAGGCCATGTGTCAATGTGGTGCTCTATAATGGCGAGGTCAAGACCAGGCATTTCGGTATAGGACCAGGCAAAGACATCACAGAATTCTTGGAAGAGTTTTTTGTACTCCTCAATCTCATACTCACTGCAGGAGGCTCCTAAAGTTATGAGTTCAGGGGCACCTCCTGGGGTAGCGATATCAATGTGGATGATGGATGAGATATTTGCCATGTTTCCTTCCTCAAAGGCATCAGGAGCAGGAATAGGATCCTTAAACCAGTCGACCTTGGTAGGAAGGAAATCTTTGGATTCAACCGCAAATTGGGTAGCGGTGCTAGAGGAGGATTCTTCTGGGAGGAAATACGAACGATGGTGCATGTCATCCCAGGGATACTCTGGGGCAGTGAGTGCCTCAAGAATCTCCTCATCAGAACGGAAATTCGGAGTCGTCAAATCGGTGGACGAGGGAGTGGTGATTGAAGAGATCATATAAATAGTGTTAACCTCTCCTGAAGGGGAGGAGAGTAGGCGGTGGATCTCCTCAATGGTGGGTGGTGCCATCTCAAGGTCCAGATTATTCATCTCGTAGAGAGCTGCTCTGTAATCTGGGAGATCAGGACAGTGATGTGAGTAGTGGCCGTAAATACCGCATATCGCACAGGGGTGGTTGATACGTAGTGATTTATCACGAGGCTTCGGGGTTGGGTCGATTTCGACAATGTGGATGTTGGGATCGTCGTCAAGCATTTGCATGTGTTCCTGTAATGCCGGTAACTGTGGACATTGATGAGTCGGATGGCCAAACTCATCACACAATGAGCATTTGGGAGGAGCACGAAACACTCGGGGGGTTTTGACTGTTTTGGGAGGTGGTACAGCAGTGTATGGTTGTGGGCCTCTGCTCCCAGTGGACTTGATAAGAGGAGGGGGGTTTGTGGAGGACGAAGGGGTAGCGACACCGGGAGGTGGCTTAGTAGTAGTGACAATGGGTTGCACCGGCTGCAAGACGACATCTGGTGTCAGCGGGGAACGGGAGGCGAAAGGTACCACACGGGTAATCCTAAGGTCAACCCAGGTAGGCTGAGGGTAGCCATAACTGGGGCGCTTACTACTCCCGAGGGAGGGATTAGGAAGGGAATGGTGTGGATGGGTGTAACACCAATATGACTAGGTACCAATGGTGGTTTAGGTAACAGGGGCGGCTGATTGGTGGGTGTTTGCGTATTATGGGAAAGAGTACAAAGGTCAGAGACTTCGGTTGCGGGTGACAGGGGAGGAATGGACTGAAATGTGGAAGTCATTGGTGGATCTGAGTAAACTCCGGGTCCCACGGAGGAAACAAACGAGGTGGTTGCACCACTAACGGGTTGTTCAACCATGGGGAGAACGTTCTCGGGTGCAGCGGGGGCATTGGGATTGTAGTAGGTTAATTGGTCAATCTTGACCACGCGTCCGTCATGGCGGAACATCATGGTACGAAAGACAGAGGAAGCTACCGCCCGCATAGCATACATGTAGCTGCGACCAAGTAAGAGGTTATAATCAAGCTGGGCATTGATGACCTCTATGTCAATGAGTACGGTTTTACCACCTAACTAGATGGGAACATTGGCTAGGAGACCTTGGGGTTGAGCCGAAAGACCGTCGTAGGCGCGTAACGCAGTGGTAGACTGCTGGAGAGTAGGGGATCCCAACTTCTGCCATACGAATGTGGACATAATGCATGTAGAGGCTCCTTCATCGATGATGCATCGATGGATGACAAGATTCCGAACGGAAACAGAAACTTGGAACGCTAAAGTGGAAGGCAGGCGTGGTTCGGACTGGTCCAAATCGAAGGCCATCAAATTCGAATCATTTGGGTCAATAGCCCCAATGGCTGAGAGTAAATTCTTGCGCTGTGAAGGACAGTTTTTCAAGACTTCTAATGCAGACATGGCTGCGGGAGATTGGGCTAAGTCATCTACAATGTTGTAGTTTGACGCAGCGCGCGCATTGGGGTTATTGTTGATACGGCGAAGTGGGAAACGAGGTGCTTTGGAAGCGCCATCTAGTGGAGACGGAGGTATACATAACGCCTGATCAGTGGGATGAGCGTTAGTGGTTTTATCAGCGGGAGGGGCTTCAGAGGTGGATCCATATTGGTTCCGACGGGTTTGGAGGTTGACATCAGCGGATGACATCATCAACAAGTGGTGGGTACCTGAGTCAAACATGGGTTGATCAGGAGCGGCATAAGTGATCTGTTGTTGTGGTGGCATGTTGGCTTGAGGGGGAGCCAACGGCTGGGTGTTCACTACGCCTTGGTTTGGTAAGGGGTTTTGAAGCACTAAAGGTGGCTGCTGAGGTTGTGGGGGGTTGGGTGGCGCTTGAGGAGCTGCGTGCCCTTGGCGATGGGCATCATCAACCCAGAGTTTCCTGGCTCGCTCTAAATGTGGGCAAGCATGTATGTAGTAGCCATAGACCCCGCAAATAGAACAAGGATGGTTTGTTCGTAAATTAGGGATTTTAGCCTGCTTGGGAGACCGGTCAGGGTTTTGGTTGGCAGGGGCCGCATTATTGTTGTCTGGGGGATTGGGAGGTTGACCACCTTGGTCTGGAGGAGGGTTGTTCCCACGGTTACGGCCCTTGCCACGGTTTTGTTGGCCCTGTTGGCGCTGGTTGTTTTGGTTTGGCTGTGGATTTTTTTGGGCGTATACTTGCCCTTGGGCAGCAGATGGGTTCTGTGGTTGTGCAGGTGCGGGAGCAGGCTGCGGTGGATAATAAGTAGGTGGAGGCTGCGCAGGTGCTGAACCTTGTGGGGGTTGCTGATACGTCTGCGAAGCGGGCTGTGGGTTTGCCGCAGGGGTTGTCTGTGGCGGGTAATAAGCCAGTTGGGCTTGGGAGGTCACAGGAGCTGGGGCAGCTTGTGGATGGTAATAGGGCTGAAGTGCGACTGGGGGAGCATAAGCGGGGGACGCATGCCCAAAGCACTGAGGTGGACATGAGGGTCCGTGAGAATGGTGGTGATGTGTCACAGGAGCATACGAATTGGTTGCTCCGGATTGAGGTGTAGCCCGCGAAAGATCGGGGCCAAGGCTAGGACGTGGTATGGAAAAGGGTTGGGGATGCGAGGACACACGGCCAATGATGCCATCGGCGGCGTGGGATGCCCCCGGTGCATCGTGCTGATAGAAATCACCGCGAGGGGCGTTAGGTATAATGGTATAGAGGTAACCCGACTGGGCGTATATGAGGTCAAATTGATGGGCTTTGAGGATGGCCTCTTCTTCAGACTGGGGTCATTCGGATGCCACATCCTTGGCAATGACAGGGAGGAGGGATTTGAGAAACCAATCTCAGAAGATACAGTCATCTAACTTGATTTTGTAGAGACTGCGGCGTCGACGCCACTCATGAATGTGGTCAATGATGTGGGTAGCCGTGTTCTGTCTGCAAGACAGTAGGATCTCAACTCCCGTGTCATAGCGGACAGGTAACTGAAAGAACTGCAGGAAGGTTGAGGCAAGGGAAGTAAAGGTGGCATGGGTCCCATGGGGCTGCTCGATGTACCACTTAGCTGCAGAGCCAGTGAAGGTGCGCTGTAATAGACGGAGGCAGACAGAGTCGTCCACTATGGAGTTGGAGGAACACCATAGATGGAAGGACATAATATGGTTTTGGGGGTCCTCACCTGCCTTTCCCTCAAACTTAGGGATGTCAGAGGGGAGCTTGGTGGGCATGTGAGGCCATGCAGGGTCGTGTCTAATGGGATCGTTAGTCAGTCTGGCTAGGTCAGGAAGGTTGAGACTAGCCATGAATGGAAAACTAGTAGAAGGATGTGACATACTAGTGGGTGTGACCAAATTGGGGCCAATGCCCCCAAGTGGAGGGGCTGGGTTTGGGATGTTGCCCCCAAGTGGAGGGACGAACGTGGTATGGGACGGTCCTACACCGCCCAGGGTAGTGTGAGTCACTGAGGGAGGTGGGACAGGTATTCCAACTACTGGAATGGGTGCAGTGAGTGGAACGGTAGACATGGGCCCCATCGAGGGCATACCCAAAGCAGGTGTGGTAGCTGGTGTGGTGGTGGATGCTCCACCAATGGTCCCTACCAAGAAAGGGGTGGAAGTCACGCCAGCCATGGGGCTAGTGGGTGAAGTGTAAATGGAGTTCTCGGACTCTACCTCAAAATCAGAGGTAAAATAGGGGGCGTCTAGCTCGGGCGACGGAGATCTATGCCGTTGACGAGTGGAGTCAAGTGACAAGGCTCGAGATCTATGATGAGTGGTATCAAGTGATGAAGATCTATGTCTGTGACGGATGGTGTCAAGTGAACCGTGCTGCGGGGGCTCACCCCGGAGGCGCCGAGAATGTCTCGGGGACTCAATGGTGACAAATGGTGTCAAATATCTGGGGGTTGTGTTGAGTGAAAAACAGCTCAAAAACCCTAATGCGACTGAGTGTGCAAAAGGAGAGCTCAAAAAATATGGCACTCAGGCCAACAACCAACTCAAAACACCTACTGTAATAGCTATGCTACAGTAAGTGGAGTATCAACAGAAATGGTCAGAATACCAACAAGCAGCAGTTTTCCTAAAAAATAAAAATGGTGGACTCGTTAGACCAAAAGGAGGTAAGGGAGCATGCAAACACCTAACTAAATAGTATTCTGACTCAACTAGACATATCCTCTACAAGGTGATGAAATCCAAGTCAGACAATATGGATAGGAGAGCCAAGTGGCTAAAGATATCCCCCTACCGGGAGGGACACCGAGTAGTCAATCCTAGAAGAAAGGCAACTAAGATACCCCGTTCATGACACGTCCAGAAAGGTGAATCTGCCGTTTGGTCCTTTTACCGCAGTACCCCTATACAGGGATACTCCGAGAACTGCGAAAGGTAGCCCTTCGGTTACTGAATGGAGTGCGGTATTCCACTCAGGCCTCCGGAACTAGTCTAGCGACTTCAACCCTCCTAGGGGAGAGGCCCTCTAATAAACTGGTCGTGACCGTGCCAAAAAATACTAGGGGATTTTGGTTCCCTAATGGACAACAGCTATGTCTCAAGTGTAAGCAACCGAGGGGTATTATTTGGATGCCTATCCCCCCGATCCTACCTAACTACAAAAATTTTTATGTGTTCCCCAAGTGGGGTTAGAATATTGGTTGAGTTAAGTAGTTTTTTAAGGCTCACTTGAATTAGGTGACAGAGTGTGTGCGTGTAAGGTGATGAACCCAAATAAAAGTGCCACAAGGGGGGTAACTTTCTAACTAACAATAACAAGACGGAATGTAAACTTTAGCATGCAAAATTTTCTCTTTTTCAAAAAAAAATTTAAAAAACGATTTTGTAAATGGAACAGAAATTTGGACCTACAGAAAAGGTTATAGGGAAGTATGGCTGCAGGCAGGACAGATGGCTGTGTAGGTGCAGAGAATAGTGCAGCAAAGTGCTGGGTTCAAAACAGATAAAAAAGTGCAGAGAACGGACTGCGGGTTAGTGGCGGTTCTGGGCGGTCGGACCGCAGGAAAGATCTCAACAGTCGCGGACAGGTTGCGGGATTTTAGCCGAAAGATGTAGTCGGACCGCAGGAAAAAGGACGAAAGCCGCAGGCGGGTCGCAGGAAAGGAGCCGACAGGCGCTGTCGGGTCGCAGGAAAAGGGCTTAAAGCCGCGGTCGGGGCACGGAAAAAGGGCCGGCAGACGCAGGCGGGTTGTAGCAAAAGGGCTGGAAGCCGCAGTCGGGATGTCGAAAAAGTTTTAACAGCCGTAGTCGGATCACAACAAACAGGCTGATTAGCCGCGGTCGGATCGCAGGTAACAGACTTGAATCCGCCGGCAGAACGTCGGAAACAGTCTGAGAGCCGCGGTCGGGTCGCAGGTAAAGGCCTGAAAGACGCGGTCGGAATGCAACTGCAGGAATAAAAGACGCGGCCGAAAGGGACAGCCGAAAGGAAAAGACAGGAAAATATTTTAAAAACTATAACCAGAAATTCAAACCAAGGGGAGTCACCAAAACTGTAGCTAGGGTTTTCACCCCAGCTTGTGCAAATGAACACCTACTAAGGAGAAGGGACTCCTTAGTAGTAGTTCAATAAACAGTGAATTAAAATGCTAAAACAATATAAATTCTAAACTAGCATGAGCATTAAGAAACATAACAAAACATGGAATATAAATGGTTTTTCTTTTGTATTAAAATGTTACCTCAAGTGTAGAGGTTGGTGAAGTTCTTGCAATGATCCAAGAGGGTTGCTCCAAACTCCAACTTTGCTCCTTCTCTTTCTCCAATGGTGGAAATGGGCCAAAAGGGGCACTCAATGGTGAAAGTAGCTCAAGGGTGAGCTAGGGTCTCAAGAGTGATTTTGGCAGAGTAAGGGTATACTTGATTGTGGATATGAAATGAGGGGTCTCCATCATCTATTTATAGTTTTTTGGTGGTGGAGTGCTGGCCCATGGTTTTGGTAACTATATGGTTTAGGTCAGTTGTATAGGGTTTTTTTCCTCATTTTTTTATATTTTTTATTCCCTTTTTGGAGGGTTTTTACTATTTTTAGAGGAATTTTGGATAATTTTGGGGGAAAAAAAGGTTTTTTTAGCCTTTTTGAGGCTTTTTTTATGGTTTTGTGGCTTTTTGGGGGCTTTTTAGGCCTTTTGGAGGCTTTTTAGTGGGATTTTTAGGGTTTTTAAGGCAAATATGGTAGGAAAATGGACAAATGAGTCATGTGATGGGGTAGATGGGGTAGTGAGCACTTTTTGGGTGTTAATAATAGCTGGTACGAAAAATACTCCAAATCCCACTAAATTTGGAGTTTGATTTTTCATATTTTTTTCACTTTTTTGCATTTTTAAAGCATTTTTAAAACATTTTTTTACTTGTGGGTTTTTTTTTTGCTATAAGTGAAAAATAAATCACCCAACTACTTAGGAAAGTGGATTTTGGGTATGGTGGATGCTCTGAGCTTGAAAATGAGCACCCCCATGGCAAAAAAGACCCCTAAAAAGTGGATTTTGGGTATGGTGGATGCTCTAAGCTTGAAAATGAGCACCCCCATGGCAAAAAAGACCCCTATACGACATTTTTACATGATTCTCATTTTTTTTAATCAAATCATTAAAAATGGCTTGTTTTTACGAAAAAAAAAAAAAATTCTCCAAACTTAAAAAAACCTAGTGGAACCTAGCACATGTCCATATGACTCAAAATTAATGTTTATCATGTTTATATACATTGACCCATGGACTTTAATAGCCCCCTAAGGCTTATCTACCTCACCAGACATTCCAACTTTGGAGGAGCAGGAGAAAAACTCAAAAATTATGTCATGCAAAATTGCAAGACATAGTTAATAAGTGGAAAAACTCTTTGAAATACCTAACTTGATTGACAAGTCCTAGGAAGCCAAGTCATTTACATAAACTACCATGCTAGCACATTTTATTACAAACCCCGCAGAGCATGGACATGTGAAGGAAAAAATTAAAAAAATAGTCTTTATAAAGGCCTGATGGATATAAGGTCACTAGAACTTTGTCCGCTCACTTTAAAGTCCAACTAAGTACAACTTAGCTAGCAACACTCATCAAATATAAATTGCATTTCACACATTCTCTTATCAAAATGACCACTACAATTTAGTGCTTTCACAAAGTATATGTCCCTTATATTTCCTATAAATTGGAAAAAAATTAAGCAATCATTTTATTTTAATATATAAAAAATAGAAATGGGATTGAAGCTCTAAAGATTTTCAATAATTTACAGAGATAATTTATTTTTCAAGAAATCTGTATGAGTATTTTAATATATTGGTCTAAAAAACAATTTTTGAATGTTAATGCTAAAATTTGTCCAGAAAAATCTGTGTATCACTTTTCAGTCTTTTGCAATTTAATTGTGAAACAGCAGATTGATAGAATGAATAATTTTTTTCTAGATCTAATAAAATTCATGCAAATCTTGAGGATGCTAGGAATAATTTAAAGGCAAGGTATGTAGTGGATACTAAAGGAATTCACATAGAAAAAAGGCTACACTAATTCTTTGGAGTGCAACATAAATCAATAGCTACTTGTATCTCTAGAAAATCAGAAAGCAGAAAAACAACCAAAGAACAAAAAGAGTGAACAATTGCTCGTAAGATTAAAGCTGAGAGAGAGATTTCACCATTCCCAGTAGTATTTGGGGCTTTGGTTCAGTACCATCATTACCCCGTTCTAAATGCAAATACCGCTGGTCTTCAGCAAAATTCCCCGACTTCTCCCAGTTCTCGATCATATTGAGTAGTGCATTCAAGAGTGAGGGCATTGTGGTTGCTTAGTGTAGTGCCGAGTGACATATGCGAAATCCCTAAAGACACCTTAGTTTTAGAGAGGACACGATGTCAAATAAGGCCTTCAAATGTGTCAAATAAGGCTTTCAAATGTTTCAATGGGCAGAACAAATATGCCCTTAAAATACTTTGATTAAACAGCGTTAAAAGCTGTGCAAATTCCTATAGTCGCTGCAGCCCTGCAGGGACTAAGCATGACTAATGGATTGTTTTCTGAGCAATTCCTATAGTCCTTGCAGCAATGCAGGGACTAATAAGTAGAATCAATATGTGAGTGGCAGCCTCAGCAATGCAGGGACTAATAAGTAGAATCAATATGTGAGTAGCAGCCCCACACATATGATGTCCATGTTAGGAAGGTAGGCTGATTATAACAACAATAAAATTTAAAATTAACTGAATGGTGAATGAGCCTGGAGCACTCCAAAAGTCAATGTTGGAAACTGATTTATAAATGTAACAGGCCCAATGAAATATAACTCTGATATTAGAATTGCCAACGATTTTTTTTATGCAATCCCTTATTTTGTTAACCTCCCTTCTTTAACCATATTTGATGCACCATATTCGTTCTATTATGTCTTAAATATGTAATATCCTAGATAAAATTAAAACATCGCCACATACTGATTCTTGACTGAGGAAGGTGGGTTGATGATAACAACAATAAAATTTAAAATTAACTGAATGGTGAATGAGCCTGGAGCACTTCAAAAATCAATTTTGGAAACTGATTTATTAATGTAACAGGCCCAATGAAACATAACTCTGATATTAAAATTGGCAGCGATTTTTTTTTTCTGCAATCCCTTATTTTGTTAACCTCCCTCCTTTATTCATATTTGATGCACCATATTCGTTCTATTATGTCTTAAATCTATCCGAGATAAAATTACATGAAGGTAGTTTTAGAGTTTAGTAGTTTGCTGTATGAGAAAGAAGCAATATCTCTCAACTTCTTCGTTCTGTTTAGCTAATGAGACAAAATTTTGTGTTTGGCAAAATGGTAGCTATTACTTACTCTTTCCCTAAAGAACATATTTCATCATACACGAGGTTCAATGTCATAGTTATCATTGCTGGTATATTAATTGCTTTAATGAAGACAAAAGTTAGAACATTTTGTAGGTACAAAGGACCAAGTTGCGGCCAGTTGCATGTGGCACCATAACACCCTTCCAGGGGCTCTGGTTTTTGGGCTTCCAGTTGCTCTTGGTACTCCCAGTATTTCTACAATTGAACAACCTTAGGTGAGACTCTCAAGCCAGTTCTTTGTATGATATAGATATTCAAAAGCTAGGGAATGTTGCTTAAATTGATGTTTACACATTACATATACTACCTACTCTTGAAGGCTGGTAAATTACTAGTAATTTTAAGCTTCCATGCAAGAGGAGATTGTAAGTAGGCAAGTTAGTTTTTTAATTTATTTTCTTTTAAAGAGGTACGAGGTCATGGCATTAGAAAATTTATACTATTGGACTCTGTTTGTGATCCTCTTCTTTCTTTTAAAAAATATGGAGTGATTTCAATGAGCATTATTTCCTAATGTTATTCATTTATCATCATGTTTTACGGACATTTAGTTGATTTTTCCACTCTTTTTGTACAATTTAATTCATGTATTTCATGTTCTATCTTGTTTTTTGCTTTTAGTAATCAAGTGTATATTAGAGATTGGTATAACTGATTGTACTTCTTAATTTCATTAACTTAATTTGATCATCGTTGAAAATAATAAATTTATCTCATTTTATTATGATATAATTCAAATATACTCAAATTGGACCGCACAACAAACTCCAAAGGAAATGATTAGTCTTTGGTTTTGGTTTTTTTAGCAAAGTCCTTACAGTACAACAGCAAGGTATCTCATTGTTTGCATAAAATCATTGCTAGAGGTCGATTGTCATTTATCAAATAAGAAATCCAGAAGTCAGGAAATGAAGGTCGCTGACTCCTTAACAAGTAGGTGAGATAATAATGGAGCATTCAAAAAGGGAAGCTATAAAATTGTTTACAAACAATAAGGATGACATGTTATTATAAGACACTTGCTGAAGCTCAAATCTTTTTAAATGGTTATCTCCCACCTGCCATTATGTAGGTACCCTGTAGGCTCTTTCCATTCCATGTGGGCTTATTATGTGCCCTGTCAGATTTGAACTTCTCTCAATTAATTACAGAAAGCCACATGACATGGTTATCAGAAAGAATTTGTATTTTGTCTTACACTTTGTTATTACATTTAATTTTTTTTCTTTAATTTTATGATATTATATTTTTATGTTATTTCTTGGATGTTTACAGTCGTATATTGGTAGCACCTTCAATGTTATTAATGGCCACATATCCTCTCATGAAAAGAATCACTTATTGGGTAAGAAAATCCAACTAGTATATTTTTTCGTTTGTTCAAATTGCATGTTTTGACTATAACAAGGGGAACAACATCAATTTATACTCTTTTAATAATAGTTGCAATTAATTCTTCCATAAACATAACTTGCTAGCATCCTTTCTTTGTTTTATCTTAATACATATGCATTGATGATGCATGTAAAATAGAGTCAGAGATGCTAGAGGCACTTTGTGTGATGTAAACTTTATTCAATATTTAATATGTTGCATAACCTGCCTTTGGTCATCTCTAAACAATAATATTACTTCTCTTATTCTTCATACATTTTTTGAGAAAAGCAAAATGCATTGCCTTGATTGGAGGTCATTCTTTCTTAATGCATCATGGAAGGTGTACCAGTTTTATGACTAAATGGACATTTTCTTGTTTTTGTTCACAGCCTCAAGCATATTTGGGTTTAGCATTCCATTGGGGTTCTTTAGTAGGATGGGCAGCAATAAAAGGTGACTTAGACCTCAATGTTGTCCTTCCTTTATATGCGTCTGGAATATGCTGGACCCTTATCTACGACACCATCTATGCTCATCAGGTGCAGTCATAGTCTTGTCATATTTGTTCAGTGAGTAGTAAGTACATATCAAAAGATTCTAAATAACCTCTTATTGTGAGAGAATAAGCATCCTTACATTGTCGTTGCTTTTTGAAAGGACAAAGAAGACGATTTGAAAATCGGAGTCAAATCAACAGCATTAAGATTTGGTGACCAGACACAGACTTGGCTCTCTGGCGTCGGTGTTGCATGCATTAGTTGCCTTACTCTTTGTGGTTTCATTGCTGATATTGGTACGTACTTGGGCAATCTTTTCTTGGAAATTTTTAGTTTCCTTAGTAGTGATTGTTCCAAGTTCATTAGTCTTTTTGTGCAGAAAGAAGTTGCAAGTAGTGATTGTTCCAAGTTCTTTAGTCTTTTTGTGCATAAAGCTGAAGTTGCATATTTATTTCCAGAAGGAAAAAAACGTTGATTCTATGGCAAATGTGTAGTGCAGGATGGCCATTTTATGCATTCATGACAACAGCAGCTGGGCATCTGGCATGGCAAATTTTGACTGTTGACATCTCATCTCCTGCTGACTGTAATAGAAAGTGAGTATTGGTGGACTATCTTTTTATTTTCCCTTTCTGCCAAGCAATGTATGAGGTTACACCTAGTAACAAATAAGATGGTGTCATATAATGCCTAGTTTTATTAAAGAACATATCTATTAGAAATAATATGTAGGAGCAGTGATGTTCCTTCATTAATAACGTCTTACTCGAGTACGCTTTTCCCTCTGAGTTCTCTCTAGTGTCAACGGATTCATTTCATTTATCCAACACCATCTCTGTGCTGGTCTTTTAGTACTTGCTTTCATTTAGGCTAGATGCAGCAGCTTTTAAGTTATTAGACTTTTGTTTTTTAAAATAGCTTGCATTAGTGGCAAAAATGGAGGAATGTTACAAGGCTGATTTACAATAAAGAGAGGGGCGGCTAAAGGCATGCCACTAGCTGTCATAGCCATCAAATATGTTTATCAAAATAACATGCAGAAATTGCCACTGAAGAATAATAATTACAAAATTTGTAATAAACAAAGAACAGAAGTCTACAAGTAATCATTAAAGTTAACAGCCTTGCCACTGAAGAATGATGATTACAAAATTGGTACTAAAACAAAGTATAGAAGTTTACAAGTAATCATAAAAGTTAACAGTCTAAGATTCAAAGGTATTCAGTAGGAATGGAAGTAATTTCATTGTGATGATTAAGTACAAATACCGGAGGAACATAATCTAATCATGATGCAGCGTGACCCGAGGAAAACTAAACCTTCATCATGAGAGAGAGGAGGTAAACCAAACCTTCGAAAGCTATGATGCATGCAAATTTTCAGCCAAGTTACACGCAAATTTTCAGTCAAGTTACGCGATCTGGAAAAGACAAAAACAGTGTTAGTTTCAGTCAAGTTACGCGATCTGGAAAAGACAAAAACAGTGTTAGTTATAAGGTGAAGGTGAGTATCATAACTCATTCATTGAATCGAAGGAAAAAACTCATTCATTGAATTCAGAGTAGTTAGGTACTTACAATCCACTATGTTAACATATCTATTTAATATATATATAAAATAACACTGTATTTTAGTCACATGTATAATGATATGTATATATATAATGATATGTATATATATGTGTTATGTATATATATAATGATATGTATATATATGTGTTAGTTACTTTATTCCTTGTAAATATGTAGATATGTGGAGTGTGATAGGTTAAGGATTTATTACATTAATAATAGTGGTAAGGTGGACTAGGTCCATTATGTTTATTATTATTAAATAAGATCCACGATGGTATTTATTATTGAATAAATTTAATGAGGTCTTATTGAAGAGGTTTTACTAAATAATTAGGAAGTTGTCATGGTTAGAGTTATCGTGTGATTTATAAATAAGGATGGAGTCATCTTTACGAAGAGGTGTGGAAGAATATTATAATTAAAACTTAGCTATAAAGAGATCTCCCAACCTTAAGAACAAGTGAACATAAATATATTTTCTTTATAAAAATATCAATGGTTGCTTTGCCTTTAAGGATTTTGATATTAGAGTATTTATAATATCTAACCCTTTCAATCAAACTTTACTAAGTTAGCATAACCAATAGTTCACTTTTTCTTACTAAGTATAGGTAAAAGTGTGAATTATAAATAAGTTTAACTAATGATTTACACATTTGTTGGGAGAGGGAACATGAAGCCCAATTTCTAAAAGATCATGGGAGTGAAGCAATTGTATTTTTTTAATATTATTATCTTAATATATTTGATGCATATATATTATAAAAATCATACAAAATGGTGAATTAAAATATAAAAACAAACATTTTTGTAGTAGATTAATAATAAGCATTAAAGCATTAATTATTTAGTATACAAATAACATTAATAATTTAGTAGCTATACTTTATAGCATTGTTATCAAATCATCAACCATAACATTAAATCTCAAATTTCAAGTTTCAACATATAATATTTGACATCAATAAATTGTAATAGATAACATCAATCTTGTGTTACGATATTTAGATATTTAGGAGTTAGTTAAGATCAAATTGTTATAATGTATCTTTAGATAAAGTATATTTCTTTAGTATGCATTTGTACATATTTTATTTGATGATCACGATATGTTCTAGACATAGAGTGATCCGACGTTTCATTCTCACCTCAATCTTAACGACCATTGATATGTGGCTTTACACCCGATTGGTTCATGATCTCTATTTAAAGAGGATGGAGGGTCATTTGCTCGATGATCGATTGTGAGAAACTCATTATAACATTATTTTCCTTTGCATAATGATATTGCCTCAAGTATCTCTTTGAGGGTTTTAACAACGTAAAAATTTGGTGTCTTTATCTATGATCTATTTGTGTGAGCAGTTGCTCAAGGTGTTCGATATTTTGGAAATATCCTTTGTTAGTTGAACATCTTGAAATGAAACAAGGCATCATGATCAAACAATTTTTACACTGATATGTTTATATCTTAGAATTTGGGGTGGACTACCATCTATGCCTTTCCTAGATTGAACGAGGATGGGACATGTGTACTATCTAGATTGATTTTATGTGCGTCGTTCAAAATTTAAAATTTAAACAATTATAAAATAAATATAAAAAATAATTGGTAGTTGATGCATGGATAACTCGTTACTCATGCATGGATAACAGGTAGTGATAGACAACCCATTTAACTAAATAAAGTAACAGGTAGGTGATTACAACTAACATGGAGAACAAGTAACAAATAACTTGTTCATAGAACTTAACTTGTGACCCATTGGTGTTCATCGGCCACAAGTTAAGTGGTTGTGCTAAATATGCAATGAACAATTCAAAATTTAGTTGTCATATAATGTTTAAAAAATCGGCCACCATAATGACAAATAATTATAAGTTCTAAAATCTAGATTCTAAACTTTAAAAACATATAATTCTAGTATCTACCAAGCTTTCTTAAGCTTCTTGCCACAGGAAATTTCTAATTTCTTCTCTCATAATCTAGTAGCAACATGATCTTTCATAGACATGGGGAATTTTCTAGGAGTACACTCCCCTCCAAAGCGAACTTCGGAGTGGAGCATGAAGGTGGGGGGCATAAAGAGTGTTTTTGCACAACTAAGGGTTTATGCTAGCTATGCCCAAACACAAATTATAATAATTGAAGTTTTACGTAATCATCATCGTAAGCTAAATCTTTCATGAGAATGCTAAGAAATTAGCAAAAATAATATCACATGATGAGCCCTTGGAGCAAGGAAAATTTTAGGGGCGAAATTTAGCCCGTGTGCTATTTTTCGACCTTTTTTCCAAAAAAAGATTCGCCAATTTGCCTTTTTTTCAAAGGTGATTCGCCCAAATTCCATGGGATAATTTTTTTTTACTCTAAAAATCACCAAAAATATCCAAAAACTATATAAAGTCCTTAGAAATTTGAATATTATTTTTAAAAAATTGTCAAACATTTTATGGTTGCAAATTTAAGAATTAGTAAGATTCGCAAAGGATTAAATACACTTTGAAAAAATTATGCATCCTTAAAATTTTCCATGCCTTGGAGGGGCTTCTCAAGAATTTTGTTGAGTAAATATAATTTTTCTATAGTGGAGTAAAGCACAATCACAAGCAATGGTTGTGGGTTTGGAGTGCTTCAGTTGTTTTCAACACGTTGACCATCCTTTGCTCATTTCTATCTCCTTGACTCGGAAGACATTGTACCTAGTTCCTATTGGAGATGTGTATATTGTCGTTTGAATGTACTTTGGAAAATATATTTGGCTCGATAAGGTAGACTTCCTTTTTAGACAATCAAACATGTTGTTTTTTGCTTCCTTGTGTTCCTTATTCTACTTTCAAACATTGTATCATCTGAGAGTGAATGCTGTGATTCTAAAATAGCATCTTGTGAGGGTAGGACTTGAACATCCTCTTCCAATTTTGATGGCTTATATGATTTGAGATTACTACTAGTGTTGGCACCAGCAATGTTTAAGTTCACTAGCAAGTCTAGGTGAAAAGTGTTGGGCCCCAACACTTCCAAGATAATGTACAAACCATATTTGGTTTTTATTGTGTGTGATGCAACATTGGGATATAATCAAAAACACATAATGAAAAATCACAACAAAATAACACAAATTTACAGAGAGATTACACATAGGAATCAACAACACATAACTTAGTCTCCATAACCTAATAAAAGTAGATCAATTCTCAAACTCATATAATCACATAACCCTCAAGGTATCTGGATTCTACATAGACCCACTCTATAGGCTAATATGTGAGAGACCAGAGGCTCTAATCACATTAAGGATTTATATATTTATGCTAAAGTAATTGACTCTTTTGCTCCAAATAATTTTCATTTAATTGGGTAGATCAATCATTACATAATTTGAATATTACAAGCCAATTATGGTCTCTTTACATTCTAGATATAATCCATAACTCAATGTTTGAATAGTCAAAGCCAAAATTATAAAAATATGCATGTGCATAAATTATGGACTGCTCATGTTGCACTTTGTGTTTAAATTATTTGACCCACTTAAACTCAATATTTTTTATGAAATTTTGTGGCAAGGTAGAGGAATATATGCTCTACATGATATAAAATTTTAGACTCTAATTCCAAATATTGGTTGCATGCAAAACAAAACATTGAACCCTTAATTTTGAAAAATTTGTGCACAGTCTCTGAACACGGAATGACTTGTGCAAAATACTTAAACTCAATATTTTTTATGAAATTTGGAGACACTGTAGATAATTTTTTCCTATACAACATATGCGAATTTCATGCCTTAACTCCAAATTATGAGTGCACCAATCAAAATACTAGTCCCATGTTTATGTAGAAATATTGTATGGAGCACACAATGCATAGGGTTGGAAGGTTATGCATTATCAAAATTTGATGAAAATTTGTAGAGGTGTAGAAATATGTTTTCTTGACATCCTGTAAAAATTTCAAACCTTTATTTTAACAATAGAGAGTGAGTTGAATGGTGTGTGGGTCTAAAATCCATATCATCTTCTTAAATTTGGTGTGAAGGTAGAATAATGTCTCTTTTATAACATATCTCAAATTCAACTTTTGATTCCAAGGTCTGCGTGTGAGCCAATTAAGAACATTGTCCCGCGTGCTAAAAATATGAAAAACTTGAAACTAAAATTGAAACTGAACTAACTTTTATTTTTGGTGGTGCGGAATTGCGGCCAAAACCCTAGGGATTCTCTTGTATCAAACTCCCCTATTTGAAAATTTTGATAATCTTGCTCAAAAGGTCGGATAAAAACAAGTGAAAACTGAACATCCTCCTCTTCCTCTCACTGCCACTAATATCCACAATATTTCTTTCAATGTCATGACCCAACACTCTTTTACATCTAACTCACTTTTTAATGTTTCTTTCATTTCTTGTGAATTTGTTCCACAAAGTTGCACCAGCTCTTTTTCTTCTACCCCAATGGTGCTTAATGTTTCCCCTAACTCCCTCATGGACACATCCTCTACTTCCTTTGTTGCAATTCCTGCGAACACACCACCACATAAAACATTACGAGAATGAAAACCTCCCATCTGTGCCTCTTTGAAAAGTTTTGCTACTGTAGCATCCATGTTTTGCTCTGTATTTTCATCAGCTCAATGTTCCACAAATTCATGTTTCTCCACTTCCTCCACAAACATTTCTCTTACCATCACTTGGTTAGCCATATCCCCTTCATCATTTGATGGATGTAAGTTGAACTCCATGATGTCCTTCTCAATTTGGTAGGTATTTCTCCTCCCGTCATGCATAACTCTTATATCAAACTTCCATGGCATCCCCAACAAAATATTACAAGCATCCATGGACAACACATCAAATAGAATGTTATTTCTATAATCCCCAATATTGAAATTGATTAAACACTACTCCCTCACAGTGGCCCTATTCCCATATTATAACCATGACATTGTATATGCTTTTGGATGAGGTGTAAATTTCAATTTCAACTTATTAACAACTTCATTTTACACCAATTTTTTTTGAACTATCACCATCAATAATTAAATTACAACACTTATATATCTTACATTTCATTTTAAGAGTTTATTCCACTTATTTGTCTCTATCTCAACATCATTACCAAGTTGCAATGATATATTTTGCATTCTCAAAATTTATCCATGTTCTGCCCTCAATTCTACCACCTCATTTTCTACTACCATTGGTTCATCTTTAGCAATATGATTTCTCCCCTCTTGACTTCTTCCATCCTTCAAAAACTTTGGGCATTCAAATACCATATGGCCTTGCAATCCAGATCTGAAGCAAATGCCTTCAAATTTGCATCATCTACCTCTACCTCTCACTAATTGACCTCTTCCTATGTTGACGTTAAATCCCCTTCCAGCGGATTGATCCATAATGCTAGAGGTATATTCATTCTCTACCACATATTTTTATTTTTTCTATCCTCTTCCCTGGACCTTTTCTCAAGGCATGTTGTTTCCTCAACAAATTCTCCTTAATTCTCAAAGCTACTTGGTATGCCTTTTCCACTGAAAGGAAATTCAAAATATTAAAATCTTCTTGAATTGCATAACTTAGACCATTTACATACATGGGAATGGATTCTAGATTCTCCTCATTCTACCTAGACCTTAAGTCTGTAAAAATCCTATGTGTGCTCCTTGATTGACATATTCAATTACTTCAAATTCTACAATCTTGTCAACAGATTTAAAGCATAATCCACAGGTAAAAAATAATTCTTCCAATCTAACACCATCCTATCCCAAGTTTTATCTTCTCTCTACCACAACTTTCTCTTTTTAGCTGCAACTTATCCTATGTAATATTCCAGTTGATAATTTATGTTTGTTTATGGAGTTTTCAATGATGTTGTTGCTTGCTAGTAGCCTTTATGGCCCAATACTTGAAGGAATCATGAATGCATGTACTGAACTATGCTTGCATGAGCATGCATGAAAATGCATGGGTTTTCCAACCCCTATATAACCCAGATAATCAGAAATGCTATAAAGTAGGGATAGAAAGATGCATGTGCATACCAATAGTATCAACAGTTGATGTAGATCAATATAAGCTAAGCATGCAAGCCATGCATGAAGAAACTATTGAGATATGAGTTGTCCTCTCTCTAATAATGCGCCCTTTGTATGAATGCACCTTATTCAATATGGGGATGGATGCATGAGTGCTCAAACAATGTCAGAGTGCTCCTGGATGAAGGTACTAGGGTTATAATGTCTTCATGTTTGGTATGGAATCCGCACGCAGATCATGCATGAACTCTAGGTCAGAGAGCGAATATCTTCCTTAATAAAATTCACGCGTTCAACGAAAGGCGCCCTTCTGAATGATGGAATGGCGATATCTCTCTTCTAAAGCTAAATTAGAAGCATGTATTCAGTAACTAGGCTAATAGTGGTGCTCTCGAAAGGATAGAAGCAACATGCAAACTGAATAGTGATTACTATCAAGATATGAGTTATCCTCCTTTGTCCAATTCGCCCATGCAAGAGAGGTTGAATCCTCCTTCTCCAGGATGTAGTTGGAATCCTGCTGAATGTTGAAGAATCATGTATGATGATAGTAATATTGTTGAATCTCGATGATCCAACTTTGATAGTGACTAGGGCAGATAGATTTCACTGTCGAAATACACTTGATGGTTGAGTGGTGCCCTCAACACCAAACTGGCTCTCTGAGCTCTCCAAGTCGAGTTCTCAAATCAATAATCAATAAGCAGACCTATTCATTCACTTTATCCTTCTTTTATAACTTTGACAGTGCATGACCTAACTTTTGCATGCCTAGTTCGCTTTCTCTTCTAATTCTCAGTTGACTTGCATGCATTGTTTTCTGTGTGCATGAAGGATTAATAAAGTTATTTATGTGCATGCATCATGAAATATGGCCCTCATGTAATGCATGTAGGTGGCCCCTAGTTCTCGTGGCCCTCTTTTATCTACTGATGATCTAATAACCATGATTAAGATCTTCTTTTGGTCTGAATGGTATTAAAACTCAGTCAATTCCACTATATGTTAAAAGGGGAACATTACAGTCCTCCCTCACCAAGATTGCTTGTCCTCAAGCAATACCAACACAACTCCATAATCAATCAAACTGAACTAACTGAATCCAGGGAAAATCCCAGGGTCCCAAATCATCCTAGGAGATCTGTAGCACCTTCTACTCAAAGTACTATCCTGCGAGGTACCATGACATGAGACCTCTTGAAAGAATCCTCTAATAACCACTAACTTTCCTGTCGCTGAAATTCTGTGGTCCCAAATCAGTCTGAGAACTGTGGATTACCTACTGCATCCACCACATCCATGTGCAATATCAACACAAAGAGCATCATGTAGACTCCTAAGCATCCAATACAGTAAACAGTATATCCATCCCTCATAAGGTCCTCCATCTAGGAAGTTAATCCACTGCTCCATATGGATATGCTCTTGAAAGTGATAGTTAACTCTCGTACTCATGCTAACTGATGTACCATCCACCACTGCAATATCAGGGTGCCCTGCTACCCAAAAAAAAGAGACCATCATGCAGTCGTTGAGCCACTCTGATCATCATCAATTGTCTATCAAGCTCTATCCACATCCACCTCTCCTGGAACTCCAACCAGAAATATCTATAAGAGTTGGCCCCCTCACTATGAATGGTGTAGTGCATAGGCAACCAGGTGAAGTCTACAATTTTGTTGTCATACTCGACCTCAAATACCGACAAAGGAAATATGCTCTAGTCACCAGTAAGGAATCTGGGATGCTCATGAACTCTAATCATCTCCTTAAGAGACAGCTCTACCACTCGTGATGCCCTATACTTTGAGTAAATCACCAAAATTTGCAAGAACTTTGATAATTGGTGAGTCTTTGCACATATATACTTTGCACCTTGCATCCTCAGTATACCTATGATGCAATCTAACAATATGCTCCCACATGGCTGCTCAAAATTTGTCGAACGTTGCATCAATGCAGGTCCCAACTTTCCCCGTTGACCCACCATAATATCCACCCAGTTTCTCCATGCAATCCTACCTCACATCTGCCTGTAAAAGGTGAAGTCATCTGAGTCCCCCACTAGCCTGTGTGATGTGAAGCGCTCTCTACCCCGAGCGCTGGTATGCCTAGTGCTAACACCATAATCCATCTGACTGTCCCTGAAGATCCAAGCAATCATACTCTACACAAAATCCCCATAAGACTGCTCTGTCATGCATCCAAACCTAAGCATCCCACGAATAAACACCTGAAAGAGAAAACTGGCCATCTCCTCCGTAGCGGCTCCAGTGTCAATCTCAATACTGAATATCAGGAAAGAAAGTCAGCCCTGCCATAAAGAAGTCTCAGCCTCTCCTCCACTATCATCCCATAAATATAGCAGATCAATCACCCTCACAACTCTGTCAATCACCTCTACTATCTGAAACAATCCATCACGTAGATGAATTCCTGGATCCCACCACCAACTAAGGGGTCCACCAAACCCAACTCCAACGAACTGTTTTCGTATCATGCTAATAGTCATCGGGGTCTCCATGTAATGCTCTGGTATAAACCAAGTACTAATAACTGACTCCACTCCTGGTAATCTAATCATCTCCCGCCAAACTACATCTATATATCTACTAACCCACTCACCATCTATGTGCTCAAATAATCCATGGAGTCTAAGCCTCTCTCTGGAGAATAGCTCTGCCACCTGTGGTGCCTCATACTCATGCATATACCAAGAATAATCTACCAAATGCAAATCCCGCATATCCCTCATTATTCTCTCCCTAAGTGAGGACAAAGGGTTGACACTAGTGCAATCTCTATGGGATATTATGTCCCCTCCTACTCTGTCGGTTTTTCTCCCTGTGAACCAATAAAATACCATCCTTGCAATGTCGATCCTACCATACATCTCTGATGAACCTGTGTTGTGAGGTGCTGACACATCCTCTCTAATATGTCTTGAGACGAGGGTGGTCTTCCCTAGTTTGACTATATAATTATGCTCTGAATCGTGCGACTGGAAAGTAAAACACTCCCTCCAGTGTCTTGTCATATCATACTCAAGTTCCTTCCACTAGAATCTCTCTCTAATTTGCTGACAGGTCCTGAGGTGTCTCTCTAAAGGTGTCTCATGTATAGTTCTCAGGATCTCAATCCTAAGTGCATACTCTGAGGTGTGGTATATGGTGTCTCTGTAGTAGATGATGCCGTCCACTACCTTGTACTAGTCATCCTAGATGCGCCCATCCATCAACTCACATGCGAAGCAATCCTTGGAAGATTCCACCAAAAGGTGGGATTTCCAATTAGGGATAATCATAATGAACCAATCCCACGTGTCCTGATCCAAATCCTCTGTGTCAAATCTCTCCTCGGTCACTTGCAACTCTAAGTGATCCTCATGCAGAATACCAAACTCCAAATTCTCCTCGTGCAGAATCATCACCGGAGGTTGTCCACTCAAATAATTAGTGGCACTCATGCCCTCATGTTCCATTGTTGTCTTGTATCTTGTGTGTGTTGCAGTATCCTCCTGTGCGCTCACTCTGCTGGTGTCATCTGAACCAGGATCCCACACATCTATACTATCCTCATCCTGGAAAATATGGTGTGTGTCTATGTCACTATCGGATGGTCCCTAAAGCATGTCTCCCATCAACACATCTCCACTCCATGTGGAGCCATCAATGGCCCTTCCACAAGAGGTGAATCATAACCTCCATGCGACCTAGCATGTATAGAGTCAATCCTCTCCAATTCATGCTTCTTCGCATGTATCTCGTCGATCATAAATGTTGGGACTCCTATTGTGGATGATGAAGAGTGTACCAACTCCAACTCACCACATGGTTTGTCCTCAATCAATCCATCAACTATGCCTGTGTCGTTAAACTCAAAAGATATCTCTAATGCTAACTCTTCATGCACATCCTCATCATGTACTATCAACTCAATTTCAAGCTTACCATCAACCTATACTGCATGCTCATATTTCTCCACCTCCTCTTCAATATTGTAGCCATCTGGAAGTGTTACGTGTTCCTCGATTGTAGATGCATGCATATATTCATATTTAGGTTTGCCATATGTGTGACTAGGTGTCCAATTATCCTGACATGCGAAACAAGGATCTTTTCTTCTTAATTGATTGTTTCTCTTCCTAGATTCATTTGTGGGGTGAATAATGACTTTTGATTCACCATACACTAAACCAAACTCATCATAGAGACTTTTGGACTCTCCCTTTAGAAACACACGCAACCTTCCCTTCTTGCTTTCAGATAGGGAAGCTTCAAATTGTTGCAAGTTATGCTCTAGCCTCTGTTGTGTCTTGGAAAGGCCCTTCATTACCTCGTCCCAACTAGGATCCTTTTCCTCTATCCTTACTTCCATTGATGTAACCACTGAGGAAATAGTTGTATCTATTGGATTTATTTAACTGCTTAAAGATGCATGTTTCCCAGAGCTGACGAGGAACGTGCTCTGATACCACTGTAATATTCCAACTAATAATTTATGCCTGTTTATGGAGTTTCAGATGATATTTTTGCTTGCTAGTAGCCTTTATGGTCCAATACTTGAAGGAATCATGAAATCATGTACTAAACTATGCTTGCATGAGCATGCATGGGTTTTCCAACCCCTATATAACCCAAATAATCAGAAATGCTATAAAGTAGGGATAGAAAGATGCATGTACATACCAATAGTATCAGCAATTTATGTATATCAATATAAGCTAAGCATGCAATCCATGCATGAAGAAACTCTTGAGATATGAGTTGTCCTCTCTCCAATAATGCACCCTTGGTATGAATGCACCTTCTTCAATATATGGATGGATGCATGAGTGCTCAAACGATGCCAGAGTGCTCCTGGATTAAGGTACTACGGTTATAATGCCCTCCGGTTCGGTATGGAAGCTACTTGCAGATCATGCATGAACTCTAGGTCAGAGGGCGAATATCCTCCTCGAGAAAAGTCGCCCATGCAAGGAAATATGCCCTTTTGAATGATGGAATGGCAAGATATCTCTTTTGAAGCTGAATAAGAAGCCTATATTCAGTAACTAGGCTAATAGTGGTGCTCTCGGAAGGATAGACGTAGCATGCAAACTAAATAGTGATTATCTGTCAAGATATGAGTTATCCTCCTTTATCCAATTTTCCCATGCAAGAGAGGGAGAATCCTCATTCTCCGGGATGTAGCTGGAATCCTGTTGAATGATGAAGAATCATGTATGATGATAGTAATAATGTTGAATCTAGATTATCCAATGTGATAGTGACTAGGGAAGATATATTTCACTACCGAAATACACTTGATGGTTGAGTGGTGCCCTCAACCCAAAACTGGCTCTATAAGCTCTCCAAGTCGACTTCTAAAATCAATAATCAATAAGCAGACCTATTCATTCACTTTATCCTTCTTTTATAACTTTGACAGTGCATGAACTAACTTTTTCATGCCTAGGTCACTTATCTCTTCTAATTATCAATTGACTTGCATGCATTGCTTTTTGTGTGCATGAAGGCTTAATAAAGGTATTTATGTGCATGCATCATGAAATATGGCCCGCATGTAATGCATGCAGGTGGCCCCTAGTTCCTGTGGCCCTCTTTTATCTACTGATGATCTAATAACCATGTTTAAGATATTATTTTGGTATGAATGGTATTAATCCTCAGTCAATCCCACTATATGTTAAAAGGGGAACATTACATCCCAACACAAAAAAATGACTTTTCAATTTCGTACTAGCGAACCTAACCCTCCTAGGATCTTTAATCTACTCAAATTCAAAGAAATTTTCCATTTCTCCTATCCAATCTATCAATTCCTTAGGATTTAAACTTCCAGAATGGACATGAGTATCAAGTTTAGGTTTACCTCCAATACCATTGATTGCTCTAATCATTCTCTTTTCCATTGCTATGTGTCATTTTGTTTCTTCTCTTGTAGTCTCTGATTCCACTTCATTATCACCAATATCTTGCACCACCTGTGAAATACCTATCCTTTGAGATACCTACATGGCATATATTATGGCCATCATTGTTCTCACCATTGTTGCAAGCTCATTCACTTCTTATGCACCCTCTGATCTTTTCGGTCTTCCACAACATCTTCCTCTATTTTCCATCACTACGATTATGTTATGGGTTTCTTTTTATGTGCTCCCCACTTCATCAACATTCACATATTACTCAATAGAATACCAATATCTCTTCTTTCCTCCCCACCATAGGCTCAACCCTCTTTGATACCACTTGATGCAACACTAGAGTATGATCAAAATAAAAAACAACACAAATTTACAGAGAGCTTACTTACAGGAATCAACAAAATAGGACTCACGATTCATTCATCCAATGAAAATACATCAATTTTCAACTTCAAACAATCATAGAACCCTCAAGGTCTTTGGATTCTACATAGACTCACTCTACAGGCTAATCTATGAGAGACCAAAGGCCCCAATTACATCAAGGCTTCATATATTTATGCTAGAGTAATTAACTACTCAACTACCAAGACTTCTATTTAATCGGGCATATCAAACATAAAATAATTTGAATATTACAATCCAATTATGGTCTCTTGAATTTCTATATACAATCCACAACTCAACGTTTGAATTGTCAAATCCCAAATTAAGAAAATATGCACGCATGGAAATTTTGGAATACTCATGTTGCACTCTTTGTTTTAAATATTTGACCCACTTAAGCACATTATTTCATTGAAATTTAGAGGAAAGATATACTAATATGTCCTTGACATCCTATAAAAATTTCAGACTCTGATTCCAAATATTGGATGCACGCAAGGCAAAACATTGAACCCTTGTTTTTGAAAAATTGTGCACGTGGTCTCTAAACATGGTGTGGCTTGTGCATGGAACTCAAACTCAATAAAATTGATGAAATTAGGCAAGAATAGATATAATTGTGTCCTCTACAACATATCCAAATTTCTGACATTAACTCCAAATTATGAGAGCACGCCAATCAAAATACTAGTCACGTGTATATGTAGAAATATTGTCTAGATCATACCATGCATAAGGTTTGAAATGTTGTGTGGAATCAAAATTTGATGAAATTTTTTGGGAACATAAAAATATATTTCCTTGATATCTTGTAAAAATTTCAAACCTTTATTCCAAAAATTGAGTGCGCATTAGTCAAAATACTAAGTAACTATATGCACATAAATTTCACTATGAAGATTTTTTGGTTTTGTGCACGGGGGTCTAAACTCCATATATTTTTCTAAAATTTGGTGTGAAGGTAGAAGCATGTCTCTTGTATAATGTATCCAAAATTCATCTTCTAATCCCAAGGTCTATGTGCACACCAATGAAAAGATTGGAACATTGTCCGATGCGCCAAAAATTTGAAAAACTTGAAACTGAATTGAAAATACTTTTTTTTACTTTGGGTGATGTAGGATTTTCAAACCCCTAGGGATGCCCCTAAATCATTTTTCTTTATAAATCCCTTTGTGTCAAGGTGTGACTGGAATTTATCAATAACTTGAAAATGATGTAGAGTTCAATGCATATTCTAAAGATTGGTGTATTTTGTGTGTTACTGCTCTTTGTATTTGTATGAATTTTGGATAACTATTGGACATAATTAATGTCTTTGTATTTCTCCTTTTTTCATTGTGGAATGGATGGAGAAGTGAGTTTTACAAGAAGTTCATATTATGCTAGAGGTTGAAACCCATAATAAATTTGAAAAGGTGAATGCCCAATGGATACATAGGGAGCCTTTTTGTCATTATGTTGTATAACTTTAGGTATATAGCCAATTGTCTATTGGATTGATGATTTAATCATCTAGCATAAACAAGTTCAATTTACTACTTCTATTTTTCCATCAACTCGGGTGGAAGAAAGTAAAGAATTATAATTAACAATACAACATTCTCCAAAAGGATCGCCAAAAGTGGCTAAGGAAATGGGATTCTTAATCAGAGGCAATGGTGGTTGAAAACTAATAACACATCCATAGGTTTCGGAAGTATATTTCTATAGTCCATAGCCCATCATCGGTTTTGTTGCAAACCATAAAAATGGTCATTTTGGAGTAGTGACACACTTCTACAAAAATACATCATGTTGCATTTATATTGTAGGTAAGTCACTAATGAAGTCCATAGAGATATATACTCAATATTAGGAAGGAACTTGTAGTGGCCAATATAATCTAAGATTTTATCTAGATGGCTTGGATGAATTGTATAATGCACACCTATCAATATAATCATATTCCAGATACATTTTCTCATGAACAACCAATAAAATTATTGTTGACAATTGTGCTAATTTTTGTGAGTGCCAAAATGATCCCATAATAGGAGTAATGGGCCTCTTGTTGTAGTGAGTCACAACCTAGACAATTTGGGACATAACTATCTTGGCTTATTGAACATTACACTCTTAGACAATATAGTCCAAAAAAGGTGCTTGTTTGACTATGGTAGGCTATTGTAAACCTGCCATAATTGGTTGATAGTGTGGATTACAAGGATATAGTTCCATTCTTCATAATTGTCACATCTAGTATCCAAGATGTTGAGTAGTACTCATGTCGAGGAATGACTAATGAAGTTTACTATTTTGTTTAGTACTCCTTTAAAATTGGTCACGTGATGAAAATCTTGTAAATAAGATGCCCACTAAATGCGGTGATACTCTAGTATCTTGGACTAAGAATTTAGGAATTGTAGTGGTGAATGATATATACAAATGATGAATTCATTTCCAAGAAGGAAATATCATCAATGTGTGAGGGCTTGGACCAATCGATAGATTCTTTGTTGTATGCATTGTAGTTTAACTTGGCATGGGATTTTTTTTGGAATAATTTCCAGTGGATGTTCTCTATGCTTTAGAATAAATCCTAGTGCTTTTGGCAAGGTGTCTATTTCTACTTTAAAATATAGTTGTCAATTTGGTAACACCGCAATTAGGTGTTGCAAATAATTCATCTTTTACTTCTTGAAGGTGAAATGATGTATAATACCCCAATCCTCAATTGATAAGATAAGAAAAGATAAGATAATTTTATTAATGTCCACAAATAACCAAGAAATAGGTCAATGAGATTAGAAAGTACAATCAATGCCAACTCGACAATAGGAGTGTAAGAGATATGAATAATAATAAAATGAAGAAAAGAGAAAAACCAAGGAAAATTCTAAGATGCATGAGGCCCTAGATCAACAACAACATCAGAAGTGGAAATAAGTGTAGAGGAAGAGGTGAGAGAATAGGCATGCCTTTCCTCCTTAATGATTGTGAAGGAGACAATGCAAACCCTGATTGTGTCCTCCAAAGAGTACCTGAGGTTGAGGGGGGCTAGTTGTAGAATCGTAGGAGGAGTTGTCAAGTAAGTATACCTATATAGCTCTCTTAACATCAGAGGCATGTGAGAAGAATCTCATGATGGAGGCCATACTCTAACTGAGTCAGGTTCAACTCTAAGGTATTAAAGAGGTGACAGGTTTACCAACTATAGTGAGAGGAAGTTTATTCCATGTATCTACCACCATCTAACAAATGAGCGTGGGAGTCAACATGGTGCTTAGTGCCTCCACTAGCTGAGATAAACTAGAAGAAGAAGTAATGAGCCTAATGGAACTAAACTTGGAGAGGCTCCACAACATCTCTCTCCCGTGGATAACCCCTCTTGGACATATTATGTTAGGAATCCATTATTAGGGTAGCAAAATAAGGCCATTATTAGGGTAGCAAAATAAGGTCACGGGGGGAACCATCTAAGTCTCAAAACAAGCAAGGAAACCCTCCTTGGATATCATAGTAGCACGTCCCCAATTTAGATTTTTCAACTTGCTTATGCATTAAAGGGTGTATACAATGCTAACACATGACCTTATCTAAGAAATGATAACCTTTCAAGTGATAAGGAATTTCAAGTCTTTACCTATGGAAGTGGGAAACGTGACAAATGAACCTTCAGTAAAATTCCAAAATTCCATGGCCCCCCCCCAAAAGGATTTTGAGTTTTGCAATAGTTATAGGCATGGGTAATTCCTTCAATATGAAAAAAAATTTATGGTGACTTTGGATAGCTCTAGGATAAGTGATAAATCCAAAATAAGAAACAAAATCCTATAAAAAAAATACATTTTATGAGATTGACCTTTAATTGACATTGTATGAGATCAAGAATGCACTACACATAGGGAAGATGCTACTCAAAATTTTAGTTGTATATTAAGATATCATCCAAGTAAAAATGATAGGTTTTCCTTGAGATATGGACATATTATGTCAATGGTGATATGCATGTAGGTTGTTGGAGCATTTCTCAACCCATAAGGCATGACTAGCCACTCATAATGTCTACTTATTTTTTGAAAGCAAACATCCAAACCTCAAATGGATTCATGTGACCCTAATGATATTATATTTGTGGAAAGATCTAGTTTGGTACGTAGTGATCCCCCAAAATATGATCAAGGAGATCCTCAATCCATGGAGATATCAATTATTAATCATAATCTTATTAAGGGCACAATAATCAATACATAAACTATATTTGTTATCTTTCTTTGGAACTAGGAGTTACAAAGAGCCACGCAGAGAAGTGATTTTGCTTCTTTAATATGTTGTGTAAATTCTCTTCCATCATAGAACCGAAATATACTATTTGATTTGGAATTTGGGATTTAGGACTAAGATCAATACAATAATCTATGGTTTGAATTGGATAAAACATATGATATTCTTTAAAAGAAGCTCGAGAGATCCTAAAGACTCGAGTAAGAACACCCAATTTCAAAGCAAGGAGAAAATATTAGCCCTAAAATGGTCATTACTATGAGTAATGTAGCTATGCACATGTAATAAGAATGATGATGTACTCATAGGATTGTGTAATATTTTGTTATATGCCTTAGATTTGAATATGAAATCAAACACAAGGAATTAGGAATGCTCCACACTTTATTAATATCAAAACCATTAAGGTAGGGTGACACCTTACATTTGATATTTTTATGAAAATAATCTATTCATGTTCACTTGCCTCTTAAGGTCGGGTGACCTCTCTAGATATAAACTCCAATTACAATGTTTTTCCACACGTCTTCATAAGGAGAAACCCATCCTTATTTATAGATCACAATAGAACTCTAACCACTACCTAGGGGACCTTTTTTAATGAGGTCTCATTACATTTATTCAATAATAACTGCCATAGTGGGCCTTATTTAATAATAACAAACATAGTGGACCTAGTCCACCTTACATTGAATGGCATCCACTAGTATTACTCTAGTGGACTGTAATGTCCCTTGTTAGGAATTTTATTAAAATTGCAATTTTTCACTTTTTTTCCCTAGTTCGACCTTTGACTAGTTTTGATCTCTAGGTCCCAAATTTGCCCCAAATGATCCCAAATCTTCTGAGAAGGTATATGAATGATATTAGAACATAAATATGTGTTTCAGGGATGCCTTTGGATCTTTAAAATACTTCTGCAAATCCTCTTTCAATTCTGATCAATGTAGGTAACTTTACTAGTAATTTTCCGTTGACTAGTATTGGCCTCTAGGTCGCAAATTAACTCCAAATGCCTTCAAATCTTCAAGGAAGGTGTATGAATGATATTATAACTAGAATATGATGTTTATGGATGACATATGTCCACCAAAATACCTTTGCAAACTCTCTTTATATTCTGGACCAATTATGCAATTTTACTAGTGATTTGGGGTTCAAATCCCCCTGGGGTAAGTACTGAAAATGGCTTCCCAAATGCCTCCAAACACACTCAAATTTATGAACAGAGGTATGTAATGTGTTAATTATTTTATTAAAGTCTCATATGCACCATTAATTGATTATTACAACTGTTCTCGCCCTCTCCCATTCAACTGCAAAAATCCCCAATTCGACCCTTGGGGAAATGGCACTATTTCACCTCCCAATACAACTAAACTGAGTAAAAATGCTTCAAATGCTCAAGTACAGTACATGAAACTTGTAGAAGACATCCATGGCAGTATATTGATCACAAATATATCAGAGAATCATCCATTCATTCGAAATCATCATCAATACATTGGTTCACAACAAGGTAGTGGGGAAATGGCATTGTTCTTCCATTAAAAATGAGATTTATACATTTCTACTTGGAATTTCGACCTGAAACTTTTTGGAGATGAAGAACAGAGTATTTACTTCATATTACAAATGAAATGGGTCATTAAAAGATTCCCCAAAGAGTACAATAGCTCACCAAAAACGCCCTCCCTCAAGGATCAAGAATATGCCATCAAAACTGGAAATGGTTGAAGGAGTGAGCTGCAATAGAAGAAACCATGAGCTGCCCTGTAGCTTACACCTGCAAATAAAGACTCCATTAAAGCTCCAAATGAAAGGTCTGAATGGCCTTTCCAATTACCAACTTGGATGGGAATCTTTCACCCTCGAAATTGGCTAAGGCAAGAAACTAGTCATCCACTAGCTCTCCCTCTTCACAAATGCAATTGCAAATTCTACAAATGATCAAAAGCTGGTTTCATTCTTTGTTATTGACATTTATAAACTTCTAATGTCCTCCATGGGTCGAATTCATTCCAAGAGACTCATGCCAACTCATGTTGGGAAGAGATTCCAAAGAACGCCACTTGTACAACAATTCCTAGTCTCCCACTTCCACCAAATCACATGTGGAAGCATCTTAGCTGCCCTAACACCCTTGAGCGCCCTCTTGGAGTCTATTTTTAGCTCTGACATGTCATATATGTCATATGTCAGCCTTCAGGTCTGATTTGTGTCATAGGTGTCATAGCATCTTCATCATTGTTGTCATAGAGCTAGGGAATCTAGCCCAAGTGTCTCACTAGCTCCAAATTGCCTCTTCCTCTTCCATGGGAGTTACTCTTCCTCTATATTTCGACCTTGGATGAGTCATGCAATGAATAATACCTTTTGGACTCCCCCAAGTAGGTTACCATTCACCTTGAATTCGAATTGGTGAGAGAATGATGCCAAGTGTAGTGGGGAAATCTAGCCATATGTGGGTCCCACTTCCTCCATGTGTCTTCATGATGAAATGCCACTTTGATTTTCACTTGTATATATTTATTTAGCTCCTTTATTAAATATTTATGCCATTCTAATGTTCAAACATCATTTATTATCTCCATTATTCCAAATCCCAAAGCTTCCACCCCAAACCTAGGAAACTAGTAATTTTCCTCCTTGGCAATTATTTGACCTTTAGCATCAATTTGACAAACTCTAATGAATAGGGCCAATGTGATTAGGCCATTGTGACCCAATACCAAATTTGGGACATGACATGGACCCTTTGATCACCCATGACACCCCTAAGGAGGACCATAACACTCCACCCTCCTTAGAAAAGCATTAACATTTGATGTGAGGAGGTACAACCATAGGGCCAAGGTCTCATGGATGAATGTTGACCTCAACATTGAAGTAGGTCAAGGAACTAGGGTCCCATGCACAAGTGTTAGCCACCATGCTAAAGTAGTTCAACAAGCTCCATATTGATCTTGGGTCCCATGTACAAGTGCTAAATACCATGGGGAAGTAGCCAATGTCCTGTGTGCAAGGACTAATTGAAATATCAAAGTAGTCCAAGGGATTCATCCATAAACTTGGGTCTAATGTCCATGTGCTCTAATTGACAACCCATCGATGAAATATAAGCTCCATGAATCCATGAGTGTTATGCTTCAAATTCCCATTATAGTCATGTGGATCCAAATAAGTATAACCATCCAAAGCAAGAAAATCCTACATATAACATTAAAAGGGTGGATCTAAGAGGAGCTCTATTATTTTAGAAGAAGCTATTGGAAATTGGGAGGCACTAATTGTTGTTGTATTTCCTCCACAATTTTGTGTTCATATGATGGATAAGCATCATAAAAAATAAGATGGAATTAGTTTTCTTCCCAAAAATTACAAGTGTCCATATACCAATCCTCATCAACATCTTCTAAATCATAAAATGCATATGTTTAATGGTTATACTCTTCAAGGATGAAAGAATAAATGGTATGGTTAACCCAATTATCCTCAAATTTACTAATAGTCTACTTGATAGAGTTCAAATGTGTATGCATATCCTATAAAAATTTTGTCACCCACATTCGTTCCTCCCATGGCATGTTCCACCACCTTTCCATTATTCAATTATGTGAGGGTTTGAGGGTGGAATTTTGCAAGGGCTATAGCACATTGTATATTGGCTAGAAATTTATCATATAATATACCAGATCAAATCCCCACAAATTATCTATCCAATGACGTTGATCTAGTTTCAATTTGATAATTTTTTCAAAAATTATGTCCTCTACAAGACTCGCGGCTATCATCAAAATCCCTTAAAAGAACAGATTTCAAACTGCAATATCTCCTTTGTCCAGACTTCGATTTGAGCAATGTTTTTTTAAGTAGTTCATTTTTCAAGAGGAACTTAGATATAGAATTTTGTTTTGTAAATTTTGCCAAAAAATACTTAAAAACTTATCTGGGTGTTGTGGCCCTCTTTTTCTATTTGAAAACATACAAAATAGAAGGGATTTTTTTTTGCCCTAGAAAGTGCTTTGATACCACTTGTTATAAACCTTATATTTGAATATGAGATCACACACAAGTTATTAGGAATGATCCACATTTTATTAACATCAAAAACCTTAAGGTATGGCAACACTTTACAATTGATAATTTAATGGGAGGAATCCACTCCCATTCACTTTCCTCTTAAGGTTGGGTGACCTCCCCAGAGCCAAGCTCTAATTACAATATTATCCCACGCATTTTCATAAAGAGGAATCCATCCTTATTTATATATCACAAGATAACTCTAAACACAACATCCTCATAACTACCTAGTGGACCCTTCTTAATGAGGTCACAATACATTTATTCAATATTAACTACCACAGTGAGTCTTATTTAATGATAATGAACATAGTGGACCAATTCCACCTTACATTGAATGGCATTTACTATTATTACTCTAACGAGCCCTTGGGCCCTCCATTACACCCATAGGGAGGACCATAACTTCAAAAATCTTGAATGTTCTCCTTATGTGCTTGCAACACGGCCGTAGTGAAGAAACAATAAAGTTATGTTCCTAAGTGGCATGAAATAGTATTTCAAGATGTGGCTAGAAGTAAAATTAGGAGGGGACATGGAAATAGGTTCCCTTGATGGAATCTATTAACTATGTCTAAAGTGCTCCAATTGCTCAAGAAAATGGGGAAAAAGAAACCCACTCGCTTTGCAAGAAGGTTGAACAGGAAGAGTGTAATGTCCCTCAAAATACACCCTAAAAAAAAATCTTAAGGGTCTCTGTATTTGTCATAAACACATGTTTACGTAAATTAACCTTAGCACTAATTCCTTAAGTGATGATCTTCTTGTTTGTTTCACTTACATCTAAGTAGGTTATCCCAATAGTTACTTGTTATACCAATCAAAGTACATTCACCTCATACACATTTCAACAATAAGAAATAGATATCTTAACATTTACAATTATACTTAGTCGACATATCAACCTTAGCCAAATACTTGACATTGTGTATCAAGGATGCTATCAAGATTTCATAAGTGTAATACTTCTACTACATTGAATTCACTATCCTAAAGTTCATACATTAAATATTATCTAACCATTTAAGCAGGAGGAGGTTAGTTTAATACACATGGAAGTCCTTACAATTTCCTCACAACCGAATTAAAATCTTCACTATCGACTTCTCTATATTCATCAACTCTGTATATATATCTTATATATATATATATATAACATTAACTATCTTCAACATAAGAACTAAAATTCCAATTTCAATTTCCTTATATTTTACAAATATATAGGCAACTATTATATCCAAGCAATAAATCTCGATATAAGGATGATCATTTTCCTTTCAATTCAACAAATATGTATCTATATTTAAAACATTATGAATAAGAACTAGGATCCCAATTTCAATTTCTTCTCCCTCTTTTAATATATATGTCTTATATATATATATATATAAGACATATATATATATATATATATAATTGCAATCTATCAAATGAGATAAAATACTCAGCTTTTCATATCATCTCCATATAACAATATACATACTAAACTATTCTTTTTAATAAAAAGTTTAAACAAAAAAATCTTGATTTCAACTATGAATTAGAATATCCCTTTCAATTCTCCTTATCCAACAAATATATAAAGCTTTATATATATTTTATTTTAAAGCAATGATGATATAAGAATACAAATCCAATTGAAATTTTCGATATATATTTATATAGACATTTATATAAAATAAACCACACCTATAATGATGTAACGCTAATAACACATAAATCCTCTATTTACTTCTGCATCTTCATTGATTTGACTAACAATCTAATACATTGATTAATCATCTCTACTTCAGCGAAACATTATATATATATATATATATATATATTCCATTAATATAACTTTTATAATGTCATGCACCTCACCAAATAATTCAATACCCTATAATTAAGTTATTTGTCAAACTCATATGCAAACATAAGTTATTTGTCAAACTTATACGTAAATATGTTAAACCTCTAATATTCCAACCCACGTGTCATATCTTTATAACTTTTCAATCCATGTAAATATTTTCTTAACCATGTTATGCAATTGAACTAAAATACAACCAGAGTTTATGTTACTAAGGTGCACAACAAAAAGGGCAGAAAAGACGAACTACAATCACACTAAAATAGTGTTACACCTCACAATTCAAAAGACTACCTAACTCAGTTACACGACGCTTTAACAAGTAGTTCGATAGCTTAAGTTGAAAATAGCCATGAAGGGAGGTAAGTAATACAAGCCAGCCTAGCGCCAATTTTTTTTTTGCCACGTTGCAGACAGCCATGCGCCTACATAGCAAACTCGACGATCGATTTATATAATATACAATACTACTGTTTAGGATTTATAGACATACATTTAAATTGGGACTGAGCCAACGCCCATATGGCTAATCACATAAGAAAAAGATGTTTAACTAAGAACCATTCCAATATCATAAAATTAAATAGCGTTCAATAGAATGGACAGAAATCAATCGTTTTATCATTAATCTTTCCTTCTATGTAATATAAATTAGAGATTAACGTTTTGATAGAAACAGCAGAGATATGTTCGCTCTATTTTATAAATGCTTTCCTTCCATATATAATAGATAAAAAGAACAACTAATCATTTCTTTTATAAATTCAGACATTAACATTATTTAGAAATAATCGACGGTCCATATGAATCGAGATTAAGCCAATGCCCAAGTGGCTCACGGTATAAGGAAATAACACACATTTCAACTCACATTTTCTACCATTAATAAAACATATTTGCGATGGTGTTACTTACTTGATAATAACTTAAACAAAAACATTTATCTTAGCAATTAGAATGGGGCGACTGAAAACTTGACTACAACGTTCCACCCATCCAACTGGCCTCTAAGAATATTAATCCATAATCTTTCTCTATCAATCTTCTTTCTCTTTCTTTGGATTCTTCACCTTCGAAGATCCCCCCTTTACGAACACATCAGTGCCCTCTTTATAGCCAAAATTATTGTTGATTCTTTTTTGGATTTCCAAGATAAGTTCTTATTTGATCTTATCTAACTTAACTTATTAACTTTAGTTAATTTTAACTGATGGACTTACTTAGTAAATCTTAAACTAATTAGTTAACTTATCTTTAACTTAGCCAACTTTATTTAACCTTAGCCAATTATCTCATTAGCTTAACCTTTAGCTAACTTTAATTAATTAACCTAAAATATCTTATCTTAATTGTCACTCAAAATCAATTAACTCATTAACTTCCAGCTTATGTAGTTAAGAGAATAGGTTCCATTAATAGCTGAGAGTTATCCATGCATAGTTTTCCAAGCATACCCATGTATTAGCTGCTAGTTATCCATGCATACACATGCATTAGCTGCTAGTTAATATTTTCTTCTTTCGAAGGTAAGCTTTTATAGCCTTTTAAGACTTTAAAGCATTTATTTTTAATAAAAGACAATTAGTCTTTCTTTAATCTAACTTACTTCTTTTATCTTATTTGTAATAACATTTTGATAATTATTTATAAATACTAATATGTTTTCTTGGTATAAGAAATCATTTTATCTTTATTCCTAATTTATAATTAGGAAAATATTAACCACTTTCCACTTAGGAGTTTAACAAAATCATTTTTTGAGGCGAGGATATCAATGTTGTTTAGGTTAACTCCTTACTTTTACTTAATGGCACTTAATGTTGGTTAGCCTCATGCTAATAGTTAGGTCATGGGAACTTGTTACTGCCTTGCAACGACTAGTAGTTTCTTCGGCACCTTTATCTATGATGGATTAGTTAACAATACTTATAAACTTAAGTGTTTGCTTAGTGAACATGACAGTTCACTTCAAGTGCTCGCGACACCAAGATTACCACTGTCATCAAAACTCATGGCTACCAGGATATTCACCCTCTCTCCCTAGAAAATTCCATGTCCCTTTTGTTTCATTGTGTCGCCTTCAGTCTCCTAAGTCTACAAATTCACTTTACAACTTAGGAAAACATAACCATACTTACAAAGTTTTACCTACGGAGCTTCTACCTTGAGCTCCTTGACATCGGCGGGTACACAATTGCACTTTCTGTTCCATAAACCTATGGTAAAAAGTAGGATATTATAAAGAGATTAGTAGCTACAAGGAGTTTGAATGGTGCAATTGAAAGAAAAATCAATAATATGTTGGGAGAATTCGAAGAGGGCCTACTTTCCTCCACAACAACATAAATTACAATGCTAAATAAAAAATCTAAGAAAGAGGAGCTAGAAGGTCCATTTACAATGTTCTTTCCTTCATGCCAAAAACATCATGCCATAAATTGTTGCCTTGTTAACATGATAAAAGGCTAGTGCAACATTTGTAAAGAGGAGGAGGATGCAAAAACTATCTCAAATTGGTGTATATGAAGGAAGACATGTAAAGTAGAAACCAAGCATTTTCTAAATTTTGTTTCATGCAAATGCAATAATGTAGAGAAAGACATGATGGGAAACAAATACCCCTAGGTATGCTAAGTCACCTAGTCCGAGATCAAGTTCAATGACCTTGAAGTTGGACATAAATTCTACAGCAAAAATTTTGGTATTAAAATTCAGCAATAAGTTTGAGAAACTATAGAATTTGAAAACTAGAAAATATATGAAATAAAATTCAATATGCTCATTAAACACATATGACAGAAATGAAAATAACATGCCAATACTAATGATTTTACATATATTTCAAAAGCACTACATCTTGTTCACAATTTAAAAACATGTCCACGAAACATACAATTAAAATGTTTTACAAAATTGAGCATCCAAAGAGAAAACTAGAATGAGAACACAAGTTTTATTCTTGGTGTTCCTGTGGCCTACTTGTTACATCAAAAATTTCTAGATCATTAAGAGGACTCAAGGCAGTGAAGACACTAGAAGTATGATCACCATTAGGTTCATGACTAGCTCTATCGTTGTCAATGCTAAGATCATATTTATCTTCAGATACATTCAAAACATGATTGAACCATGGATTATAAGTATTGGATAAGTCTTTAGCCGTATTATTTAAAGCCAATTGCAAATTACTACGAACATAAGCAAGATTATCTAATTTTTCAGATAACAATCTATTTATTTTCTTGAATGAATATGTTCAAAGGTGCTCTAGTTCCTTTCACAAGCTAATGTACTAGATCTCTAGCTCAAGAAATGAATCACAAAACATTGCAATTTTGGGGCACTTGATTCATCTAAATTCCACCACACTATGGGATCACTTTCAACCTTATCATACTTCGTTGCTTTAGTTCCAAATATCCCTTCTTCAAATATATATGTCCTAAGTTGGGATCTAACCAAAGTTGCAATAGATGGATCTAGATTTACTCTATCAGTAGCCTCATAATGTCCATTCATGGCTTCTTCATCTTGATGTTTTGATACCTCAAATAATCTAGGGTCCAAATAGCAAGCCATTGCATGTAAAGGTGAATGCATCATCTTCCATCTCCAATCAAATACCTCTCATATCTACTAGTAATCAATTTCCACATTATCAAAATCACTTGCACAATGAGTTTAATGTAATGATCCATGCTCTCATAAATAAAATACATACTTCACTTGTCATCATCAACTGTGCGGAGCATATCAACAATTGTACCACACATTTTTTTAAACTTTGTCAGCATTTCCCCAAAAGCTATTGCCTAACACCATTTGTTCCACATTCTTTCCCTTTGATTCTTTTGAAAGGTAAGATCTCTCCCACTTAGTATTACTGAAAATACCTCTTAGGTTTGTTTTTTCTTCAACATCTATTTCCAGAGTGTAATGTAAAATTTGACAAACCTTGTATCACAAGGCCTTAACAACTCTCTAGATACATTTTTCCTACATCTGCTCAAAATGAGATGACGGTTAATGACAAATTTTACAGTGGTTTTTGCTCTTCAAATTGTCTCACTGACCCATGGAAATTTGGCTAAAGCATACAACAATAAATCCAAGCGGTCTAATAAATGGTTTTATACTTCTCCATAATCATGTTTCTTGCACTGACACAATTCGAGGCATATCTATGACATCTAGGAAAACATTTTCCTCCCAAACTTCTAAAAATATATTCTGCAACATTCAATTGATTCATTGCAATAATTTCCCAAAAACATACTCCTTGAGGGCATTAAACAAACCATGGTTGATGACACAAGTCTAACTAACCATCACTCATTATGCAACCTATATACTTCTAAGACTTTAATATCAACCAAACTCTACCACTCTTTCAAAAATATCAACCAAACTCTCTACCACTCTTTATTTTGTTTTTTTAGTAGTGGTCCTTAAAGCTTAGGATCCAAGAGGAATGTACCCCTTGCCAAAATCAACAACATTTTTGGATGCATTTTTAAAATATGGGTGTCTGGCCACATTAAACGGAATTGCACATTAGTAATAGCTTTCTCAACTTGTTGCTTCTCTACATGTTTCCAAAATGCATTTAATATTGATGCTCCACCTATATTTGTTGGGATAGAACTTAAGCCATCAATGTTAGAGATGAAAGAAGTAAGGTTGAGTGAAGAGGATATTGCAATCTCCCTTTGACTTTGCTTCCGTTACATTTATCTTTTTCCTCCTTCTTTTGATTTTCTACATTGCATCTTTCTACTCATTAAATATTCTTGGCAATCCTTCCACAGCTACCTTCATTTCCATTATTGATACTAAGGAGATAAGTCCACTATTTTTGTTAAGGGATCATTGATCCATGTAGAGGAAATTATGAAGTGAAGTTACACATCACATAGTTTTATTGATTAAGGGCTGATACATGCATTTTTATTTTTATTTTTATTTTTTTATTTAATTTTTTAGTTTTATGAAACTGACTTACACTTCCCCAACCTTGGCTGTAGAAATTTATAGGAGAGGGCATCCACGTGTATATATTTGGTGGGGCCATGTGTGCAAAACCTACGATGACCGTGACGACAAGAAATCAACCATCCAGCATCACAACCAAAGAATCACAACATTCAATAAACAAATCTGTAAATAAGAAGTTAGTGTTCCCCATTCCAAAAAAAACCAAAAGAGATGGAACTGTGCCACGCTGGAAAAAATTTCGTCCCTAATAGTCAGAATACCAGATCGATTTGAGTGCCAGTTATCACAGAGTGCAAGCGCTCGAGAAACACTGTTTGAATCCATTGTTCGAAACAGGTTACGGCGTTATTAGTGGGCATCTACAAAGCCCTCTGTTCATATTGTAACGAGGTTGCATCTATGCTAAGTCGAGAGGTGTAGACATTGAAGGAGGCGTGTCACTCAAGCTGAAACTCACCACAGTGCGTAACGCGAGAGATGTGAGCAGAATAGCTGGAAGTTGCCAAATTGATCACTTCAAAACCTAAATAAAAGGAAGAAAGTGCAAGGACTGAAACATAAATAGAAAAAAGGAAGGTGAAGAAGGCGAAAGCACGACATGCTTTTATAAAAAATGCAGGGTCAGTGCAGGGGAATCCTTTCTATCATACTCACCATTTTCCACAATCTTCGATTTTAATACTGCAATTATGTCTTAAGTGATGCAGAGGTCCTCCAACCAATGCTAACTCAGGACACTCAGTCAAAAGAGTCACAGGTAACGAACACACAAATTTAGCAGTTCTTGGATCACTAAAACACAAAACAGCCGAAGCGGCATTTAATTTATAGACAACAAACAGTAAAGGCCCAGTAAACATCAATACAGACGCTAAGACTCCCTACAGGACGCGCAGGTCCTGGTTTATTGAGATTGAGCAAGCACGCAGGCCCATTTTTGTTACTCCTACCAAAACTGATTGAAAGATTGAAACTCTGGCTGGATTTCAAACGCAGCAACTCCAAAACCCAGACAGAAAACCAAAACAAAACCGAAATTGATCACCGTCCTCTCTTCCGTAGAGCCCTCGTTTTATCACTGCCCTTGTTCGCCAAATGCCACTCCCAGATCTCCCGCGGCATTGATTGATCAGCTACCAGATCTGATCCCTTGAAGGTTATGCACTGGCTGTCACAGCTCGACGCCAATGCGGTGGAGTGGAAGTGAGCGTGAATGCTCCGCATCATACTCCCTTCATTTAAAAGAATTATGAACCTCCTGGTTCATAGCCTTAAGTTCTATTTTCTTCAACTTTCTTCAACTTTCTCCATCGATCAAAATACAACCATAAAATCTTACAGGACAGCAGTTTAATGAGCAACAACCACACCAAAGACCCTTGGTATAAACCGTCTTTTTCATTTTTTGGATTGTCACTAGTCCTCTGCTCAGTAACATTCAGCACATTCAACGATTCTTTCACAACCTTTTGGCCTTCAACTGCATTGACCATTGGAACACCACCAATTTTCTATGTTACACCTTGTTCAATGTCCTTCCATGGCACCTCAATTCCTACATGAAAGAGCTGCCAATAAGCAATTCTCTCTTCTGCTGCAACCTTGTCAATTTCATTTTCACTAAAGGAACCATTTTCCTTCCCAGCATCCACTCTTTATGCATTGCCCAACCATTTGTTCTTCCAACAATGGAAGAATTTGTTCCTCCTCCTTTGCTCCCATGTGCTCAGCAGCACTGTATTCATCTTCTTCAAGTGCGTCACCTTTTTCCGGGTAGCAAATCACTTCCACAACTGAGACCCCCTTTGAAAACTCTCTCTTTTCAATTTGATGTCTTTCTTTCTCCTCCAAAACCGTTATCGCCTTTCGTATGGCTCGGATCTCCGTGTTTCTTTGCAGTCTTTCATCATGCTCTTTGATTAGTTGCCTAATTGCTTGTATCTCTGCCCTGATCCATTCTTTCTCTTCTTGGCTCACCCGCTTCTCCTTTGCCATTTTTAACTTTTACTTGTCAATCTCTCTTTGGTTTCTCAACAACTTGCTCTCTTAAAGTTGTTCACGGTATGGCTTTCCCATGCCGAACTCACTGGTAATAATAATAATGCACCTTTGTGCAGTGTAGTGCTCCTCCGAGCACACTTGGTTCTCCTCTCGAACCAACTATTCAGCTCCTCCGAGCTCACTTAGTTCTCCTCTCAAACCATCTCTCCAGTTTAAGTAGCTAAGTCTCCAGCGATCAGTCTGCAACAATGGATTCCCCTCTAGGTCATTGTGGGTTGCTCTGATACCAAATGATGCAAAGCTAACTCAGGACACTCAGTCAAAAAAGTCACAGGTAACAAACACACAAATTTAGCAGTTTTGGGATCACTAAAACACAAAACAGCCAAAGCGGCATTTTATTAATAGACAACAAACCGTAAAGGCCCATTAAACATCAATACAGATGCTAAGACTCCCTACAGGACGCGCAGGTCCTGGTTTATTAAGATTGAGCGGGCACACAGGCCCATTTTTGTTACTCCTACCAAAAGCGGCATTTTATTAATAGACAACAAACCGTAAAGGCCCATTGAACATCAATACAGATGCTAAGACTCCCTACAGGACGCGCAGGTCCTGGTTTATTAAGATTGAGCGGGCACACAGGCCCATTTTTGTTACTCCTACCAAAACTGATTGAAAGATTGAAACTCTGGCTGGATTTCAAACGCAGCAACTCCAAAACCCAGACAGAAAACCAAAACAAAACCGAAATTGATCACCGTCCTCTCTTCCCTAGAGATCCCCGTTTTATCACTGCCCTTGTTCGCCAAATGCCACTCCCAGATCTCCCACAGCATTGATTGCTCAGCTACCAGATCTGATCCCTCCGATTACGGATCTCTAACTGTGAGTTTAGTCGGTCTCTTGAAGGTTATGCGCTGGCTGTCACAGCTCGACGCCAATGCAGTGGAGTGGAGGTGAGTGTGAATGCTCCGCATCATTAAGCGTGCAACCTCATGGGACTATCCACTAGCATTTAGGGAAGGGTGTCCGTGTGATTCAAAGGCAGAGTAATTGTTGGTGCGACGCTTCGTATTCAACCCCAAAAGACCCTTGTCTCCACTCAAATCATCAAAAAGTTGTCATCTCACATATCTTCGTAGTGTTGTGAGAGATTTGTATCATACTGTTCCACTAGACTGACCCTTATACCACATTCAATGGTGGGAATGATGGAGAGGGGATGACAAACCTTGAGAGTCACTGTGCAACGCGTCATGATGGTAATGGCGTGGCTAGTGATCAAATCTATGATTTTGTGACTATATATTATATCATGTTTCGTTCTCATGATTATCTGATTCGAAATTAATGTTAACAATACTTCATTACATTAATTTGAATGTGTAGAGATGGGATAGGACAAACGGTTCTCGCAACAATAGCGAGAAAATATCCCTTGAGGCTTTTGAATAGCAAGTTGGATAACCCGTTGCTGAAATTGTTGCAACCGATATTCAATTCGGAAGATGCCATCGTAGGATTGATATGTGTGAGAAAATTACAAGAAAAAAGTTCAAAAGGTAGAACGTTAGCCTACACCTTTCCCAAGAAAGCGTGGGATGCATTGACCAACTTCTTACCACCAATGAAGGTGTGCAGCCTTACATTCCAAAGGCGATAGTCATTGGAGATGAGCATGGCCGTTAGTCATGGGAGATGAGCATGGTAGGGAACCACTATGGAATATTAGTAGCAGAGTCATTTAACTTGTGGTTGATAACATGGATAGGTCACGAATAAGTTATATGTTACCTGTTTTTGCTTTTTTCTAGTTAAATAGATTATGTGCTACAAATTGTTAGTTATACATGCATTAGCATTTTCTTCATAATTGTTTATTTTGAATTTGGAACCATTGCCATAGAATCAATATCCTAGTACACGTGTTTCATACTTGTGCAATCTAGGCAAAGCATAAGTGCTACTCCACCCCAAATTCTAAGATATAAACACTATCCGTGTAAATATGGAAAACCTAACTAATATCTATTAGTTGTCTCTATCGGTAGTTGTAATCTCTCACAATATTCTAGTTAAATGGGTTCAGCTACGAGTTATCCTTGCACAGCTATATGTTATCACCACGCCTCCATCCCGTTATTTCCACGAACTACTCGTTATGCCACGAACTGCTTGTTATGCCACGAACTGCCAACTGCTAGTTATCCACTCCTTGTTATGCCATGACCGTTATCGATTCATCAGTTACGAGTTATCCATGCATTCGTGTATCAACTACTCGTTATGCCAGGAACGGCCAGTTATCCATTCATCAGTTATCCATGCATTCTTGCATCAACCATCATTTATTTTTATATTCTTAGTCTTGCATCAACCATCATTTATTTTTATATTCTTAGTTATTTTTTTAATTCTTACATTTGTCTCATCCTCGTATTGTCCACTCCAAATTCTAAAATAAAAGCGCCTATCTGCCTAATAACCAAGGCGGTAGGAAACAACATGATAAGCATTTGCTGTAAATAGTTGGAATAACTTATTTTCTCATCCTCTTACAATCCTAAAAAAGCATAGGCCATAGTCCACCCCAAATTCTAAAATAAAAACACTTATCCACCTAATAACCCGCAAGACTGTAGGAAACCACATGATAAGCATTTCTGGAATAACTTATTACAGTGTAGTTATAACCCATATGGTGCAAGCTCTCCCCCGATTCCTTTAACGATACAACCGTGGCCTATTTAATATTTTATACTTTTTGAATGATTTAGCGTATGCTATTTGGGTTCACATTCAACTCCAAATAAGTGTGCCTTACATTTAATCAAATAAGCAACGCTTCAAAATATACATCAAATAATACATCTGAAACGGCGTAAGAAGGGCTTTCATAACAGCGCTAATCCAGGCCAAACAGGGATGGATGGGTTCAAGATATACTTCGATTTTGATCGTTGTAGTGCTGTATTTAGTTCATTTCGAAGGCTAGAATGATAAGCAATTATACAACAGTCGACAGCATTGTCAAAATGGTACAGGATTTTTTTATCGTAGTGGCAGTCAGAATGGTGGTCTAGTAGATGGTAGTGAGTGTACATATGAACATAAGAGTTATAAGGAAAGATGCTCAATATTGCACGAAATATATTTTCTCTAAGGAGCAGGGAAGAAATATTATTCCATTATGTGCAAGAAAATAGTCAGCCAAAGAGCTGTATTAAGGAGCCTTGAGACCACTACAAGTCACATTGCAAAGAAGACAACGGCTCTGTGTGGGTCACGAATAGCTCTAGATAATGCCAAACATGATGTTTCAACACCTACCATATCAGTATCAACTCTAATTCCAATTGAGTATCCATCAGGGCAGAAGTGTTTATTATACCAGTATAGATCCATCTTAAAAGGGGATCTACCAAGCCCCGAGAGGGATAAAATTTCTCAAGATGCAGACTCCATTTTAAAATGCAACTATTGATGAAGCTTTTTAATTTATCTAAATTGTGTAGTTTTACATACATGCAGTTGTAAATGTTTTCAATAGCCAACATGTTATTTTTATAATATTTTCTTAATTTTAAGAAAGACACGTGTTAATCTAGGATGAGCACAGAAGGAATTACACATCCTCCCTACTAAACTGTAAAATACACCTAGAAGCTATAGAAGCTGTGTACAAGACACTAATAACCTTTCTGTTTTATGAGTGATGATCACCTACTATAAAGGCCTCTTGTTCTAAATTCAGCAATGGTCGTTTTATGGGCATTTCTTTGGATATGAAAAGTATTATCTGATATATTCCATGCCCTTGCATTTGCACTAGTAGCTAAATAAGTGCATGCCTTTTGGTGTGCGATTGTGTCCATGATGTTGCAATGGTTTCTATACTTTTATTTAATGTACTTCCACCCTGTCTTAATTTTCGTCTAGAGCCTACCTAGGAGCTGCTTAAGGCTTGAAAATTATTATTCAATTTATTTTATGATACCCTAGAGCCTTGCGAAATAATAATCTTGTTCCTTGACATCTGGCCAGCTCAGCAACTTAAGCCAGTAGGTTTTCTTGGAAGTGAATCACTGAGCAGGGTATGTGATACACTCTCGTAGATAAGCTTGAAGGCTTCGGTTCAAGGATGACTCGTCCCTTGTTTTAAATGCTATGTTATAGTGATCACCTTGGATATCTCATAATATATCTAGTTTTGAATAGAAATATCTGATTAGAGAATGCTTTCAAAAATTGAAGTGGTAAAATTGAAGTGTTAAAGAACAGTTAAAGTTTATCCAAGTAAAAGCTCAATCTGCATGCTCATTCAGCTCAAATAGCCTAATAATAGAAAAATGTCTGCAACAGAGCTTTATCAACAAGTCTTAGATAAATTTAATAAATAATTTGAAGCTGATTTAACGCTCTAGGCCTGTCATCATGGTTGGTGCTTGGACTGTTATCATTAGCATAACGTTTTGACATTCCAAGTCAGATGGTGACCAATTCTGACTAGTGGTAACCTTAGTAATTTCTCCTGAAAATCAATTTGATATTTGAGCAAAATTAGCTAACAAGTGTCTGTTTTCTTTTTGTTTTTGGCTGGGCAGGTTCGTCTCCAATAAGTGGTTTGGAGCTCTCGTATTCACTGGAATTGTATTGGGAAAATTGACAACTGCGTGAACTTTGAATGCATTTGATCAATGTTGAAACCATCATCATCTGTCTACACAAGAATAGACTTAAAATTATGACTCTATGAGTTTTATCCTGTAATTTAAGTTTATTTTAAGCTGGTCAGGTTCAGGGCTCAAATATAATTGTGTTTATTTCAAGCATAACTCCATGGTTATCTCCCCCGTCAATTCATCTTTTGCCTATATTGTGGAATTCATTGTGATGGAACATGTACCATGTGTTTCCAAAGACTTGCAGCTGAAATTTTCCATGTTCCCAAATACTATTTACTGTGCAAGTGATCAAAATCATTCTCAGTTCAGCCAGCACTCTACACTTGAATTCACAAGGTCTGTAATAACGGTTGTGATATTTATCCATTTTTAGTTACTACTGATCAACCATGGACTGGGTTTTTAATGGATTTGTAAAATGTCATGATCCTATGGAATATCTCTTCTAGATAGCCATACCTGTTGAAAGACCACACCTTGGTTATAACAAACATGGAGATCTAACAAAGATGAAGAACACAACATTCATATTCAGAACCCACATATTTTAGTATTCCCATCAATTTTTCCATGCCATTGTTTCTGTGCCATGAGGTCTCTCTATATTTGTGGTTACAAATATTGGATTATTGGATTCTATGTTATTGATAATTGATCGATCTGCAAAGATGTTCCTTTTCTTTAAAGTGCTTGTCATTTAGATTGCAACTATTTCTATACTCCCAAATAAATTCAATAATAATCTATTATTGGCCTTATTGGCATGCCTTACATCAAGTGTATCAAAATTAAATTATGTTATCTATCATTATGTTCATAAGTGCATCTATTGTTAACTTACCATCCTCTTTCCTTCTTTTGTATATATTTTGATCATTACCTAGGGTTCTAATGTCACGTTTCCTCTTTGGATTAACTCATTCAAGGACCTTATTCCCAATAGCATGTAAAGAGTTGGACAATAGGTTATCTTTATGTAAATTTTCTATCATGCTTAATCCATTTGCACAGGGGATTGGTTAAACCTGTAAGTTTTAAACCTATGAAATGAAACAATGCATACAGTTTCTTAAGAAAAACAAAGATTAAATGATGGCACACACATAGTACACAAATATTTACCCTATAAAACCTTAAACAGGAAAACCAACAAAACTTAGAGTCACACCTTTATCTTTCTCATTGTGTTTTCTTACAAAACCCTATTCGTTAACGCAGATTAGATTTAGAACCCAATCTCTTAACTAGGATCAATTACATATTTTATGAAGAAAAAAATAGCTCAAAAAACATTTTGAGGCTATCGACCATCAACAAAATCCACTCTGCATAGAAAGGGGTGGGTGGTTCCCCCCTCCCTCTGAGCCTACACCATGCACTCACTTGATGCATACGAATTAGCACTAAACAAAAGTAGATATAAGGTGGTGCAACCGACATGCAAAGAATATAACAGATGCCCAACAAATCCCTACTGATTTATCCATCACATATAATTATCATTGCTTATTCTCAAAAGGATTATCTCACCTAATCCAAATACTAACTGGTCATTGGAATACAAGCTTCTTGTTGTTCATGCTAGGTGTTTTCTCATCGGCCTCTAAGACTCAACCGATCACGTAATTTATTTCCCTTTGAAGGTCTATAACTCAAAAGTAGACAATTGTTATACTTATACATTAAAACCTTAACCTTTTTCCTGGTCTACAATGTTTCATCCCTCACTAGTTGTGAGTGCTCTTGTTAATGATTTCCTATCTTGACACCTGTGTGATTCGACACAATTTGTCCAAGGGTTACCGATTCTTGTAGTTTAGGGAATCGTACGGGTTACCAATAGTAGTACACAATATAAACATACATATAGATCACATGAGCATATATCATACACACATAAGTAAAGAGAGTAAGTGGGACAGCAGCAACAAGCCTTTTTATTAACAAATATAAAATATTGTATAATGGTCAATGCTAGATTCCCTATAGATCGTGGATAAACGGCCTATATATGTGTGTATTACAGTTATTTATTTGGTTATAGATACCAGTTTGGTTGGTTACCCGAACAAATGCACCGACTCGACCATAGTCGGCTGGAGGACCTAGTCGGCCAGTCGACTAGGCTCCTCCAACATCTCCCCCATCAACAAAACGTTTCTTCTTCCCAAAGAGAACAAGGGGTGCAAAAATGAAAATACAACTGATTATGCAGATTTTTTGTATGGTTGTTGCTGAGTAGATATGATAATGGATTTATTGGCTTCGTTGCATGCTTCAACGATAGCGCTTGAAGAAGAGGCAAGTCGACGCTGAAAATATTCCCACTCGTGGAGAACTGTCTGGATGCTTAAGTTGACTAAGGTGAGGTCAAATACCTTGGCTATGTTTTCAGTGACTGAATCGTTTTTTATATTTTGCATTTCCAGCTTGAGAATCAAGTGTTGATTATTGGCATCGGTGAGTAACTTATCAATGTGGGTAGAAATGAGGTGAACTTCTTCTTGTGCTGGTTTTACTTGCTTTTCCCATTGCTCGGCCTTTTTCTGAACTGCTTGCAGTCGGCTCTGTCCTGCAGAGTTGTTGAATCTTCTATGGCCTTCTGCTGGAATATAGTTGCTAGAGTATTTAGGATCTTGCTCATTTCTACAAAAACGTATCCGTAATGCAAGTACCAATTGCTCGGGACACTGGCCAACCTCTTTGCCACTCGTTCATATTCCTGCAACTTATTGTGTCGTTCCAAAAATAGTTGATACTGATTACCCAGTAGTGTTGTTGTTTCCTGTTCATTTTCCTCGTTCCGCTGAGTTGAAACTTATTCTAAAAGCACAAGCAATGATCCAAATAAGCTCACTATTTGGTCTAGTGTCTTTTTAGCAGAAGATCCACACAAGGTTGGCTCTATTTCCCTCATCAAGCAGTCACAATTTTTTAGTATTGCGGCTTGATCATTTTCAACTACATCTAGTTTTCTTTTGTCTTTTGACCATATTTTCTTTTGTTCCTTGATTATGGTTTGGAGGATGGCATCAAGTTTAAAGTATTTAGCTACAGTGAAATCAAAATTAAATGAAGCATCTAAGAGCGACTGCAGGTGCATCCTAAGAGGATACTTTTGCGGTTGCTTGCTCTTTTTCTTATTTTTCTGAGCCGGCGCACCTAATTGTTGCATCGATTGAAGAGGGGTCGGCGAGGGTAAAAAGGGAGTGAAAGTGGAAGCATTAGATATTGGTACAGTCGAGGACGGAGGTGGGATAGTCATAGACAATGGAGGGATATTACCAGTCAAGTGAGTAGGTGCGTTCGAGACGATTGGTAGAGTCGTAGACTAAGGAAGTTGTACAATTGGTGAATGGATCTAGAGATGGGGGTCGGTAAGGTGGTTGTTACCAACGAGATCACAAATGTTGAAGTTTCGCCTAAATTGGTGGAAGGTTGAAAGGGTGGTGTAGAAGCGATTGTGGTAATTGTGGCTTGGGTAAAAATTGGTGTAAGTACAGGATCTAGAGAGATTCTTTCTACAGTGACTTGGTGTGTTCCTACTATCCTTGGTCGACTGGGAACTTTTAGCGACTTTGAAAAAAGTTTGGTTCCAAAAGAGGGTCTAGCCCGAGTTTCGGGTGGGGATGTCAATTGTATAATAATTTTATTGAAAACAAATTTTTCTAGCTTGGGAAATTTATCTGGAATGGATTCAATAAACTTGTGGAAGTTGGGAACTTGTGGAAGGGTCTTCTTCAATGCAGGCCGACGACAGGGGTGGGGAATTGTCAGAAATTGCTAACGGTTCTTCTTCATGGGATTGGAGTCGAGATTTTAACTTTTTGGGTTGGGGAATGCTTACCTTGGCTCGTGCATCTTTTTCATTTAGGTTCTTTTGGATCTACTGGTCAATCATAGTCTTATTGTGTACAACATCTCCGATGACCTGCTCTGCTTCTTCATGGAGTTATTGGAGTTCATCTTAAGTCAGTGCATTTATTATGAGCTTTCTCTTCTTGGACTGCTAGGAGAAAGTCTATTGCATTGTACAGATTTTTTCATCTACCAAGTTGAGTTTTGCCTTGGTCATGTCGAGCTCTGACTTGTCTTATTCTTATGCTTCATCATCTTCTGTTGTTTTGCCTGACGGTTCTTTTGTCTCTGCTAGTTTAGGATGAGTCTTAGACATAATGATGGTGAGAGGGTTTTATGCTTCTTCTTCAGCGCCAAAAATTTCTAAGTACAACCCAGCTTCATAAAATTATTCTTTTTCTTCGTCGGTCAATGGCTCCTGCAGTTCTTAGGATTCTCTCTGGGCAATATCTGAAATCGGGTATACTATATTTGATTGTCTAGTTAAATCAGTGAAAACATCTTGGACAGTCAAGTATTAATCTAGCTCGGTAGCATCCCCTTCTGTACCTTGCAAAAACCATACATATTTTTAGTCTAGCTCAAGTTGAATATATGCGGTCGAGGGTGGAATTCGTCGGATGTCTTGTGAAACCCTCCATCTCGACGAGGTAGTCTTCAAAACTTGGAACCAGTTCTCGAGCCATAACTTAGCAATTTTTGGACCTTTTGGGAAACCTTGTGGTTGGAATAGTTTGAAGTTGTTCATCAGCGGTCTTACCCTTTCTTTAAAAGAAGGATCACCGATTTGGCTTATATTGTACATTGTGATCCAAATAAGTAGGAACGGGTACCGAATTGTCGATCCCAACTCCTAGCATTTTTCGTATGTCACCTTGACGACTGCAATCAAATACTCTCCCAGGTGAAAAAAAATTTCTTATGTGGCTATTGCTTTAACAGCCTCCAGCATGTTGAGCCTGATGGTCGACCAGTATTTGTTAAGAAAATTGATATAATAATTGCAGCATATTTATATGTTTGGTAATGGATTTTATTAATGATCAACCCCTTTGATTTTTTTCCTTTGGGTTTTCCTGTAAATTCTTCAATTAGGTTAGATTCGACACCGACTAGTACCTATAGACCTTGATTTGGTAAGACGGTTATGAGTGCAATAAGGGCAGCATTGACTTCAACAGGTTCATCCAACAAAAACTTCCCTTTGTGGTATGAGCTGACAACATACTGTGCAATTAGGTCTTTTAAACCATCAAAATTGTCGAGAAGGGGTGCGTTCAAGTAATGCCTTATCTTTGCAATGACCAATTAGTTGGCTTCTTCAATCCTTTTATCATTCTGAATACCACATTATCGAAGCTCTTTCCAATACTTCTTCCACTGGTGTTCTTATGTGCGAGCTCTTCGGTTTCTGGTTAGGTGTGCTTTCAACAGAGGCATGGCGGCTTCTTCTTCTTCCCATAGAGTTTTTTATGTTGCTCTCATGGCTTTGGTTACGGAGGCGGCTTTCTTTGGAGCCATTCCATTCGTTCCAGGTATAAGAAAAGGGTTTGTGAGCTTCGGAACTTCAAGTTCTACCTGCGACTGCTTCAGTTCTTTGCAAAATTGTTCCCAACTTTAGTCGAGGTTTTTCTTTATAGTTTGGTTGTATTACGCACATTCATGGTGGTTAGGTAATGGTATTAATTATGATATTTGTGCTTGAAAGCTTCTTGGTTGGCACATGTGGTGAGTCTTTCAGCTCACGCTTTGATCGACGGTCTTCATGACTTCTCCGTCAAGGTCGGTCATAGTAACATGCGTTATGCTCTGGTCGACTTGTTCTATTCTTGCTTGAATGCTCTCCAAGTCGGTCGTGGACGACTTCAACTCATCAATCAGCTCCAGTTGAAGTTTTTTAATCCATTCTCCTGCTCTGACTTTCCTTGTTCTTTTTATTCCAGTCTACCGTCATTACTTTATGCTTATTTCTACCAACATCAATGCCTTAGGGTCCTCTTATATAGATTCATAAGGTGCAAGTTAGTTTTTGTAACTACGTTTCTCTAACTAATGTAGTTATCAATTTAAAATACTAATTAATTTACAAACCTGGGGCACTACGGTCGACCAAATGGTGATACAGCCATTCAGTCGGCGTCATGCCAACTCTACGCTTTATATCTTTTTAACCTTGCACCATTGACAACTTTGGAGAAAACTTTTCCATGTAAATTCTTTAGTCGAATTGAGCCATTTCTATTTAGTTCCTCGGCAATATATGGTCCAAGCCATGTTGTGTGTAACTTTTTGGGTTTCCCTTTAATTCGATTGTCGTATAATAATGCTTGGTCACCGACTGATATGTCTTTTCTTCTCAGATTCTGGTCGTGCCAAGTTTTATGTTGTTGCTTTTTAACTTCATGATGATGGATTGTGATTTGGCGTTGTTCTTCCAACTTTGATAGTTTGAAATTTCTATCTTCTATAGCTATGACAATATCTAGATGAAGTATGTCTACAATGATAGGTGCATGATGTTTGAAATGTAACGGGACGACTGCTTCTTGTCCATAGACGATTTTAAAAGGTGTCTTCCATGTCAACCGTTTATAAGTTGTTATGTAAGCAAATAGAATGGAGGGTATCATGTCGTCCCAATCATCCTTATCATTATTACACATGAACTTTGTTAGACCTTTAGTTAAAGTTTTGTTGAATCCTTCGATAGATCCATTTGACTCGGGATGATATGTTGCACTCTTATGGTGGTCCATCATGAATTCCTTTAATAATATTGATATAGTCTTGTTGATAAAATGTGTCCCTCTATCGTTGATGAGAGTAAGGGGACATCCAAATCTGGTGATGATATTTTTAGAAATAAACTTTGCGGCTATTTCACTAGAACATGCTTCGACAGGTTCGGCTTCTACCCATTTAGTAACATACTCGACTGTTGTGATGATATATCAAGCACTAGTTCGTAGGCCAAGTACTGGAAAGGGTCCGACGAATTTGATAGCACATATTTCGAACGTCAAGCTCTGATTAATAGGTTTTAGTGGCATATCATTTATGGGCAGCGGTCGTCCTAATCTTTGGCACTTGTCACATTTGTTTACTTGAGTTTTACAATATTTATGTAGAGTCGCCGACCATAGACCAAACTGTAGAATTGTATTTGCAGTTGTGTCTGATTGGTAGTGTCCTCCTGTCGGTCCACTATGTTCCTCGTCAATAATATCTTGTCATTCGTGTTCTAAGACACATCTTCGGAGTACTTCATATGTTCCCAATTTATATAAGAATCTGTTTATCAGGGTGTATGGCGCAGCTTTCATTGCAAGTATCTTCTTTTGTTTTTCTGGCATTCCTTCTGGAGTGTGACCTTGCTCGAGGTATTGTGTTAATATCTTCCACTTCTGGAGGTATAGCTTCGACTCTAAATAGGTGAGAGTTGGGTAACTCATCGTTGATTCTAACAAGATATTTTCTTATTTCTATGTGCGATAAGTGGTCAAGGCTGACATTATTCTTTCCAGGACAGGTGATTATTTCAAACTCAAATTCTTAGGAGTAGCCATCTGCATAGTCGTCCATGGTGGAGCGGTTTGTTTACTAGATATTTAAGCACTCTATTATCTATGTAAAATATAAACGAGTTAGCTAACAAGTAGTGTCGATACTTCTACAGTGCAAATATCATGCCCATGGATTCTTGTTCTGTTGTAGAGTAATTTATTCCTACTTTATTTAGCTTTTTGCTGGCATATGAATTCGGGTAATCCATTATTTCTTCTCCAGGTTGGGTGAGTATTTCTCCAACCGCAATACCAAAAGCATAGATATGGAAGTGAAATTTAATCGACCAGATTGGAAATCTTAGAATTGGATTTTGACGAGCTTTCTCTTAAGTAATTCAAATGATTCTTCACATTCTTGACACCATCTAAACTCTTGATTTTATTTTAGTAATTCTTCTAAAGGATATGTCATATCAGAGTAATATCATATAAATTTTTGATAATAGCATGTATGTCCAAGAATTATTCTGACCTGCTCTAGGTTGACTAGTGGTTTTAAGTAAAGAATAACTTTAATCTCGGCATAGTCGACTTTGATTCCTTCTTTGCAAATGACATGTCCTAGCATAATTTTGATTGGTGTTGCGAATATACACTTTTTGATATTTAGAGATACTTATATTTGTATGCAATGTTCCAACATAAGTCGAAGGTAGTGAATATGATCTTTTAATAGTGAATATATGGTCCAATTGTCGAAATAGACAGCCATGGTTTTGTATAAATATTCTTGGAATGCTTTTACTACTATTTTGGAGAATATTGTTGGTGTGTTCTTGAGGCCAAAGGGCATAACCTTATAAGCAAAAGATCCAAAATCACAAAAAATGTAGTTTTGTTTTGATCTTCTTTTGTGATGGGAACTTGATTATATCCCGAGAATCCATCGATGAAATAATAACATTTGTGACCTACAACTTCATTAATAGTTTCGTCAGTGAAAGGTGTAGGAAATGGGTCAGTTAATGTTACCTTATTTAGTCCTCTGAAGTCGAGGCAGATTCGTAATCTTGTTGGATCGTGTTTCTTTGGTTAAATTACCATAGGGCTATCCCATTCTTACTAATCCACTAGGCATATGATTCCTACATTGAGCATATTTTGTATTTCCTTCTTTACTATATCTTTATACTTGTGTGCTAGCTTATATGGTCGTTTCTTGACAAGTTTGGCATCTAGCTTTATATCAATTTTCATTTCACCCATTTCTTGAACTAACCCTTTTAATTCTTTGTAGTCTCTTGCAGAGACATCCTGATATTTGGTTATTTCGGATACCTGTTGGTCGGACCAATAATCTCCAATATTTGCCATCTTTGGTCGATCATCATTTGAAATATTGACTTATTTCGTTTTTATTTATGCATCCATCCATTATGGTGCAATTTTTTCGTTGATTGGTCTGTCTCCCTCTTTAAATTCTGTGAATGGCAGTGGAAAATATTTTTCAATGAATTTTTCTTGTTCTATCTTTGCTTCTGTACTGACTTGCATCAATTCCTGGATAGGTTTTACAATGTCGGGATGGTTTCTTTTCCATATGAAACTTTTACCCTGAGTTTTATCATTTCCCAGCTCTAGTCGAGTCGATCAACATGTGGACTTAGTCAAAATATCATCGCATGTCACTTGCGACCGTTCTATAGATGTCGATGAAATATTACTTGTTGGTTGTAAAAAAAATTGTTTCTTCGACTGCTTCTCTTATGCATTCTTTTCCTGGAGTGAACAAGAGATATTTGATGAAGTTTTCTTTTAATTCTTTCCAATTGAATGTTTTTCCTCTAGCTTCTTCCATCTTATACCATTTTCTTGGTATATCTTCTAACGTATTTGGAAAAATATGGGGATATAATCTTTCATCTCTATACCCTACTCATTTCATTCATTTTCGCATATATTGACGTGCTTGACTAGGTCACCTTGTATTAATTTTGGTATCTCTACCTGTGCAGGGAGTTTCTTACCTCCAAAGAGTTCAATGAAACTTGTTGAAGCAGTAGTCCATGTCTGGAGACAGGACTGATGTGTGTCCCACCATCTTGTTGCTTGTCCTGTAAATGTTTCGACAAGATTTTGAAGTCGGCCTTGGTCACCAACATTTTTGGAAACTTCCTCAATATGTGTAACCAGTGATTCTTGTTCCTTGTATCGAAGGGGTGGAATGCTTTTTGGCCCCTTTTTCGACTGGATGATCGTCGGATATTCTCTTACTTTCTTCTCAAATATTTTTGGGATGATAGATATGGTAAAACATTGTTGCAATATTTTTCTAGGCATAATCTCGTCTAACCAACATTCACGGCCTTGTGCTTCATAATTTTCTATTTGCCATTCATACAACTCTGAGTTGGAGTTATATCCGACCGACAGGGGATTTCCCAAGTGGATCTCGCCATGATTATTTGGTTAGACGGTATCTTCATTGTTTTGGACTATTTGATATAGGCATCGAACGTCATCATCATTATCATTTGGTTCAGCCCAGGATTTCACTAGATATGAATTGATCAACACAATGACTTTCTTTCCATCTCCTTTTAATTTAATTCTTCTTTTTCTAGTGAGATGGATGCTTTCATTTTTCATCCCCATGGTCGTCTGACTAAAGCAGGAAAAGACTTGAATTATGCTCATGGTTTGATGATTTCAAAGTTGATGTATGTGGTGATTCCCATAATAGAAGTTCTAACATTTTTCCATACTCCAATAGGCTCAATTAATCCTTGCTCGGCTAACTTGAGATAGATACCCGACTCTTTTAGTCAAGGTCGACCGACACTTTCCCATGTTGATCTCATCATTATATTTTCTTACGACCCGAAGTCGAGGACAACTTGTGCAATGTGAAATACTTCGATTTCGAGGTCGACAAGGGGGTTGATATCATTTTTTTCTTTATGATTCAAATTACAAAGACTTTTTGTAATCCTTTCCTTTTGTGAACTCTTTCTGAGAAGATTCATTAGATCAATCAATATTGTAATCGCTTCCTCTTTTGTTACAAGTTGTAACAGCTCCTTAATTGTTTTATTCTTATTTTCATCGTTACTTTATTCAATGGCAATTTGTGCAAATATGTTTGATGCATTGTTAAATATTTATTTTTGCTTCAACGGATTGGGGTACTCTTCTTGCTTTCTTTGTATTCTTGTAACTTGGGGGTTATCTCCACCAATTTTTTTACCTTGCCTAGTGATGATTTGTAAATTTTTAGTATTTCATGCTTTGTGTTTAGAAACACAAGACAAAACGTTAACGGTTTTTATTTTATTAAGTGAATCCAGCATTATGCGGTACTCTTCTAGATTGTGCTCCCCAACATCACATTTAGTACAAAATTTTAAATTTGTCTTCTCTTTCCAAGGACAGTCGGGGCTCAAATGATCTTCACTGTAGCATACATAGCAGCGAGGTCGACTTCGACCGTTGTATCCTAGTCCTCGACGATATTTGTCGTTGTTGCACTGGTCATTACTGTGGATCTCCCGACCTTTTTTATCTGTTGTTTGAGTTTGATAGATGGTGTGCTAGTTTTCTTTAGCCTTCAATTTATTTATGCATTCTGCAGTTGAGTGATGTGGTTTCCGGAAAATTCCACACCATTTAGGATTTACATTGTCGGCATTGTATGGGAAATATGTGGTCGCGTGAGGTTCGAATATTTCATAGATGTCACAAAAGTAAGTCATCCGCATCGACTGGAAGTTCTCTAGCTTCCTTTCTTCTGGAAATACAATTGGAGTTCCTTCCAGTGGTCTCACTTCTCATTGATATTCATTATAATCGCTCTGATACCTTGCTCTTTCATCAAAGGGGAAGGCATCCTTAGTATGTCCTTCTTAGGAGCACTTGGTGCACCATACGTTGTTTTGACGCAATGTTAAATCTTGTATTGATTTTTCTATCGCGTCCATTCGTTTTTCGACGGGTCTAGATGAATAATTTGCATTTGATTCAACTCGCAAATATTTTTAAATACTTTTTCATATGTTGTATATTCATTCATTAGTATTGCAGTCTTGATTTTCTCCTACATACCTTCAACAAAGAATTGAATGACTAGTGTAGGGTCCATATTGGTTGGCATTTGGATAAGGATATCTTTGAATCTTCTATCATATTCATACATATTCTCCTAGTATTTGTGTAATTTGCTTCAATTTATGTCCTTCCAAATTCTTTATTTCATCAACTTTAAAAAATCTAGGAAAATCTATTTTATTTGTTGTTTCGTTTTTTAACCTTCTTCAAGCAGGTTCATGTACCATGCAAGAGCTCTATTCGTAATTCCTCCTAGAAAATGTGCAATTTGTTCATTCTCATCATCAATAAGGTTATATTTCCAAAGGGATTCACATACAAACCAATGCTTTTTGGGATCACCATCCCATTCAAAAACAAGAATGTTAATTGGAAGACTATGGGCCATGTTACTAGATTTACAAGTTTTTGGACTTACCGAAGTGGACTGCTTACTTGAAACGCTTACTATCTGACGATTACTGATGACTTCTTGAGATTTGGACTAATTCCATGAAATACATACCTCTTCTACAGACTCTTCATTACTAAGTCGGTTCGCTAATGGCTTGTTTGCTTCTATAAGTAATATTATTGGAAAGGGAGGTACTTCCATATGTTCTAATAAAATAAAATAAATGAGTGTCTTCTGAATTCAGGTGTGAAGGTAATCCAGTTGTCATGCTCTGGATGATGGATCATCAACCTATCTGCAATTCGTCCACTTTGGTCTAGTCGATTCCATATACTAGTATCGCATGGTAGTAGTCCCATGTCGCACTCGATTATTTTTCTAATAGTCGGCCTAGTCTTTATTATTATGGGTACAGAACCTACAGGAGTCAAGCTATCTGGAATTGTAATGCACAATGTTTGTGGGGTCAACACCATTGCATGTGACCGAAATTCAGATGTCAACACCTCACTTTATTTCTCAACTAATCGACTTTCCCTTGACTCAAGTAGTCCTTTTGGTTGCTCGATCATCTTATCCATCTTCTTTACAGTTCTTTTGGCATGCAAAGGACTAGCAATATATATCAACTGCTCTCGTCGTATGTACCTTTTATCTCTTTCTATTTTATGTATGTCTGTTGTTTTCTTGTGAACGACTGGGCACTTATTTCAACGAAGAGGACTCAGCCTTTTGTAGGCCTTCATTCTTTTCTTATTTCATAGCCTTATTCATTTATTCAGAACATATTTTCAGTGACCCCCCATTTCCGACCCGACTCCTATTGATCGACGAAAGTGAACTTGGCAATGGTCGTCATTTTTTTAAGAAATATTCCCACTATTGTTCGTTGAAAAAACACTCCCAATCTTCCTGTTGCTTCTTCCAATTTGATGTAGCAGGTTCTGTTATTGGTGGTCGTGGCTTAACTATGTGCCCAGCTCTGTTTTCGATCAGAAATTTATATAGTATACATGGTAAGGCAAAGAAGAAACCCTCATGAAGGTAATTATAGAACTTGTTATCCCTAAATTTGAACCTAGACTACTGGGGTTCAAGCTTAAGGAAATCTTAAAAATAGATATAAGATAACTTAAACAGTAACTCTATCAGGTTTGGTGGTAGATGAATATATGACAGAGATCAAACAACTCAAAAGTCAGGTAACAAGGAGTACATTAGGTTTCAGTATTTAAACATTGACAGAAAATGACTGTGAGTGTGACTTTATGAATGTAAAAGCTCAGAATCTATTTCAGAACATTGATCATAATTGCATGCTAATCAAGAGAATCATAGTATAAAATGTTAAGATCATACATAGACAAGGTAATGATAGCATATACTTCATTAATTAAAATAGAAAAGGCTCATAGATCATAATTAATTCCAAAAGCAGTCATTTCTTACAAATATAACATAAAAAAACCATATACATGCCTGTAAATGCAAATTCACAACCTGACTTCCATCATACGTTCAAAGTTCCAACCTCTTTTCCTTCATTACTAACTGATATATATACAAAACTGTTTCAAAGTCTGAAGTAGTTTTTAGATCCTACTTTTATGGATCGAATCCTCTCAAAATAGTAAAGTTTCGACTTTGATTTTTTAAAAATATAACATAGTCAAAATAAACAATAAAAACTACTATATACTAGCTATCGAATCACTAATTAAACTATCTTAGACTATCAACATCTAGATGCTTCTAGAAGATTTTGCCAAAATAGTCAGGTCATCAAGAACCTGAGATCTCCTTCGTAGCCTGGTATATCCAGCATCCTCAGTCTTTTCCTAATTTTGGAATTCTTTGACTTGCTTCATTTCTTCCCACTGCTTCTGAATCACGTTCTTCTTCAATATATATTCTTGGACACTAGAACCAGTTTCTGATAGTTAGCATCTTTTTGTCCTAGGTCTTCCTGTAACCTTTTATTTGCCAACATCAAATTTTCATTGATATCCTGTAAGTATTTGCACTGTTCTTTATAAGAATGCAAGGTTTTTCTAACCTGATCTAATTTTGTAGTTATTTCAACATCTTCTACATCCATTGATACATCCTCCATTTGCAAAGGTTCTGATTTTGACACATTTTCATTATCAGAAAGAGTGTGCTTGTTCACAGAAAAGGCTTCTGGTATATGACCTATATTCCCTTGGAGGTCAACAAAATTTTCATCTTCAGAAACATATCCATCAGGTCCCTGTATATCTTTTTCATAATCAAAGTCATTAATAGCAATGATTTCATTACATGTCACGGATTTCTTCATCAACCCTATTTCTACATCAAGCTTGCTTCTGGATCTGGTTCTCGGCCTCAAGTCTAACTGCTCTATATCTAGGGTTTTAAACTTTTCACTTTCATTCACAACGGGACTTCTTTCAGCTAATTGCTTATCTTCATTTGCAACCAGTTTGATCTGCTCTGCTTCAATCTGTCTCTCGGGCTCCTTTGTTTGCACTTGTTTGCTTGATTGTTCTGACTCTTTGCCTTTTGATTTAACCAATTTCTTTTTCTTCTTAACCTCAAACCCTGATTCAAGAATGAAATATCCCAATTCCGCCCAACCTGGTTCAAATGCGAGAGTACCAATAACTTGATAAGACCTTAATGAAAAATAGAATGAGTTGTATGTTGTGGATGGCCTTGAACAAACAAAATCATTCTTTGTAAACTCTTTAGCAGATAATAGGGCAAATTCAACTTGTTACTTCCATTTAAATGCATTAATAACCGAAGGTGACATTTCATGACTCTGTCATAACGGCCATCACAAGAAATATAGTTCTAGAGCATTTATAAAGGGATTCGCCGGTGAGGTTTTAACTTGCTGATATGCACACCATTGCTCCATTTTAACCTTTTGAACCCTGGAAGCAGGAATTCACTATAATCCCCTTCAATTTCCTGTTGTTTGAACCACCTTTCACCTTCTGCTGGGACACCAATAACTTCTGAAATTACCTGCTCATTAACTGCGACTTTGAAGGTTTGAAAATCAACCCATCCATCTTTATAATTTTTAATGAAATCTCTGGTTACCTGTAAGTTATAACCTTGCAATTTCTCGTAGAAAACCATCCATCCCGCTTCTTTCATCAATTGTGTTGATTCAGGAAACTGCTTGATCCATTCAATGTTATCAAGCTCACGTCTGCATATGAGACCACCTGGTTTCTTCTTTATATGACTTTGTGAACTCTCCTCCATGCTTTCCTTAAATGAATACAATGCACAGCAAAACAGAGTTGACCCTAAACTATAGGGTTCCTTTCAATGCCGAATACCTCTGTTCACCGAACTTGATGCATTTGATGTCTCGAAAGCTGTGCACATAACCCTGCACTGACTATTCGATAGCTGGAATATATGTATGACTTCCACAACTTATTGGAGGTACAATTTGCATAAAAAATCACAATCCATCAACAGTCATAATGTATTAAACCCATCATATAAAACTTGACATGCTTATCGATAATGATGATTCATTTTCCACTAGTAACAGCATTATTACATTTGAAATTTTTAGAATATGCTTCCAGGTCACCTCTAATCAAAAGGAATCACATTAACACTTTCAAATACATTTGAAATGGTTTCGTATTTAAGAAATAAAACCCTCCTTTGAAAATGAAAATGAAACATGAGCCTTATTTTATTTTAATTATGAAAATTCAATAAAAACCAACTAAGGAAAAATCTAAAAATAAGGAAAATGGACAAATGAAAAAAAGAAAGGTAATTATAAGGGTGATAACTAGGTTAAAGTGAAAATAATCTAAGGAACGACCCTAGAAATAACATCTGGCTCCGATTGGGGATAAGGTCTTCCCTGTGAGACCTTAAGAACACTGTGACCTGTGCCTTCTGAAATCTGCTATTATTAGGCTGGAGTCTACTGAAACTGCTGGAATTCATATGGTATGTACAATGAATATATACAAGGTTTCCTTCAATAAAATATGTATAGAACAGATTTAGGAATCGTCCATTGACTGGACCTGCCATCTCATCACCAGTCAGAGTCTGTAAAACAAAAGTATTATTTCCCAAAATTTTCACAACTATGAATGGTCCCAACCACAGATTGTCAAACTTACCATGTTTACCTTTATCCTCATTTCTAGCATCCCATCTTAGCACTGTATCACCCACTGAGAACACATTCTTTTTTACTTTCTTGTCAAAATTCTCTTTCATCATTTTTCAATGGATTTCAGCCTTTTCCATGATAGTTTCTCTTTCTTGCTGCAGCTGGATTATTTGAAACATTCTTCTTATTTTCCCCTCGGGTTCTTCTTCATTTTCCTACACAAATTTGATTATTGGAGAAACTAGCTGAACAGGAAATATTGCATCAGTCCCATATTCTATCTGAAATGGGGAAGTCCCAATTGATTTTTTAATAGTTACCCTGTCTGCCCACAAAGCAAATCTCAACTTGGTATCCCAATTCTTTTTATTCTCCAATAACATTTTCTTGATACTAGTCACAATTCTTTTATTACTGGATTCTGCCAATCCATTACCTTGGGGGTAATATGGTGTAGACTGTCTCAAGGAAATATTATTTTCTTCAGCAAATTTTATCATTTTTCTAGATTTGAATGCAAGGGCATTATCAGTAATGAATTTTCTAGGACACCCAAATCTACTAAGAATATTGTCTTGCAGAAAATTTATGATAACTTGATCTGTTGCTTTTCTGGCAGGGACTGCCTCCACCCATTTGGTAAAAAAGTCTGTTGCAGTTAAAATCCATTTATGTTTCCCACTAGATGCAGGATGAATTCCACGTATAAAGTCTAAACCCCACTGTTGAAATGGAGCATCTACTACTATAGGTTTTAGAGGTAAGGACTGTAATTGATGTTTACCTGCAAACTTTTGACATTGCTCACAAGCCCTAATCTGATGATACACATTTGTGAAAAGAGTAGGCCAGTAATACCCAGCTCTTAAAATTTTGAAGGTTGTTCCTTCCAGTACTTATGCCCTTTACAAACACCAGCATGCAATTCTTCAGTGACAACATTAGCTTCTACTTTATCCAAACACTTCAACAGTATTCCTCCAGGATCCTTCCAGTGTAAGACTTGATCCACCAAAACATATTTGAGTGCTTTCAACTTTAAATATCTACATTCACTTTTACTTAGTTCTGGAGGACATTGTACATGCAACAAGAAATATACAATTCTGGAATACCAAGGAGAATCATGATATCTGCTGAGAACTTGTTCCTTGTCCTGGTCTGTAAACCAACCCTGGTCTGAATTTTCTGCCATCATGTGAAGATCCAATACCTGACAATTTGACTCTGCTAGAAGCTTGGCTAAGCCATGTCCTTTCACCAATTTGGTAGGTTTAATTTCCACATCATACTCCATAACTTTTGCAATCCACCTGCCTCTTTTTCCCTCACTGTCAGGCTATACCAAAATTTCTTTAACAGCTGAATTAGGAACATAAGCCAAAATTTTAGAATGGAGAACATATATTCTGAAAAATTTAAGTGCTTTTACCAAGGCATATGCCTGTTTCTCCATACTAGTATATTTCAACTCTGAATCCCTCAATGTCTTACTAAAGAAGGAAATTGGTTGTTCTAAGCCATCAAAATTTTTTTGTAACAACACAGCAGCTATTGTATCATGTGATGCAAATGAAAAGATTGCAAAATCTTTAGTATAGTCAGGAGCTATCAACACTAGTGCTTCTACAAGTGCTTGCTTAATCTTTTCAAACGACTGTCTAGCTTGATCTGACCATCTTACCTCCCTATCCTTTTTAAGCATGTCAGTGATATACTTAATAGTTTCTGCAAAGTCAGGGATAAGCCACCTTAAAAAATTGATCTTCCCTATGAAAGATTGAATTTCCTTTTTATTTCTAGGGATTGCAATCTTTAAAATAGCTTTTACTCTTTCCGGATCTATTTTAATCCCTTCTGCAGAAACTATGTGACCCAATAACTTACCTTCTGTCATGGCAAAGTGAGATTTTTTTGGATTAAGTGACAAACCAAATTTTCTACACTTCAAGAAAGTTTGTTTCAGATGTTTTAAATGTTCTTCATCAGATTTGGAAAAGACTGTAATATCATCTTGATAAATGACAAAAAAAATTTCATTTTCACCTACAAAGGCTATATCCATTGCCCTTTGAAAGGTGGCACCTGCATTCATCAGCCCAAAAGGCATTTTGTCATACATGAATGTACCCCAGGGGGTTGTAAAAGCTGTCTTCTCTCTATCCTCTGGCTGAACTGCAATCTGGTTATAACCAGAAAAACCATCGATCATTGAAATTCTTTCTGCACCAACCACTCTTTGCCAATTATGATCTATTTTTGGAAGTGGATAATTGTCTTTGAGGCAACACCTGTTTAGGTTTAAGAAATCCACGCAAAGCCTTATTTCTCCATTTTTCTTGCATACAAGCACAAGATTAGCTACCCAAGATGAATACCTGAGAGGCACAATGATTTTTGCATCCAACAACTTTTTCACTTCTTTTTCAATGGTTGGCAACAGTGTTGGATTAAGCCTTCTTAATTTCTGTTTGAAAGGCTTAGTATCTGGTTTCAATGGGACCTTCTGCTGTATAATACTAGTATCATAAGTTTTTAAGTCTTCATATGACCAGGCAAATATATCCACAAATTCTTTCAATAAAACCTCATACTTCTTTTTTTCAATTTCTGAAAGGGTTTTGGATATTTTAACCATTTTGGGGCTGCTTTCAGATCCAATATTACAACTTAAAACACTTTCTTCAGAAGCCTGTACAGTAGATTTCAACAAGGTATCATCTTTAGAAAACAATCTCTCAAGTGGAACTAATCCTTTGGGAATATAATTACTTTTTAAATCAACAATTTTTTGATCAGCAATTGAATTTTTTGTGTGAGCAGCAACTTCAGCTACATCCACATCTTTGTCTTGGTCAACCCAATCATCAGCAAATTGTTTTGTCAGCTCTAAAAATTCTTTTATCTCTTGATCATCCTGAAAAACTCTCCAATGTTTAATATCATCTGGAACTGCTGGTCTATATCTCACATCAATGGGATACTTCAAGTGTGTCAACTTTGGAATTTTGAAGTGGGTTGTTGCTAATGCTAATGAGTCTGCAGTCTGATTACAATCCCTTGGAACATATGTTATGTTGAAAGAAAGGAAAAAATTATCTATCAAATCCCATACTTCATTTCTGTAAACTTTCAACAATGACTGCTTTACTTGGTAAATATTCCTCACTTGCTTAATTATCAATTCGGAGTCGCCAAATATTGCAAGACTTTGAATATTCATATTTTTTGCAACTCTCAATCCAAGGATTAGTGCTTCATACTCAGCAGTATTATTGGTGGTTTGAAATTCCAATTTATACATTAATGAAATCATCTCACCTCCAGGAGAAATCAACAAAACCCCTGCCCCTGCTCCTTCCTTACTTGATGATCCATCAAAATACATCTGCCAAATACCTTCCTGTTCTTCTATGTTCTACTGAACTGAACTGTCCTTCCGTACTTGCAAAACCCCTGCAGAATCATCATTTAACTGTAACATGCAAGAGCCCATATCTTCTTGTATTGAATAAATGGGATGATTTGTAGGGTTCCTATCATCACTTACCAAGAATTCCAATTGTACTTCTCTGTATAGCCTTCTATATTCACCTCCAAATATAGGGATTGAAGCATATGATAAATCCATTTGCAAAGTACCACCTATCTTTTTAGCCCATGATCTTGACAATAACATGCCAAACTTAGGAGAGACATCAGCTACTACCACATCCATAAGGACACTCTTCATGGGTAACTAAGCAAGATTGTCGACAAGATCTTTTATGACTCCTAAACACTTTACAGCCTTGGAATCAAAAGCATATAAATCATGATAAGGCTTGGTAATAGATAATCCTAGAGCTTCCATAACTTCCTTTGGCATAAGATTATGTGAAGCACCTGAATCCAAAAGGAAATTATGTAACATTTGGTCATGTATTGTAAGTGTGATATAGAATGGTGGGGGATAATAGGATTTCATATCTGACTGATCAAAATCTTTTGAACCAGTGAGAATAGTTGGGTCCTTTTCTTGCAAATTTATCACATCTGATGAGGAATGAACAGGTGATGAATTCAGAATTTTCAGGGCAGGCTCTCTATAGGATTTTCTCCTTACCAACTCAGTCAAAGGAATGGGGACGTTGATTTTATTTATCTCATGTTCCAAATCAAAACCAAGAACTTTGCCCACTTCTTCTGATTCAATAATCTTCTTTTTATCCTTTTGTGGTTCTTGTTTTTCTCTAGAAAACAATACTTCCTTGGTAGGAACAAACTTAACCTTTTTTTTAAATGGTGCGACCTGTTTTACACCTGACCTGAGACCAAATGATTTTTGTTGCTCTTGTTTTAAAATTTCATATTGTTGCTCAATGAAATCTGTTTCTTCATAGCTAAATTCTGATGTACCATGATAATCATCCTTAGTAACAAAATTAGAAGAAGAAACATCATCCAATTGACTAATATTAGGCTCTAGATCCTCAATTTCTTCTACTGGTGTTTCATAAGGATCATCATCTCTTATCAAATTGTTTTGAAAAGGTGGTTGTATCTTCTGATCTTCATTTTCTCTTCTCTCCCTTTGAATATCATTGTTCCTTCTTTCTCTGGAAATGAATCTAGGAGGAAAAGGACGTCTGAATTGATTTTGGTTTCTATTATCATTATCCTGGTCCTGGACAAGCCTTTTTTTTTTTTTTTTCAATCTTTGCAGACAATTTTTTTATGATTTTATTCATTTCATCATATTTACTATCTGATGCTTTTGCAAAAGAAGAAGAAGGAAACATTTCCTTTTTACCCTTTCTATCCAACACTTGACATTTTGCTTCCTCCTTAAGTTTATTCGATGCCAAAATGTTAGATTCAACTTCTAAAGCTACATCCTGCATGTTCATCAAAGACACGGCTTTTATTTCCCTCAACCACAAAGAAAACTGATAATCAAAAGCATTTGCATAAGTTAACTTTGCTGCAGGTTCAGTAGGTTTAATCTCAAGAGGAATCTTATTATACATTTTTTTGAACCTCTTAGAAAAATCTGCAACTGCTTCATCTGGTTTTCTTTTTAATGCTGTGAATTCTGTATAATAGTAGAGATAATCTTTTGTATCTCCCCATTGTCTGATAAAAACATGATGTAACTCCTCCAAGCCATCTATAGAATTTTCTAGTAATTCCCTAAACCATTTCCTTACCTCTCCGTCTAAACTTTGTATAAACATCCTCATCCAAACATCCCTACTTTCAATGTTGTAATTATCAGCATAACTACAAAACTTATCCCAATGTTCTTCTGCAATTTTTCCACCCTAACCATCAAACCTAGGCAAGTATTTCTGGTAGTCACCACCAAGTAAAGGATTTAAAGGTCGAGGCATAACCAATGGAGCATATCTAGCTGCTACCATACGGTCCATCATATCAGGAGGTTGACCAACCATATTTGATGAATTGGATATTTGTGAGAAAGGTGGGCCATGTTGTGGAGATGGTGGTTTAGTATGTGGAGGGGATGGTACTTCAATTTTCAATTGGCCAATGAAAATTCTACTTGTAAGAGGTATCTCAGGTGCTATCAAAGAGTTTAAAGTAAAAGTTTCCTCTCAAATATGTTTATGTTCAAAAGATAGAGGATTTGAATACACATCAAAATCACCAACCTGTGTTGGATTTAAGTCATCAACTTCAGGAATATACACAGATAAACCCAATTTGTTTTCATCTTGGTTGTCTATAAAATCTGTAGAGGAAGAACCTTGATCTACATCAACTGAGGAATGTTGAGGGTTACTGGATTATGGATAATTCAACTTCTTTCTTGCTTCCCTTATAATCCTTTCTGGATCAGAAACCCCTGAATGCAAAGGAGACAAAGGATTTCCTCTTGTACCAATCGGCCTTGAAGCCACTGTAACTTTCTATGCTGCAAGGTGAATGTAGTATGTAAACAAAATACACTGATCTTGTCACCCTCCGAAACCAAATATAAAGATATCGAACACCCAGGGAAGATATACTTTCGTCTCTCTGTCCCTAGCAACGGCACCAAAAGATGTTATCCCTAAAGTTGAACCTATACTACTGGGGTTCAAGCTTAAGGAAATCTTAACAATAGATATAAGATAACTTAAACAGTTACTCTATCAGGTTTGGTGTTAGATGAATATATGACAGAGATCAAACAACTCAAAATTCAGGTAAAAGGGAGTACATTAGGTTTCAGTATTTAAACATTGACAGAAAATGACTGTGAGTATGAATTTATGAATGTAAAAGCTCAGAATCTATTTCAGAACATTGGTCATAGTTGCATGCTAATCAAGAGAATCATAATATAAAATGTTAAGATCATACATAGACAAGGTAATGATAGCATATACTTCATTAATTAAAATAGAAAAGGCTCATAGATCATAATCAATTCCAAAAACAGTCATTTCTTACAAATATAACATAAAAAACCATATACATGCCTGTAAATGCAAATTCACAACCTGACTTCCATCATACGTTCAAAGTTCCAACCTCTTTTCCTTCATTACTAACTGATATATATACAAAACTGTTTCAAAGTCTGAAGTAGTTTTTAAATCCTACTTTTATGGATCGAATCCTCTTAAAATAGTAAAGTTTCAACTCTGATTTTTTTTAAATATAACATAGTCAAAATCAACAACAAAAACTACTATATACCAGCTATCGAATCACTAATTAAACTATCTTAGACTATCAACATCTAGATGCTTGTAGAAGATTCTGCCAAAATAGTCAGGTCATCAAGAACCTGAGATCTCCTTCGCAGCCTGGTATATTCAGCATCCTCATTCTTTTCCTGATTCTGGAATTCTTTGACTTGCTTCATTTCTTCCCACTGCTTCTAAATCACCTTCTTCTTCAATATATATTCTTGGAAACTCGAACCGGTTTCTGATAGTCAGCATCTTTTTGTCCTAGGTCTTCCTGTAACCTTTTATTTGCCAACATCAAATTTTCATTGATATCATGTAAGTATTTGCACTGTTCTTTATAAGACTGCAAGGTTTTTCTAACCTGATCTAATTCTGTAGTTACTTCAACATCTTCTACATCCATTGATACATCCTCCATTTGCAAAGGTTCTGATTTTGACACATTTTCATTATCAGAAAGAGTGTGCTTGTTCACAGAAAATGATTCTGGTATATGACCTATATTCCCTTGGAGGTCAACAAAATTTTCATCTTCAGAAACATATCCATCAGGTCCCTGTATATCTTTTTCATAATCAAAGTCATTGATAGCAATGATTTCATTACATGTCACGGACTTCTTCATCAACCCTATTTCTACATCAATCTTGCTTCTAGATCTAGTTCTCGGCCTCAAGTCTAATTGCTCTGTATCTAGGGTTTTAAACTTTTCACTTTCATTCACAACAAGACTTCTTTCGGCTAATTGCTTATCTTCATTTGAAACCAGTTTGATCTGCTCTACTTCAATCTGTCCCTCGGGCTCCTTTGTTTGCACTTGTTTGCTTGATTGTTCTGACTCTTTGCCTTTTGATTTAATCGGCTTCTTTTTCTTCTTAACCTCAAACCCTGATTCAAGAATGAAATTATCCCAATTTCGCCCAACCTGGTTCAAATGCGAGAGTACCAATAACTTGATAAGACCTTGATGAAAAATAGAACGAGTTGTATGTTGTGGATGGCTTTGAACAAACAAAATCATTCTTTGTAAACTCTTTAGCAGATAATAGGGCAAATTCAACTTGTTACTTCTATTTAAATGCATCAATAACCGAAGGTGACATTTCATGACTCTGTCATAACGGCCATCACAAGAAATATAGTTCTGGAGCATTTCTAAAGGGATTTGCCAGTGAGGTTTTAACTTGCTGATATGCACACCATTGCTCCATTTTAACCTTTCGAACCTTGGAAGCAGGAATTCACTATAATCCCCTTCAATTTCCTGTTGTTTGAACCACCTCTCACCTTCTGCTGGGACACCAATAAATTCTGATATTACGTGCTCATTAACTGCGACTTTGAAGGTTTGAAAATCAACCCATCCATCTTTATAGTTTTTAATGAAATCTCTAGTTACCTGTTAGTTATAACCTTGCAATTTCTCGTAGAAAACCATCCATCCCGCTTCTTTCATCAATTGTGTTGATTCAGGAAACTGCTTGATCCATTCAATGTTATCAGGCTCAAGTCTGCAGATGAGACCACCTGGTTTCTTATTTATATGACTTTGTGAACTCTCCTCCATGCTTTCCTTAAATGAATACAATGCACAGCAAAACAGAGCTAACCCTAAACTACAGGGTTCCTTTCAATGCCGAATACGTCTATTCACCGAACTTGATGCATTTGATGTCTCGAAAGCTGTGCACATAACCCTGCACTGACTATTCGATAGCTGGAATATATGTATGACTGCCACAACTTATTGGAGGTACAATTTGCATAAAAAATCACAATCCATCAACAGTCATAATGTATTAAACCCATCATATAAAACTTGACATGCTTATCGATAATGATGATTCATTTTCCACTAGTAACAGCATTATTACATTTGAAATTTTTAGAATATGTTACCAGGTCAACTCTACTCAAAAGGAATCACATTAAAACTTTCAAATACATTTGAAATGGTTTTGTATTTAAGAAATAAAACCCTCCTTTGAAAATGAAAATGAAACACGAGCCTTGTTTTATTTTAATTATGAAAATTCAATAAAAACCAACTAAGGAAAAATCTAAAAATAAGGAAAATGGACAAATGAAAAATAAGAAAGGTAATTATAAAGGTGATAACTAGGTTAAAGTGAAAATAATCTAGGGAACAACCCTAGAAATAATAGAACTTATGTCAGACTTCGTCGATGGATGATCTTTCTTCTACAGCTTGTTCCTCACAGAAGTCGTTGCAAATTTTGTTAAGCCACTCACACAGATTTTTTCTTCATCCATTGTAGATCATGTGCATAGTAGTTTCTCATTATGAGAGTCCAATTTGGTCATGAAAGATGTTCAGGAATTTCTTTATCTCGCAGGGAATGGTCTCTAGAAACTTTTCATGGGACTCAGTGACAATTTTATGCCTTGAGTGTGCTATTGTTAGCTTGTTCTACCTTTCATAGTTTTGAATATAATTTGCTACTTTCTTGTCCCACCACTCTCAAATCTCTCTCTCGGTTATCATTTGATCATGTTCTTCATTTTCTCATGATTGTGTACTTTTGGCAACGAAACCAATGTTGTAGTCTAGGGAATGGTACGGGTTACCAATAGTACATCATATAAACATACATATAGATCACATGAGCATATATCATACACAAATAAGTAAAGAGAGTAAGTGGGACAATAGCAACAAGCCTTTGTATCAACGGCTATAAAATATTGTACAACGGTTAATGCGATATTCTCTATAGATCACGGCTCAACAACCTATATATATGGATTACATTTATTTATTCAGTTATAACTGCCAGTTTGGTCATCTACCCGACCGACTGCACCGACTCGACCATATTTGGGTGGAGAACCTAGTCGGCTAGTCGACTAAGCTCCTCCAACAGCGATTCAAGGAATATCTCAAGAGTGTTAAGCTACCCTTTTTACTTTTTCATGATTATTCCTTTATGAAAATCCCAGAATATTCCATCATGTTCTAGGATAGGCTACTACTCCCTGTTGATTCCTTCTATTGATTTTATTACAAAGTGCATTCCCATCATTAATTCGTGAAACTTCCAACTCAACTCACGTTCTTAATTTACAACCCATCATAATTTGTGAAGTACTATTTTTTCTATTTATCCCATCCTTCCAATATGGTTACGATTACAAGGGCTACATTTGTCATTATAAATTTGCAAGTTCATTGATTCTCGTTCCACTATAAGTTAACTTCATGGAATGATTTATAAGTTAGATATACATTACTAAAATTTGAAGATCAATGCTTTGGGAAATTTCCTTTCTTTCTTAAAATCCTTGTATTTCTATAATTATATTTCCATCTTCTCATTCTAATACTAAGTTAACTATATTTATAGGTGTAGTTGGATACTATATTTAAGGCATATACACATTGATTCTCGGTTTGACTTCACTGTTGTGTATAGTCGATGAATTGTACCACTATGCTCTCAATACGATCAAATATATTTTCCTCACATCTTACTTGAATTGTCAGTGTCTTCTTTACTTCCTCAAGTTACATAAGCCAATTTAGCATATTAAGTGACTATATAATAATGGCACGATCTCTTCTTATTGTCCATTTAGTTTAGGCTCCTAGATCCATAATGTCGAGTCTAAGGAAAACACATAAGATACATCTTGATTCTTACCCAACACACATCTATCTATGTCAATATCATTCGTTCATTGCATAAATTACTTACTCCTTCATGTAGTAAGGAGCGTATCAAAGTGTGTCATCATTCCATTTAGACCAATTGTAATTCGCTTATTCTTTTAGATAGTCAATGCTTCTCCAAGTGGTAGTTATAAGGGAGCTGGATTCTAATTACAATATTTAGACCACGTTGTTTACTCCATCCTCCTAGTGTATCTTGTACTCAAGAAGGTACGATGAAATATTCTCAAGGATGTTGTTTCCTCTGAAATTGATAATGCGTGTAGATAATAAAATAAAACTAGATTCAACCATGATGTAATAATTACATTGGCTTTTCTACATCAATTATCTTTATAAAATAATTTATTCATACTAGTTAACGCCTAGTAAACATAGAAAAAAAAAGGTCAATGCATATATAAGAAACCAAATCAAGGTGGCATTATTTGTTTCTAGTTGATTAGTTCATTATTTTTCCTTCCCCTCTCTATGAGGGGGCGTCCTCGACGCAATGTTAACCAACTAATCTTTCAATATGCCTACATGATCACCTTGACTTATCACTTTCACTAAGTTGTTTTATTATTAACTCTCTCTTATGTTCTCAAAGCACAAGTCTTGCTTCTTCTAATAGGCATTCAAATTTTAAATGCATGTATAGCTATGTTCTTTAAATAATTCAAATGTAATATGCTCAAAGGGCCAACAATTTAAGTTTTAAAGGTAGCAACAATGCTACTCTATTATTGCAACAAGTCTAAACAATTTCAAGACTCAATGTTGATGTATATGTAACTTCAGAATGTATTTCATCCATGTATTTCATTTATATATTATTGTACTCCTATAGAGATGTGTCATTCCTCTATACGGAAGTGTCGTCATATGTATTGACAAGTGTCGCCAGTGTGTGAACTTGCCGATGGGTTATTAGACCACCATGTGTGGGGTCGGCCCTGATTTATATATTATATGGTTGATGTACCTAGCTAGACAAGTCAGCCCCATAAGGATATTGGGCAAACAGGTCAAGTATAAATAGAGATCGGGAGATCTCTATTTGGATCATTTCGGAAACTCATTCTTCCTTCACCCAGAAAGTGGCGCACTAGTGAGGAGGAGGATCATCTGCTACTAGGAGACTATCTCTATGTATTTTGGTTGTACTTTGGTTGAGCCATTGCTCTCTCTATCTCTGAGGAAGTTGTGGGGTTTTTCACCTTAGGGTTTTCCCCACAGAAACTCTATGTCTCTTGTCTCTCATGCTTTTGCTTCTTCTGATGATTGACATGCTTGTTATGATTGATATGCATTGATATACTGTACATGTTATTCTCTCAGTAAAGATCCTAGAGTATTGTGAATTAATGCTCAAAATTTAACATGGTATCAGAGCTAACCTGAGAAGAAGACATTGTGCAGTGACGGAAACCAAGGGTTTCTTGTTTATTGGGTTTCTCTACACAAATTTTGGAAAAGCAGTATAGTAGATTGACTCTACTCATCAAGGAGAATCTATATGTCCAATCAAAATTCAATTCTAAGCATTTTCAGATTTGGCCCTAAACATTAGGGTTTCCACAAAAAATAGGAATTTCTGGAATCTGAAGACATAGCTAGAAGCTCCTTGCAAAAATCGAAGTTTAGAGCTTTGGATCGAGATTTTTGGCTGGGTAGATCTCCGAGAAACTCAAACCCTAATTCAAGGTCCTCCCTAGTGAACCCAAGAAGACAAAAAGGCATTTCTGAAGGGTGAAGCTTTGCAGATCTCAAATTCTGAATACACTAGGCTGATCAGATCATCAAGGCGCATCTTTCTATCCTTTCAGAAAGTTGAAATTCACATTTTGAATTTTTAGGGCTTCTCTGACAAACCCTAATCCGGGACCAGATCCAATTTTCAACAAATCAAGTGGTAAGACCTAAATCTTTTCTATTTCCATTTGAAGTACTCTTTAAGATGTCTCACCACACCAAGCTTGAGGATAAGCTTGAAGGGGATGATAAATTCTGAGCCTGGAAGTATAGGATTGGGTTAATCCTGGAAGAGATTGAGTTGGACTCATATGTAAAAGAAGACATCCCTATCCCAGAGGATGAAGAGGCTAAGATATTGCAGAAGAAGAACTTGGTCAAAGCAAAGAGAATCATTGTTGATTCTATCTAAGACCATCTCATACCACATGTGTCATCTCTGAAGACACCCAAGGAGATGTTTGACTCCCTGACCAAGTTATTTGAAAGGAAGAACATAAATCAGAAGATGACTCTACGGAATCAATTGAAAGGGGTCAAGATGTCGAATGGAGAAACCATTCAATCCTATTTCTCCAAGGTCTCTCAGATCAAGGAACAACTTGAAGTTGTAGATGAAATGGTGGAGAATGGTGAAATTTTTATGACCACTTTGAATGGCCTACCTAGGTCATGGGACTTCTTTATCCAAAGGATCTGCGCAAGAAAAAAATTGATCTCCTTCAGTAGACTATGGGAGGAATGCTCTCAAGAAGAAGCAAGGCTTGTGGCACGAGAAGAAAAGATGGGGAATCAAGATCAAGCTCTCACAACACACACCAAGAAAGGCAAGTTCAAGAGGGATCCATCCCATCATAAGAAGAAATCTTCTCATCCTTATCACAAAGAAAAGAAAGATCTGAGGTGCTTCAATTGCAATGATAGAGGTCACTTTTCTTCAGAATGTCCCAAGATCAAAAGGGATAACAACAACTCCAGCAAAAAGAAGAAGGGTAGCAAAAGAAGGTACCATGCTCATGTTGTCGAAGATGATGAACCTCCAAAGAAGAAATCTAGGGCAGAAAGTGATGATGACTCATCAAGTGAAGAAGATGGTGATTGGAGAGCAAGAGGAAGGATTGTACAAATTGAAGGGACAACCTGAACATGCCATGGTGACATGAAGACAAAGATTCATCCATAGTCATGAATCACATAGAGGTATGTATAAATTGTTTTTGCAAAGGTTAACTTGTGAGTTATGCAGGTCATTGAAGAGAACAAGAAAACATTGCTAGACATAACTAGCAAATATGGTGACCAGGTATGTGTTTCTTATATCATAGGATCTCTTATATAAGTATGCATGACATGATTGATAATGATTATTCATGAAGTCATAGGTTTGAATAATCATGGGTATATGCATATTATGTTTCTTACCTTAATTGGTGATATGACTAACCAAAAGAGTCATAGGTTTGAGTAATCACGGGTTTAGATATATTATGTTTATGACTAACCATAAGAATGCTTACTATTTCTGTTTGAAATGATCTTGACTATACATGCTTGAGATTATTGTGTTTTGATAATATTAAGATTATACTAATGAATGTTTGATTATGTATGAGACCTCAAGGATAACACAATGATGATACTAATAAGAATGCATAGGGATCGAGAATGAATTCAAGAACAGGTAATCCAGGAAGCAAAGATCAAGAGGGAGCACACTCCAGTGGTTTCTGCAAGGATGCAGATATTTAGAGGGAGTTGAACATCTCCCTACATTCCACAACAGAAAGGTGTAGAAGAAGCTACTTCAGATTAGGACTCCAGTATCTCCTGCAAGGAAGCAAAGACTCAGAGGGAGTCCACCCAACAAACAAACAAAGATAAGTATTTTAATTGTCATTTCTTGCATATTTATTTGTTTAAATAATATTGTTCAAATGATGTATATGCTTATGTTCCTAGTTTTAGGATGTGTATTATGCATATTAGAATGATTGCATTAATGAACATCTTACTACTAATATGCATTTAATGGGTAAGTAGGCCTATGGAACTGTACAACATTCCATTGCTACTTATCTAGAATGAAACCTCTTTGCTGACATGTTGGGAGCTATGCAAACTCTTAACAATGTTCTGGTAGAGTTTGGAAGGCATCTAGAAAGTTATGGAACATGGATAAATGTTGTATTGAAGCATTGGCTAAGATAATTGCATGACTGTATGACATATTTCCTTATGTGTAAGAATTTGTTCTGAAAATTATGAGATGTTTCTAATCATGCAATTTAACTTGTTTTGTAGCAAAGACCATATACCTTCACGTACAAAAGAAGGACTACAACATTTGTTCCAGCAACAAATATATCTATTGAAGATATTAAAGTTCCCAGGATCTGGGATGAAGAAATAGGAGAATGCCATGATTCGTCGATCATGAAGAATGATGTTTGGGATGTAGTACCAAGACCTGAAGTGGAGTCTGTAGTGACTTCCAAGAGGATCTACAAGATCAAGCATGTTGTAGATGACAGCATAGAGAAGTATAAAAGTGATGAAATGGAAGATATACTAGATGCATTTCAAGACAGCTTTCTTGAATGGTGTAGTTGAAGAAGAAGTATATGTGGAGCAGCCACTTGGTTCTGAGACACATGACAGGGAGTCATATATGTGCAGAACTTGGTAGGATAGACAGCTTTCTATCTAGTTTGGGCTTTACCAAGAGTAAAGCGGGTGCCAACCTTTACTACAAGGTTGAGGAAGGCAATCCAGTGATACTACTTTTGTATATGGATGACTTGTTTGTAACAGGAGATAATAGATTGATTGCCGACACACAACAGAAGCTTGCTGCCGAGTTAGAGATGAAGAACTTGTGGATGATGCACTACTTTCTAGGCATGGAGGTGTGGCAAAGTGCAAATGGGATCTTCCTTGGACAAGGGAAGTATACTGTAGATATCCTGAAGAGGTTCGGGATGATGGATTGCAAGGCCATGGCCACACCTATGGCATCGAATCTAAAGCTTCTGTGTGATGCTTCATCTGAGCCGGTTGATGTCACTGTGTATCGTCAGATGATTGGGTCCTTGATGTACCTGACAAACATGAGACCAGATATTTGCTTTGCGGTGAACACATTGAGCCAGTTCCTGACGGATCCCAGAGGTGTTCACCTGGTTGCTATAAAGCATATTCTGAGGTACCTGAAGGGTACAGTTGACTATGGGCTCAAGTATGAAACGAATCAAAAGTTTAACCTACAAGGTTATGTTGATTCAGATTTGGAAGGCAGTGTTGCAGATAGGAAGAGCACATCTAGGTGTTGCTTCAGTATGGGATCAAGTGTGATCTCTTGGTTTAGCAGGAAGCAGTCCTGCGTAGCACTGAGTATAGCCGAAGTAGAGTATGTTGCAGCTTGTTCGGCTAGTTGTGAGGCAGTATGGCTGAAGAAGCTACTGTCTGAGTTATTTGATCTCCCGTTGGATGCTACTGGTATCTTTTGTGATAACCAAAGCTGTGTAAAGTTGTCTTAGAACCTAGTGTTTCATGACAAGTCGAAACACATAGAGATCAAATATCACTATATCAGGGATATGGTGCAGAGAGGAGCAGTGAAGCTCCTGTATGTTGCGACGGACGAGCAGATTGCAGATGTGCTGACGAAACCACTAGCCAGAGTGAAGTTCGAGTACTTCAAAGAGAGGCTTGGTGTTCTTCAGATTGATGACACTTCGAGGAAAAAGTGATGGACACATTTGCATAATCCATTCCAAGCATGTTGGAAGGAGGATCCTTCACATGGCTGTGGATGTAAGCGCTGGATGATGAGCATCAGGACGATGCTCCAGTTACTGCTCTGTATATGCATCAGGATGATGCTGGATATGATCAGTTGGATCATTTATATGTATATGTATGTACGCATCATGTTGGATACTGGATATGATCAGTTGGATCATTTATATGTATATGTATGTACACATCATGTTGGATGTTGGATATGATCAGTTGGATCATTTATATGTATTTGTATATGCATCATGTTGGATGCTTGGACCATGTATCTATATATGTATCAGGTGGATACTGTGTATGATCAGGTAGATCATGTATATTGATATATATCAGGTGGATACATTGTGTGGATCATGTATCTATGCATGTAGCAGGTGGATACATTGTATGATCAGGTGGATCATGTATGGTGATATGTATCAGGTAGATATTTGGCATGCATCAGGTGGATGCATTGTATGATCAGGATGATCATAATGACGAGCTTCAGGATGTTGCTCCATATGATATGTATCAGGACGGTACAGTGTTGATGATCAGTATGATCATGAGCATCAGGATGATGCTTCATGCAATGATGATCAGTTAGATCCTAAGTATCAAGTTGATACTTGGAGGTCAGAGATTATATGTGGCAAGTTGTGCAAATAACATGTAATTAGTCCTCAGAAATCCGATAGGTTGATTTGTGTGCTCGTAATCAGTCTTGGGATGAGGTATTGCTATGTAGTATGTAATCAGTCCTCATAAATCCGATAGGTTGAGCTGTGTGCTCATAATCAGTCCTGGGATGAGGTATTACTACGGAGACATGTAATCAGTCCTGGAGATCCGATAGGTTGAGCTGTGTGCTCATAATAAGTCCTGGGATGCTCTTTAGATATCTTGCCGGTTATGTTGTGGCACATAAATGTTCCTGGGATGCTCTTTAAAGGTATAGTCTATTCACATGTAATCAGTCCTAGAGATCCGAGAGGTTGAGCTGTGTGCTCGTAATAAGTCCTGGGATGCTCTTTAGAGATCTTGTCGGTCATGCTGCGGCACATAAATGTTCCTCGGATGCTCTTTAAAGGTATTGTGAAGGGGATGCATATAATCAGTCCTGGGAGATCTTGCAGGTCGTGCTTAGGCACATAAATTTTCCTGGGATGCTCTTGTCAGGTATTGCATCAGCACATAAAATTAGTCCTGAGAGACCACCTTTATCAGACCGTTCGCACAGATGATGAAGACCCACAGGTAGTGGGCCTACATCCAGTATGAAAAAGGACTGGCTCTGTAGAACTTCCTATGACGAATAGATTCAGAGATTGGTTGAGATAGCAGCAGCAGTGATGATGCATCGATGACAATGATCCAGAGAAGAAGACTTGTGCTAGCAGATCTGTGTCGAGAAATACCTTCCTAGTTAAGAGGGAGTGTTGATGTATATGTAACTTCGGAATGTATTTCATTTATATATTATTGTACTCCTATAGAGATGTGTCATTCCTCTATAAGGAAGTGTCGTCATATGTATTGACAAGTGTCGCAAGTGTGTGAACTTGCCGATGGGTTATTAGACCACCATGTGTGGGGTCGGCCCTGATTTATATATTATATGGTTGATGTACCTAGCTAGACAAGTCGGCCCCATAAGGATATTGGGAAAACAGGTCAAGTATAAATAGAGATCGGGAGATCTCTATTAGGATCATTTCATAAACTCATTCTTCCTTCACTCAGAAAGTGGTGCACTAGTGAGGAGGAGGATTATCTGCTACTAGGAGACTATCTCTGTGTATTTTGGTTGTACTTTGGTTGAGCCATTGCTCTCTCTATCTCTGAGGAAGTTGTGGCGTTTTTCACCTTAGGGTTTTCCCCACAGAAACTCAGTGTCTCTTATCTCTCATGCTTTTGCTTCTTGTGATGATTGACATGCTTGTTATGATTGATATGCATTGATATACTGTACATGTTATTCTCTCAGTAAAAATCCTAGAGTATTGTGAATTAATGCTCAAAATTTAACACTCAAATCACATCCATTTCATGGGTTGCATTCCAATAATTGTTATATATTCTATTTTGTTTCACACAAAATAAATAACATCAATATTATGAAACTATACAACATTTCTAGCCCCTACTAGGAAAAACCGAAATATTTTATCAAACCAAAATTTGTTAACAATTGTATTTTTCTTATCTCCAAGATATACCACAAGATTTAGATTTTTCCTTAGTGTGACCCACCTATCAGGATGCATTTTTTATAGCCCTAAATGGTGTCTCAAGAGGTACTTCTTCCTTACTTTAAACTGCATTCTATATCCATGAAACACATATTATCAAACTTGGTCCCAATTTACAAGATAAGGGTCTTAGTTTTCAAATGAATTAGCACATATTTTGTACAAAAGATCAAGATTGATATTAATGTCCACTTAAATCAAGTTTGATTAGTATCAAACCTTACAAATATAAATATTAATTAATTAATTTGTTTATAAGTTGTGCAAAAGGTATTACTTTTATACAAACTTGCTATGAAATAATTACAAACTATGATCTTACATCAACCATTACAAACTATGCTATGAAATAGTCACAAACTATGATCTTCCATGTGATGTTCCATCAATAACAAGGGCATTGGATAATCTCAAAAACTTTGATCCTTACATAGATTGATTAATGTATATAGGTTGGATGTGTTTTTTTTACAAGAAGCTATAATTTCATATGATTTGTGCAAATCATCTCTACAAAAAAAAGTCAATGGCAAAAAATCTTAGTGTACAAGATTTGTTTGTCTATTTGGAGTCTTAGTAATGGCATAGAAGCATTCCTACCACCTCATCAACTATGTAAATCCTCTAACTACATGTATGTTACTATCTTCTCTGACAAACTTAATCATAACCTTGATCGTATAAATGTCTATGTCCCTTTAACCAACCTCATTATGGGGGGAGATCTAAATTTAATTTTGAAAGGAGAAGAGAATGGAGAAGCGATTCTCATAATGACCCATTGGTGGATTTATTCCTAGATATCCTTGAATAGAAAAATATGGTAGACATCAAGCCTATATCCCTCATGGTGACTTGGGCCAATAATAAGATTAGGAAGGATTTCATAGTAAAAGGATTGATAGATTCTTGGTTAAGGAAGCCTTACTTGCCTAAATTCACATATATAAATCTTGATCATTCTCAAATGGTGGGTCAGACCATTCTACCATTATCTTAGGACTATAAGGCCACAAGACATAGAAAATAAAAATCTTCCCACTTGATACTCACTACACGTCTACCAACTACACAGCTTGTTGTTTGGATGAATTTTTGTGGCAAAGAAAATTGTTAACTAACCAAGTCAACCTCGCCCACAACTATGCTATTTATATGCCATGATCTTTAAGTAAATGAAAACTACATGCATGTGTACTTTCCATATGAAATTAGCATCCAATCTAACCCTCCAATAAAAAGAAACAAAGCACCTTCCCCAAACAAGGAAATCTGCAAAAATCTGAATTGCATGGCACAACTTTTACGGACAAAAAAAAAACTTGTAGTGGACATAATTAGAAAAATGCTATGTCCAAATATGGAAAGTCCATCGTCATTAGAATTCCAATAAATTTGACTATCTAGTTAGCATAATCAGTTTCTCATTTTCATGTAACTTGAGCCATACTTTCATTGACCACACCTCCTATCCCTACCTCTAGAAAATTGATTTTATTCAAAATCACGTAAGCATATCGCCACTATTCCATGTGATCATTATGCTTACATTGTAGAAGAATATTATGAATTCTTGTGTTTTTTTTCAATTAACTATGGAAATAGATATCTTTCAATGCAATGATTATGTATACTTTTAGCAGTGAATTTGGGTTATATATGTATATATCATCTACAAGAATGATGATATTTCGTAGAGTCATCTACAGATGCATCAATAATGTGGACCAAGGCCAAGTTATGAGCCTTATGAATTTCTTGTCAAAACCTTTCCCTCCCTATTGAAATACCATAAGATGGAAATTCTCATCTCTTATGGTGTTCACTTTACAACATTCAAATAACTTCAATTACTCTATGATGTTTTCACTATACTATTTTAAAGAGCCTACATGGTTCATTTAAGCTCAAATGCTTGAAATATATATTTGGATGACTATCTTTCACACTATCACTCATAATTTCCTTAACCACTTCCACTAAATATGTTATGTGTCTAAATTCTAATTTTTTCTTCACTCCTAAATGTGTCAAGGCCATTTGCAAATTAAGTAATCTCTTCCAATTGTTAATTTTATCCATAAACAACACATTTATCACTTCAACCTGCATAATACAAACCTATAGGCTCACCTTTCTCAACATATTATGTTGATTTGGAATCTTTTGTTTGTTACCTACTCATGGCAACCCAAAATAGGTAATCCCATTCCCAATCAGATCATTCTCTTGTAAATTCAAAGCTATCAATAATAGACATTCAAGGCAATGATCTTATGTGGAATATGGATGTTTTAATAGTTATTCTTTCCATTCTTCTACAAACATGAAATGGTACAAGTGATTCTAATCATGTAGCTACTAATTCCCTTTTTTTCCAAAACATAACCCATTACCTATGAGGTGTAGCTTTCTTCTTAGTCTAAAAGCTTGAAACACCATGTAGGCTCGGATAAACTAAATCATCATAAGTTAACTCTACCTATATTACCTTACAATGAACCTCCACTTGATACCAAACTTCTAAACTTGTTTATCATGCTAATATTATCAAAGGTAGATTGAATTTACTATCTTACATGCAAATATGGGATAATGGTAGTCGAATTAAGCTTCTAGGATTTCAACAAGACTACGTATATTGTTATCTCCATCAAAATATGTTATCATCCTTACTAATTGACCATTTTAACAAAAATTATTTTTATGAGATTTCTTCACATGTTTATCAAGGTTCCTAAATGCATATAGGTGGTCGACAAACCTTTCTTTATTGACAAAATTTAGAACCAATAATTCCCCTTTTGAATTTTTTTCTTGGTCAAGTTTTGGAAATAAATTAGGTAAGGAGAGGCCAATAAACTTGCTACTTTTGGTTAGAGGAATACAATAGGGTGAATCAAGGTTCCTAACCCATAACATATGCAATGATAAAGAACAAATTCAAATGATTTTATTCTTGGACAAAGTTTGTTTATGAAACTTGCTTGAATACCTTTTCAAACACACAAACAAATTAACAAGGGTATTTTTTAGGCATTAAGGCTTGATAGGTTTTGCAAGACTGCCAAATACAACCAAAACAATGGTGTTCATGATGACAAGGAGATTTATGGTTTTACATAATCCAAATTTTGGTAATGAGAATGAGGTATTTGAAAATTAAAACCAACATTCTCATATGCATGAAATCTTCCAAAAAATTGTATTATGTCACTCTTAGAGACAATCCACCTGCTCAACATTTCTCTTGAGTCGTAATTCTTAACCCATCAAAACCTTGAAACCACTCCAACATTGCATGCTTGGAACCATGGCATTACAACATGTACTCTTCCTGAAAATTTCCCTTAACTCAACATGCTTTCACCCACTAAACATTTGATCACATACTCATTTCTTGCTCAAAAGCATGACATTCAAATTGTACCTACCATACATAGAAATTGTTAATTATAGGCATTCTTGAAAAATAGTCTTTCTCGAAGAAGAAAAAAAGAAAAAAAAAGTGGGAAATATTGATCTTGAATGAAAAGAGCATTAGTTTAGCTTCTTGCAAAAAGGAAAGACCTCACCTACTTTGTTGAAAAGATATTATAATGAGGTTCGTTTTAATATAGCATAAATCAATGAATGGAGATAGAGCTTAGTTTCCAGTGTTGCATAGATTTTGGATGTAAATATTTTGATTAGGCACCATTTAGAATTCCTCGGGTGTTGCTCCACTGCCCATGAGAATCCATAGAGTTGATGGAGTCACCATGAAACCACTACCATTTCTCCACTACCAATGAGTGTCTATAGCTTGATGGAGTTGTTGTTGTACCCCTTTTTATAACCGACTTCCTATCCCATTTCCATGTTTATTTAGCTATCCGATATGGAGTTTTGAGTGGGGGAAGCAATGGATTTCCAACACTTATTGTGGTGTTTTCCTTCTATTGAAATTGAGGTTTGGTCTTCAATACCTGGCTATTTGTGGATCTCTTTAGCTTTAACTCCTATACCTTTGACCTTTCACCCTTTTCATGATCAAATTTTTTAATGTGAAAGTGAGCAAGTCAATACACCACACTGGATGGAGGGATAACCATGCTCATATATCAGGATTTGTTTTTGGTCCATCCACTTACACTTCATTTTCCCTATTGATGTGGTCTAAATTCTAAATCTTTGCCTCTTTTTGAATCAGTGAAGAGAATGACAAAAGACACTAAATTCCTCAGTCTAGTCATGATCACCACCAATTCTTTGGGAAAAATCAAAACATAAAAAGGTTGATATATTTGGAAAAAATAAATAATGTAAATCAAGCATGCAAAAATATAAAGAAACAACATCAAACAAAAATGAAAATGGGAAGAATGCAATCCTACTTCTATGAAATTAAAAGTGTAACCTAAGCTAATATGTACAAGCCAGCTACTATGTGAGAGCAGCTAACTGAAATATCATTTCAGCACTTGACCATAGACAGAGAGGAGATCCTCGTCTCCTTCATTCCTTAGGGAATAAGTACCTGAACCCGACTTCTGTAATACTTCATAGGGACCCAAACAGAGATGTTGAAATTTGGTATGCTTCCTTTTTGGTCCATTGAGATTATCCCATTTCAACACCAAATCACCCACTTCATATTGTATACAATTTGTTGAGTGCTTGTCAAACCATCTCTTAACAACTTGTTGATGTGCAGTGAGTTTCTACTTAGATTTCCCTATCTCCTTTTCTAATTGCAAAAACAAATTAATTTATTTTTGAATGGCTGGAAAATTTTGACCCCTGGTGGCTTGAGTTAGTTGGAGAGGAGGAAAGAGGATGTTAGGTGGTAGGATGGCATCCTTCCCATAAACCACGAAATACGGGGATGTTCCTTAGGTAGTGGTTTTTACCTTGTCGGACCAAAATTCCTTGGGCAGTGTGTTGTGTCAGTTCCTTTAATGGTCCACATGGTTTTCTTAGGGATTATGATGAGGTTTTTATTAGTGGACTCTTCTACAGCATTCCCCTAGGGATGTAATTAGTTGAGTACTCAAGAATGATTCCCTTTTCTAAAGGAAACTCAGTTAATTTCAATAAAGAGAAATATGAATCCTTAGAAAAGACCAAGAGAGATGGAATGTCAAACCTAGTTATTAGTTGTTCCTTAATCAAATCGATGACTACAGTCTTGTTGACTTTCGTCAGAGGAATTTATTTAGCCCATATTGTGAAGTAGTCTATGGTCGTTAGAATATACCTGTGTTGCTTTACAGAATTTGGATTGATTTCTCCAATGATGTCCATACCCCATTATTGAAATGGTTTGTTGATAGTGACCAATTGTAATGGAATAGAAGGTCTCTTCTCTTTCCCAACAGTTATCTGACATACCTTTCGCTTTCATGCATAGGAATGAGCATCTCTAGATAATGTATTCCAATAGTAACCTACTCTTGAGATCTTCTGTGCAGTGGTTTCCCTTGCGTAATGTCCCCCTACAAGTCCATCGTGCAGCTCTTTGAGGACTCTATCTAGATCTTGTTTTCAAGGCATCTGAGCACTACACCATTGTGGTTCTTCCTGAATAGAATTCCTTTTATCAGAAAGTATTGAGCCATATTCAACCCCAAATCTATTTTATGCTTTGTGTTGAGGTTACTTAAGGTTTTGTCGTGTTGTAAAAATCGTACCAGGTCTATGTACCAAGATTCTTTTGTGATCGACAGGATGAGTACTTCTTGGGAATATAATAACATTTCATCTTTAGGGTCCTCCAATTGGTCGATAGCCTCAACAATCCTCTTACTAAATCCTTGGCCTATGACTATTTTGTCGGGTTTGATTTTCATATCGTATTCTTGCACAGTAGTTATCAAATTCCCTCTTCTTTCTCCCAACTCTTTTTGGACAAACAATTATTTGACTTCCAAGTGCAACAGCTTAATAGTGTTATGGTTCTTTAATATGTAGGGTCTGAACTATTTCATGGCTTTGATCACTGCAAAGGCTTTCTTGTCGATAGTGTGGTAATTTAGCTCAACCCCTTGTAAAGTTGTACTCATGAACGAGATCAAGCACTCATTACCTTGTTCATACTTTTGAGTGAGTTCTATTGATAGAGAGTGATCATATGCAAAGGTATATAAAATGAAATCTCTATCAAAATATAGAATATGTAATGCTAGAGCAGCAACAGTTACATATTTTACTTTTTGGAATTATTCCTTTTCGTTATTAGTCCATTTGAAAACAACATCCTTCCTAATAATATTCTTCAATGGTTTAATTTTTTTAGCAGACTCTGATACAAATATTCTAACAAAGTTGGTTTTACCGAAGAAAGATTGCATAGCCTTCTTATTTATTGGAACTGGAATTTCTCTGATAGCTTGGATTCTTTCTAGGTCAATCACAATCCCATCTTTGGAAATGACATGCCCCAAGATTTTACCTTCAGAAACATCAAAAACACTTTTCTTGGGGTTCAAATAAATGCCATACTTTCTACATTGTTCAAAAAAAATTCTAAGGTGTTGGATATGATCTTGCCACCTCTTTGAAAACATTATGACATCATCCAAGTAGACCACTATGCTCTTATTTATCAAGCCATGAAATGCTATGTCCATGTCTTATTGAAATGTATCCCCTACATTGACTAGTCCGAAATGAATCCATCGATATGCAAAGGTACCCCACTTGGTTCAGAAGGTGATTTTAAGCCTATCCTCTTCAACAACTAGAACTTGATTATATCTAGAAAATTCATCCAAAAGGGAGAACATCTTAGAACCTGATACCAACTGAAAATATGCTCCATAGAGGGTACAGGGTAATTATATTTGTCTGACGCCCTATTCAGTTTCCTAAAATCCACACATAACTTGATTTCTCCTTACATTTTTCAAACATGGACTAGGTCTGTGACCCATGCAGAATGGTGTACTTTAAAGATAATCTTAGAATTCAACAACTTTTTTAATTCTTTTGTATTAAAGGTTCTCACAATGGATGTACTTTTCTCAACTTTTGTTGGAATGGATTGACCCCTTCCTTGAGTGGTACAACATGCTTGATGATTTGGGTGTCGTAAGTCTTCAGGTCTTCATAAGACTAAGAGAAAAGATCAATTACTTCCTGAATAGTCGAAAAAAACATGTCTTTCCACTACCATACAATAGGTCCCCAAATTGATGCTTTCTTAGGTTCAAAAGTACCCAAATTGAATGTCTCATGGCACAAGGAGGAACTTTTAGGTTTGACATTTACAAGTTTGTGAAACTTCCCTTTTAGGTCAAATAATTTCTCTAATGTGACTACTCCTCGTGGAATTACATTGAATTTGAAGTTATGCATACCTTCTTGACAGGGCTTGACTGACTCAAGGTGCTCTTCATCATCAATAACAATCTCCTTAAATGTATCCTTGCTTGTCAAAAAATGAATGATTTGTTGATCATCATTAAAGACCCTTTAGTTGATGGCATTGTCTGGTATGGATGGAGTAAACAACAATTTAATTGAGAAGTCATATATACACATGGAGACATTTTAGAAGTAGCGTTATACAACACATCTACTGCCATTTTTTAGAATGGAGAACAACTATAATATTAAAATCATCAAAGAGATCAAAGTGAGTGATCAAATTCCATACCTTAATCTAGTAACTTTTTTAGTGAGGCAAGAGACAATGAATAGTGTTTCCTAACTACCTCACACTTATTTTCAAATCACCAAAAAAATTAATGATTTAATCTTGAAACCAATTGCCTTTTTGAGCCCCTGGACCAAGGCCTCATACTCATCTATGTTGTTGGTGCATTCAAACTCAAACCTACAAGAAATCAAATGACGATTGTTCTATTGGGGATTTAAGAGGATGCACCTTAAAACTACGACTTAAAACCATCAAAATACAAGGTCCAAAGGTTAGAAACTATATCTATGTTAGTTGAATCTGAAATTCCTACTTTGGTACAAGTTACATTTTTATCAATTCGATAGTATGAAGGATTTTGACTATTCATCTGATTCCAAGGTTGATTGCTCTGTTGTGTAACTTCTTACGTCGGTCTTCGGGAAACAATTCCCCAAGATGGAACGAGTGCATGTATAAGTTCATTTTTGCTCTCCAATTTTATCATTGTGTGTTTCATGTGTGTTTCCCTATAAACCTTTATATAATTTGTCCTACCACCCCAGGGTAACCAAAGGTGATACCAGCCGGTAGCGAGGTACCCTTGCAATTTATGTGACCAATCCCTACTAATAAATCGACCGTAAGCTTTTGGGATATCCACCACAATGATATCTATGATTTTGCACAGTTTGTGCTACAAATATAAAATAAGATAATAATTAAATAATTAATAATTAGGTTAACTAAAGTTATGTTATGAAATGAGGCGTCTCCTCAACATCAAATGCCCGAGCCATATTTAAAGCAGGGCCATCATTGTAACATATCATCTTTTATCCATCATCTAATATATTATCTATTTTATCAAATGGAGTTATTTTCCATTGGAGGATTATTCGCTTGAATAATCGCTGAGTATATCCGGACACAGATATAGCATTGGTATCAGAGCCCCTTCCTCGGGCATCCGATTCAGGTTTTTAACCATCCAAGTAGAGTTTCTCTACATCAATGGTCTTTGACCAAGAATACAAGCCCTTGGCCTCTCGTCCACATATCCATCATCTAATATATTATCTATTTTATCAAATGGAGTTATTTTCCATTGGAGGATTATTCGCTTGAATAATCGCTGAGTATATCCGTGTCTGGATATAGCATTATGCTATATCTGTGTCCGGATATACTCAGCGATTATTCAAGCGAATAATCCTCCAATGGAAAATAACTCCATTTGATAAAATAGATAATATATTAGATGATGGATAAAAGATGATATGTTACAATGATGGCCCTGCTTTAAATATGGCTCGGGCATTTGATGTTGAGGAGACGCCTCATTTCATAACCTAACTTTAGTTAACCTAATTATTAATTATTTAATTATTATCTTATTTTATATTCGTAGCATTGCCACTCTCTTAGAAAGGCTTTGTCCTCAAAGCCTTATAATTTTGTCGCATTGTTCTTTGCAATGTCATGGCTGGAAACATGTCGATATGAACTGCTAAGTGTAGAGCATAACTTCCGATACATCGACGGATGAATCCATCCCAAATTGATTTGTTGTGGACTGATGGGATTCCCTACTGATGTGTCGTCAGGAGATTTGATCACATTAGTACCATTATCTTTCGACATTTCCCACTTTTTCAAATATCGGTTTTTATGGTTGGGGTGTCTATAAGGAACTTTCACGATGTCATTTTCGTTTACGAATGTCGCCTTTAGAGCATTGATCTGAGTTGGAAGTTGTATTTTCGTCTCTTGAGGATTTAAGTTTTTGTTCTGTATCTTTTCCAACTTGTTTTCTAACTGCCTATTATCATTTTGAAACTTCTTAATCAATTCGACTTGCGATTTTCTGTCATCTTCAAATGTCTTAAGTTGTTCCTTAAGATCTTCATTATGACTTCTAATACAACTATTTTCTTCCTGTTTGTCTAGAAGTTTCCCTTCAATGTCGTCCATAGATTGTTCTATCTTCCGACTATTTTTCAACTTCTTAATTTTTGTGAGTAGTATCTTGTTATGATTTCTTAGTCTAAAAATTTCTTCAGCATTGTTAGATAATGCTTTATTACTCTTCGCAATCTCTGACTTATGTGTCTTTTTAGAGTCGTCATTTTGTTGTTGAAGAACTTTTATCTGTTGTCGACACTGGCCGACCTCTGATTCTTGACTTCCTAATTTATGTCGTAACTGCATTAGTTCTTCATCTTTGTCGCTAACGATTTTGTTCAAGCGTATTATTTCTGCTTCGTAATTATTTATTTCCTTCTTTATATCTTGATTTTTCAATCTCTGATTGAAATCACTTTCATCTTTTAATTCCTTGATTTGCGCACATAATTTTTCTATGTGATTTTTCGGGTTGGACATTGTTTGTCATTGAACCGTTCTTGTATCTTATGTAGTTCAATCTTTATTTCTGATTGTGTATTAATGTCTCGTAATTCTTCATTGTATTTTCGATAGCGCTTTAACTTGGCTTCTAATTTCTCTATTTCTAGTCGCAAACTGGCTTCCATGGTCTTGACTTCTTCGGTGATAGATTATCTTTCTTTGATTTCTTCAGCAATAGATAGTCTTCGACTTTTTTGACGTGGGAGTCTTTCTTTGACTTGACTTCTTAAATGATAGATAATCTCTTTCTTTAACTTGATTTCTTGATGATAAGGGTCTTCTTCTGACTTGATGATGTTCCTTTGGCAATGGTTTCGTCTTTTTCGATTCTATCCTTCAACAATAAGCAACAAAAAGGTGTAATAACCTTGAAGTGGTCTTCTTTTTTTTTAAAGAATTATTTTTCCTTTTGGTTAGACTTTTGTTTCCTTTCCTTTTAATAAGGTAATAATTGCAATAAATGCAATTCTCCTATAATGTGCACTTATTATTAATTTAATAATGGTAATAATGTAACAAATAATTATTATATTATTAAATATAATAGTATAATATTAATTTGAATTGAAGATGGTAATATAAAGAGTTTGCGAATTTTTTTTTTTAACTATAATAATAATTATTTTTTTTTAATAATAATAATATTATAGAAACTTGGACTGAATTGTTTTTAACTGTGGTATGGTATGGTGAGGAAGGCGATGTGGGTGTTGCGCACGGGATGGTGGAGGTGTGGCGTGTGCAGTGGTTACAGCAGGAGGGGAGTATGGAGGGATGGCGACGGAGATGCGGTGGTGGGCGTGAAGTGATGAACGGGGTTTGTAGCAGCGCAGGGAGGTAGATATTGGAGCTGGAGCACGAGGCTGGATATTGGAGCTGGAGCTCTGATACCAATGCTATATCCGTGTCTGGATATACTCAGTGATTATTCAAGCGAATAATCCTCCAATGGAAAATAACTCCATTTGATAAAATAGATAATATATTAGATGATGGATAAAAGATGATATGTTACAATGATGGCCCTGCTTTAAATATGGCTCGAGCATTTGATGTTGAGGAGACGCCTCATTTCATAACCTAACTTTAGTTAACCTAATTATTAATTATTTAATTATTATCTTATTTTATATTCGTAGCAGTTTGGGGTTGGATGCTAGTCTAATCAGAACATCTTTTAACTCCCCTATCACTTTCATGTCAGACCTGTCTAGCTGAATAATGTGGTTGGAGCATTTGGTTGGTGTTGTGTTAATATTTTGAAAGATTGAAAAGGGCATTACATTAGATGAGGCCCCTGAATCTACTAGACAATTGTGAACATTGTGATTAAAAATTTTCAAATGCCAGCAAAAATGGGGGTGTCTATGACTTCGATTTGTTTCCAATCAATGCATCCTTTTGCTTTGGTTCTACATGGACATTAAGAACTGGAGACTTCTGCTTTATTTCCAAATTTGCCACCTTTTCATGAGATGTGTCGGATGGTTGTGCAAATGCACGTAGCAATAAATTTCTTTGTTGTGGAAAATGGAAAATATCAAAAATGGAAACATTGGCTTTTGTTTTCTTTAAGTCTTCCGCCACATTACAGTCCATGGAAATTATAGGTGAGTTAGGGCTAGTTGCTTTTCTGGCCTGAGTGGGTTTTGTATCTTTGTCTGGGACATCAATGGGATGAGGTAGGGAAGAAGTTAAGGGAATATGACCTTTACTCCTAAGAGGATAGTCTCTCTGGACAACTTGAGTCACTTGCAGTTCATGAATTGTATCTTTAGTTTCATCGGGAATCCTGGGCACATGTCCCACAAGACCATAGTTTCCTTTGTTGAATATTGTAACTTCAAAGAATATTATATTTGTACTTTATTATTCCGGAGATGTTTCATCCCTCTGAGGTAACCCTATTATGTATCTGGAGATGTTTATTCCTCCAAGGGTTAGTATTAACTAGGGTTATTAGACCCACCATGTGTGGGTCGGCCCTGTAGTTATATTTTAGGGGTTATTAGACTTCTTCAGGTGAGGTCGGCCCCAACAGGTCTTTTAGTCAGTTGAGAGTCAAGTATAAATAGAGGAGGTGAACTCCTCATTACATCACTCACTCACTTGTGGAAGAGTGCGCACTTGTCTGGGAGATCTGCTAAGGAGACTTAGAAGGAAGGAGCACATCTTGTATTTTGGTTGATCATCTTATTGAGGAAAGCTTTACTGGGTTTTCTACCCCATGAGGGTTTCCCAGGATATATTGTGTGTCTATCTTGTGATTGTGTTTCTAGAAGAGATCTTGCTTGTCTATTTGGTTTAAATTCAACATGGTATCAGAGCTAGACTGAATAGGACATCTTTCACAAGGTAAGATTATCTCTCTCTCTCTCTTTGGTGAAGTTAGGGTTTTCAGCCCAAAGTTGGTATTATTGATTTTTGGTTGCATGGCTGGATAGCCCTCTTCAATACCTTTCTTTTAAGCCCTAAATCGAACTTTTTGGTTGGGTAGAACTCCGGGAATTGCAAACCCTAATTCTACCAAAAGTGCGATATGTCAGATTTTGGTTTCAGAAAAAAGTTGGAATTTTTGATTTCTGATTACATGGTTGGATATCCCTTATCAAGAGCATTCTTTTAAGCTATAGATCGAACTTTTTGGTTAAGTAGAACTCCAGGAAAGTCAAACCCTAATTCTACCAAAAGTGCGATAAAATTCTGTTTCAGTTTCCGGAAAAGTGAAAAATAACTTTCCAAGTAAGTCTACTCTGTCTCTTGGACTCCCCCAAGAGAAGATGGCTCCAAATACTAAGCTTGAAGACAAGTTAGAAGGCATAGAGAATTTCCGGGCATGGAAATACAGAATTTGTCTCATTCTTGAAGAGAATGATCTTGCTCATTATATCAAGGAGGAAGTTGCAGAACCAGAAGAAGATGAAGCCAAAGAAAAACACAGGAAGGATTTGGTTAGGGCAAAGAGAATCATAGCTGATTCTATTAAAGACCACTTGATTCCCCAAGTGGCTTCCAAGAAGACTCCAAAGGAAATGTATGATGCCCTAGGAAGAATGTATGAGGGAAAGAACATCAATAGAAAGATGAATCTAAGGACTCAATTGAAGAGCACCAAGATGCACAAAGGAGAATCTATTCAAGACTACTTCTCGAGAGTCTCTCTAATCAAGGAACAACTAGATGCCATTGGTGATACTCTTGATGAAGATGAACTTGTGATGACAGCTCTAAATGGTCTCACTAGATCATGGGAATCCTTCATCCAAACCATGTGTGCCAGAAAAGAAAGCATGAAGTTTGATATAGTATGGGAGGATTGTGTTCAAGAAGAAGCTAGGGTTGCCAACAGAGAGGCATTGCTCAAGGAAGATGACCAAGCCTTGGCCACCCATACCAAGAGAAGAAAGAATCGATCCTACTTTAAGAAGGATAGTCAAAAGGAGTCTCATCCTCCACAGAGGTTTCAAAAGAAAAGAGGATCCTTCCAAGGAAGAGACTACTCCTCATTCCAATGTTTCATTTGTCACAAATTAGGACACATTGCCAAAGACTGTCCTAACAAAAAGAATAAGGGTACTTACCACAGAAGACATCATGCACATCTTGCAGAAGATGAGAGTGAAGAAGAAGTTGAAGAAGAAAGGCCTCTCAAGAAAAGATCTAGAAAAGAAGAAGAAGATGAAGAAAGGACTTTCTCCAAAAGAAGACCTAGAAGAAATGAAGAAGAAGATGCAGAAGAGTATGTTCTTTTCTCCGCACTCTCTAGATCTATAACACCTGGAGAAGATACATGGGTCATTGATAGTGGTGCCTCAAAGCACATGACAGGACAAAAGAAGACCTTATCAAGTCTTGAAGAAAAGACCTCTCCACTAAAGGTATCTCTTGGAGATAACTATCAGTATCCCATTAAGGGAATTGGTGAAGCAAACTACAAACTTGATTCTGGAACCCCCATGAAAATGAAGGAAGTTTTGTATGTTCCAGGGTTGAAGAAGAATTTACTTTCAATATCAGCTTTGGACAAGAAAGGCTATAGAGTTGCATTCATTGATGGACAAGTGTTAATGTGGTCCAAAGGCAAATCCATTAAGGATGCAATTGTCATTGGTGAAGAGGAAGGAGGTTTGTATAAACTCAAGGGTCATCCAGAAGCTGCCCTTGTTCATGAAACATCTAGTCCCAGTGAGCTATGGCATAGAAGACTAGCTCACATTAACTACAAAGCCTTACCCTATGTAAGCAAGGTGGTCATAGGACTACCAGATTTGAAGGTTGATCATAATGGCTCTTGTAAAGGATGTAAGAAAGGGAAGAATGTCAAGAACCCCTTTCCAAAGAGTGAAACAAAAACTAAGAGTATCTTGGAGTTAATACACTCAGATGTATGTGGTCCAATGCCCACCACCTCTCTAAGTGGATTTGAATACTACCTTTCTTTCATTGATGATCATTCAAGGAAAACTTGGATTTACTTTCTAAAAGGTAAGAATGAAGTCTTTGGAAAGTTCAAAGAATTCAAGGCTCTAATAGAGAATCTCACAGAAAAGAAAATCAAGATTCTCAGAACAGATAATGGTGGAGAATATACTTCAAAAGAGTTTGAAGAATTTTGTAGAGAAGCTGGAATCAAGAGAGAACTAACCACTCCCTACAATCCCCAACAAAATGGGGTTGCAGAAAGGAAAAATAGAACCATCATGGAAGCTGTGAAGACTATGATACATGACCAGGATCTTCCCATGTATCTATGGGCTGAAGCAGCCAAGACAGCAGTTTATGTGCAAAATAGATTATCTCACAGTGCTCTTGAATTCAAAACTCCAGAAGAAGTGTTTACAGGTAAGAAGCCTGAGGTAAGTCATCTTAAAATATTTGGGTGTCCTGTGTACATCCACATTCCAAAAGAAAAGAGAACCAAGTTGGATCCCTCAGGAAAGAAGGGAATGTTTGTTGGTTATTGTGAAACTTCCAAAGCCTTCAGAATCTACATACCAGGTTTCCATCATATAGAAATAAGTAGAGATGTAACCTTTGATGAGGAAGCAGCTCTCAAGAAATCCAGGAAGTGTCAACTTGAAGAAGTTTATGAAGAAGATTCATCTCCCAGAATCTCAGAGACTGTTCATGTCCCTGAAGAGGATACACCAGAGGATCATAACATGCTGGAACCACAAGAACCTCCTGTAGCAGAATTATCTAGGAAAAGAAGACCAGCATGGGCTAGAGATATCATTCAAGGAGCTGAAAGATATGGTGCTCCCGAAGGCTCCACTAGAGAAAGGAAGAAACCAAAACTAGTGTCCAACTATATGGCTTTGATGTGTGATCTTGTGGATCAACTACCTACCAGCTATGAAGAGGCAGCTCAGAAGAAAGAATGGATAGAAGCAATGATAGAAGAATATCAGTCAATAATGAAAAATGATGTTTGGGACATAGTTCCCAAACCAAAAGATAAAAGTGTGGTTTCCTCCAAATGGATTTTCAAGATAAAACATGCTGCAGATGGTAGCATTGAAAAATACAAGGCAAGATTTGTAGCCAGAGGATTCTCTCAGAAGGAGGGAATTGACTATGAAGAAACATTTGCACGTGTTGCTAGGTATACTTCAATTAGAACTATCATGGCACTTGCATCCATGATGAAATGGAAATTGCATCAAATGGATGTTAAGACAGCTTTTCTGAATGGTGTAATTGAAGAAGAAGTATACATAGAACAACCTCAAGGTTTTGAGGTCAAAGACAGAAGGACCCATGTATGCAAACTGAAAAAGGCATTATATGGCTTGAAGCAAGCTCCCAGATCTTGGTATGGAAGAATTGACAGTTTCTTATTAAGCATGGGCTTTACCAAAAGTAAAGCTGACCCCAATCTCTATCTTAAAGTAATGAATGATGAACCTGTTATATTGCTACTATATGTAGATGATCTATTTCTAACAGGAAATGAGAAACAAATCATTGAAAGCAAGAAGAAGCTTTCTTCAGAATTCGAGATGAAAGATCTCGGATTAATGCACTACTTCTTAGGCCTAGAAGTGTGGCAAGAGCCAAAAGGGATCTTTCTAAATCAAGGTAAGTATACTGTGGAGATCCTCAAAAGATTTGATATGTTGGAGTGTAAAGCTATGGCCACTCCCATGGACTCCAACCTAAAACTGCTAGCTAATGATTCATCAGAACTAGTGGACATAACCCTATATAGACAAATCATTGGATCATTGATGTACTTGACAAATACTAGGCCTGATATATGCTTTGCTGTAAATACCCTAAGTCAGTTTCAAGTAGAACCTAGAAAGGTTCACCTTATAGCTGCAAAGCATATCATGAGGTACCTAAAAGGTACAGTGGACTTTGGCCTTTACTATCTTGGAGACAATGAACTCAAGTTGCATGGTTTCTCAGATTCTGATTGGGCAGGTAGTGTCGCAGACAGAAAAAGTACTTCAGGTGGATGTTATGGTCTTGGATCTGCCATGATCTCCTGGTTCAGCAAGAAACAATCTAGTGTGGCCCTCAGTACCGCTGAAGCAGAATATATAGCTGCTTGCTCTGCCAGCTGTGAAGCGGTGTGGCTTCGGAAACTCTTATCTGGAATCTTTGACTTAGAAATGGATCCCACTGTGATTATGTGTGATAATCAAAGCTGCATTAAGATGACTGAAAATCCTGTGTTCCATGATAAGTCAAAACACATTGAGATCCGTTACTTCTATATACGAGACATGGTGCAGAGAGGAGCCATCAAGCTCGAGTATATAAGCACTGAGGATCAGGTTGCTGATATCTTGACTAAACCTCTGTCTCGGGTGAAGTTTGAGTACTTCCGAGACAAGCTTGGTTTAGTCCAGAAGGACCCTCCTCGAAAGGGGGAGTAGTATAGTATTACTGTCGCTTATTTTCTGTTTTGTTAGCTACTTACAATTATTTAGATTTAGAACTCTTACATATCGTTTATGCTAGATGTATACATGATTTGATATGATGTATTAGTGAGAATACATGTCTGATGTATACCTATTTTGTTTTGATATACATGCTAGTGATGTATACATGTTTTGATGTGATGTGTACATATTTTGATTAGTGATGTATACATGTTCTGATGTACACATGTTTTGATGTGATGTGTACATGTTTTGATTAGTGATGTATACATGTTTTGATGTACACATGTTTTGATATGATGTGTACATGTTTTGATTAGTGATGTATACATATTCTGATGTACACATGTTTTGATGTGATGTGTACATGTTTTGATTAGTGATGTATACATGTTTTGATGTGATGTGTACATGTGTTGATTAAGTGATGTATACATATTTTGATGTACACATGTTTTGATGTGATGTATACATGTTTTGATGTACACATGTTTTGATGTATACATGTTTTGATGTACACATGTTTTGATGTGATGTATGCATGGTTTGATGTGATACATGATTGTACCTGTATGGATGAGAATACAGTTGAGGGGATTGGATCATCCCTGGACTTTCAGTCCTAAAGAGAGCCGTAGACGTGAGGTCTCCGAGAATGAAGTCCTTAGTGGACAGTTGAGGGGATTGGATCATCCCTGGACTTTCAGTCCTAAAGAGAGCCGTAGACGTGAGGTCTCCGAGAATGAAGTCCTTAGTGGACAGTTGAGGGGATTGGATCATCCCTGGACTTTCAGTCCTAAAGAGAGCCGTAGACGTGAGGTCTACGAGAATGAAGTCCTTAGTGGACAGTTGAGGGGATTGGATCATCCCTGGACTTTCAGTCCTAAAGAGAGCCGTAGACGTGAGGTCTCCGAGAATGAAGTCCTTAGTGGACAGTTGAGGGGATTGGATCATCCCTGGACTTTCAGTCCTAAAGAGAGCCGTAGACGTGAGGTCTCCGAGAATGAAGTCCTTAGTGGACAGTTGAGGGGATTGGATCATCCCTGGACTTTCAGTCCTAAAGAGAGCCGTAGACGTGAGGTCTCCGAGAATAGAGAATAGGACTGCATCGTCCCTGGACCTTGGTTCAAAATGCACGTGGTTGGATTAATCATCCTTAGACAGTAAATCCAGGAAGGATAGTCTTAAATGCGATTGTGGTTGGATTAATCATCCTTAGACAGTAAATCCAGGAAGGATAGTCTTAAAAGCGATTGTGGTTGGATTAATCATCCTTAGACAGTAAATCCAGGAAGGATAGTCTTAAATGCGATTGTGGTTGGATTAATCATCCTTAGACAGTAAATCCAGGAAGGATAGTCTTAAATGAGATTGTGATTGGACTAATCATCCTTAGACAGTAAATCCAGGAGGGATAGTCTTAAATATGATTGTAGTTGGACTAATCATCCTTAGACAGTAAATCCAGTAATTTCGAAAGGAAGGATAGTCTTAAATATGATTATGATGAGATTGATCCAGTAATTCCGAAAGGAAGGATCATGGATGCTGTTGATCGTGTGATGACGATGTTGATCGTATGATGACGATGCTGTTGATCGTGTGATGACGATGCTGCTGATCGTGTGATAACGATGATCGTGTGATGACGATGCTGCTGATCGTATGATGACGATGCTGCTGATCGTGTGATGACGATGCTGCTGATCGTGTGATGACGATGCTGCTGATCGTGTGATGACGATGCTGCTGATCGTGATGTTGATGTTGACAGTGATGTACCAGTAATTGTTTGAGTTACTGATGAAGACAAATTGAAGAAAGATTCCGATGATTTATAGATGTATCATGTGTAGTGACTCCTTGCTCCTGCAGATGCTGTTATAATATCCTTCTCGTTAAGGGGGAGTGTTGAATATTGTAACTTCAAAGAATATTATATTTGTACTTTATTATTCCGGAGATGTTTCATCCCTCCGAGGTAACCCTATTATGTATCCAGAGATGTTTATTCCTCCGAGGGTTAGTATTAACTAGGGTTATTAGACCCACCATGTGTGGGTCGGCCCTGTAGTTATATTTTAGGGGTTATTAGACTTCTTCAGGTGAGGTCGGCCCCAACAGGTCTTTTAGTCAGTTGAGAGTCAAGTATAAATAGAGGAGGTGAACTCCTCATTACATCACTCACTCACTTGTGGAAGAGTGCGCACTTGTCTGGGAGATCTGCTAAGGAGACTTAGAAGGAAGGAGCACATCTTGTATTTTGGTTGATCATCTTATTGAGGAAAGCTTTACTGGGTTTTCTACCCCATGAGGGTTTCCCAGGATATATTGTGTGTCTATCTTGTGATTGTGTTTCTATCAGAGATCTTGCTTGTCTATTTGGTTTAAATTCAACATCCTTGCTAGTGGAAATCTCTTCATTTCGAGGTACATTTTCAAGGTCAAGAGGGGGAATGTAATTCTATTTTTGGCCATCTAGAAATCAGTTCACTACCATGGTCATGGAATGAATCCAGTGAGGATAGGTCTTCTTTGAGTGATTAACATGGTGATAGGTGTGGTAATTGTCCATTTCTATTTCTCCCAGATTGAAATTCGTCAACTCGGGTGGTTTCTGGACATGCCTTTTGTAGAAACGTTTACAGGTTCTATTGTTAGATGTACCCTCCCCTACATTTCTCTTTAAGTTAGTGAACTCATTAGGTAAATTTTTAACCAAACGGATAAGTTCATCTACATCGGGCTCTTTGTCTAGTGTGTCATTGTTGGTTTTGGAAATAGGTTTAGATGGAGCATTACCATTTTTTAAAGGATTTATAAACTTGGCATATTTTTCCCCAGGATTCTATGATAGACTAGACAACTCATTTTCAATGTTCATTGCTTCCTCAAAATTTTCTACCAAGGAAAGCTTCCTTTCCCTTTCACAAATATTTCAATTGGTATTGGTAAGGCAGAGGTATAGTATTCAACTACAACATTTTCATTAAGGGGAGCACTAGTTGGGGATCTATTCAGAAGGGTGGAGAAGTGTTGTTTGAAGTATTTAATATTTTCCCATCGTCCATATTAATAGTAATAAGATCTTTCCAAAGGAAAGACGGGGTTACATTCTCACCAAACTTGCTTATAAAATCCCTTACAAAGTCATCCCAAGTGGTTGTATAATCTACCAAGAGGTTTAAATACCAAGTGGAGGCCTTATTTTTGAAAGTGCAAGGAAATAACTAACACACTACGTCTTCATGTTCCACATTCATTAATATGATAGCCATGTAAAAGTTCTTAATGTGGTCTTCAAGAGTACCAATTTTTGCTAGGTCAAATTTAGGGAGCATGTGCTCATGGTGGTTGGGTAAGTCATGTAAAGGTGTCGCTAAATTCAAGGAATCTTGGGTTCTCTAAGCTAATACTCTGGGCCTATTGTTATTCATCGTTCTTTCTAGGAATTCTCTTGCAAAATTTCAGGCTCTAGTAACAATTTCAATGTCGTATTCTTTTTCAGGGGGAGGAGTTGAGGGTTGTGAGGGAGCTAAAGAACCGAAAGGAGTTGGTGGAATTGCATTCAGGGGTTTTGGGCTTTTATTCAGAGTAAATTCTATGAGGTCATCTACTGTATCTACTAGGACTTAAATAAGGGTTTGAATGGGTTCTCTAGTGGCTCTTTTCCTTCTAGGAAACAAAGGGGCAATAGGTATCCCGCCAATATTATTTACGTAGGACCTGGTATAATGATGGAACTGATTTACCTCTTCTATAAGGACATTGTACAGAGAGGGTGTTTCAAAGGATAGAGGATTTTCAAAATTCCTAGCAATTTATTCAAATATTATTTCAAGGTTAGAGTCTACACCTTAGGTAGGGATGTGACTTTCGTAAGGATATTTTTGGAAAGATTCAAAAAAAGAATGGCATGATTGATGCGGGTCTCTTTCATCCATTCAAGGCTCTCCTTCTATTGCCAAAATATTGTTAACAGCGTTGAAAATTCCATATTGTCAGTAGTAAGGGATTCACCCCAATATGAGGTCCCAACTAGACCTCACATTATTTGGAATAGGGAATCTATTTGTATTATGGTATGATGACCATTATTTATTTTGTTTTAGGTTTGGGGGTATGTTGTGTAGAACGTAGTATGCTTCCAATATAATGCAAAAAAAACAAAAAGAACCTATCCTAGATAGGAGCTACAACTAGGTGATTGTTAATTACCAAATGCACACATTTAGAGTTTTAAGTAACCAAGAAAATAATTTTTCAAAGAACAAGCAATGCATGTACACATAAACATCAACCAAAAATTAAAGAGTATTTGTCCCATTTAATCTAGTTGAAAACAATAATTATTTTACCAAGCAAGTAATTTTAAGAGATTTAAGGATTAGAAAAGTTGATGAACATGCACTGAAAATTCATATACCAGTCAAACATTTTTTATGTAACAGTATAACATAAAAAGTACAATAAGTTAAACCACTCATACACTAAAATAGTCTGAACATTCTCCAAAATTTGCAAGCTTGGCTCAAGATATTTTTCATATTAATTCACATGAAAATTTTGCAATAGCTACAACACATCTCAAATCATCAAAATGTACTTTTTTTCTTCCATTTCCCTAACTTATATAATTCCTTTTGTCCTTTGGGTTACCATAATCCTCTAGTTACCCTGACTCTTCAGGTTCCAACTAAATATTATTTACAAAATGAAAAATATCCATGAAGCAACGCTTTGTCTGATGGGGACACTCAAATATGCTTTCTTCTTGGACATAATATTGAGTTCAAGGGAAAATTAAAATTTTGCATTACAAAAGTTATAACATGGACATAACATAAATTCATTGGGGAGGAGGGGGGTGGCCCCCTTCTTGTCATGTGTGTTCTCCAAGTCTCATATTGATCTGACACAGTTTCAAACCTAAGGTGTTTGAGGGTTTTGAATGTGACTACAATATTGGACAGTTCATCAACATCGATGATCCCCAACCCCTTTTTGAGAAATAGAGTAGATGTTTTTAGTTGATTGATGTCTCTTGTTGGAGTTGATACATATTTCATAAGTGCCTCTTTGGTCACCTCCTTGACAGATTCTACTGCCCTTTCCTTGGAATCAATGATCTGTCTAATTTCACCTTTTCTAACTTCTATAGATTGAGGTTGGTTTATACCATGGAGAGCAGGAAAATGACATATTTGCAAGAAACTAGTTGCGGCCTGATATAATGTATGGCATTTTCCAATAGTTTTTTATATACTTTGTTGCAATGTTGTCCCTACCTATGTGTTATGTGTAGTAGCAGAGTGGTTATGGTGGATTTCTTTTGGTGTCATCCTTGGTGGATTTGATGGTGATTAGGATAAGCATGTATGCTATTATGAAAGCTCATCTAGACCCATCAGTATGCCATCTAGGATGCATTCATGATATTTGGTTTGTTCAAGCAGCTCATTCAATTGGGTTCGTTGTCTCTGTAATTCATACAGGAGATCATACATGTGGTCATAGGATTCTAAAAATTCTTACTGCATTGTGAATGTGCAATACCTAAATTCCAACAAACTTTTGTTTTCTTGTCTCATCTCAGAAATCTCCTTCTTTAGGTATTTTATCCTTTGCTTGTAGGATTTCAGTTTGGCTGCCTTTCTTCAATATTTACTTGATTTCCCATGGAGAGAATTATGTTTGTTGAAATTGTTGCAACAGAATCGCGATCCAGGTTATTAAAAACAAGGGTCTCTATATTTATTACCAATAGAAGCCTCCCATTGAGATTAAGTTTCTTCTGAAACTATTTAACAATCTATTTCCTCCCTTTGTCGTAGATAAATGAATCCAAGTAGGTGACAAATTCTTCTTTGGATGGAATGAATCTCCCAGGATGATCTCTAGCAGAGGAAAATTCCCACCAATTATGGAATTTGTTATGGGAGTAGTGGAAGAAGGACCTATTTCTTGAATTGGTGGCATGCTTGTTCCAGGTTGTCTCCCTCGGTCTTCTTCCACTTTCCTCTCTTCTTCCTCTTCTTCCTTCCTCTTTGCATCTTCTTCCTCCTTCCTTCTTTGTTCTTCAGCCTCCTTGAGTCTCTTTTTTTTTCATCATTTTAAGCCCTGCTTCCTTTCTATTCTTCTCATATATAGTCTCTACAACGATATCATTGTGTTGTTGATGCTCATTGTTACTCTCCTGAGGGTCACCTTGCACTGAGAGATTATGCTTCTTACCTCCTAGTTGTCTACAAATATCCTCTAGGGATTTAGCTCTCTTGTATACTTCTTCATTGTTCCAGAATTCATCAGCATATGCCTAGTTGAACATGTAAGCTTGATAGTGTTGTTCAACTATCTTTCTAGAATCATTTTGTTGGAATACTTTTGTACCAAATTGAAAAGAATTGATATCTTGAGCCTACTCTCTAGCCTCTTTGATATCTTTCAAGCAATATCCTCCAACAGTCAAAGGTAATGGAGGACAGAATATTTATTTTTGTTTTTCAATGCTACTCCTATGCTATTAATGAAAACCTGGTAAGCTACTTCTTGCAAGCGAACATTCTCATTAACAAAGAAGGGAAGGAGATTGGGGGGCTTGGTGCCACCATAAACACCTAAGTAAGTCGCCTTTTGCGTGAAAAAACAATCTCCCAGTGTGGCCATGGATTCCATAGCCTTGTCTGACATACACTTTTTTGGTTCCCCGTGGATGATACTGTATAGTGGCATCATATACTCTTAGTAAATATTTGCATAGAAGTTGGAGTACTTGTGCTCCCTCTTGAATTTGTAGTAGACATGGATAGGAGGATCCTTTGGAAGCCACTTCCATCCCATCCTAGTGAAATTATTGCTAACACATACTACATATAACAAGTAGGATGGCATATAAAAGTCAGATTCTTGTCTATAGGCCATGTTCCATGCATTCATGATAGCATCTTTGTAATGTACTTGACCCCGAAAACCAAGGTCACAGGGACATGTAAACCCTAAAAGAAGGTTGAATAAAGGTATAGCATATCGGATTAAGGTTAACCAAAGGCTATGATGGCATACCATCAATCCAATTAAATTAAACATACAACCTTTAAAATAATTGTGATACTTTAAAAACAATTATAAAACTCTCCAAGAGCTCATGCAGATGCAAACACCATGCAAGCATGATGATGCAACTAGATTTACAAACTTTAATAAACTTGGACCTTAGAATTATTAAAACATTAAAGGTGACCATAATAAACCCAATATTTATAACTAATCAGATTTACGGAATACTTTGCAAACAATAACAAACTAGATCTTTCTGTCATAAAACTATGCAATTTATGGCACTCCCGTCAATCCAATTTAAGACATTTTCTTTCATGTTTTTGCATTACTTATCGGGTCATATTTGAATCTAACACCTACGGCCATTCAATAATTCAAAATGACAAATACATAGCTACCATATACATCCATTAATTCATACAAAAGATGAGATCTAATTTTGCTATCAAAATCACTACCGGATCATCTGGTAAGCATCCAAATCTTTGCAAAACCAACTGAGTCCCAATAAAAAGAATACCATCTATATGGGGAACTCTAAAACCACCAAGGGTTCACTTGAGATTTCATATACAACCATACAACGTCTATAATCAAATCTAAAGAGAAACTGTCAGTTCAATCCAATTTCCAAGCAGGAAAACACATCAACTAGTGATCAAAACTCAATAATTTCAACTGTAGAATCATGGAGCATATATTATCAGCCATGGACGCACTTGAAGAGCATGCTACAAAAAATAATACATGATTAAACATATTTCAATTTGTCATTAAGATCATATCTCCAATAGAAGAGAAAAACACAAATTCCCAAGCAAGATTCCACAGCTAAAGTTACAAAAACCAAGCAATCGGAATTACAAATTTATCTACTGATCTAATCAGCCATAGAGGTAACATTTGTAGAGTAAGATATAGAAAATAAACACATAAATATGTTGACTCAAACACAGTCAACAGGGGTTCCTCACACTGTCGACACCCAAACCACTGCAATCTCCCTGAGCACCGGCCCAAACAGGTTTTACCCTGTCCAGCAACACCTACGGAGCATATGAGGTCTCACCCAAGATGTTTAAGGGAGAGTTGACGAAACCATGTTTCCGCCGAATGAAGGAGGATGTTGTGCATTAACTAATCAACTTATCACAGCATTTCATAACAGATCTAAACATTCAACTTAGACATTAAGCATAAACGCAGCATCATTCAACAGATCTCATCATTGACAGAACCATAAATGCGCAATAGTTATAACAGTAAAACATTAATCGTATCAATCATGGATTCAGATCGCATAATGCATTCATCACATGGACAATAGGAAAGACATAAGGATTCTGCTCAAAACACTGTCATATCATATTCAGCTTTGCAAAAACTCAGATACAACAACATAATCCTTTTGTCGCATACCCAGATTAACGGACAATAACAGGAAGATTCATCAGCTCATGTCTCTCCAAATCAGTCTATCATCAACTATATCTCGGTGTCTTGGTGTCTCAACACTTACAATGCTAAGTCTATTTATAGGCTTACGCCTTTACATTTGCGGTCCACTTAGGCAACCGTCTAACTACTTCCTAACAAAATATACAAAAAGATGACCCAAAACCCACATAATGTGGTCCAAATGACCCAAAAATCCACAAAATGCAATCTAAGTGACCCAAAATGCATAAACTACTATCGCCTTGCGCGCTACTTTCCTCCTTTCGCGGTATCTTTAGCCTTGCGCAGCATCTGTGATGCTGCGATGCTAACTCATCCAAACCGCCCGCCAACAAAATCACATATTCCAAGCTTCCATCAAGATCAGATCTCATAGTCAAGGAAAATGTACAAGTTTCTAATAGTTAAACCATCAAATCTGCATCAAACCATTGTTACAAAACCATATACATTTAACTGTGAGTAGATCAGCCATCAAGGGAACTATAGCAGCAATGGAAACATAATAGAAGCATATGAATTTACATAAAATAAACCACTTATCTTAATAATATGCAACTAGCATCATATGGACCACGTTCCACCCAGCCATAGGCATTTCCAAGCCAAATCCTCTTGGATGGGCCACCCCCAAGATGAGGATATCTATACACAAGCAGAGGTGGACTCAAGAATAGCTCAATTTTTTATTTGATAAGACACAAATCAATTCCTTGAACCATCTACTTTATCCTCCACCTCACTACCAAGTGCAATGGTAATCCCTTCACCCCCCAGGTCCCTTAGGACATCGTCATTGACCATCAGTATTTATGTGTAGGTCTGGGATAGAGACAAGCAGTGGACATGAAGGAACTATACCATAGTTTTCTAGGCTTACTACAAACACCATACAAGATCACAGTGCTTCAAGCACAAATTTCAATCACATAGCAAAGCATACATGGCTTCCCAAGCTCACAAGCTTACCAATCTCTCACCATCAATCGAATGAATGACTAAGAATAATCAACCATCAACAACCAAGGAACCAAGAACCATCCAAGAACCCAAAACCAAGGAGATCAACCATGGATTTATATACCAAAGAAGGTAATTCCAACCCAAGAGGGTAAAATCCAACCATGGTAAGCCAACTTGATTCAAACCAAGTGGGGTAACTCAACCACAAGAGGCTAACTCTAATCCAACCCAAGCAATTCGAATTTCAAGGAGAGTGACCCCAATCCACTCTACCCAACTCAAATTCATGTGTGGACACATCATCCATGAAGAGTAATCAAAATTAGTGAGGTGAGGTGTCACATAGTCCAAGGCATCTTCCCAAAATAGCAGAGGGGTTACACAAGGATTTATCCAACTTTTGAGGTGTCCAGGATAAAAATAGTCAATGAGGGTGCACTTGTGCAAATGGGGGTTACAAAACCAAGTGTAGACACCAAAAATTAGTTACAAAACCACCAAAGGGGCTCAAATGACATGTGAGATCCATCGAAGCATCAAGGAAGGTGCATTCACTAAGGAAGACCCACTAAACCATGATTTAGGCTCAATAGTACCAACATAGGCTAAAATAATCAAAAATTGGGTCCGGTGTACAATGTTTGGGTGAATGTCAATAATAAAGTCCCTAAGGCATAAATATAGACCAAGATCAATCAAACAAATTCTAAAGTGCTAGGAATGTCCCCATTCCCCCTCACATTGTGGATCTATGCCTCCCATACTGTTTTTTTTTCTCGAGTGTGCCAATTGTTTTTAATTAATTAATTATTTACAAAATAATAATAATGTCTCTAGGTCCTTAAAGACCCTTGTTTTGGCACCTTGTGCCACAATAATAATAACAATTATTACATATGCCTGGGGCTTAACATATGGGGCATTACATCCCCCTCTCATTAAACAATGCATCATCCTCAATGCATAATACATGCATGCCTTTACAAAAGGATAACAAACATGTATCATAAAGATAACATCTTTCTAACCACAATACTTTCATGTCTGTCTCCACTGCCTATGGGATATGGCCTAACTCTCCATTCCCATCTCTTGGCTTTCTGTGTGAGAAACCTAGACTAGTACTCTCTTGTCTGTTCTCCACTTCCTAACTCGCCATTCCCATATCCTGGTTTTATGTGTGAGAACCTGGAACGGTACTCTCCTGTTCGTTCTCCACTTCATATGAGATGTGACCTAACTCGTCCATCTCATCTCCTAGCTTTTTGTGAGAGAAACCTAGACTAGTACACTCATGTTCGTTCTCCACTACAAGGGTCAATCTTCAATCCCCATCACCAGGTCTTTAAACCTATTTACAAGGCCCTCAAACCTTCAACAAAGATACATCCACCTGAAAATCATATTTCAATCACCCATATGATTAACATCAGGCATAAAAATATATGATACGTGATATTCTTAAACAAGGATACTTTCTCCACATTCCAATAGACACATGGTTAGCAGAAAATATATATACATATTGTTAAATAAGATACATAAAATACATCTTCAAGAGATAACTTCTAATTAATCACATGAATACTTCACAGGAACATGAAATAAATAAATTTCACTCTTCTTCACCTATGAAATACATCAAAGGTACATGAAATGCATTAAGATACTTTTTCAACAAAAATAATTGAAATGCATCTTCCCGAAACTCATTTTAATCAAAGGAAATGCATCGGGCATATATATATATATATATATATATATATATATATATATTCTTTCAAGGAGAAACATGAAATGCATCCATCAACAAGACACATGAAATGCATTAAACATGCTTTCCAATCTGTCAACCACATGAAATGCATTAAACATGCTTTCCAATCTGTCAACCACGTGAAATGCATTAAGGATACCAACCAATTTCATGAAGTGTGCCAATTATATACTTTACCAACAGATACATGAAATGCGTCATGCATATGCTCCATCAACAAGATACACGAAATGCGTCTAAGATACATGAAATGCATTCCGATCAGTCAACCACGTGAAATGCATTACCAATATGCTTTTACATGATTTATCACCCAAATAATTTTTCTACAAGGATGCATGAACTATCAGTATGATACTTTAAAAATATGCCTTTCAAAAAAGGTATTTGATATACCACAAGGATGCCTTAGCAAGATACTTTCAGCAAATATCACAAGGATATTTTCCAACAGAGATACTTGTATTAGTATTGGATATATAAGGATACATGAAGTATGTCTTCAACAAAGGTAATTGAATCATGCTTTAATCAGTCACATGGTTATTACATATGTTTCAACAAGATATACAAAATATCACCAGGATGTTACCAGGATACCTTTCACATGAAATGTCACCAAGATACCACCAAAATACCTTCAACAAAGATCACAAATATACCTTTCTAATGAATATCACAAAGATATTTTGCTACCAAAGATCGCAAAGATCACCTAAACATTTTATGCACTTAATGTAACAGGTAAGCGAACTTATATGCAACAATTCCAATCTAACTAAAAATCCAAAAATGGCCATAACAACTAGTAGTTAAACATACTACCTTTCTTCTCCACACAAAGCATAAGTCTTCTTTAGAGAACATTCAAAAATCCATTCTACATCAACTTATAATAATTGGTATCAACCAATAACATCAACCAATATCAATCATACATCAGTCATACAAACGTCAGTCCATAATACATCAATTCCTAATACCTCAACCATAAATCAATCATATGTCGATCATATATCAATCATACACCAATATCAACCAATAACAACCATACATGCAAGAACTGACCATACAAACATCAATCATAGTACATCAACCATAATACCTCAACCAGAATACAACACATCAATCAAAATACATCAACTAGAAGCATAATACATCAACCATAATACATCAATCAATTGGAATACATCAATCAGAATACATCAATCCAAATACATCAATCGGAATACATCAACCATACATCGATCATCAATATCAACCAATGACAACCAATCAATCATCAACAACAACCAAACATAACCATACTTACATTAATCATACCTCAATCACCCAGCAATCACCATGACAAACATACATGCATCAATTGACCATACAAACATCAATTATAACAACTGAGAGAAACCAAATACAACCAAGTCTAATCTTCATCACATGTGATACCATATGCATCGAAATAATTCCTCATTAAATCACACCATACCATTATCATAATAAATAATAATACATATATACAGCCAAGAGCATCAGACAAAACACTATTAATGTTGCACTTATGTAAACTCTCAACACATGCACAACCATACATGTATCAACCATTAATCAACCAATGCCAATCAATAACAGCCAATAATATCAAACAACATACATCAACCATAACAACCATATCGAATAGTTACTATTTATCATAGCATTATATATCATTATTAGCACATGAAAATATATATAATATCCATATATACTCTACTACCAATATACCACAAAATACTACTACTATACAATCATATTTATCTTTATATTACCTCTATTTACTTTATTTTCACACACACACATGTGAAAATAATTACTTTTCATTTCCATTATTATTCTTTCTTATTATATATATATACATATATCATTTATATATATTGCTCATTTACACATTTCTCATAGCCATGTGTGTGTGTGAAAATAATTACTTTTCATTTCCATTATTATTCTTTTTTATTATATATATACATATATCATTTATAGATATTGCTAATTTACACATTTCTCATAGCCTCTTATTTTCACCAATGAAGCACTCACACAAATAAAATCAAAATAACAATTACTCATTAATAAGAGAATTACAAAAATAGCACATAGCCATTCTTGTCTCCCAAGTGGCAATTCCACTAACAATCAATTAGATAAGTTAGGATAATGATAATTACACTTGGCTTCTCATGCACATGCATGCACAAATGACCAATAATGCAATAATTAACATACTACGTGCATAAAATAAAATAAAATAAAAAGGAGAATGGAAAACACCATTTAGACAAGTGTCCAATTTCCTAAAATAGACGAGTTACTCATTGAGGTAACCACTACCTTTCAAGTGACAAAGCATGTCCATACATAAAAGTATTCTCTCAAGAGAAGCAATAAAGGCTATAAAGAGTGTGTTTCCCATTATTAACATCCATATTAGTAATAGTAATACTACATCATCTTTACATATGTATCGTACTAATACTTCACAATTATACTTGTAATTATTCTATTATACTACATATAATATATTTATTTAAATTATATACACATCACATACTGCATATATTAATCATATATATACACACTATTATATATATGTCATTGTATATACAAACCTTTACACATCTTACGTTATTACATATCATATATACATATACATAATTACACATATCACAACTAATACTACTACATATATATTATCCTATATATATACACACACACACTAACCTTATATACCATACATACACAACTCACTACTCTGAGTACATATACGTACATCTTCGTATTTAAGTACATTATAATACACATATACCAATATATATATCATAATACTATACAATATATTCGATACTGTATCATATCAATATATATAATCAAATATATATATATATAACTACTATATTACATACGTACACAATTATATTGTATACACATTCCGTAAACAATTAAAGACAACTTTTCCTAGTTTCCAAATTTTATTTTCAAAAAGTTTCAATTTCAAAATGCCAGTTTCCAAATAAGAGTGCAACTTTAAAGGAGGTATGATCACAAACTTTCGGAGGCATTTTATAACTCAACTATGCACACAAATCATACAAAAGGTATGAAAGCATGAAAATCAATCCTTCCAAAAACCAATCCAATCATACAATAAATTGATCTTTAATCTCTTGGCTTCTGAAATTAAAAGTAGGATACACCCAACTTGTCTCTGAAGTAGGCATTATTTGAGGCTTCTGATGCTTCCATTAACCTAAGCGGGGTTGAATTTATTTCACTATGCACATTTTTATAATCCCCAAATGCATATGAATAGAGTTATAAATCCATAATAGGCCCAACATGTTAAAGTTACAGCATCATGAGTCATTCTCCAAGCCAATCTTGTGTGTCAAGATTGAGCCTCGTGTGTCGAGATAGTGCCTTATGGGAGTCTGAGTTGGACTCAGGAAACTTGGAGAAGAATCTTGAGTTGGACTCAAGAATGAATAAGCCTCATGTGTTGAGGTAAGTGCTTTGTATGTCAAAGTGGTGATGTTGTACAGTATTGCTTGTCAAGGCTAAGGTCTTGTGTGTCAAGACAGGTCCTCATGTGTTGAGGTGGTGCCTCATGTGTTGAGGTAATGCTTTGCATGTCGAAGCATGAATGGTGTGTGATATAATACTAACCATGGTTGGGATATCAAGTCTTCTATAGAGACTGGACACCTCTAGAGTTAATTACTTTAGCATATGACCATTTGGAACAATAGATGATCACATCGTTGGAAAAATCTTCTTAGTATACTTTATATGATAATTAATTAAGCTGGCACATGTAGACCATGTAGATTAGACAATATACAAATATAATATGCAATAAGATAAGAGAGAATTCGATTTGCTCACTTCGGTAATGATAAGGACTTCAGTTAAATAAGAAAGAACTCGAATTGTTAAACTTCAGTGATGTTAACAAATAAGACTTCAATCAATTAAAGGATAAATCGAATTGTTCACCTCAGTGATGTTAACAAGAAATACTTTAGTCAAAAGAGTTAACTAAGTGATCACAAAGAAGATCTAGTTAACTAAGTGATTGAATGATGGCACTTGATTTGCAACACTTGCATGACGACACTTGAGTTAAACTAAAAGACAACACTTGAGTTGTGACACTTGCATGATGACACTTGAGTTAAACTAAAAGATGGCACTTGAGTTACGACATTTGCATGACAACACTTAAGTTAGCCACCTAACTACGTGGTTTAGCATCCAATTAAAGGGAGAGCTCATCCTGAAGTCATCACAAAAATTTAAAGCTATTGCTTGAGAAGTATGTTGCACTTTTCCATGCAGGATTGTTGTATTCAATGTTTGAGTGAATTATCTTGAAGTCAATCTATGCATGTGACCAAGATTAGCAAATTGGTTGAGTGGAGAATTATTATTATGAGTTTCTCTTTTTTGTTTGTCTCTCTTGCTCTGTAATTGCACCAAGGGTTCTTGATGTAATATGCTCGTTGTGAAGCATTCAGTCTCTTCTATCTATCAATATACTAAGGAATATTTTGTTGGGGTTTTCTCCCTCATGTCATAGAGGATTTCTGCGGGGTAAATTTGTGTGTTGTATGTGAATGATTATGCTTATGATTGTTATTTTATTTCAAGTGTTACTGTAATTCCAAATTAAAGATCAAAAAAATTAACATGGTATCAAAGCTCAGGGAGTGAAAGAGCTAAGTTCAGCAGTCAAACTTAATCCTATGTAGATCCTGAGTGATCTCAGTACTTAAAGAATAATGGCTTCAATATCAGTAAGATCGGAAGACCGACTTGAAGGAACTTCAAACTTCAATACTTGGAAGGCCATGATTTTGAATATCCTGGAAAAGCATGATCTAGATGGATACTTATCTAGTGTTGTTGAAGAGCCTACCTCTAATGCATTGCACACTACTTTAAAGAAGAATCAAGCCAAAGCAAAGAGGTTCATTTATGATTCGATGAAAGACAATTCGATGCCAGTGATTACTCCATTACAGACCGCAAAGGAATGCCTTAACACTTTGACCAATATTTATGACAAGGAGGTTCCCAATCATTAGAGAGCATTGAAGAACAAGCTTAGTAATCTAAAGATGGAGAAGGATGAAGTTGTTGCTTCCTTCTTCACAAAGATCTCTCAAGTAAGAGATCAACTCATGAGTATTGGTGTAATCATTGATGATGATGATCTCATATAGACTGTTGTCGATGGCCTTCCATCTTCATGGGAGACATTCTTGGCTATGGTAAATGGTCTAGAAGTGCAACCAAACTTTGAAATACTATGGCATGATCTCCTACAAGAATAAGGGTGAATCCAGAGAAAATATGTTTCCTCCAAAGAAGAGAACCTTGCTCTCGCAGCACGGATGAAAACAGGAAAGAAATCCCTTTATCATAAGAAGTTTACTCATCAAAAGGAAAATGATTACAAAAAGAACTTTGATAAGTCTAAAGTTAAATGTTTCAATTGCAATAAGAAGGGTCACTTTGCAAGAGAATATTGTGCAAAGCAAAGAGTAAATTTCAAGAGTAGGCTTCATGCTTCTACTACTACTGAAGATGAACCTACAAGAAATAATTATCCCGATGATCAGGAGACAAGGAAGGAGTATTATATTGTCTCGGCCCTATCTGGATCCATTGCCACTAGTCCTGAGACATTTCTTGTGGATAGTGGTGCATCTAAACACATATGCAGTGTCCCTTTTTAGGAATTTGCACAAACTAGGAAAAATTGCAATTTTTAACCAATTCAACCCTTAGACTAGTATTAACCCAACTGCTTCTAAATGGCTCCAAATGCTTCCAAATGGTTCCTAAATGAGTTGGGAAGGTATTCAGTGTTGATGTATTTGTAACTTCGGAAGATATTTTTCTATGTATTACATTTGTACTTTATTGTATATCCCACAGAGATGTATTATTCCTCTGATTGGACGTGTCGTCGTTTGTATTTGTAAGTGTCGCAAGTTACATTGTAAGTGTCGTCATTTGTATTGTTGGGTTATTAGACCACCAGTGTGGGGTCAGCCCTAATTAGGTCATGTGGATGGGTTATTAGACTTGAGTAGCAAGTCAGCCCCAGTGGATTATTGGTAGGTCAAGTCAGTGTATAAATAGAGAGGTTGTGTCTCTCATTTATCTCATTCACTCACTTCTCAAGCTCGCATAGCTAAGAGAGAAAGTGGCGCACTTGTGGAGGAGGAGGAGCATCTGCTAGAGACATCTTATTGGGTTTGATCATTGTGATCTTGGTTTGTGGCTTATCTTATCTCTAAGGAAGTTGAGGGGTTTTTCACCTTCTTGGTTTTCCCCGGTGAAACTCTGTGTCTCTTGTGTGATTGCTTTTGTGTCTATGATTGATATGTTGTACATGTTATTCTCTTAGTGATCCTGAATGATAATGGAATGAAATTATCGAAAAATTAACATGGTATCAGAGATGACCTAAGAAGAAGGCATTGTGCAGCTGCGGAAGCTAGGGATTCTTAATATTTGGGTTTCTCTTCATAGATCATCAAAGATAGGAGGCTATATTGACTCTCCTTGGAAGGGCGCATCTTTCTATCAAGACAGAACTCAATTCTGAGCATTTTCAGTTTTGACCTAAAAATTAGGGTTTCGAAAAAAAGTTGGAATTTTTGCAATCTGAATCCACGGCTGGATACTCCTCAAGAAAATCGAAGTTTAGAGCCTTGGATCGAACTTTTTGGCTGGGCAGAAGGGTGGGCTTTATCAAACCGTAGTTCGAGGTCATGTCTAGTGAATTCGAAAGTTTCAAAAGCAATTTTGAGGGGTGAAACTTTGCAAATTTCAAATTCTGAGTATACCAGCTTAACCAGGTTAGCAAGGTGCGTCTTTCTATCCTTTCAGAAGTTTGAAATTCAAATTTTGAATTTTTAGGGTTTCTCTAACAAACCCTTTTACAGCTCCAGATCCAGTTTTCAGCAAATCAAGTGATTTCTCTATCAAGGATTTGAATTCCTTGAACTTATCAAACAAATAAGAAGATTAAGACTTTCAGATCCGACAATGGTGGAGAATTCACTTCAGGTGATTTCAAGAAGTTATGCAGTGATTCAGGGATTAAGAGGGAGTTGACTACTCCCTACAATCCACAACAAAATGGATTTCCAAAAAGGAAGAATAGGACTATCATGGAAGCAGCATGGGCAATGCTTCATAACCAAGATCCGCCTATGCATCTATGGGCAGAAGTAGCTAGGACAGTTGTATATGTGCAGAAAAGAACACCTCACAAGATACTTGACAACAAGACACCAGAAGAAGTCTTCTATGGTAAGAAACCTGAAGTTAGCCATCTCAGGATATTTGGTTGTCCAGTATACACACACATTCCAAAAGAAAAGAGGACAAAGCTAGATCCTTTAGGAAAGAAGGGCATCTTTATGGGTTACAGTGAAAGTTCGAAGGCTTACAAAATATACTTTCCAGGGTTCAAGAAGATTGACATCGACAGGGATGTAACATTTGATGAAGACTCAACATACATCAAATCAAGGAAGACACCTGTTGAAGACCATGAAGAACCAAAGGTAACCAGATTTCAAGACACCACTATGAATGAATCAATTCCAAAAGAAGATCATGAAATAGAAGATCCACAACAACCTATAGATCCATCTCGTGAGAAGAAATCTCACAAGAGGAAACCTACATGGGCTAGAGAGCTCATCCAAGATGCAGAAAGATATGGTATTCCAGAAGAGGATCACAGAGAAAGGAAGAGGACTAGATCACATACCAGTTATGTTGCTTTACTCTGTGACATTATGAACAAAGAACCTTCCAGTTATGAAGAAGCAGCGAAAAAGAAAGAATGGAAGGATGCCATGATCGAAGAGTACCAGTCGATCATGAAGAATGATGTTTGGGATGTGGTTCCAAGACCTGAAGGGAAGTCTGTTGTGACTTCCAAGTGGATCTATAAGATCAAGCATGCTGCAGATGGTATCATAGAGAAATACAAGGCGAGGTTTGTAGCTCGTGGCTTCTCTCAAAAAGAGGGAATATACTATGAAGAGACTTTTGCTCCTGTAGCCAGATACACTTCCATCAGAACAGTACTTGCTCTGGCTGCAGTGATGAAGTGGAAGATACACCAGATGGATGTCAAGACAGCTTTGTTGAATGGTGTAGTCGAAGAGGAAGTGTATGTGGAGCAGCCACTCGATTTTGAGACACATGACAGGGATTCATATGTGTGCAGGTTGAAGAAAGCCTTGTATGGATTGAAGCAAGCTCCTAGGACTTGGTATGGTAGGATGGGCAGTTTTCTATCCAGTTTGGGCTTTACCAAGAGTAAAGCGGATTCCAACCTTTACTACAAGGCCGAGGAAGGCAATCCTGAGATACTACTCCTATATGTGCATGACCTGTTTGTTACAGGAGAGTATAGGTTGATTGCCGATACCAAGAGGAAGCTTGCAGCCAAGTTCGAGATGAAGGACTTGGGGATGATGCACTATTTTCTAGGCATGGAGGTTTGGCAGAGTGCAGATGGAATCTTCCTTGGACAAGGGAAGTATGCAGTAGAGATCCTGAAGAGATTCAAGATGATGGACTGCAAGGCCATGGCCACACCTATGGCATCGAACCTGATGCTTCTGTGTGATGCTTCATCTGATCCGGTTGATGTTACTATCTATCGTCAGATGATTGGGTCCTTGATGTACCTGACAAACACAAGACCAGATATTTGCTTTGCGGTGAACACATTGAGCCAGTTCCTGATGGATCCTAGAGGTGTTCACCTGGTTGTTGTAAAGCATATTCTGAGGTACCTTAAGGGTACAATTGATTATGGGCTAAAGTATGATGCGAATCAAAATTTTAACCTGCAGGGTTATGTTGATTCAGATTGGGAAGGCAGTGCTGCATATAGGAAGAGCACTTTTGGGTGTTGCTTCAGTGTGGGATCAGGTGTGATCTCTTGGTTTAGCAGGAAGCAGTCCTGTGTAGTACTAAGTACAGCCGAAGCAGAGTATGTTGCAGCTTGTTCGGCTGGTTGTGGGGCAGTATGGATGAGGAAGCTGCTGTCTGAGTTATTTGATCTCCTGTTGGATGCTACTGGTATCTTTTGTGACAATTAGAGTTGTGTGAAGTTGTCTGAGAACCCGGTGTTCCACGACAGATCAAAGCACATTGAGATCAAATATCACTATATCATGGATATGGTGCAGAGAGGAGCAGTGAAGCTCCTGTATGTTGCGACGGATGAGCAGGTTGCATATGTGTTGACAAAACCACTAGCCAGAGTGAAGTTTGAGTACTTCAAAGAGAGGCTTGGTGTTCTTCAGATTGAAGATACTTCGAGGAAGAAGTGATGGGACACATTTGCAGGAGCCATTCTAAGCATGATGCGAGAAGGATCCTTTCCATGTTTATGGATGTAAGGGTTGTGTGTTGAGCATCAAGATGATGCTCCAATTACTGCTTTGGATATGATCAGTTGGATCATGTATATGTATATGCATCAATTGGATGCTTTGTATGATCAGTTGGATCATGTATATGTCTATGCATCAGTTGGATGATTTGTATGATCAGGTGGATCATGTATGATGATATGTATCAGGTGGATACATTGTATGATCAGGTGGATCATGTATGATGATATGCATCAGGTGGATGCATTGTATGATCAGGTTGATCATGGATGATGCTCCAAATGATATGCATCAGGTTGATGCTGTGATGATGATCAATATGATCATGAGTATCAGGTTGATACTCCGTGGCCGTGGACAGGTTGTGCAGGTAGCATAGAAAAGATCTTGGGAGATCTGGACAGGTAGATTTGTGTGCTCGTAACAACCTGGGATGCTCTTTCGAGGTTTTGCTACAGCTAGCATAGAAAAGATCCTGGGAGATCCGGACAGGTAGAGTTGTGTGCTCGTAACAGTCTGGGATGCTCTTTCAAGGTTTTGCTACCATCTCGCATAGAAAAGATCCTGGAGATCTGGACAGGTAGAGCTGTGTGCTCGTAACAGCATGGGATGCTCTATAGAGATCCGGACAGGTAGAGTTGTGTGCTCGTAACATCCTGGGATGCTCTATAGAGATCCGGACAGGTAGAGCTGTGTGCTCGTAATAGCCTGGGATGCTCTTTAAAGGTTTTGCGAAAGTTCACATAGAAAAGATCCTGGAGATTCGGACAAGTAGAGTTGTGTGCTCGTAATAGCCTGGGATGCTCTATAGAGATCTGGACAGGTAGAGCTGTGTGCTTGTAACAGCCTGGGATGCTCTTTAAAGGTTTTGTGAAGGTCACATGTAAAATATCCTGGGAGATCCGGACAGGTAGAGCTATGTGCTCGTAACAGCCTGGGTTGCTCTTTCAAGGTTTTGTTGACGCACGTAATTAGTCCTAGGATCTACAGTATGGCCAGTGATGATCAAGACCTACAGGTGGTGGGCCTACATCCAGCATGAAAAAGGGCTGGCTCTATAGAACTTCCTATGACGAGCAGATTTCAGAGATATCCCAGTGATCGAGATGTCGAGTACAGCAGTAGTGATGATGATGATGCTCCATGATCCAGTGATGATGATCTAGCTCCAGAATTGAAGACTTGCGCCAATATGTATTGATGACCTGTGACGAAAGAATACCTTCCTAGTTAAGAGGGAGTGTTGATGTATTTGTAAATTCGGAAGATATTCTTATATGCATTACATTTGTACTTTATTGTATATCCCACAGAGATGTATTATTCATCTGATTGGAAGTGTCGTCATTTGTATTTGTAAGTGTCGCAAGTTACATTGTAAGTGTCGTCATTTGTATTGTTGGGTTATTAGACCACCAATGTGGGGTCGGCCCTACTTAGGTCATGTGGATGGGTTATTAGACTTGAGTAGCAAGTTTTCCCTAGTAGATTATTGGCAGGTCAAGTTAGTGTATAAATAGAGAGGTTGTGTCTCTCATTTATCTCATTCACTCACTTCTCAAGCTCACATAGCTAAGAGAGAAAGTGGCGCACTTGTGGAGGAGGAGGAGCATCTGCTAGAGACATCTTATTGGGTTTGATTATTGTGATCTTGGTTTGTGGCTTATATTATCTCTGAGGAAGTTGCGGGGTTTTTCACCTTCTTGGTTTTCCCCGGTGAAACTCTGTGTCTCTTGTGTGATTTCTTTTGTGTCTATGATTGATATGTTGTACATGTTATTCTCTTAGTGATCCTAAATGATAATGGAATGAAATTATCGGAAAATTAACATTCAGAAATAAAAGTGAGGATGATGGATGCTTAAAAACCATTAAAACACTTCTGCAACATTCATTTACAATCTGGACAAAGTAGGGAAATGTACTAGTCAAATCGAGCTTCAATCCCCCAAGGGTAGTGGTCAAAGATGGCTCTCTAAATGATGTTAAAAATTTCCAAATTTCAGAACAAAGGTATGGTACTGATAAATGACTTTAATGGGATCCACCATTTATCATAAATTAGTTCTTATGACCTTCTGCAACTCCCTTAAATCAGATGTTTATATGCATGTCTTCACATAGGGGGGAAGCTGGTAATTTTCACCATATGTTATGAAATTCAAAATTTAGGTGCCAAGGACTTGTGAAATGCTAATGAAACTTCTTCAGAACATTAATGATACTACATATATCAACAATATCACATATAATGACTGATACAACTTGAAATAATGGCTCTTCAAGCTCCAACAACAAGACATAGAGAAAATGGCAACATTTATGCATTGTTTGATATTTTTACATAGTTTCACCAGGTATTTAGACCTGAGAGTATTATGAGAAGTAAATATAGAGTATATATATCATAATACAAATAAATTAAGATTCATGGACTCCCACAAATATATTAGCATCTCACCAAGGGCACAATTCCTCCAGTGGCCCAAATATGCAAGAAAATGTGAAAGAGATGCAAGAACAAGTTGTAGATGAATGAACCACGAGATGAACTGTAGATTCAACCTGTAACTAAATACTCCATTATAGGTCAAAATTAAAGGACTGAATGGCCTCTCCAATTTCCAATTAGGATGGGAATCTTTCACCCTCGAAATTGGTGCTAAGGAAAGTAGACTAGCTCTCTACTAGCTCTTCTCTCCAAAATGTAAAATGATCAAAAGCTGGTCTTCTTCTTTATTCCTAACTTTTATAAACTTCTTAAGGCTTCCCCAATTCGAATTCCATCCATGATATTCATGCCAACTCAATTTGGGAAGAGATTCCCAAGTATGCCACTTGTCCTTCCAATTCTAGCCTCCTCCTTCACCAAATTCGAATTGGTGTCTCTTTGGATGCCCTAACTCACTTGGGTGCCTTCTTGGAGGCTATTTTTAGCCCTGACATGTCATGTATGTTAGATGTCAGCCATCAGGTCTGATTTTTCAGAAATTTCATAGGCATCTTGATCATTGGTGTCATAGAAGCTAGGGAATCTAGCCCAACTGTCCCACTAGCTCCAAAATGCCTCTTCCTCTCCCATGGGAGTTACTATTCCTCTAAATTTCGACCTCATTGAGTCATGCCAAGTAATATTCCCTTCCAAATACCCCAATCATAGTGTACTCCACCTTGGATTCGAATGGGTGAGAGTGGAATGCCATGTGGCATGGGAAATCTAGCTTTTTGGGTGTCCCACACCACCAATGTGTCTCCATGACCAAGTGCCATATTATTTTCTCACCATAAATATTTATTTTTCCCATCTTAATATATTTATTCCCAAACCAAAGTCCATTTGGATTTATTAGTCTCCTTATTCCAATTTTAATGTCTCCATCCCTGTTGATGTATATGTAACTTCGGAATGCATTTCATCTGTGTATTTTATATATATTTATTGTACCCTTATAAGAGATGTGTTATTCCTCTATAAAGAAGTGTTGTCATGTGGATTGACAAGTGTCACAAGTGTGTGTACTTGCTGATGGGTTATTAGACCACCATATGGGGTCGGCCCGGAATTATATATAATATAATGTGGATGTATCTAAGTAGACAAGTCGGCCCCATAAGGTCACTGGGAAAAAAGGTGAGTATAAATAGAGATAGGAGATCTCTATTTTACTCACTCGGAAAAGTAACTCACTCTCACTCTCAAAAGTGGTGCACTAGTGAGGAGGAGGAGGATCATCTGCTAGGAGACTATCTCAATGTTATTTGGTTGTATTTTGGTTGAGCCATTTCTCTCTCTATCTTTGAGGAAGTTGTGGGGTTTTTCACCTTAGGGTTTTCCCCACGGAAACTCTATGTCTCTTGTCTCTCTGCTTTTGATTCTTGTGATGCTTGTGATGCTTGTCATATTATGATTGTCATGCATTGATATACTGTAGATGTTATTCTCTCAGCAAAGATCCTATAGTATTGTGAATTAATACTCAAAATTTAACATGGTATCAGAGCTAACCTGAGAAGAAGACATTTTGTAGTGACGGAAGCTTGTGTTCCTTGTTTATTGGGTTTCTCTCCACATATTTTTGAAAATCAGTATAGTAGATTGACTCTACTCATCAAGGCGCATCTATCTGTCCAATCAGAATTCAGTTCCGAGCATTTTCAGATTTGGCCCTAAAAATTAGGGTTTCCACAAAATAGGAATTTATGGAATCTGAAGACACAGCTGGAAGCTCCTTGCAAAAATCGAAGTTTAGAGCTTTGGATCGAGATTTTTGGCTAGGTAGATCTTTGGTAAACTCAAACCCTAATTCAGGGCTCTCCCTAGTGAACCCAGGAGGACAACAAGGCAATTTTGAAGGGCAAGACTTTGTTGATCTCAAATTCTTAATGTACCAGGCTGATCAGCTCACCAAGGCGCATCTTTCTATCCTTTCGAAAATTTAAAATTCACATTTTGAATTTTTAGGGTTTCTCTGACAAACCCTAATCTGGGACCAGATCCAGTTTTCAGCACTTCAAGTGGTAAGTCCTAAATCCTTTCTATTTCCATTTGAAGTACTCTTAAAGATGTCTCTCCACACCAAGCTTGAGGATAAGCTTAAAGGGGCTGATAACTTCCGAGCCTGGAAGTATAGGATTGGGTTAATCCTGGAAGAGAATGAGTTGGACTCATATGTGAAAGAAGACATCCCTATCCCAGAGGATGAAGAGGCCAAGGCATTGCACAAGAAGAACTTGGTCAAGGCAAAGAGAATCATTGATGATTCTATCCAAGACCATCTTATACCCCATGTGTCTTCTCTTAAGACACCCAAGGAGATGTTTGACTCTTTGACCAAGTTGTTTGAAGGAAAGAACATAAATCGGAAGATGACCCTGCGGAACCAATTGAAAGGAGTAAATTTTCAGAATGGAGAAACCATTCAATCCTATTTTTCAAGGGTCTCCCAGATCAAGGAACAACTAGAAGAAGTGGATGAAATGGTGGAGAATGGTGAAGTGGTGATGACCACTCTAAATGGCCTACCCGGGTCATGGGATTTCTTTATCCAAGGAATTTGTGCAAGGAAGAAGTTGATCTCCTTCAGTAGACTTCGGGAAGAATGCTCACAAGAAGAAGCAAGGCTTGTGGCACGAGAAGAAAAGATGGGGAATGAAGATCAAGCTCTCACAGCTCACACCAGGAAAGGAAAGTCCAAGAGAGAGTCATCTCACTCCAAGAGATCTTCACATCACTTCAAAGAAAGAAGAATATGCTTCACATGTAATGAGAAAGGACATATTGCCATAAATTGTCCCAAGAACAAGAAGGACAATAACATCCCCAACAAGAAGAAGAAGGTAGCAAAAGAAGGTTTCATGCTCATGCTGTCGAAGATGATGAACCCCAAAGAAGAAGGCTAGGGCAGAAAGTGATAGCAATGATGACTCATCAAGTGAAGAAGAGAATGTTCTGATCTCTGCTCTCACAGGTACCATCTCTCGTGGTTGTAATGATTGGTTGATTGACAGTGGGGCTTCCAAACACATGACCGGGTTTAAGGAATATTTTGTGAATCTATCTGAACATGAATCACCCCATAAGGTGAAACTTGGGGATGATTATCAATACCCAATCAAAGGAAGTGGTGAAGCCTCCTACAACCTAGATTCTGGAAAATCATTGAAGATGAAAGAAGTACTTTATGTACCTGGGCTCAATAAGAACTTACTCTCCATCTCTGCATTAGATGCAAAAGGTATGAGGGTTGCATTTGTGGATGGACAAGTCCTAATGTGGCCAAAGGGAAAGACCATAGATGATGCCGTAGTGATTGGAGAGCAAGAGGGAGGCTTGCATAAATTGAAGGGACAACCTGAACATGCCATGGTGCATGAATCCATGGAGCCAAGTGAACTTTGGCATAGAAGACTTGCTCACATGCACTATAGAGCACTTCCAATTGCAAGCAAGGCAGTAGAGGGTCTTCCTGAAACCAAGACCAAACATGAAGGTGTTTGCAAAGGATGTGCAAAAGGTAAGAACATTAAGAAGGCTTTCCCAAGCAATGAAAGCAAGGCAAAAGACATCCTGGAAATCATCCACTCAGATATATGTGGCCCTATGTCATCCAGTTCCCTGAGTGGGTATGTTTACTATGTCTCATTTATTGATGACTTCTCCAGGAAGACTTGGGTATACTTCTTGAAGGGTAAAGATGAGGTGCTTGATAAATTCAAGGAATTCAAAACCTTGATGGAGAATCAAACTGACAAGAAGATCAAGACATTCAGATCTGACAATGGTGGAGAATTCACCTCAAGTGACTTCAAGAAGCTTTGCAGTGATTCAGGGATTAAGAGGGAGTTGGGTGCTCCTTATAATCCTCAATAGAATGGTGTTGCATAAAGGAAGAACAGAACTATCATGGAAGCAGCAAGGGCAATGTTGCATGACCAGGATCTTCCTATGCATCTATGGGCAGAAGCAGCTAGAACAGCTGTATATGTGCAGAACAGAACACCCCACAAGATATTGGACAACAAGACACCAGAAGAGGTCTTTTCTGGTAAGAAACCTGAAGTCAGTTATCTCAGAATATTTGGTTGTCCAGTATACACTCATGTCCCAAAGGAAAAGAGGACTAAACTAGATCCTTCAGGAAAGAAGGGTATCTTTGTGGGTTACAGTGAAAGCTCGAAGGCTTACAGAATATACTTTCCAGGGTTCAAGAAGATTGATGTCAGTCGGGATGTAACATTTGATGAAAACTCAGCATTCATCAAATCAGGGAAGGCACCTACTGAAGTTTATGAAGAACCTAAGGAAACAAGATTTCAGGACACTACCATGACTGAAGCAATTCCAGAAGTTGTTCGTGAGTTTGAAGATCCACAAGAACCTGTAGATCCACCTCGTGAGGATAACTCTCACAAGAGGAAACCTGTATGGGCTAGAGAGCTCATTCAAGATGAAGAAAGATTTGGTATTCCAGAAGAAGAACACAGAGCAAAGAAGAGAACCAGATCACGGACCAGCTATGTTGCTTTACTCTGTGACATTATGAACAAAGAGCCTTCCAGTTATGAAGAGGCAGCAGAAAAGAAAGAATGGAAGGATGCCATGGTTGAGGAATACCAATCAATAATGAAGAATGATGTTTGAGATGTTGTCCCAAGACCTAAAGAGAAGTCTGTTGTGACTTCTAAATGGATCTTCAAAATCAAGCATGCTGCAGATGGCAGTGTGGAGAAATACAAAGCAAGATTCGTAGCTCGTGGCTTCTCTCAGAAAGAGGGAATAGATTATGAAGAAACTTTTGCACCTGTAGCCAGGTATACTTCCATCAGAACAGTACTTGCCCTGGCTGCAGCTATGAAATGGAAAATACACCAGATGGATGTCAAGACTGCTTTCTTGAATGGTGTAGTTGAAGAGGAAGTATATGTGGAACAACCACTTGGTTTTGAAATACATGACAGGGAGTCATATGTGTGCAGATTGAAGAAAGCCTTGTATGGCTTGGAGCAAGCTCCCAGAAATTGGTATGGTAGGATGGACAGTTTCCTATCTAGCTTGGGCTTTACCAAGAGTAAAGTAGATTCCAACCTTTACTACAAGGTTGTGGAAGGGAATCCTGTGATTCTACTCCTGTATGTGGATGACTTATTTGTAAGAGGAGATGACAGACTGATTGCAGATACTAAGAGGAAGCTTGCTGCTGAATTCGATATGAAAGATTTGGAAATGATGCACTATTTCCTAGGTATGGAGGTGTGGCAGAATGCAAGTGGGATCTTCCTTGGTCAAGGGGAGTACACAGTAGATATCCTGAAGAGATTCGGGATGATGGATTGCAAGGCCATGGCCACACCTATGGCATCGAATCTGAAGCTTCTATGTGATGCTTCATCTGAGCCCATGTTCTCGGGACGGGGCAGATCAGGGCTGCTGGGAGAACCCGTTAGTGATAAGATAACGTGTGTCGAGACAATGGCTAGATTTAAACCAACGACTAAGTAAACCTCAGCAGCAGTTCCACATCACGCAGCTCTATTATCTTTCCCCTGCTTACGAGGAGGGAGGACCTGCGGCCTCCTCGGCTTCATCTTCCTTTTATCATTCCTTCCCAGAATGATCACATATTATAATCCCCAATTGAAGTTTACCCATCGGCATAGGCAGAGGTGGAGGTACCAGATGCAGTAGATCTACCATCCTAGGCATCAGAGGTATAGGTAGTTTCAGCCGTTCCAGTTCCAAGTAGTGCATAAGCATCACCCGCATCAGTAGAGGTAGCAAAGGCAGACACATAGCCATACACATATCCAGTTGACCCAGTTGTTTATGTTGGTTCATATCTAGGTCCTACCCTATAGCCTATAGCAGCATACCTAAGAGCACCAGTACCTTGCGTTGAAGCATCCTTTACAGTCCCACCTACAAGAATAAGCTAGGAAGCGTCGTTGCGGCACTATTTGGAAATGTATAAAAATGCCTTTATTCTTAAAGGAAACTTCACTTTGGATGTGAAGCTGGGGGAGGGTGCGAATGTTTATATCTAATAGGTATGCCCTCAGGCCCACTTCCATAGCCAAGAGTTAGAATAGAAGTTCCCCATCTCAACCTGAAGACAAACATTAGAGCCATGTAGGATGGTTATGCCCGTCAGGAAAGTGGGTGATGATGCCTTAGTTCTTGGAGAGTAATTTATTGCCCACATGAGAGAGAGGTTCTTACTACTACCCACATAATAAGCTTCCCACGGACTACAGCTATAACCATAAGCACCCACTAGGTTTATATAAAATGGGTTCAATGCGAGTGGATAATGCTGATGGATATGGATGATGTCGAGTTCGATGTCGATGGTGTTGATTGGGCTTAGCGCGGAAGTGAAAGTTCAGTTAAAAAGAGATGCAAGAAGAAATTAGATTTAGGTAATTGCTCAGAGAACGCCGCATATTATATAGTCTTAAAACAGACCCAATACTAGGAGGCCTACCTGTGGGCAGTCTGCAGTCATGTATGTTTCCTAAGACCTTCTAGACTCACATCTATACGACCCTTCGAGTGAAGCCCTCGTACCTCGTGTGAGGTTTAACGTTTCTCATCTCTAGCTCCTTTAAATAGTGCCTATTTCTTTTAATTGCCTCTATGTTTGGTTTGACGTTTGAACATATGAGAGAGAATCGCATCTATACTTTTCACTTTACTATATCGTTTGGCCCAGGGAAGTTGAGTTTGAACAACAGCATTTACAAAACATTCTAATTAGATAGTTCTTATAAATAAAATTCACTTTTTATGGGGTCCAAGGAACTGCTCCATTAGGACATGAAAATGTATTTTATATGTAATGAACTATACCCTTTCAACATGTTTATCTATGATAGCTAGGATGCATGTCCTTTAACTCCATGCCAGAAGGTGTGTGTGATCCAAGAGTCATTTCCCCAGGGGTTGCTCCAAGTTTTGCTCCATCAAAGTGGTTTATTGCTTTATAGATAGTGGCACGCATAGTTTTAGGTGGGGCGATAAATAGCCAGCCACTCCATAATGCCAAGTTTGGGATCCCCTGCATGCAGGTGGTTCCTCCTTATGCTGAACGTCCTCGATAATATATGCCCCGCTTTCCTTGCTTCACCATGATGACGATAGCAGCAACCGCTATAATAATCCCTTAACTTTTAGATCTCTACGTCCTTGCAACAGAAGAATAAATAATATAACTCTCTTTCTTCTTAGTTCTTAGCTTTTTTTAGTCCCTCTCCGACAATTAAAGTGAAAGCCTTACTTAATGGGTATTCTCCCATTCTTTGAAAAAGAGAAGAATAAATAGACTGGTCTCCTAAGCTCTATACATAGGTTTATAAGGTTAGTTCCATTTAGCTTTTCTCACGTAGTAATGGCTCAATGTTTTCGTGCAGGTGGCTGGGGGCAGGTGCAACCCATATTCTCCCTATTAGCTCCTTCCTATCAACCGGGATGGGTGCTCGCTGCTCCACTAGGTATATTTTTTTAATTGAGCGATGATGCATTACTTACTATGGCCCCTGTTTTTATAAGTTTATAATGCACGGCGGATTATAACATATATAATCACGCTTAGAAACTGACCCATCTTCTTATATAGGTGTTCCCACCGGAAAAAGACATTATAAACACACGCCAATTCAATGATGGTACGCGACGGCACAACATGGCACAGCATGCGACAGCAGCGCAGGTCGGCGGCACCACCGGCGAGGGAACAACCTACAAGTTACCCAGCAGAAGAGAGGGCCTCACCCTCCATATTTAGGGCGAGCGGGTTCGTCACTCGCCCTCCTGTGGTCGGGCGCGGACTCCCTCACCTCCTCACCCGACGCAGAGCCAGTTATAACTGGTGTTCAGAGTGTTTATCATTCAAGCATAGCCGATTCCCCTGGTTCCATATTTTTTACTGCTTAAAAAGAAATAACTAAGAATTTCTAAGAGCTATAATAAACTGATTGGATTGGATTTTCTTATAACTGATGAGTCTTCTGGATAAGATCATTACCATTTAAAGGGGCCAAGTCCATAAAACCCACAGATGGAAGGAAGGAATCAGCTTCTGCAGCTTATGGATACACACAAAACTTACCTTGATTAGTATCGGCTTGCCATGGAACTAACTAAGTGATGGACTCAGCTTTATCTATGACTTAATGGGAAGACCTTACTACATGGGAAATCTCGATTGCATGTATTGCCTGTTTATTATGGCTTACCAGCTAGCAAATCAAATAAGGAATAATAAATATCCCGTGGTTTTTAATGCTTTCATAGGTTATTTATCTTTAGCATCTCCCTAAAATACACAACCTGTATAATCCCCATGTTTGGGATTTTTAAAACACACAACATAAGCCACGGCACCGGCAAGGAAGGGGACAACCCGCATAGCCAACCAATACCGAAAGACACAGCTATAAGCTCCGTCGTAGATAATAGCCCCTTAACAAAAATATCCACAGCCAAGTGCTAGAACTTATTATTATCAGTGCCAGAAATAAAGAAATAATTTATAGTCAGGCTCTGGATCCTCGGCTACTCCACTTGGCTACTCAAAACTTCATTGTAATGAAAAAGAAATATCTAACTTTGCTATGGAAGATGGCTTCCTAAAGCTCACGTCTCCTAATGGAAAGTAACTACCGGTTGCTTGCTTTCTATTTTACCCCCCCATGTTCCCACCTGAAGTGATTAGGTTGAGCCGAGTTGAAAACAGATAATAGAAAACATCCATGGCCGAGAGGAAGGAGAAGTACCCCATCCCGAGACATCGTCAGATGATTGGGTCCTTGATGTACCTGACAAACACAAGACCAAATATTTGCTTTGCTGTGAACACATTGAGCCAGTTCCTGACGGATCCGAGGAGTGTTCACCTGGTTGCTGTAAAGCATGTTCTGAGGTACCTGAAGGGTATAGTGGATTATGGGCTCAAGTGTGAAGCGAATCAAAAGTTTAACCTGCAGGGTTATGTTGATTCAGATTGGGCTGGCAGTGCTGCAGATAGGAAGAGCACATCTGGGTGCTGCTTCAGTATGGGATCAGGTGTGATCTCATGGTTTAGAAGGAAGCAGTCCTGCATAGCACTGAGTACAGCTGAGGCAGAGTATGTTGCAGCTTGTTCAGCTAGTTGTGAGGCAGTATGGCTACGGAAGTTACTGTCTGAGTTATTTGATCTCCCGCTGGATGCTACTGGTATCTTCTGTGATAACCAGAGTTGTGTGAAGTTGTCCGAGAACCTAGTGTTTCATGACAGGTCGAAACACATAGAGATCAAATATCACTATATCAGGGATATGGTGCAGAGAGGAGCCGTGAAGTTCCTGTATGTTGCGACGGACGAGCAGATTGCAGATGTGCTGACGAAGCCACTAGCCAGAGTGAAGTTCGAGTACTTCAGAGAGAGGCTTGGCGTTCTTCAGATCGAGGACACTTCGAGGAAGAAGTGATGGACACATTTGCTGAAGCCATTCCAAGCATGTTGGAAGGGGGATCCTTCACATGGCTGTGGATGTAAGCGCTGGATGATGAGCATCAGGATGATGTTCTGGTTTCTGCTGGATATGATCAATTGGATCATTTATATGTATGTACGCATCATGTTGGATGCTGGATATGATCGGTTGGATCATGTGTATGTATTTTGTATATGCATCATGTTGGATACTGGATATGATCGGTTGGATCATGTGTATGTATTTTGTATACGCATCATGTTGGATACTGGATATGATCTGTTGGATCATGTGTATGTATTTTGTATGTACGCATCATGTTGGATGCTGATGGATACATTGTGTGGATCATGTATCTTTGTATGATCAGGCAGATCATGTATGTTAATGGATACATTGTGTGGATCATGTATCTTTGTATGATCAGGTAGATCATGTATGCTGATGGATACATTGTGTGGATCATGTATCTATGTATGTATCAGGTGGATACTTGGTGTGCATCAGATGGATGCATTGTATGATCAGGATGATCGTGGATGACGAGCTTCTCCAGATGACATGCAGCAGGATGTTGCAGTGATGATGATCAGGATGATCATGTGTACATCAGGATGATGTTTGATGAGTATCAGATGATACTTTATGGCCGTGGATCAGGTTGTGCAGGAAAGCATGTAATTTGTGCCCTGGGATATTTGCAGATGGTCTTTCGAGGTTTTGCCTATGGCATGTAATTCGGTGCCCTGGGACATCTGGCAAATGCTCTTGCGAGGTTTTGCTTGGGAGGACATGTAATTTGTGCCCTGGGAGATCTGCAGATAGTCTTTCGAGGTTTTTCCTATGGCATGTAATTCGGTGCCCTGGGATATCTGGCAGATGCTCTTGCGAGGTTTTGTCCTATGGCATGTAATTTGATCCTGGGAGATCTGGATAGGATGAAAAAGGCCTCAGATGCTTCAGCCAGGTTTTGCCATGACCACATGTAATTTGCTCCTGGGAGATCTGGACAGGATGAAAAAGGCCTCAGATGCTTCAGCCAGGTTTTGTGGTGAGATCACATGTAATGTGCTCCTGGGAGATCCGACAGGTAGAGCCGCGTGCTCGTAACAGCCTGGGATGCTTTAGCGAGGTTTTGTGATGGGTCACATGTAATGTGCTCCTGGGAGATCCTACAGGTAGAGCTGTGTGCTCGTAATAGCCTGGGATGCTGCAACCAGGTTTTGTGACACACGTAATAAGTCCTGAGGATTCCACAGTATGGCCAGTGATGATGAAGACCTGTAGATGGCGGGCCTACATCCAGTATGAAAAAGGACTGGCTCTGTAGAACTTCCTATGACGAGTAGAGTCAGAGATGGGTTGAGATAGCAGCAGCAGTGACGATGATGATGATGATGCATCGATGATGATGATTCAGAGAAGAAGACTTGTCTAGCAGATCTGTGTCGAGAAATACGTTCCTAGTTAAGAGGGAGTGTTGATGTATATGTAACTTCGGAATGCATTTCATCTGTGTATTTTATATATATTTATTGTACCCTTATAAGAGATGTGTTATTCCTCTATAAGGAAGTGTCGTCATGTGGATTGACAAGTGTCGCAAGTGTGTGTACTTGCTGATGGGTTATTAGACCACCATATGGGGTCGGCCCAGAATTATATATAATATAATGTGGATGTATCTAAGTAGACAAGTTGGCCCCATAAGGTCACTGGGCAAAAAGGTGAGTATAAATAGAGATAGGAGATCTCTATTTTACTCACTCGGAAAAGTAACTCACTCTCACTCTCAAAAGTGGTGCACTAGTGAGGAGGAGGAGGATCATCTGCTAGGAGACTATCTCAGTGTTATTTGGTTGTATTTTGGTTGAGCCATTGCTCTCTCTATCTCTGAGGAAGTTGTGGGGTTTTTCACCTTAGGGTTTTCCCCACGGAAACTCTGTGTCTCTTGTCTCTATGCTCTTGATTCTTGTGATGCTTGTGATGATTGTCATGCATTGATATACTGTAGATGTTATTCTCTCAGCAAAGATCCTATAGTATTGTGAATTAATACTTAAAATTTAACAATCCCAACCTAAGAAACTAGTAGGTTGGTGGAATTTTCCCTACTTGATATTTACTTGAATGGGGACATTACAGTCCTCCCCACCCAAGCTTGCCCTCAAGCAATCTCAATTTAGTATGCTGCAAAATTGTTCCTCCTCTATCAGGTGGCCTTCCATGAGGAATGTCTCTCAAAACCTTTTCATTCTTTTGTTTCATATTGTGGGAGGACAATACCTTATTCGGATAGGTGTGCATTCCTCTCAATACCATTTGTTTTCCCTCCGAATATTTGAATCTCATTCCAAGGATTTCATAATTCATTGTATGTTCCCCTATAGAGTACATTCATTTCACTCCCAAGACCACATTAGTATCAACAACATCAACCACATAAAAGCTATCAAAAAATGTGTAATTACCTATGGTGAATTGTAGCTTTGGAATCCATGTTTTGCACTCCATAGTATGGTGACCTAGAATGATGAATGTGAAGCCCTCGAATGGTTCAGCAGGTAGCTTTCTCCTCTCCACCATGGCTGCATCAATGAATTTATGTGTGGCTCCTCCATCCACCAATATCGAAACCCTTTGTCCTTGTATAGCTCCTTGGCATCGAATAGTGTGGAAACGAGGCACTCCTGAAAGCATTGCTAGTATCCCTTTGTTAGGTAATGGATGATATTCTTCTTTTTTCTCTTCTTCTTCTGCTGTGGCACATCCCTCTTCTTGGGATGAAATATGTCCTCCTTCCTCCATGCCCCCTTCATACTCATCATCACAAAATACTTCAATGAATTGGGCCTTTCCCTTAGCACATTTATGTCCTGGTACCCATGGTTGGAAGCATGAATAACATAGTTTCTTCCTTCTGAGTTCTTCCCTGCTTAGTTCCTCTTTCTTATCCTTTCCACATTCATCTTCTCTCCATGGTTTATTTTCAGATCTAAATTGGGAAGGGAAGTTGGGCTTGGGAGGAAACCTTGTCCTAGGTAGCACATTTTGCAGATCTCTTGTCAAGCTCATAGCATCCTGTTGGCAGGCGGTTTGGTGAGTCAGCATCGCGGATGCTGCGCAAGGCCAAAGGTACCATGAAAGGAGGAAAGCAGTGAGCAAGGTGACAAGTATTTTTGTAGTTTTGGGTCATTTGGACCGCGTCATGTATATTTTGGGTCATTTAGACCACACTATGGGGGTTTTTGGGTCATTTGACCACATTTTGTGGGATTTTGGGTTAGTTTTGTAGAAGTTTTTTAAGAAGTAGTTAGGCGATTACCTAAGTGGACCACAAATGTAAAGGCGTAAGCCTATAAATAGATGTAGGTTTGTAAGGATTGAGGAGCTCATCATCTATATTTCGGGAGATCATCTTGGTGAAGAATGTGAATGTAAAATCTTGATCTTGATATGAAGCGGAAGACTGAATATCTTATTGTATTTGGGTTTTTGCGAAGATAATATGATGTGACAGAGCTTTTCAGCAGAATCCCTGTGTCTTTCCTGTTTATCTGTGGTAATGCATTTTGCGATATGAATATATGAGTGATGCGATGTTTCCTTGCTGCAATTAATGTGTTACTGTTTTATCTATTGCAATAATGGGTTTGTTTCTATTAAATGATGTCGCAATTATGATTAATGCTTAAGTTGAATGCTTAGATCTATTTCTGACATGTTGCAATAAGTTGGTCAATTGATGCACAACATCCTCCTTCATTCGGCGGAAACATGGTTCCGTCAACTCTTGAACATCTCTGGTGAGACCTCATATGCTCTGCAGGTGTTGCTGGACGGGGTAAAACCTATCTGGGCCGGTGCTCAGGGAGATTGCGGTGGTTTGGGCACCGACAATGTCGGGAACCCCTGTCGACTAGGTTTGTGTCAAAAAATGGTTTCGTTGCTGGGACCGTAGTGCGAAGTGAAAGGAGGATATGTTGTGGCATCCGACAAGACCGGAGATCCAGGATTGGTTCAACCTAAAGGTGCAAGAGTTCGCTGAAAAAGAAAACAAGAACCCCGGGTTGTCAAAAGATTGGTGGTTGGCGAAATACATTCATGACGGTCCACATGAATATTTTTTTTGTGAGTTCTCAATCATCTTGTATGAGTGGTTGGAAAAATTGACCTTCCATAAGAGGAACTTCCAAGGTGGTGAGCTGACGACCTGGACCTCAGAACTGATCCAGGAGCTGCAAGAAGTCGACAACAAAGTGTCGCAGGCTGTTGAGGTTTGGGTCGATAGCATACTGGAAGGGTATATCACTGAATTTGCGGTTGATACGAACAAGTCTTACAATGAGGCTGAAAGGGATTTCTTCAATGAGCCCAGGGGCAGGTTTCTGTTGTCGCTACAGTTGTCCATTAAAATGCTCATTTGTGAGAAGGGCATACTGAAGATGCACCTAGACCAGTAAGAACCTTGGTGGGTGGAGGTCGTGGATACCGCGACGACAGGGAGGCGATACATGGAATGATAAGGGGTAGATGGGTGCAGGTCATGACGATACTTTGAAGGAAACCAAGGAAGAGAGTGGTCTTACAAGGGGAGGATCAAGGTTTCGATAGGAAAAGAGGCAGAGGACAGGAGAAGGTCCTGCTGCGATCGAAATGCAACGCCGCAAAGGAAGACCACACGGAACGAAGTGACCTCACAGTCCTGACAAGCACAACCAGGCTACGCCAAGGATAGAGGCGGGACCAAACCCCAGAAACAACGTGCCCACACCTTCGCTCACTATCTCTCAGCTAGTGAGAAATACAACTTTGACACCACAATGTTTATCAGGTCCACAGAATTTGATTACTAATAGCTCAATAACTATAAGAAGGAAGCCCAGGATGGCGGGCGAAGATGCGAAGTTACCGCTGTTCCACAGAAATGGAACAGATAATCCTGAGCAGTACTGGTTCTTATGCGAGGCAGTATGGATTGTGAAGCAAATTACTGATGATAATTCCAAGAAGGGACAATTGGAGACAACTCTTCAGGGTCGCGCATTAGACTGGTTCATGAAGTTTGTGCAGGTTCCTGTAGGTGCTCCAGAAAAGACGCTGGATGAAGTTCGAGTTGGATTGATTGTCAAGTTCAAAAAACCCAAGTCTAAAGCACAGTATATCATAGAACTAAAAGAAATTAAGTAGTATCCCAATGAAACTGTGTGGGATTTTGACCAGTGATTCAAAACACTGATGAAGAGGGTCAGTTTCGACATGAGCACTATCCAACACAAAGAATGGTTCATTGTGGCATTGCTCCCGCACATTCGACTACCACTGATGCAACGGAACATTACGACACCAAGTGAAGCCCCAGAATTTTCATTGTCATTGGAAGCTTCGCCGATTGGTGAGAACGCAGCTGGTATGTCGCAAATTCAGACCCAATTGGCTAACTTGACCATACAGCTGCAAGACCTGGAGAAGGGTAAAGAGCAGCGTGAGGAAGTGTGGTGTACACGGTGTCGCGAAGAGGGGCATACTAAGGATCATTTCCCAGACTTCCACAATTATCTGGTTTCGGGAGCACCAAATCCATTGAACGGCGGTGGTATGTCGCGGTGTTGTATCTTCCAAGTATATGGGCACCGCCACGAGGAGTGTCAATACAAGAAAAAGATGGTCACAAAACTGATGAATCTGTATTGTACATTCTACAAGTCCATGGGACATGAAGACAAGGACTGCCGAGCGTATGGGTTACTTCATCAACAAACGTACAATGCATTCTATGTGAAGGATGACTAGCGTGTCGTACAACAACCGCAACTGCAGCCGCAGGTGGCTCAGCCGCTACCTCAACCACAGGTACAGTTTGTACTGCAGCAGCAACCACAACAGTTTATGCCACAATATGCTCTGATGCAAATGGCTCCATAGCAGCCACAGTACGTTCAACAACCACAGTACATGCAGCAAGGGCAAGGCGTGCCATTGCAACCGAATCCTATGCAGCAACAGTTCAATCAACCACAGTACCAACAGCAGGGAGAAGTCCGTGGAGGATTCCGGGGAGGACGTGGTGGAGGATTTGGTCACGGAGGAGGACATGGAGTTCGAGGACCTGTTCAATGTTATCACTATGGGGTGTGGGGACAATACCAGCGAGATTTCCCACAACTATAGACACAGTGTACGTTTTGTTTTGTTACGGATCACACTGTGGAAAATTATCCGCAGTTGATTTTGCGATGGCAAGCGGGGAATCTTCCGCAACTGTAGAACTAGAATCAAGTACAACAACCAATGCATAATCAAGTGCAACAACTGGCGCAGAATCAAAACCAGCGTCCGAATCAGAATACCAACCACAATGTGAACCAACTTGGGAATCCACCACTGAATTAGACTCGGGGTGTGACTATTGCGACAATTTCTGCGGAACCAAGGATGCAAGATGTTGCTGTCGTAGTTATCACTCGGGGAGGTACAACAACAGGAGAGGATAGCCCACATCCACTCATCCGGTTAGCAGGACAGAAGAAGGTGTCGTTTGACATTGATTCCGAGCATGATGCATTGTTTCTGGCACGTCGTGCGATGGAAACGGATCACGGTAAGGCCATTGTTTGTGACATGCCTCCTGTTTTTTATGCCACTTCAAAGGCAAGTCCATCGCGGCAATCTAAGGCCTTGCTGATATTTTTTGAAAGTTTTTCATCGCTGGCAAGGGATCCAGATTCTCTTACTGAGATCGAAGGGTTGTTGCAGCAACCAACCAGGGGACGGCTAGAGTCCGCAGTAAACTCCTTACAGAGGCGGAAGACAAGTAAGGAGATGCGTATGAACATTCAAATTGGAGACTATGAAGTTGATTCAGTTATATTGGATCTTGGTTTCGATGTCAACATCTTAACCAAGCAGGCTTGGCAGAAAATGGGCAGTCCCATGCTGAGCTGGTCTCCCGTACAGGTTCGGCTGGCTAATCAAGCCAAGGTGACACCGATTGGGAGAGTTCCAAGCCTGGTTGTGGACATTGAGGGAATGAAGACATACATTGATTTTGATGTTATCGAAGTAGTTTAAGGGGGAAGTTCCTATCCCGCGTTGTTGGGGATTGGATGGGATAACGACAGTGTAGCAGTCATCAACTTTAAGAAGCGGATGATAAATTTTGAAAACCGCAACCTTAGAGTCATCACTCTGTTGGATCTGGCTGAAGGACGCAGGTATCTTGAACCAGGAAAGGATGAGGATCCCAGCGGATGGGACCATGCATACAATATTTTAGAAGATTATATTCATTCGACTGCCGACGGTGAGCTTGGGTGGCGCAGCTTCAGCTCTGCGTCTTCCGACTCTGATGATGCATTAGAGAATTGGCAGAACCACCTGCATGAGGTGTTACTCTGCAAATGTGGGTTAGTCACACAGTCATTATGTCGTGTTGCAACTGAGACTGTTGCACTGCCAGTATACGAAGGGTTTCTCAGATTGTTTGATTTTCTTGTGGCGTTCGAAGAAAAGGTTTCGAAACCATAGCGATGTTGGCATTGGAGGAAGCGTAGAAGGTTGCTTCAGCACGCTGGTGGGCGACACATAAGAAGTCAATTGCAGGGTGCTCGCAGTGCCGGAGATTAATGTCAGTTCGCTTTAGCGACAGTGAAGTTTACCACACAGGAAAATATGATGGATGGAACGACCCTAGTAGTCATTTGATGGAATGTTAGATGTTGTGGAAATCGCGACCCAAGGATGAGTGGGTCCATTCCTTTGTTCATACGTTGGATGATATGTCGCGATCATGGTATACTGCATCCGAGTTACGAGGGGATATTACCACTTGGTTGGAGTTGACAATTTGTTTTACTCATACGTTCAGCTTCGTGGATGCCAACCCAGATGTCCATAATGCTTTGCAGCTCATCCACGACTTGGTTCTGAAGGTTGTTCCGGTGGCATATCCTGCGGATCCACATATGCACTACAAGATGCAGTCCATGATGGAATGTTATAATATCACTGGTGGGCCAGAAGATGGTTATGATCTGCGGAATGTCAATATTCCGGAATCCGAGGGAAGTCACGATGTTGTAGCACCTGATGCACCAACTTATCCGATTAGTCAACCACTGAAGCTCTAGAAGGTCAACATTGGGACAGAGGACAGTCCAAAGTTTGTGAATGTTGGGGACTATTGGGATGATGAGATGATGGGGAAGGTCACAGACTTGTTGCATGAATTCCAAGATCTATTCCCTACTAAGTTTTCTGAGATGAAGGGAATCTTAGGCGATTTGGGGGAGATGAAGATCCCGTTGAAACCAGATGCCAAACCAATCAGGAAGCGACCCTATCGACTGAATCCATGCCATAAGAAGAGGGTCAAAGTCGAACTTGATCGCATGTTGGATGCTAGCATTATTGAACCGATTGAAGAGTCAGACTGGATCAGTCCTATGGTCATACAGAACAAGAAGACTGGTGAAGTGCGCATTTGTGTCAATTTGTGGAAATTGAATGACACTTGCTTGCATGACCCCTTTCCGAACCCATTTACTAATGAGGTGCTCGAAGGCGTGGGTGGCCAAGAGATGTATTCTTTCACGGATGGGTTCTCTAGCTATCATCAGATCAAAATTGCGAAAGAAGACTGCCACAAGACAACCTTTGTGACAGAATGGGGTTGTTTTCAGTATACAGTGATGTCATTTGGGTTGAAGAATGCACCGGAAATATTCTCTCAAGTAGTCATTGTTGCCTTCAGGGATTTCATTCATAAGTTTTTGCAATTGTACATGGATGACTGGACAGTCTACGGCTTGATCAACGATCATCTGGAAAATTTACGATTGATGTTGGAGCACTGTCGAAAGCATCAGATATCGTTGAACTTGAAGAAGTGCATCTTCTATGCACCATTTGGAATATTACTGGGTCACATTGTGTGCAAGCAAGGATTGTTAGTCGACCCAACAAAGATTGTGCTCATTCTGAGTCTAACACCACCGAATGTCAAGCAGTTGAGAGCAACGTTGGGACACACTGGGCCTTAACTAAAACTTTTAAGGGTTCATCCAAACCTTCTGTAAACAGCAATACTAATCTTACCATAGATATATCAGCCACCTTAACTAATAATTTTTGGAATTCCATCATATATTCAGCAGGGGTTCCAACTTGCTTCAATTGGGCTAGTTCTTTGAAAGGCAATTCTAGGTCTTTTTGCTCAAATCTTTCTAATACCCTGTCAACAAATTCTCCATAGTTTGTAACCTGATCATGTCCCAGATTTTTCATACCATGGAACCACCAATCATTGGAATCTCCTTCTAGATGCAAAATAGCCATTTTTAAAGCATCATTTTGCACCATTGGATTCAGCTGAAAATAAACATCTAGTTTTTGTACCTAAGTATTTGCAGAACTTTGGGGTGAGCCATCAAAAGTGGGAAGGGGCATTTTACCAATGGCACAATTCAATTCTTTATTCTAAAATGGAGTCTTATTACCTTACCTCATTTTGAATTTGCTTGATACATTAAAGATTTGGTCAAATGGTAGAGTTCTTCCACAATCTTCACTCAACTTTTCCCATTCTATCACCACTTCCTGCATATCAAATTGGGTGTTAGGCTCTTCTTCTACCTCAAGAAATTTAGGTGTAGTAGGCCTTCATGGTGTGCTCTGAAATTCATTAGGTCTATTATGGGGTCCTGTGCTTGATAAAATATGCTCACCCATTGCCTTATTTTCCTCAAAAGAAGAACTACTGCTGCCTCCTATTACTCCTTTGCTTCCAAGCTTACTAGCCAACAATTCGAACCCTTTCATGATATGTTTTTTCATGTATTCAAAGAATGGTTTCATTAATTTGGTGAATTCCTCTTTATCCTCTGAGGTTCCCTTCTCATCCTTAGCCATAGTTTCAATAAAATGCTCTTCTTCTCCTACTTCTTCCTCTTCAACAAAGGTGCTTTTAGTTTCAAATCCTAACGGTGGTCCCTGACTTCTTGTCCTCATTAATGGTCAACCACATCAGGTGCAAGTACCATGCTCTGATACCACTTGTAGTGTCTCTTTTTAGGAATTTGCACAAACTAGGAAAATTTGCAATTTTTAACCAATTCAACCCTTAGACTAGTATTAACCCAATTGCTTCCGAATGGCTCCGAATGGCTCCAAATGCTTCCAAATGGCTTTTGAATGAGTTTGGAAGGTATTCAGACATATAATTGTGGATGATAAATGTTTAAAAACCCTTAAAACACTTATGCAACATTCATTTACAATCTGGAAAAAGTAGGGAAATGTACTAGTCAAATCGAGCTTCAAGCCCCCAGGGGTAGTGGTCAAAGATGGCTCTCCAAATGATGCTAAACCTTTCTAAATTTCATAACATAGGTATGGTACTGATAAATGACTTTAATGGGATCCACAATTTATCATCAATTATTTCTTATGACCTTCTGCAACTCCCTTAAATCAGATGTTTATATGCAAGTCTTCACATGGGGGGGAAAGCTAGTAATTTTCACTATATGTTATGAAATTCGAAATTTAGGTGCCAAGGACTTGTGCAATGCTAATGAAACTTCTTAAGAACATTAATTACACTCCATAAATCAACAAAATCACATATAATGACTGATACAACTCGAAATAATGGCTCTTCAAGCTCCAATAACAAGACATAGATAAAATGGCATCATTTATTCATTGTTTGATATTTTTACATAGTTTCACTTGGTATTTCGACCTGAGAGTCTTATGAGAAGTAAATAAAGATTATATATATCATAATACAAATAAATGAAGATTCATGGACTCTCACAAAGAGATCATCATCTCACCAAGGGCGCAATTCCTCTAGGATCCCAAATATGCAAGAAAATGTGAAAGAGATGCAAGAACAAGTTGTAGATGAATGAACCATGAGATGACTTGTAGCTTCAACTTGTAACTAAATACTCCATTGTAGATCCAAATTAAAGGTATGAATGGCCTCTCCAATTTCCAATTATGATGGGAATCGTTCACCCTCGAAATTGGTGCTAAGGAAAGTAGACTAGCTCTCTACTAGCTCTTCTCTCCAAAATGAAAAATGTAAAATGATCAAAACCTGGTCTTATTCTTTGTTCTTGACTTTTATAAACTTCCTAAGGCTTCCCCAATTCGATTTCCATCCATGAGATTCATGCCAACTCAATTTGCGAAGAGATTCCCAAGTATGCTACTTGTCCTTCCAATTCTAGCCTCCTCCTTCACCAAATTCGAATTTGTGTCTCTTTGGCTGCCCTAACTTACTTGGGCACCTTATTGGAGGATATTTTTAACCCTGACATGTCATGTATGTCAGATGTCATCCATCAGGTCTGATTTTTCATAAATTTCATAGGCATCTTCATCATTGGTGTCATAGAAGCTAGGGAATCTAGCCCAAGTGTCCCACTAGCTCCAAAATGCCTCTTCCTATCCCATGGGAGTTACTCTTCCTCTACATTTTGACCTCATTGAGTCATGCCAAGTAATATTCCCTTCCAAATACCCCAAGAATAATGGAATCCACCTTGGATTCGAATGGGTGAGAGTGGAATGCCATGTGGCATGGGGAATCTAGCTTTTTGGGGGTCCCACACCACCAATGTGTCTCCATGACCAAGTGCCATCTTATTTTCTCACCATAAATATTTATTTTTCCCCTCATAATATATTTATGCCCAAACCAAAGTCCATTTTGGTTTATTAGTCTCCTTGTTCCAATTTTAATGTCTCCATCCAAACCTAGGAAACTAGTAGGTTGGTGGAATTTTCCCTACTTGATATTTATTTGAATGGGGAAATTACAACATAACTGGATATAGAAGCACTATCACAAATCTGAAGGAAAATAAGTTCTCCTGTCAGGTGGAGCTTGGATATAATACCACTTGTTAGATCCAAGGAGTTGGATCCACTTCTTTTCAGTTGGATCCAGGAGATGTATTGCATGTTGATGAAATTATGTTTGTTCCCGAATTGAAGAAGAACCTCTTGTCCATTTCGGTTCTAGAAGATAAAGGATTCAGAGTAACATTTGTGGACAATAAAGCGCTAACGTGGCCTAAGAATGCAGACTTGAACTCTGCATATGTGATTAGAGTTAGAGAGGGAGACCTCTACAAAGTTCCTGGAAAGCTCATTCAAGCCATGATCCATGACATAGTTAGTCCTTGTGAAATGTGGCATAGGAGGCTTGGTCATCTTCATTTCAAAGTGCTACCAGGATTACAGAAGATGGTAAAAGGTATGCCTCTATTTCAATCTGAGTATGATAGTGTTTGTAGAGATTGTTCTCTTGGCAATAAGAGATTTCCATGTAGTACAAAAATATCCAAAGGGATCCTTGACTCGATCCATTCATATCTATGTGGTCCTATGTAAGCACCATCCTTGATTGGTTATTTTAACTATGTGCTTTTCATATATGACTTCTCTCGCAAGTATTGGATCGATTTCCTAAAGGAAAAGAGTGAAAATTTCAACAAGTTTCAAGAGTTTAAGGCATTAGAGAGGGAGACCTCTACAAAGTTCCTGGAAAGCTCATTCAAGCCATGATCCATGACATAGTTAGTCCTTGTGAAATGTGGCATAGGAGGCTTGGTCATCTTCATTTCAAAGTGCTACCAGGATTACAGAAGATGGTAAAAGGTATGCCTCTATTTCAATCTGAGTATGATAGTGTTTCTTGAGATTGTTCTCTTGGCAATAAGAGATTTCCATGTAGTACAAAAATATCCAAAGGGATCCTTGACTCGATCCATTCATATCTATGTGGTCCTATGTAAGCACCATCCTTGATTGGTTATTTTAACTATGTGCTTTTCATATATGACTTCTCTCGCAAGTATTGGATCGATTTCCTAAAGGAAAAGAGTGAAAATTTCAACAAGTTTCAAGAGTTTAAGGCATTGGTTGAGAATCAGACTGGAAAGCACATCCGTGCTTTGATATCTTATAATGGAGGAGAGTTTGAGTCTTGTTACTTTAATGACTTCTGTAAATATGCAGGAATAAGAAGACAATTGACTGTACCTTACAACCCCCATCAGACTAGGCTTGTTGAGAGAAAGAACAGAACAATATGTGAGGCTACAAAATCTATGATGTGTGATCAAGATCTAGCCCCTTCCTTATGGGAAAAAGCCTCCAACACATATGTTTATTTATAAAACAGAAATCCTCATGCTATCCTAGGATAAAAGACTCCTAAATAAGTTTTCATGAGTGAAAAAACAGATGTTGGACACTTGAATATTTTTCGTAGTCATGTATACATTCATGTAGCAAAAGAGAAGAGGACAAAGATGGAGCCATCCAGAAAGAAAGGCACATTTGTTGGATATAGTGGATCCTCCAAATATTATAGAATCTATGTTCCAGGTGAAAGGAACATTGAATTCAATAGAGATGTAACATTTCATGAAGAGGTTGCCTTTAATATCTCTAAAGAGCTTTAGTGTGATTCAGATATGGAGGAGCATGAGACTCCCATGATGGAGGATCCAGCTTCTAATTCTCCCCTTTCAAATGTTGAGAGGGGCAATCCAAAAGATTCCATAGATCCACTTGATCCTGAAGAGCCAATAGAAATGATAGAAAGATCTCTTGATTCCGCTAAGAGGAGATCTGCATGGTGTCAAGACATTCTTCAAGAGGCAGAAAAGCATGGAGCACCTCCAGTCTCATTTAGAGAGTGAAAGAGACCTAAAATATTTTCAGGATATGTAGCTCAAATGAGTCACATCAGTGACTCGGAACCCACCACCTATGAGCAAGATGCTAAGTAGTAGGTATGAAAATATTCCATGGTGGAAGAATGCAAATCCATCATGAAGAATGATGTGTGGGAAGTGGTTCCTAAACCTGAAGGGAAGTAACTTCCAATTGGATTTATAAAATCAAACATGCAGCTGATTGAAGTATTGAAAAATATAAGGCAATATTTGTATCCCGTGGGTTCTCAGAAAAAGAAGGGATAGACTATGATGAGACATTCATTCCTGTGGCAAGGTACACCACTATTCGAGCCATAATTTCCCTTGCTTCAATTCTAGGGTGGAAACTTCACCAAATGGATGTGAAGACCACCTTTCTCAATGGTCAAGTTGAGGAAGAAGTATACATATAGAAACCTGAGGGGTTTTTAGTTCATGGGAAAGAATCCCATGTATGCAAACTTAAGAAATCCTCGTATGGGATTAAGTAGGCCCCAAGGGCTTGGTATCCGAGGATTGACAGCTATCTTCAAAGATTAGGCTTCTTCAAAAGTGAAGTTGATCCCAACCTGTACTTCAAGGTTGTGAAGAACCAACCACTGATATTGGTTATCTATGTTGATGACTTGTTCCTTACTGGAGAGGAACAAAAGATAGCTCGGTGCAAGAAGGAACTCACTTCTAAGTTCGAAATGAAAGACTTGGGTCTTATGCATTACTTTCTTGGTCTGGAAGTTTGGAAAAGGAAAGATGAGATCTTTCTTTCACAAGGAAATTACACATCTGATGTGTTGCGTAAGTTTAGTATGATGGATTGTAAATCCATGTCTACACCCATGGTTTCTAATATGAAGAAACTACATGAGCCAGATTCTGGATCGGATCTAGTGGATCCTACCATTTATAGATAGCTCATTGGTTCCTTGATTTTTTTTATACATAGTAGACTGGGCACATGTTATGCAGTGTGTATCTTCAGTCACTTCATGTCTGAGCCAAGACATATACATTGGGTTGTTTCCAAGCATGTGATTAGATACATTCAAGGTATTATTGTGTATGGCCTTAGATATGCTTCCAGTGGAGGGGTGATGCTACTTGGTTATGCTGACTTTGATTGGGGTGGTAGTATTGTGGACCGAAAGAGTACATCCGGATTTTTTTTAGCTTGGGATCATCTATGATCTCTTGGTCTAGCAGGAAGTAGGGCTTAGTATCCTAGAGTACTACAGAAGTAGAGTATATTATAGCTAGTATCGCCTGCCAAGAAGCTATGTGGCTTAGGAAGCTACTTGCTGGGTTGTTCGGTGAGAATATTGAGACTATTGTCATTCACTCTGACAATCAGAGCTACATCAAGATCTCATAAAACGATATGTTTCATGATATATTGAAACACATTGAGATGAAGTACCACTACATCATAGACATGGTCCAGAGAGGTGCCATAAGACTTCAGTACAATGTTACTAATGAGAAGATAGAAGATATGTTGACTAAACCTATGTATGTGACGAAGTATAGTTACTTCTAAGACAAGCTTGGCATGGAAAAGAATGCCTCCCTCACTGAGAGGGAGTGTTAAAGTTTCAACATCATGAGTCATTCTCCAATTCAATCTTGTGTGTCAAGATTAAGCCTCATGTGTCGAGGTAGTGTCTTATAGGAGCCTGAGTTGGACTCAGGAAACTTGGAGAAGACTCTTGAGTTGGACTCAAGAATGAATAGGCCTCATGAGTTGAGGTAAGTTCTTTGTATGTCAAAGTGATGGTGTTGTACAGTTTTGCTTGTCCAGGCTAAGGTCTTGTGTGTCAAGACAGATCCTCATGTGTTGACGTGGTGCCTCATGTGTTGAGGTAACGCTTAGTGTCGAATCATGAATGGTGTGTGATGTACTACTAACCATGGTTGGGATATTAAGTCTCCTCTAGATACTGGCCACCTCTAGAGTGAATTACTTTAGCATATGACCACTTGGAATGATAGTAGAACAAGATGATCACATCACTGGAAAAATATCCTTGGTGTATTTGATATGATAATTAATTAAGCTGGCACATGTGGACCATGCAGATAAGACAATATACAAAGATAAGATGTGATAAGATAAGAGAGAATTTGATTTGCTCACTTCAGTAATGATAAATACTTCAGTTAAATAAGAAATAACTCGGATCAGTAAACTTCAGTGATGTTAACAAAGAAGACTTCAGTCAATTAAAGGAGAACTCGAATTGTTCACTTCAATGATGTTAACAAGAAATACTTCAATTAAAAGAGTTAACTAAGTGATAACAAAGAAGGTCTAGTTAACCAAGTGACTGCATGACGACACTTGAATAGAGACACTTGCATGACGACACTTGAGTTAAAATAAAAGATGGCACATGAGTTGCGACACTTGAGTTGTGACACTTGCATGATGACACTTGAGTTAAACTAAAAGATGATACTTGAGTTACGACAATTGCAAAAAGACACTTAAGTTAGCCACATAACTAAGTGGTTTAGCATCCAGTTAAAGGGCAAGCTCATCCTGAAGTCAACACACATATTTAAAGCTATTACATGATAAGTATGGCGTACTTTTCCATGCAGGATTGATGTAATATTGAATGTTGGAGTGAATTCTCTTGAATTCAATTTGTGCATGTGACCAAGATTAGTGAATTGGTTGAGCGGATAATTATTATTCCGGGTTTCTCTTTTTTGTCTACCTATCTTTCTATGTAATTTCATCAAGGATGCTTGATGTAATCTGCTCATTGTGAAGCATTCATTCTTTTTTATCTATCAATATACTAAGGAAGATTTTGTTGGGGTTTTCTCCCTCATGTCATAGAGGGTTTCTCCAGGGTAAATTTTTGTGTCATATGTGAATGCTTGTTCATTGATTTCAAGTTCTATTGTAATTATGAATTAAAGATCAAAAAATTTAACACAACAGTTGCAGAGTTGGAACCCAAGCTCTGATACCACTTGTAATGTACGCGACCCCGGAAATCAAGGTCACGGGCACGGGCACATGTAAACCCCAAAGGAACGCTGAATAAAGTTATAGCACATTGTATTAAGGTTAACCAAAGGCTATGATGACATACCATTGAGACAATTAAACAAAGATACATCCTTTAAAATAATTGCAATACTTTAAAAACAATTATAAAACTTTCCAAGAGCTCTTGCGGATGCAGCACCATGCAAGCATGACAATGCAACCAAATTTAAAAACTTTAATAAACATGGAACTTAGAATTACTAAAAAATTAAAGGTGAACATAATCAACCCAATAATGATAACTAATCATATTTATGGAATTCTTTTCAAACAATTACAAACTAGAGCTTTCCGCCGTAAAACTATGCAATTTATGGCACTCCCAGCAATCCAATTTATGACACTTTCTTTAATAGTTTTGCATTACTTATCAGGTAAGATTTGAATCTAACAACTACATCCATTCAAAAATGCAAAATTACAAATACATATCTACCATATACATCCATTATTCATACAAAATATCAGATCTACTTTTGCTATCAAAATCACTACCGGATCACCCGATAAGCATCCAAATCCTTGCAAAACCAACTGTGAGTCCCAAATAAAAAGAATAACATCTATATGGGATACTCTATAGCGACCAAGGGTGCACTTGATAGTTCATATACATACATACAACATCTAATAATCATATCTAAAGAGAAACTATCAATTCAATCCAATTTCGAAGAAGAAAAACCCATCAACTAGTGATCAAAACTCAATAATTTCAACTGTAGAATCATGGAACAGATTTGATCAGCCAAGGAGGGTGCACTTGTAGAGCATGATACAGAAAATAAGACATGATTAAACATATTTCAAGTTTCCATTAATATCATATATCCAATAGAAGAGAAAAACACCAATTTCCAAGCAAGATTCCACAACTAGAGTTCCAAAGACCAAGCAGTTGCAATTACAAATTTATCTACAGATCTAATCAGCCATAGAGGGAACAGTTGCAACGTAAGATACAAAAAATAAAAACGTAAATCACATATTCCAAGCTTCCATCAAGATCAGATCTCATATTCAAGGAAAATGTACAAGTTTCCAACAGTTAAACCATCAAATTTGCATCCAACCATTGATACAAAACCATATACATTTAATTGTGAATAGATCAGCCATCAAGGGCACTATAGAAGAAATGGAAACATAATATCAAAATATTAATTTACATAAAATAAACCACTTATCTTAATAATGTGAAACTGGCTACATCCATACCACGCTCCACCCAGCCATAGGCACTACCAAGCCAAATCCTCTTGGACAAGCCACCCCCGAGCTGAGGCCACTAATCCACATGCAGAGGTGCACTCAATAATAGCTCAAATTTTTGTTTAAGAAGCCACAAATCAATTCATAACCACCTAATTTATCCTCCACCTCACTACCAGGTGCAATGGTAATCCCTTCACCCCCTAGTCCCCACAGGACATCACCATTAACCATTAGAATTTTTGTGCAGGTCCAGCATAAAGACAAGCAATGGACACGGAAGAACTATACCATATTTTTCCAAGCTTACCACAAACACCATACAAGATCATAATGCTTCAAGAAAAAATCTCAATCACATAGCAAAGCATACATGGCTTCCCAAGCTAACAAGCTTACCAATCTCTCATCTTCAATGGAATGAACAACCAAGAATAATCAACCATCAACAACCAAGGAACCAAGAACCATCCAAGAACCAAAAACTAAGGAGATCAACCATGGATTTATAGACCAAAGAAGGTAATTCCAACCCAAGAGGGTAAAATCCAACCTGGTAATCCAACTTGAGTCAAACCAAGGGGGGTAACTCAACCACAAGACGCTAACTCTAATCCAACCCAAGCAATGAGAATTTCAAGGAGAGTGAACCCAAGCCACTCTACCCAACTCAAATTCATCTGTGAACACATCATCCATGAAGAGGAATCAAAATTAGTGAGGTGAGGTGTCACACAAGCCAAGGCATCTTCCCAAAATAGAAAAGGAGGGGTTACACAAGGAGTTATCCAACTTTTGAGGTGTCCAGGCTAAAAATAGTCAGTGAGGGCACACTTGTGCAAATGGGGGTTACAAAACCAAGTGTATCCACCAAAAAGGAGTTACAAAACCACCAAAGGGGCTCAAATGACAAGTGGGATCCATCCAAGCATCAAGGAGGGTGAATTCACCAAGGAAGGCCCACTAAACCATGATCTATGCTCAATAGTAGCAACATAAGCTAAAATAATCAAAATTTGTGTTTGTTGTACAATGTTTGGGTGACCATCAATAATAAAGTCACCAAGCCATAAATACGAGTGGAGCTCAACCAAACAATTTCTAAAGTGCTAGGAATGTCTCCATTCCCCCTGCATTATGGATCTAGGCCTCCCATACTCTTTTGTGGTCTCCAATGTGCTAGTTGTTTTTCATTAATTAATTATTTACAAAATAATAATAATGTCTCTAGGTCCTTAAAGACCCTTGTTCTGGCACCTTGTGCCACAATAATAATAACAATTATTACATATGTTTGGGGCCTAACATACGAGGCATTACACTGTTGATATTTGGAGAAAGGATTACACCCCAATTGAAGGTGGTGCCTAATGTATTACCTCGTTGTAGGATAGGCACCCAGGAATCCCTAAACTAAGTTGCATATCTCTCTCCATAGAGCTTGGCTAATAGTGTGGCTACCATCCTGTATGGGACCTTAAGGACTCAGCTAGATATGGTCCTATATCTGTAGGCCTAAATTAATCCATTCCTTATTCAAGCATACCATGTGTGTAGGAAACTTGTAATAAGTTTCAAGGGTGAATGGTTGGAATGAGACAATGGCCTTCCCGTTAGGATCTTTGATCACTCTATTGTCTAAATCAACTCTGGGAAGTAACTAGGAAAGGACTTATGAGCAGGGAAAAAGGGATGGCCTAGTTGATACTTTATGAAATGTTGACTTTTTGATGTTATGGTATACTACTATGTCCTCAACATCTTCAAGCGGGATGGCAGGGAAGTGTTCATGCTTGAACTTTTGATATATCTCTCCTTAGTGGAGGGAGGGATCAACGTTGGTATTACTACCAGTATCACCATAGTTGGTCCAAACCGCCACCTCCTCTTCTTCCTTGGATGAGGACAAAGCATGTACCATCTTGTCCTTAGACTTAGTTCTCTTATAGGTTATTTATTCCTCTTGCAACTCATCATCATTGAATTCAAGAGCAACCATATTGTTAGTTTCTTAGTTAAAAAACAAAGAATCAACAGCTTGGGTGGTAACTTGGTAGAATGGGTAAATTTGTGACTAAAGCGAATTTTCTAAAGAGAACAGTGCCAAGGAGGGGGTTCAGTGTGGGCGGATTTAGTGAGGGAAGGAAACATGCAAGTGGGGAAGCACGACATCATCCTAGATGAGTAAAATAACTTCAAGGATTAGCCGCAAGAAGGTGCGCACCAATGGGGTTTTGAAATGGGGTTGATAGGGGAGGTTCAATTGAGGTCACCCTTAGGGTTTGGTTTAGGCAAGCAAGGGAAGGAAATGGGTTTCTTTTTTCAGAGGAGGGGTCAAATATCAAAATTGGAATCAATGGGGGAAAGGAGGAGGCAAATGGGAATAGTTCCTAACCCCAACCAAGGATTAAATTTTAGAATTTAAAATCAAAGCATCTCACCAAACATAAATGGAAAATTGACAAGTGTAGGTGAGACGTACTTACCTTTCCGTGCTTAGATCGATGGGGAAAGGTGGTCATTGGTCCTCTTTGGTTGGTTGCTCAATTCTCTGGTCGCCTAGTCACCTTGGGGTTTCTTTCCAAGTGTAAAGTGATTTGTTTTGGTATCGAAGGCACATATTATAAACTAATGGATGTCATTTTTTTATGAAATTCAATGTACAATTTATTTGGAATCTATTCAGGGTATTAGAGGCTTAATCCTCCACTCTGTCTAGGGATTAGCCTCCTATCGCCGATACATGGAATGCTTCTCTTCGTTGGGGAACCATATAAACAAGCCAAGGCATTGTATTAGTGCTTATTGTGGGAATAGATGACTAAGATGTCACAACTCTGATAACTCTAGCCTCTAGCTGAGCGAAGACGTGCCTAAGAGACATTTATCGGTGAGGTAACATGTTATTTAGTCGATTCATTGGTGACTTAAGGTTCCACAATTCCAACACATCACATGGATTGACGTCTAATTAGCCAGCATATCAGTGAACTAAATCGTTAACTCGTCAACACGGGAGAGTGAAAGTTTCATTTTACTAATGTTTTGGTAGGTTAGAGCTCTAACTCGTCGATGTTTCAGCGAGCTAAGGACGTAGCTCATTGAAGTGTCATTGGGTTGCGCTCCTTCTAGCTCACTGCAACTTTGTCGCGTTAAGGATTAGCTAGCCGACATTTCGGCGAACTAAGAAACTAATGCTTTGTTGTTTCGCTCGATTAAGAGACTAACCCGCTGAAGTATCATTGAGTTAGTCTCTAACTCGCTGATGTTTCGTTGCGTTAATGGACTAACTTGCCAATGTTTCGACGCATTAAAGGGGTAACTTTCTGACATTTAGCTAAGAATGAGACTTAAATCAAAAGGGTAATTCTACAAAATTAATGTTTTTCCCCTTCTTTAGGATTTCTCCCTAGGTAGTTCTAAGGTGAAATCAGTTGTAGAATTTCATCATTTCAAAGAAAGTCTAAGTATAGTATATCAAGTTAGCTTGATCATGTAGATTCATAGGAGGGAAAACCAAAATCAAAAGTAAAAGTATTCGATGATAGTCCTTGACAAAGAATACCTTATTGAGAATTGGGATTATAGATGTATTACCAACAAAAAGTTTATTTGAGAAGTGGCCCTTGATTCAAATTTCTAAGTGGGTCCCCAAGTTGAATAACTTGGGAATTTATTGAGGGCTCAACACTATGGCCATGAGTGATAACTTAAATGACCAAATAGCTCACGCCAAAGTTTCCTCAAGCCATAGCTATGAACAATGAAAATTGAGGGTAAAGGTGATGACCCAAAGCTGTTAAATTTGTACAACATTGTAATATTATCAACAATTCTAGTTGTTAGGTCATGATTGAGATATATGAACCTTCATTACAACTTGGTGAGGTGAAACTCTTCAATCTTTCCTTCTCCAGAAACAGTGATCTGATAGACTGACAACAAATTGCAAAAAAGACTTGGAATGCATAATGTGTCTTTGAAATGACCATCATCTGGATGAACTATTCCATGTCCCACAACACAAAGAGTTCTATCATCACCAACAAGTATTTTTTCGGTGTTACATTCATTAAGAGAAGAAAAAATGGCTTTATCCTTATCCATGTGATAAGATGCTCCATAATCAATGAGCCACTTATTAGAAGAAGAAGAAGAAGAAGAAAATGCATTAAAGGAAAAACAAGAATCATAAAGTGCATGTCCTTGAGAAGAAGGGTTAGAAGAAGAATCAAGATCAATGTTATAGTTCTTTATTGTTGCTTCTAAGGCTTCCATATTCTTGAAACACTTAGATTCCTCATGACCATCTCGAGCATGAAAATTGTAATGTTAGTCAGTCTTCTTACCTTTCGATTTAGTGCCTTTATCACCATTGGGTGTAAAGGCTTGTTGAGTTGGTTTGGGACACTTATTTTTATTATTGTTACAAGGGTGTTGCTTCTTTGGATGCTTGGATTTATCCTTATGTTGGGATACTAAGGCTTTATTAGATGTACCTAATATTGATCACTCCAAGATGCAAGAGATTATTTTACCCTCTAATCAAAGCATCATGAAAGTCTTCAAGAGTGGGTTCTTTATAAGTAGCCCATAGAGATTCTTTGATGGAGTAAAAACTAGATACAAAAGCATAATAAGGGACCCAACTTAGCAATAATAACATAAATACATTGCTTTTATTACTTAGTTATTTTTCTCTTCAACTAAGAGTCTAAGGGTTTTGAATTGAAATATATAGTCTTGAACGCAAGAGAAATCAATTGGATTTAAAGCAACCAATTGATTTTCAAGCTGGTGACCTTCAATCTCATTTTGTTTACAAAATATAGTTCCAAGCTTTTCCCAAGTTGCATCTGGTGCGTTGATTCCATGGGATTTGTCATTTTTATCATCCCATTTTACTTTCTTATTGGCATCAGTGGGGGAATTTATTTTCCCAAGGTAATCCGGTAAAGTCTCCTACTTCTTATGGCATCCTCCATATGAACTCTCCATGAGAATTAGTTGGTACTTGTAAGAAAAATATCACTTGGACTGCCCATATTATAATATGCATGTAATATGGATTCTAAGGTAGACAAATGGTCTAAATGCAAAAATCTCGAAAAAAAAATAGGTAGTTTCAGAAAATATGGCATTGCAAACGGACTCTGAATGTTAAAATTATGCTTTTTTTAAAACAAGACAAAAAAGGAACCAAACAGCTACGCGGTAGGAAGAGGTTGAACCATGTGGCGATGGGTGCTCAATGCAATAAATAATCCCCCAAGTAACTTTTCCTATAATCTCACTTTTACAAATAAGTTACTTTTTAAAATAAGTGACCCACTTTTGAAAAACAAGTGAGAAACAATTTTACAATAAAGTTACTTTATAACTTAAAGTTACATGAACTTTTTCAAAAAGTAACCAAAAAGACTTCTTCTTGTTGTTGTTGAGGGAGAGCATGCCTACCCAAAAAAAAACATTTATTTTGGCCTACAAGACACATTTATACAGCCACACAAAACAAACAAAAAAATGAAATTTTGGAATTGAAATTCCTCAAATTTGGGGTTAGACTTTGGTTTGCTTACCTGGAAAATACAAGTTTTCACATTGTTTCTGGTTTACTAAGTTCACACAAGGCACACAATAAAGAACATATGCAACCAAGAAAACCCTTTTTGCTCTCTTTTTTTATTTTCCAACTTCACATTAAGCACATGCTAAAGAGCATACACATATTGAAAACGTAACAAACTGGAAATAAAAATTAAAAGTAGGCTAAAATATGAACAATATGAGAAAGATTTTTTTGTAATCAATAAATGTAATACCTTTGAATATGGTAAAATGGTTGTATCTTGGGAAAACATAAACATTTTCAAGTGAAATAAAAAGTGTTTCTAACTAAAAGAAGCACTATGGACCCAATGGAACACCCCTCTCACCCCAAAAATGCACATAAATAGTAGAATACAGAAATATTTTGATGCATGAAGCTACACTGGTTCAAGGTCTCAATCAACAACATGAGTGGGTATTTATAAGTTCTCTAGTACCAAGTTAGACTAAAACATGGTATTTACAAATAGTTCACACACCTTAAGAAACCAGTCACAGAAACATATCACTGCTCAAAACAACAATGTTTTATGTGGTTAAAACCCTCAGAGAGGGGAACAGTCGACAGCCCCAGCCGAATAGCTACTTGAGGCAATATGTAACACCTGGTTTTTTACCCTGGGATGTAAATGTGATGTAATTATGCATAGGCTATATACCATAATTATATGGTAGAAGACCATGTATATTTTAAATGATGTATATATTTTTTAATATAAAAATCCCTAACAATTGCAAGTGAAGAAGGATGAAAAAGAGGTGGGGGTATATGATTCCATAAGTTGGGGAAGTGAGAGGGGCTAAGAGGCAATAACTATAGCTAATTCTTAAACCTTTATTAATATTTTTAACCAAAGTTCCTTAACATTGGTGTGTCACTTTAATTGATTTTTGGATTAGTTATCCTAAGTGAGATTAAAAAGAGGAAAGTGGATACTTCTGGGGAAGCCACTTGTCAAGCCATAACCATGCATATATCTTGTTAGGAATTCATTCTAAAGGTTCTCATTCATTCTATAGGGGAGAGGGATGAATTTTTTCATGGAGGAAGAAGGTTAGTTGGTCATTGAGTCTACTTTCACACCCAGAGAGGAACCCTGATAAATTGGTGCATTTGGGCTTGGTGCCCTGCTAGAGAGGCATGGCTTGCAGTTGGACTACATGGGACCTTGACACAAAGACTTCCTGGTTGGTATGTGATGGAGCACTAGAAGGGGATGGGGACGGCCTAAGTGACTGTGAAGCATAGAAGGGGGTTCCATCCCTTTTGTTGTACAGGCTGATGAGAAATGAGTGCAGGGTGGAAAAAACTATCGAGGGTGTTTCTACACCTTGGGTAGTGTGTGAATGCCTTTGGATTGGGTTAGTGCCTTCGGGTTGAGTATGACTATGTTGAAGAAAGGAAGCATAATTCACCCCTTGGATTAATATCCCCAACATAGGGGTGGCATCTATCAAATAAAAAGATGACTTGATAGAGTGCCTATGGCTAGAAGGAACATCCTTCACTTGGAGTTGGTTGGAGGACTTTCATAAGATAAGTTCCAATTGTGTATAAATGCCGTGAATTTTAGTTTTGTTATATGATGTTTCAATTATTGTTTTGGAATTGATTCTATGTATGGATTGACTGAGCATGGTTTGATGCATTCATGTTAGGAATGATTACATAATTAGTCGAATGTACAATTTTAGTTTAAAGAATTGCTATTGTACATATTTCACTTTCGTTGTTAAAAAAATATGTATTATAGCAATCCATTGGAAAGTAAATTCGTAATTGGAAGCAAGAGAAAAATTTATACACATAATCAGGTACTTCGTTGTCTCTACAGTGTATAAAGGGATATCGGGCATGTGACAATGTGGTATCAGAGCTCAGGGTTGTAGCACTGGGACTGCGTGGGTTGTATTTGAATTCTATAGGTAGAATTGCAGGTTCCGTGGAGAGAAAGATTTGGGGAAAGACCATGTTGAATCCTTCTCATCTTAATTCAATGGTCTAATTAAAATATTGAATCATTGCTTGAATGAATAATTGGGCCGTATATGGAGGGTAATTGCATTCAAAACTTCGAATTCCAATGGGTACTATAAGTTCTAGGTGAAAAATTACAAATTGCAAGCAAATTGTTTGACGAAAATTCTCTATCAAAAATTCATGGTATGGAATGCCAGATGTTGTTATTAGAACCAACATGATATCTAGTGATCAAAATCCATAATGGAAGAATTCAGGTTTGAGAAATTTTGGGTAGAATTTGAACCATGGTAGAAAATATTACAGTTCTATTAATTGTTGAAAATTACCAGTTTTTTAATGGATGGAAATCACTAGTCTCATTAGTTAACGAAGAAAAAAATTTAGTTGGAGGAAAGGACAAGTGTAATTCCTTTTTGGCCAAGTGTGAGACACTTGTTTAAAAAAATTAAAATTTGAGAAATTAGTAAAATTTGATATATTTGAAAAAAAATGATGTGGGCCCCACTAGTGCCATGTGGACAAGGGACAATGACATGTACCAGCCACATGGAATCCATGTACAAGTGGCAATGCTGGACCAGGGTCAATTACACAAGTGGAATCCATGTAAGCAAAGGTGAAATCTAGTTTATGATATGGATGGACCAGATTAAATCGAGTAAGTTGGATCCTTAGCTCTGAGTCATTCCTGCATAGGGAGGTGTTCGTACTTTATTTCAAGGGGCTCCTTCGCAAATGGATAGGATTAAATCATGTAGGTTCGATCATTGGATTGTGGCCATTCACACATAGAGAGGTGCTCATACCTTATCTCAAGGGATCCTCTATGAACGGCTGGAACTGAATAGTTTAGGTTTGATCGTTGGATCATGACCATTTGTGCATAGGAAGATGCTCATACCTTATCTCAAGGGGGGTCTTGCACAATGGATAATATTTTATCCTCATGTTCCATCTTGCGATATGGATTGATTGCACAAAGTAAAATGATCGGAGGCTAATTTGGGTACCTCTCACATGAACAACTGAGATTTGATCGTGCATGTTCCATTGTGTGATCATGACCATTCACGCAAGAAAATAAGATCATACCTTATTCTGAGGGGTATCATCGTGAACAGCCCAAATTTGATTAGAAATCAAGATCAACGATGGAGATTTATCACAAAGTTTAAAATAGGTCGTGATGACATGGAAGGCATAAGATGATGGAATATGACATGGCAAGGGTTGAGGATGGCATGGCAATACCCAATGATGACACTTGGGACCAATGAGACATAGGAAGTGGTGTGAAATAGTGTGAATCATAGGTGCAAAAGAAGGCTAAAATCCACTATTTTGGGGCATTTTGGGGGGATTTTGAAAAACTTGGAGGAGGTAAAAGTGACCCCGGATGGGGGTTCCATCCCTTGTGTTGTGTAGGTTGATGGGGAATGAGTGCAGGGGTGAGAACAACTATGGAGTGGATTTCTACACCTTTGGGTAGTGTGTGAATGCCTTTGGATTGAGTTATTGCCTTCAAGTTAGGTGTAACTATGTTGAAGAAAGGAATCACAATTCGCCCCTTATGGACTGATAGCCCTACCTTGGGGGTGGCATATGTCAAAGAAAGAGACACTATAAAATTTGGTTCCATTTTTCGACGAAAAATAGTTAGTTGTGAGATGCATTTTTCGTAGCACAACCGATGAACATAATGCACCAAAACCGTCAGTAGTTCGGTGCCTCTCATTTTCATCTAAATACTGACACTTATCATGACATATGTCAACTTAAAGGCCTTGTTCAAAAACATCTGTATCCATTGGGCATATGACGTTTCTTCATCGCAAGATCGACAGTCTTTCATTGGTACATCCACACTAAGTCGTCGGTCGACCAATGCCAAGACGTCGGTGGATCAACGCCATGTTTTCGGTGGACCAAAATCATGTCATTGGTGGACTAGCATCATGTCGTCGATGGACCAACGCCAAGAGGTCGCTAGACCAACACCAAGTCGTCATTGGACTAATGCCAAGCCATCGTTGGATGAACACCAAGTTGTCGATGGACCAATGCCAAGTCGTCAATGGAGCAATGCCAAGCCATTAGTGGAACCACGCCAAACCAGCGATGGACCAATGCCAAGCTGTCAGTTTACTAACAACGTGCCTTGAGTACACCATGGCCTAACTGTTAGTAGTTCGACACCATGCTATTGATGGATCAATGAAGCTTGGAAGACGTACCGTCAGTAGCTCTACGATGCTTTTCCAACGTTTGTAGCAAATGTTCGACGGATTTTCCATGCTATTGACGATTTTTCATTGCAAAGTGGCATCAGAATATTAACGAATATTAAACTATTTTTCAACGTTAAACCATTGGTTTATCGATGAAATTTGTGTTTTTAAAAAATAAAAATAAAATAGGAATACCCTTTCCCACGCTCGACCGGGGACCAGAGCTATGAAAACATATAGTGAGAATGAAACCCTATGCTTAAGGCCTTATTTTAAGTTTATTTATGTAATTTTTATGATTTTCATAGTTATTACCCATCATTTTATCCAAGTAATGAATTTCAACCTTAGATCTTGGGAAATAACTTGTTCAAGTCAAATAGTTTAATTCTTGAGCAATGCAATCAAATTGTGTTACCCCTACTAGATGATTCTTTTTATTACAACACAGTAAGTGAAGGAATAAGAACGGCAACATTTAATTGATAAAATTGAGTCTTATAAGGATTATAAGGTATGAACATAACACATAATTAATTGATAAGAAAAACACTTAAACATGATGGGTGTTTTACAATTTTTTATTTGTTTTATGTCATTTTGTATTGTCTTTATAATGTTAAATTGAAAGTTGCATGTAATAATAGTAATGAAATAAATAAACCAACAAGTAAAGAAACATAAAATATTGAAAATGTAGGAAGCCAGACTCTACAATTTTGTATTATTTTTCTAAAATACTCCCAAGGGAGAATAGTTTCAAAGTACAATATCAAACAACTAGACATCCTCAACATTTGCTACAAATATGAATAATATAATTTCTTCAAGGACCAACATTCAAATGATCATGAATAATGATAATAATCATAAACTTCACAAACAACACATGCCACTCGAGTCACCTTATCCATTTCATTTTATCCACCCAAATCTCACTGACATTGAAAATTGAATTGAAATATCATGGTAGAAACCCATAGATAATAAGGGAATCATATGAGATAATCAAAAGCATATAAGAAACCATAACCACTAGGATATGTATATATAAAAAATGCGACAACATAATTGAATTATCCAAAATTGAATCATGGCATATATAACTCAAAATATGTTCCACTGCCCATATTAATTGCTATCTATAATTTAAGAGTGGCAAATATTCATGGTCAATTAATTTAGTTTAGAAATGTTAGTCCATTGCCTCTGAGGCATCACAAAGATCGCATGTGTAGTATGGTCAAAAACCAGTAGGGGGATTTACAAGTGCATGTTGGCCTAGTTATATGTGTCTAGTATGACACAACTTAGGAATTCCAAGGGATTTAAGATCAAAATGGATGGAAATCAAAGTCTTTGTTTGTTCTAGCTATTCCCACAACCTCCTATGAAACCCCTCCATCCTCTACACTTTGTTCCTCAATAGGTACATGTAACGTAAAAAATATGGCTTCCTTGGTCAAATTCCAGGAGTGATTGTGGCTCCTAGTCATGATAAGCCACACTATTAATAAACATTTAATTCAAAATACTAATCTTAATAGTCATTTCCAATTATGATTTAACAACTAAAAATCTCCAAAGAACTGTGCACCACTTGGAGAAGCATTGACTATCCAAAAGAATAACCAAATTACTATATCCATGAGATGAACCTCTCGTATAGAGGTGGACCACTTGGAGAAGCATTGACTATCTAAAAGAATAAGCAAATTACAATTGGTCTAAATGGAATGATGACACACTTTGATACACTCCTTACTGCATGAAGGAGTAAGTAATTTATGCAATGAACGAATGATATTGACATAGACAGATGTGTGTTGGGTAAGAATCAAGATGTATCTTGTGTGTTTTCATTAGACTTGACATTATGGATGTAGGAGCCTAAACTAAATGGACATTAAGAAGCGATTGTGCCATTATTATATAGTCACTTAATATGCTAAATTGGCCTATGTAACTTGAGGAAGTAAAGAAGACACTGGCAATTCAGGTAAGATGTGAGGAAAATATATTTGATCGTATTGAGAGCATAGTGGTACAATTCATCGACTATACACAATAGTGAAGTCAAAATGAGAATCGATGTGTGTATACCTTAAATATAGTATCCAACTACACCTATAAATATAGCTAACTTAGTATTAGAATGAGAAGATGGAAATATAATTATAGAAATACAAGGATTTTAAGAAAGAAAGGAAAGTTCCCAAAGCATTGATCTTCAAATTTTAGTAATGTATATCTAACTTATAAATCATTCCAGGAAGTTAACTTATAGTGGAACGAGAATCAATGAACTTGTAAATTTATAATGACAAATGTAGCCCTTGTAATCATAACCATCTTGGAAGGATGGGATAAATAGAAAAAATAGTACTTCACAAAGTATGATGGGTTGTAAATTAAGAATGTGAGTTGAGTTGGAAGTTTCACGAATTAATGATGGGAATACACTTTGTAATAAAAGCATATTTTGTATTTCCTTCTTCGCTATATCTTTATACTTGTGTGCTAGCTTATATGGTCGTTTCTTGACAAGTTTGGCATCTGGATTTATATCAATTTTCATTTCACCCATTTCTTAAACTAACCCTTTTAATTCTTTGTAGTCTCTTGCAAAGACATCCTGATATTTGGTTATTTCGGATACATGTTGGTCAAACCAATAATATCCAATATTTGCCATCTTTGGTCAATCATCATTTGAAATATCGACTTATTTCATTTTTATTTGTGCATCCATCCATTATGGTGCAATTTTTTCGTTAATTGGTCTATCTCACTCTTTAAATTCTGTGAATGGCGGTGGAAAATATTTTTCGGAGAATTTTTCTTGTTCTATCTTTGCTTTTGTACTGACTTGCAACAATTCCTGGATAGGTTTTACAATGTCGAGATGGTTTATTTTCCATATGAAACTTTTACCCGGAGTTTTACCATTTTCCAGCTCTAGTCGAGTCGATCGACATGTGGACTTAGTCAAAATATGATTACATGCCACTTGCGACCGTTCTATCGATGTCGGTGAAATATTACTTGTTGGTTGTAAAAAAAAAAATTCTTTGACTGCTTCTCTTATGTATTATTTTCCTGGAGTGAACAAGAAATATTTGATGAAGTTTTCTTTTAATTCTTTCCAATTGAATGTTTCTCCTCTAGCTTCTTCCATCTTATACCATTTGCTTGGTAGATCTTCTAACGTATTTGGAAAAATATGGGGATATAATCTTTCATCTATGGACCCTACTCATTTCCATTCATTTTCGCATATACTGACGTGCTTGACTAGGTCTTGACCTTGTATTGATTTTGGTATCTCTACATGTGCAGTGAGTTTCTTACCTCCAAAGAGTTCAATGAAACTTGTTGAAGCAGTAGTCCATTTCTGGAGACGGGACTGATGTGTGTCCCACCATCTTGCTGCTTGTCCTATAAATGTTTCGACGATAGTTTGAAGTCGGCCTTGGCCACCAAAATTTTTGGAAACTTCCTCAATATGTGTAACCAGTGATTCTTGTTCCTTGTATCGAAGGGGTGGAATGCTTTTTGGCTCCTTTTTCATCTGGATGATCGTCGGATATTCTCTTACTTTCTTCTCAAATATTTTTGGGATGATAGATATGGTAAAACATTGTTGCAATCCTTTTCTAGGAATAATCTCGTCTGACCAACATTCATGAGCTTGTGCTCCATAATTTTCTATTTGCCAGTCATACAGCTCTGAGTTAGAGTTATATCCGACCGACAAGGGATTTCCCAAGTGGATCTCGCCATGATTATTTGGTTCGACGGTATCTTCATTTTTTTGGACTATCTGATATAGGCATCGAACGTCATCGTCATTATCATCTGGATCAGCCCAGGGTTTCCCATGATATGGATTGATCGGCACGACTTTCTTTCCATCTCCTTTTATTTAATTCTTATTTTTCTAGTGAGATGGATGCTTTCATTTTTCGTCCCCATGGTCATCTGACTAAAGCAGGAAAAGACTTGGATTCTGCTCGTGGTTCGGTGATTTCAAAGTTGATGTATGTGGTGATTCCCATAATAGAAGTTCTAACATTTTTCCATACTCAAATAGGCTCAATTAATCCTTGCTCGGCTAAATTGAGATAGATACCTGACTCTTCTAATCAAGGTCGACCGACAAGTTTCCATGTTGATCTAGTCATTATATTTGCTTACGACCCGAAGTTGAGGACGACTTGTGCAATGTGAAATACTTCGATTCCGAGGTCGGCAAGGGGGTCGATATCAGTTTTTTCTTTATGATTCAAATTGCAAAGAGTTTTTGTAATCCTTTCCTTTTGTGAACTCTTTCTGAGAAGATTCATTAGATCAATCAATATTGTAATGGCTTCCTCTTTTGTTACAAGTTGTAACATCTCCTTAGTTGTTTTATTCTTATTTTCATCGTTACTTTATTCAATGGAAATTTGTGCAAATATGTTTGATGCATTGTTAAATATTTATTTTTGCTTCAGCGGATTGGGGTACTCTTCTTGCTTTCTTTGTATTCTTGTAACTTGGAGGTTATCTCCACCATTTTTTTGTACCTTGCCTAGTGATGATTTGTAAATTTTTAGTATTGCATGCTTCGTGTTTAGAAACATAAGACAAAATGTTAACGATTTTTATTTTATTAAGTGAATCTAGCATTATGCGGTACTCTTCTAGATTGTGCTCCCCAACATCACATTTAGTACAAAAGTTAAATTTGTCTTGTCTTTCCAAGGACAGTCGAGGCTCAAATGATCTTCATTGTAGCATACATAGCAGCGAGGTCGACTTCGATCGGGTGATTTATATCCTCAATTATTGTTTCATCCATGATCGTTGTATCCTCCTCGACGATATTTGTCATTGTTGTATTGGTCATTACTGCGGATCTCCCGACCTTTTTGCTCTGTTGTTTGAGTCTGATAGATGTGTGGTAGTTTTCTTAAGCCTTCAAGTTATTTATGCATTCTGCAGTTGAGTGATGTGGTTTCTGGAAAATTCCACACCATTTAGGATTTACATTGTCGGCATTGTATGGGAAATATGTGGTCGAGTGAGGTTCGAATCTTTCACAGATGTCACAAAAGTACGTCATCCGCATCGACTGGAATTTTTTTGGCTTCCTTTCTTCTGGAAATACAATTGGAGTTCCTTCCAGTGGTCTCACTTCTCATTGATATTCATTATAATCACTCTGTAACTTGCTCTTTCATCAAAGGGGGAGGCATCCTTAGTATGTCCTCCTTGGGAGCACTTGGTACACCATACGTTGTTTTGACGCAATGTCAAATATTGTAGTGATTTGTCTATCGCGTCCATTCGTTTTTCAACAGGTCCATGTGAATAATTTGCATTTGATTCGACTTGAAAAAAAAAATTAAATACTTTGTCATATGTTGTATATTCATTCATTAGTATTGCAGTCTTGATTTTCTCCTGCATAAATTCAACAAAGAATTGAATGACTAGTGCAGGGTCCATCTTGGCTCGAATTTGGATAAGGATATCTTTGAATCTTCTATCATATTCTCATACAAATTCTCCTAGTCTTTGTGTAATTTGCTTCAATTTATGTCCTTCCAAATTCTTTATTTCATCAACTTTAAAAAATCTAGGAAACTCTCTTTTATTTGTTGTTTCGTTTTTGGACCTTCTTCAAGCAGGTTCACGTACCATGCAAGAGCTCTATTCCTAAGTCCTCCTAGAAACTGTGCAATTTTTTTATCCTCATCATCAATAAGGTTAGCTTGCCAAAGGGCTTCACATACAAACCAATGCTTTATGGGATCACCATCCCCTTAAAAATAGGAGTGTTCACTGGAAGACGATAGGCCATGTTACTAGATTTACAAGTTTTTGGACTTACCGAAGTGGACTGCTTACTTGAAACACTTACTATCTGACGATTACTGGTGACTTCTTGTGATTTGGACTAATTCCATGACATACATACCTCTTCTATAGACTCTTCATTACTAGGTCAGTTCACTAATGGTTTCTTTGCTTCTATAAGTAGTGCTGTTGGAAAGTGAGGTACTTCCATATGTTCTAAATAAAATAAAATAAATGAGTGTCTTTTGAATTCAGGTGTGAAGGTAATCCAGTTGTCATGCTTTGAACAATGGATCATCAACATATCTGCAATTCGTCCACTTTGGTCTAGTCGATTCCATATACTAGTATCGCATGGTAGTAGTCCCATGTCGCGCTCGACTATTTTTTTAATAGTCGGCCCATTTGTTATTTTATGGGTACATAACCTACGGGAGTCGAGCTATCTAGAATTGTAATGCACAATGTTTGTGGGGTCAACACCATTGTGTGTGACCAAACTTCATATGTCAGCACCTCACTTTATTTCTCAACCAATCGACTTTCCCTCGACTCAAGTAGTCCTTTTGGTTGCTCGATCATCTTATCCATCTTCTTTACACTTCTTTTGGCATGCAAAGGACTAGCAATATATATCAAATGCTCTCGTCGTATGTACCTTTTATCTCTTTCTATTTTATGTATGTCTGTTGTTTGCTTGTGAGTGATTGGGCACTTATTTCGACGAAGCGGACTTGACCTTTTGTAGGCATTCATTCTTTTCTTATTTCATCAACTAGCTTTATTCATTTCTTCAGAACATATTTTCAGCAACCCCCATTTCCGACCCGACTCCTATTGATCGACGAAAGTGAATTCGGAAATGGTCGTCATTTGTTTAAGAAATATTCCCACTGTCGTTCGTTGACAAAACGCTCACAATCTTTCTGTTGGTTCTTCCAATTCGATGTAGCAGGTTCTGCTATTGGTGGTCATGGCTTAACTATGTGCCCAGCTCAGTTTTCGATCAGAAATTTATATAGTAGACATGGTAAGGCAAAGAAGAAACCCTCATGAAGGTTAGTATAGAACTTATGTCAGACTTCGTCGATGGATGATCTTTCTTCTACAGCTTGTTCCTCATAGAATTCGTTGCAAATTTTGTTAAGCCAGTCGCACAGATTTGTTCTTCCTCCATTGTAGATCATGCGCATAGTAGTTTCTCATTCTGAGCGTCCAATTTGGTGATGAACGACGTTCAGGAATTTCTTTATCTCGTAGGGAATGGTCTCTAGAAACTTTTCATGGGACTAAGTGAAAAATTTATGCCTTGCATGTGCTATTGTTAGCTTGTTCTACCTTTCATAGTTTTGAATATAATTTGCTACTTTCTTGTCCCACCACTCTCAAATCTCTCTCTCAGTTATCATTTGATCATGTTCTTCATTTTCTCATGATTGTGTACTTCCGGCAACGAAACCAATGTTGTATTCTAGGGAATCGTACGGGTTACCAGTAGTACATCATATAAACATACATATAGATCACATGAGCATATATCATACACACATAAGTAAAGAGAGTAAGTGGGACAATAGAAACAAGCCTTTGTATTAACAGCTATAAAATATTGTAAATGTTCAATGCGAAATTATCTATAGATCACGGCTCAACAGCCTATATATATGGATTACATTTATTTATTCAGTTATAACTGCCAGTTTGGTCAGCTACCCGACCGACTGCACCGACTCGACCATAGTTGGTTGGAGGACCTAGTCGGCTAGTCGACTAAGCTCCTCCAACACCGATTCAAGGGATATCTCAAGACTGCTAAGCTACCCTTTTTACTTTGTCATGATTATTCCTTTATGAAAATCCCATAATATTCCATCATGTTCTAGGATAGGCTACTACTCCCTGTTGATTCCCTATATTGCTTTTATTACAAAGTGTATTCCCATCATTAATTCGTGAAACTTCCAACTCAACTCACATTCTTATTTTACAACCCATCATACTTTGTGAAGTACTATTTTTTATATTTATCCCATCCTTCCAAGATGGTTACGATTACAAGGGCTGCATTTGTCATTATAAATTTGCAAGTTCATTGATTCTCGTTCCACTATAAGTTAACTTCATGGAATGATTTATAAGTTAGATATACATTACTAAAATTTGAAGATCAATGCTTTGGGAACTTTCCTTTCTTTCTTAAAATCCTTTTATTTCTATAATTATATTTCCATCTTCTCATTCTAATACTAAGTTAACTATATTTATAGGTGTAGTTGGATACTATATTTAAGGTAGATACACATTGATTCTCATTTTGAATTCACTGTTGTGTATAGTTGATGAATTGTACCACTATGCTCTCAATACGATCAAATATATTTTCCTCACATCTTACCTGAATTGTCAGTGTCTTCTTTACTTCCTCAAGTTACATAGGCCAATTTAGCATATTAAGTGACTATATAATAATGGCACAATCTCTTCTTAATGTCCATTTAGTTTAGGCTCCTACATCCATAATGTCAAGTCTAAGGAAAACACACAAGATACATCTTGATTCTTACCCAACACACATCTGTCTATGTCAATATCATTCATTCATTGCATAAATTACTTACTCCTTCATGCAGTAAGGAGTGTATCAAAGTGTGTCATCATTCCATTTAGACCAATTGTAATTTGCTCATTCTTTTAGATAGTCAATGCTTCTCCAAGTGGTCCACCTCTATACGAGAGGTTCATCTCATTACTCCAGGTGGACCACTTGGAGGTGGACCTTTTGATTCACAACTTAGGGTGAAATTTAAGTTTAAAAGAGAGAAACCCGTTCTAGGTCACCATTGTAATCTTGAGCGTCGTTTGCTCACTCGCAACACCTAGAAGAATAATTATGCCTGCTCGAAAGCACATTCGTTTTTTAGGTAGTTTTATTTCATCTCATGTGAAGCACTTATTTATTTCTGATTGGGCGTTAAGAGGTTAGGCGAGGGCCGTTCTTTTTGCCCTAGTTTTGCGAGCTATTAAATATGTTGTTTTCATTTCAAAAGAAAAGGGTAGCCTAGATTTGTCTCTCCTTCCTCTATACTAGTTGATAAGTGGCGGGTGAACCCATTATTGAGGAAAACATTGAACCCTTTCCTATTGGAGTGCTCATCGAGACTTCGGCATCTGAACCAAGTACTCGCTCTCAACCATTTTCGAAAGGGGTTTTTACCCGTTGAGCTAAAATGGCACATCTTTATCTACTCGATTACTTGGAGAGGAATTGGAACCCTAAATTCGATGAGCCCATGCTTTGGAAACTGTGGAAATTTGGCACCAAACACTAATACCATCACCAGAGAAAATGATTGCTCCAACGATTCTCTCCCCAGTCCTCAACATGGTTATTTTGTTGGATAAGAAATGACAAATATGAGCTACTATTTTCAAATTGTTTTCATAATAGAGGATTGTTCTAAATTTGCATTTACTTCAGGAACAACTTACATTGAAAGTAATTTTGTAACCAGATTGATAACATGGACATTTGGGCATACATATAGTCTCATTTGATAAACTTGACTAAAAATGAAAATGTGTTATTCAGTATTTTGTTGTAGACCTCATGTTATTATTTATGGTTATATTACAAACATAGACAATGTCAAGCTTTGATACTGTTGTTTTGTTGTAGGATCGAGATATGTCTAGAAGAATTTCTAAACGCGACGTCAAAGTGGTGGAATCAGATTCAGACATTGAATTTGTTCCAGAATCCACCATGGAAATTCAGTTTGAGTACACGAGGGCTGCCAGTACAGGAATAACCCCTGAATACAAGTGGGGAGAAATCTACCAGCTTTTAAGGGATCAGAATATGTCAGATGCAACCATAGAAGAGATCGTAATATATCAAAATATAAAGAAGTTTGGTCTTCATAAGGTTTCCATGCGACCAAAGTTATTCCCACGTTCTGAATTTATAGGGTGGATCCTGCCACATATAGATGCAAAGTTCAGAGTCATTTCAGGACTTAATGGAAATGGAATCGCTTCCTTTCAACCTGCACACATAATCAAAGCATACAAGTTGCCAGCTCCCAAGGCATTCCTTACAGAAGATTGGGTTAAGAGTCTAAAAATAGACCACTCAGAATATGCAAAGAAAACGCTACTCCCAGGTAGACAGCTGAGACAGAGGGCTAGTGGGGAGCACAAGACAAAAAATATGAAAACTCCATTCAAGATTGTTGCAATGATTTTATGCATAATCTATGGGAAAGCAACTGCAAACATTGACAAATTTAGTTGTATTCCGCTGATGTATCATATCACCACACACGGTACTATATTCAACTAGGCAGACATCATCATAGATAATATGGCTTAGGCTATATCAGCAGCTCAAGAAGGGTAGAAGCAAAACAAAACGAAATTCTACATGTCCTCATACTTGATCGACTAAATCCTTATCAAAAATCCATTCCACAAGTTAGGATGCTATTGGGTTCCATACGAGACTCCAATCTATGTGGCATATCAGATCATGTGGGCACAAATACATGCCAGTTTTTACAAGCTAATTTTTGAAGAGTTCATAATACCTCTGTATCGATTAATTTTCAATGAAGAACCTAACTGTATGTCGGATGCAACCTTAGGGATAATTGGTGAATACATATATTATTACTTTACTCTGGAAGGAACCTATCTCTGGATGTATGGAGGCACAAAGAGCCCTTCTTTGATGCCCAAGTATGTTAATGACTACATCATTTTGAAAGAGGCAGTAAGGCAAGTTTTTGTAAATGGAGTTGGAAATTTTTTAAATGAGACTAAGAAGGCATCATAGCCTCCACTTCCATTCACCATTGGATCCTACAAGTTCACCAAAGTCAAAGGGGCTGAAAATTTTGTAAAGGAATTAGAGGCTTATCACTTTGGGGGGGGAATTATCATTGTAGCTAAGAATTGTGCATCATGCAGAATTAACTATGAATATTCTGATCACTTCTTGAAAGATGAAGAAGTATATAGGAGGGAGAAGAACATGGCAGATTTGAATAAAAAGTTTGGCAGGAAAACAGAGGCAAGCTCAAGCCAGACAAAAGAAGCCTCGAAGGAAACAGAAAAAAAGAAAGCCAATGAAGAGGCTCTAGTAGCAGAAAAGGGAAATAAGTTGCAGGAGGAGAAGCTAGCTAAGGAAAATGAATAGATAAGGAAAAAGGAAAAAGAAGCCGAGGAAGCAAAGAGAAAAGAAGAGCAAGAAAAGGCAAATAAAGCAGTTGCGGAGCAGGAAAAGAAGAAATTACAAGATGAAGCCAACAAGAAAGAAGAAGATGAAGAAAGGATCAAGAAATTTGTGGAAGATAAAAAACATCAAGAAGAAAGAAAGGATCGACAAGATATGGACATAGACAATCCTATTGATCCTAATCCAGAAGTACCTCTCACTAGAGGTCACCTTCCATTGGCTGAGCTTGGACTCACGCCATTCACAACTTCCAAACAACACTTAGTAGCCAAACTTGAGACTATTGTCTTTGATCCAAAGAGGAAAACTATTCTGAGAAGAACTGAGAAGAGATTGAAGATTGGCATTCAGTCGGATATTGTGACTGTGCAAGAAAGTGTCGTAATGGAAGGTACTAACAAACACCCAAGGTTCACAACGTCCATAAACGTTGTTGCAACACAAGCAAATGCAGACAACATAGACAAGTTAACTGAGGATTTATAACGAAGTAAATCCAAGATGATCAAGCTAAAGGATAACTTGGTACAAGCTCGTAGTGAAGGAATAGAGATAAAAAGAAAGCAAGATGCCCTAGAAGCATAAAAGGAAAGGATCTTTCAAGACATTCAAAGTCTTGAAGACGATAAAGACTCATTGAACGTGCAACTAGTCACAATGGAAAGGGAAAATGCAGATTTCCAAGCTCGGATAAGCGAGCTAGAAGGCAAGGGAATTCCATTGGATCAACAAGTAGAATCTCTCATGATTGAAAAAGGAACCTTGCTGGCTCAAATAGATGAATTGACCAAAGAAAAGGAGCCCTTGGTAGAGAAAATCAAATCTGCTTGAGCAGAGAAACAAGATATGACATTGTTTTATGAGCATGCTTGTGAATTGCAGAAACAACTATTTCACTCCCAAGATTTGTTGACTGAGCAAATTTATGAGTTAAAAGAAGTGGTGGCTAGATTGAAGCAGATCTCTGCAAAAGCTTCAACTGTGAAACGGAAATTGGTAGGAACCTTTGATAAAGTGAAGAAACTGATTGTCTGGAAGGGAAAAACCAAGGAACTCCCTGCACATTTTCCCAAAAGAACAGTTGCTGAGTTAAAGTTGGATATAACTCTCTTAGAAAGTTGTTAGAAGTCAGCAAAGTGTATACAAAATGAAGTGCATAGGTCAATCACAAAATGTGAAGATATTTATCAAGCCATATACCAAGCATTCGAGAAATGTCACCTTTCGCCCCATAAATCCCTTGATAAGTTGGTCCCGAAAGAACAACGTGTAGTAGAACTGAAGGATAGTCCGGATGGAGATGTGGCTTACATAAGAAAATTGGGCGCACTCACAGTAGAGGATCTTTAGCATCATATTGGACAAGCCACTTTAAATACTTATTTTCTAGGAGAAGGTCACAAGGTTGCAACAAAAGGGTTGATTGATATGGTCAAAGAGCAGTCTACACATGAAATAGATTTGAAGTTATTAGAGCCTCAACAACTGAATGTAATATCTTATGAGAGTGATCTCTCGGATAATTACATTCAAAGTCAAGAGAATATTCCATCCAATTGATGTAATTTGTAATTTTCTATTTATTTTGATTATTTTTGGGTGCAACAACAAAAGACAAAATTGTGGGAAACCAAAAGTTAGGATGGAATATGAAGTGATAAGGCACCTAAAGTCAAAATTTTGTAAAGATAAATACGATAGAATAGAATAGAGAGGGGCGTTTCGCTGGTGCAATAGTAAACTAGTACCATTTTGTATGAGAATTATTTTTCTACTAATGAGAAAGAGTTATTAACCACTTATACTATGAAACGAGAACTCGACACGGTTCTCGTTTTTCTCTCTCCTAATTTTAGTAGCTATTTTTAGCTCCGTTTCAAAAAGGGTTGATACCAGTATCACACATTTTCATTTTGAGGCATTTTTTCGGGCCTTTGAATTATATTTGTCGTGAAATATTTTTAATTTCTATTTTCAAGTGTGTTTTTAGAAATTTAACAAAATAGCATACATTTATAAGCAATTTATAATGAAAAACATATACATTTTGCAATTTTTCTATAAAATAATACATTTTTATGGACAAAATAAGACATTTTTATTGACAAAATTGTAAAAAATTCTAGAAAATAAAGACATTTAAAACTATTTTCAATGAATTTTCAGAGATATTTTGTATAAAAATGATACTATTTCATATTATTTTCGGAAAAGTGACGATTCACATAAATTCAAGAAAAACTATACCATATATTTGTAAAAAACATATTAAAAACATTATATATAGAAATTTTATTTCTAAAATAAAGTTTGAAAGTTAAAACATTACTAATATATCTTATCAAAAAATTGTCAAATTTAACATTTTCTTCAAGATATGAAACTAATCAATAATATTATGCATGCCAAATTCTTCATCGAAATTGGAATTTTCTGGAGCTTGGATTTCTTCAGGGACATCAATGTCCTCTTCCATTGGGTCTTCTATGTCTGCAAGATGCCCGAAGTGCTCCTTTCCAAACACCCCTCTTAGTGGGGGTTGAGGCTCTTTTGACATCTTTGCCACAAGTGTTTCACTAAACTCTCCTTTCTTCAAACCAACTTCTTGCAGTTCATTTGGAAGAACTTGAATAGCATTAACTCTTTGCTTAATGTAATTGCATTGCAGTGGATCATTATCAATGGATGTGCAATTTCTTTCTTTATGTAAGGATCATGCTATTGTTGTACCTAATCACCAAAAACAAAAAGAAAGTTAAAGTCAAATAGCATAAAGAAGCATACTTTAAAACAATAAAACTTGAAATATGCTTTCATATGTAATATCAAAAAGTTTACCCGAATCCGAGAACAAATCTAAGACCCAATCTCCTTATCTTGAAAGTGTATCTATGAAATAATTAATCAACGCTTGTGGCTTTTGATAGATGTTTACAGTCACTCCTTTCAAATCCATTTTTTCATATGTTAATTTTTTAACCACAACATTATAACTTAACACCTGGATATATTTTCCTCCACTCTTTTCGTTGATTAAAAGAGAGTCATAAGTCTCAGCTTTTGTCCAAGTTGCAAGATGTATGTTTTCAATATCATTCAGAAATGGATCGCTGCTGGAGCTACGAATATTTGGCTTTTGCCTGTAACAAAAATAAACAAAAATTAATTAACTTATCAATAAATATAATTGATTTATAAATTCAAAAACTCGATAATATAGTGCAAATATCTTACCAATAAAGTTGCTTCCTTGTTTTTCCTTTACCCTTGAAAGATGTCAACAACCCCCCTAATTGTGTGTCTGAATGGAAAACAACAAATCTCCATAGTGGTGATGTTGTGACATCTACAAATCCCGAAACCACTTTATTGAATGATTGGTAAGTATAAGGCTCACAATCATAAGTAGTGTTTCAGATATTGTATCCATGAGGGATCTTTGCAATAACTAGTGCGTACTCCTTTTTAGGAACAAGATTTGCAATGTCTGCACAGTCACCTAAAATGACTTTCTATTGCACAGTGTCAAACCCATTCCAAATATAATGATCAAGCGTATCATCAAGTTAAACGTTTACAAGACGTTGTCTCCTTTGTCGTTCTAGTTTGGCTCTTTGGATATGAATTTTGAAGGACTCTAGTACTGTATTTGTACCCCTCTTTGGCATCTACAAATGAAAATGATCTCTATAAGTAATAAAATAGAAATGAATTGGATTAGCAAATAGATAAAATAGGATGTATCATAGATCAACATACCTTCTTGAATGCAACAAAAATTGTTTTAAAGTTTCTATTGAGCTTGAGTATGGATAGTTGCATCTAACATCATCCAACTCTTCTCATTCAACATTATAACCATCTCCTCTTGTATTTTCATGTAAATCTTGTGACTGGACAATGAAACAATAAAGAATGTTTACAACATATATAATAATATAACATAATACTTAGAACATAACAAAAATGTTAAACTTGAGAAAAAAACATTGTACCATAAAAAAAACATCAATTTACTTGTCAAATTCATTGCACATTTCCTCCATGGATGATTCACCTGACTTTACCCGTGATAGTATTATAGCTATTAATGTTTCATCCTTCACACCTTGAATTGTTCTCCAAGGTGTAATAGTCATGTCCTCTAGCATATTGTTGACGTCGGGACCTACCTTACCACCGCTCCATGGAACAACTTTACTTGTTTTCACTTTCTAATTTTTTATGCCAATATTATCCCACAAGCTAAATATGTCATCAATCAAATCCCATGTTTTCCCAACTCTGAATGCCAACTAGAAATAGGCATCTACAGCTCTGAATGCATCACTTCCTTTGACATTTTTTTGTTTCACATTATCCTCTGTGATAGGGATACCTATTTCCAGACAACATTGTTTCTGAAAACTTGCATCAACTCTAGATTTTTTCCCACCACATATTTGCACAAATTCACTATGGATAAATCTCACCCTTTGAATAAATGTCATAGTCAACCTATATTCACTATATGTGTTATGATCTCATGCCAACAACTTTACTTATACATCTGTTAAACCAGCATAAATGATGCATTTAACTATTTCAAAAATAGGTTTATTGGGATATCCTTGCATCAACTCTCTTCTTGCCTATGCAGAATGATTTCCCCCAAGAACATAGTATTTGTAATGAAAACATCTTGTTCGATCAAATTCATCTCTAGTAGGAACATCTTTTGAGTCAACAAGGACTAGGTAGTCAACCACATGTGCATAGGGATTGTGCCTCATCAATGCTTTCAAGTTGTGAATATGCAAGTGATGTGGTTTTCTAATTATAAATTGATCTTGTCCTTCTATGGGTCTATAAAGTTGATTCACATTCAACTCAAATGTATGTCCATTTTTAATCAATTTATCCCTCCGCAATCGATCTGGAATGGCATTTTGTGTTGACTTGACAATGCCATCCTCTAGATCGGCACCTGGAGTAATGATTTCCCTACTGCCCCCAGAATTTTCACTATCAGATTCAGGAATAACATTGGCTTCAGTAACAACAGATCTCCTCTTTTTTCTGATTTGAAGGGGTTCCTTCTAAATCAGCAATGCCTTCAACAGGAATTAAAACACCCTCAACCATTTTTCTTTTACGAGATTGTTGTTTACTCTTACGAGCATGAGTAGCAACCTCATTTGCAACAATTTCAACATGTTTAGTTGGGCGAGATGAAGATTTAAATGTAACCCTTCTAGGTACCTGATTTGATTGTCGGATGCCCTTTCCTCTATGTGCTTGCACTTCTTCAGTTTGAACATTTGACACTTGTTTCTTGTCCCTTTTGAACAGCGGCATTAACGACATCCATAGGATTGTCCTCTATATAATAAATTCCATTCAACGTTTTTCAAATCGACATGGAAAAATCTTGCAAAATAAAAAACATTATTGTATTAAATCTATTACATTGTGATATCCAAGTTATAACTAAACCAATTTAAGAATAATATCAATATTCAAACTTACTCTCAGGCTCTCAATCTCATGCACGACCCCTTGAAAAAATTCTATGAAATTTTCTTGAACATTATATTTTGAAATCTTCAAACAATATAGGATTTTAGCAAAGGTCCTGACTTGTTTCACTTGTGCATAAACAATTTTTGCACCCGACATCACACACATATATCTCTCAACAGTCCCAATGGATGGTGATCTGATTGAATATATGGAAATGCAGAAGAATATAAGTGAATACTTTCTGGTTTGCCTTGATATTTTTCCTTCATATGCCAATAATACTATGTTTTGTCTTCTTCTGCTGCATATTTCCAGTCTCTAGCATTCTTGATTTTTAAATCCTCAAAGTTCAAAACTTCATCTCGAGGCTCAACATTTTCAGATGCCTCAACTGTTTTTTTCGATGCAATCATCGCCGCTCTTGATCCATAAACGTTTACAGATATATTTCTTGATGTCATTCTCCCTATATCCCAAAGGTAGAATTTTAAAATACAATCAACAAACATTCATAATAAAAAAAAAAAACAACATCAATATTTACTATAAACTGTATTTGAAAAACGTTTAAAAAATTAAAAAAAATATTTTTACCCCTACCCTACCTTCAACCTCCTCCCTTTTCGTCATAGATAAAACTAAATAGAAAACAATTAAATACCCCCTGACCCCCTAAACCCCCCACACATAAAATTAAAATATAAATTACACCCCTAACTTAGGAAACAATAAAAACATTCAAAACAAATTAAACCCCGCCCTACACCACCATCGCCCAACCCCCCTAAACTATATAAAAATATATATAATAAAAAAAATTAAAATAAAAATAAAACCTACCCCCTAACCCACCCTAAACTATATAAAAATATATATAATAAAAAAAATAAAAATAAAAATAAAACCTACCCCCTACCCCCCCTAAACTATATAAAAATAATAATAATAATAAATTAAAAAAAAAAAAAACCTACCCACTAACCTCCCCCTAAACTATATAAAAAAATTTATAATAAAAAATTTAAAAAGAAAATTAAAACCTACACCATAACCCCCCCTAAACTATATAATAAAAAAATTAAAAATTAAAAATGAAAACTACCCCCCCTAAACTATATAATAAAACATTTTAAAAAAATTATTAAAAATTAAAACTACTAACCCACCTTCCCTTCCCGCCCCCTCCAAGTGAGCGGAGGGAGAAGGGGGGAGGAGGAGGGTGAAGGGAGGGCACAGCTCCGCCCACTTAGGCCCCAGAGGGCCACCCCTCATGGATGGTGCGATGCACCACTCACTTGGGTGCGCATTGCGCCGCCCGTGAGGGGCAGCCCTTTGGCCCCCAAGTGAGCGGTGCTCCACCCACTTAGGCGCCAAAGGGACGCTCGTGAGGCCCTTTGGCGCCCAAGTGGGCGGAGCTGCACCCTCCCTTCCCCTTCCTACCGTCGCCCCTCCCTTCCTCCTCCTCCCGCCGCCCCCTTCCCCCTCCTCCTCCTCCCGCCGCCCCCTTCCCCCTCCTCCCCCTCCTCCTCCTCCCTTCTCCCTCTACGGCCCTTTGGCACCCAAGTGAGCAGAGCAGCCTCCCTTCCCCCTCCTCCCCCTCCCTTCTCCCTTCGCGGCCCTTTGGCGCCCAAGTGAGCGGAGGCGGTGAGAGGAGAAGGGGGAAGGGGGGTGGTGGGAGGAGGAGGAGGAGAGGGAGGAGGGGGAAGGGGGTGGCGGGAGGAGGAGAGGGAGGAGGGGGAAGGGGGGTGGCGGGAGGAGGAGGAAGGGGGAAGGGAGGGGTCGCGAGGAGGAGCGGGAAGGGGATGGCGGGAGGAGGAGTATGGGGAAGGGGGCGGTGGGAGGAGGGTGAAGTGTTAGGTGGTCGGGTTTTTTTTTTAATGTAGGTTTACAAAATAATTTATTTTTTTTAAACCCAAACTAAAATTCTTGGGATAAGGGGCAAGCCCTGCCTCCATTAAGCAGACATGAATTTAAAAAAATATATATATAGCTAACCCAAAATGTGGTATAGCCTCCTCTCTTGAAAGTGATAGAAGTTTTTCTCTGCAATCTTCTCGTTCTTCTTGAAGGCCTTTCGTGAATTGCTCCAAAGTCTAAACAATAGTGTATTGATAAGATAGATTAGGTTTAAATTTACCACTCTTAAGAATGTGAGATAAACAAAAAGCCATAATTGTTTTTTAACAAAGCCATAAAATAATCATTGCCAAATTAATAAAACCATAAAATAATCATTGCCAAATTAACAATAAAACTAACAAATTTATTAAAAACGGAAAATATACTAACCTTGAAAGTGTTACTAAATTGCTCCAAATTTAATGATGAATAGTAGGAAATCTAAATGGTTTATATAGCCTATATTAAGTTTAACATTACTTGTTTTACGAATGTGGGATTAAAAAAATTAAATTAGTTAATGCATTATTATTAAATTTATATAAGATGGGTTTACATGAAATATTGTTAATGTTATGAATGTGGGAGTAAAAAAAATTGAAATAGCCATTACTTTATTACAAATTGTATATAAAAAAATTTCAATAAACTTTACTAGTCTCATATGTCTGGGATAGAAATATGTAATTAGTTAATACATTATTTCAAAGTTTTTTATATCATAAATTCGTTTTTTTTACTAGTTTTATGAATGTGCTAGAAATGTGTGTTTTAGTTTTGTAGGGAAAATTTGGAGGGAAAATTTTGAACGAAAATTTTGGAGGAAAAAATTAGAAGGGAATTTTTTGGAGGAAAATTTTCATTCTCATAGTTATAAGATTGTTGGTTGACAGTTGCACCATTCTACTTTTTGGTGGGTACTATGGTAAAATTTCATTGTCTTATCTATTAAGATTTTTCTATAATTATATCTTTTAGTGAGAAGTCATGGACTCATCTGAATTAAATTCCAATGTCAATGAAGAGTTGTATTGTTCATCTAGCCAAGATACTGGCAGTGCAAGCATGTTCTTCAAGAACTTCCTAATTATGAAGATTTTGAAGACACTAGTAATGAAGGGAAAGAATGTGATGGTGATGATGATGATGATGAAGATCTTCCTCCAAGTGGGGATCCTAAATATAGTAAGCAAGATGATGACAATTTTCCTCCTAGCGAGGATTTTCAAGGCACCATTGATGATTTTGCTGAAAGCGAGGATTTTGATGGGACTGATGATGCTTTTGTTGAGCATGCATGTACAAATAATGTTGATGGTTTTCTTCATAGCAAGGATTCTAATGGGACCAATGATAATTCTCCTCCTAGCTGCAAGGATTTTAATGGGACAAATGATGGTTTTCCTCCCACAAGGATTTTTATGGGACTGATGATGATTTTCCTCCAAGTGAGGATTTTAATGGTACAAATGATGATTTTCCTCCCAGCGAGGATTTTTATGGGACTGATGATGATTTTCCTCCAAGTGAAGATTTTAATGGGACAGATGATGATTTTCCTCCCAGCGAGGATTTCAATGGCATCGATGATGACTTTTCTCCAAGTGAAGATTTCAATGGCACCGATGATGATTTTCCTCCGAGCGAGGATTTCAATAGCACCGATGGTGACTTTCCTCCAAGCGAGGATTTCAATTGCACAGATGATGACTTCACTCCAAACGAGGATTTCAATGGCACCAATGATGAATTTCCTCCAAGTGAAGATTTCAATGGCACCGATGATGGTTTTCCCCCGAGCAAGGATTTCAATGGCACCGATGATGATTTTCCTCTGAGCAAGGATTTCAATGGCACCGATGATCATTTTCCTTCGAGTGAGGATTTCAATGGCATCGATGATCATTCTGTTGATGATGAAGCCAAACAATGATTCTCCTCCAAGTAAGGATGTTACAGGCACCAATGATGAAGACAATTATTCTCCTCCAAGTAAGGATTTTACAGGCACCAATGATGTCAATGTTGAATCTCAAGAGTTCCCTTTCAGTGAAGAATTTAGTGGCACTATAGTGTTGATGGTCACATGGATCTGTCAGCAATTGATCAACTTATAAGTGATCATGACAATCATTTTCATATTGAATTTGGTGATGAGATTTTCAATGAGGGGGGTCATATGCCTCATAATGAAAATATTCATTCTAATGAGGATGTTGTTGCAGACATAATGGTCCATGAAATGCAATGACACAATCCAATAATGAGCAGTATTAAGTGTAGGACTAGACCTTTTTATGTCAATCCAAAGCATTCCAGTTATACAAGGTCTAAGAAAGAATTGCTCACAAGTCCAAGTTTTGTTACTCATTTGATTTCAAGTGAGTATTGCCACAAAATTTGTTTGAAAGGTATAAGCTACAATTATGCCTTGGAGAAAAGGAAGATGTATTTATCAATGAACAAAAGTATGCAAAATTAATATTTAGTGGGGTGCATGATTTCTACAAGGACGGGTTATGATTATAGCGTTGGAAATGTTCTTCTTTGTAGAAAGGCATTCAAACGGATTCACTCAATTGGTAATATTCGATTATCAATAATACAAACAAGACTAGAAAAGGATCCTACATTTTATTCTAACGATTATCAGGGACCACACATTGCAATATCATGGATGCATGATTTCTTTTCCAAGCATGGAGAGAGTATGCCAAATAGAGAAACGATACACATTCCAGATAGTTTCACAAGGCAGGAAATCTACAACTTATACAAGGATTATGTTCAAGGTGGTCAAGGAAATGGCAACTTCATCAGATATGCATATTTCACAAGAGTATGGAAAAACAAGTTCAACAACGTCCGCATTCCAAAGAGGTCAAGGATGGGGATCTGTAGTACATGTGCTTCTCTTAAAGAAAGAAGGGATATATCAGAAGGGATAGAAAGAGGTATGTTTGCAAAATTATTTTTCTAGATAAATGTCAATTATTAAAACTAGTTATCAATATTTTTTTGTTATGTTGTTTGTAGACTCCATAATCAATGCACTGCAAGAACATAGCAATCAGCAATCAAATGAACAACAAAAGTTGTACAAACATTGCAAGAAGTGTTATGATGCTCCACATAAGTATATGGGTTTGATAATTGATGGCATGGATAAAAAAATAAAAATAAAAAAACAAACAAACAAACATTCTTGCCACATTTTGTTTGTGTGCTAAAGAATTTAAAGGAGGGAAATTTTATTCTATTTCACTTGGTTGGGTGTACGGTTTTTAATGGTGAAATGATTCCAAGGGTTTACTTTACAGCTCCAAATATTCACAATGATGCAAATTTGACCATCACCATAATTCACCATGTCCTTACTCATTGGCCTGGTGATCTTCCTGAAGTTTTATATCTACAATTGGACAACACAAGCCGAGAAAACAAAAATCAGGTTGTGTTTGGTTATCTAAGCATGCTTGTTGAATTGAGAATTTTTAAAAAGGTAACAGTTGGTTTCCTTCTTGTTGGGCATGCGCATGATCATATTGATCAAATGTTCAGCCATTTTGCAAGGACATCAAGGATGAAGAAAGTCGGGAGCCTACCATCATTGATTGAAATTATAGGACAAGCATAACATCCAGAGCTTATTGTACATAAATTGGAAGAAACTGTTGACATGCGAAGATTTATGTTTGGATCACATGGTGAAGAAAGGTGCATTGAAAAACTTAATGACATTAGCTTTCAGCATCAATTTCGTATAAAAAAGATTGATGGAAAAACACTACTGTGGGGAAAGAAGTACTCAAATAGCACATAATGGGGGGCATCATCAGGTTTGGCATTTCTGAAATTCATCCCAAATCGTCAAATGTATGCTTCAAATTTATTGTTATTGCAATCATCTGCAGAGATTCATAAAGCAAGGCAACATAGTAGAGATGTTGATTTTTCTCAATGCTTGGAAGAAATCAAAAAATATATCGAAGATACATATGAGTACTTTGATGTTGTTGATTCTGTTTGGTGGGGGTCTTTTTTCATGGAGCAGAGTGACATAATTTCAAACTCTACAAATGGAGATATATATTTTAAGTCTCCATTTGCTTGGCCACAAAGTTTATCAAATGAAAACGAGGTAACAAATGTTGAACCTCGAGGTGTTGAGTTTTCTCAAGCAGAGGAAAGCGAAATGTATATTGGCTCTAGAATATCATCCGCAAAGCGTTGAGAGATGGAAGACCTTTACAAGGACTCAGTACAAGATATCAAGGAGGGTTGCATGATTGCAGTTTTGGCTATAGATGATGCATGTCATTATCCATTATGAATTGCAAAAGCTATGAAGGTCAATAAAGAAAATCAAGAAGTAGTATCAGTAGAAGTACATTGGTATGCATGCACACCCATTTGATGATACACACCCATTTGATGGTGTGTACAAGGCAGAGATGGTGGTTGAGAAAAAGGTTTGTAGAAAGAGAAAAAAAGAAGGTCAAAAAATAAATCGCCGCCGCATTGACATCTTGAAATTAGAGGAAGTTGATATACTTGTTTATGATTTCAAGTTGACAAAGAAAGACACTCTTCGCTCCAAGACTATAGAGATTACCAAGAGGTTGTTGCCAAAACAAGAAGTTGCAAGATGGGAGTTTGTTAAACCAAGCCGTAGATCCTGAAGGAATATGAAAACCAAAATGATGGGCATAGATGTAGACTCAGATGGTGCACCCATTGATAATAGAGAAGAATATGGGTCATCTACATCTTCATCCAGTCCTTCATATGTAGAAAATGTAGATTCTGATGGGGTGTCAGAATCCATGGATGAATTTGAATAATTTCACATGAAGCATTTTAGATGTTTTTTATTAGTATGATGTTTGTAATTGATACTCTAAAGGAGTTTTTGAATATTTATATGAATCATTTGTTCTTGTATAGTCTAATGTATTATTTCATTATGAATCGCATCATAATCTATTTGTTTCTATATGGTTAAAGTGGTGAAATTATTTATGAATTTTTGTTTTTTGTTTAATATGCAAGTTTAAAAAAAGTTGTAATTTATCTCTTGAAGATTTTTTTTTCCAATTTAGGGGTTGATTTTAAAGTTTTTTTAAACAATAGTATGGGATGTTTAGGCCATGGCTCTATTTTTTACCCTGAAAAAAAAAACGTGTATACTGGTATCAACACTTTTCTATTTGGGGGGTGTTTTTGGTGTTTTTTTGGCAAAAATCATCGTTTTTATGGCTAGAGTTCTTGTTCATAGTATAAAGTTCTCGTTTCATAGTATATGTGATTTATTTTGATAGGTGAAGGATTACATAGAATGTTGCATGGGACCACAAGAATGAATGTGCATAATTGCTTCTTCATTTTGTTCATCTATATTCTATAAGATCTTTCTTGTTCTATTGGACTATTCTAATGGTATGTGAATGGTTTTTCTTATTATAATTATAAAATGCAACTTTATGTGTGAAAATACCATCACACGAAACCAGATGACGGCAAGGATTCAATGCAGCGTGAACGTAATTGAGGCACAACATTTAACTGACACCATGCAGAAGTCGTTTCGACGACGAAGAATGAGCTGGAAGGTACTCAATGCATTAATTCGCCATCTTTTCCAAGATGACTGCCATAAACATTAGCTCCATCAGCTAGGTTAAAGAGAGTCTGTTGGCTCGCATTTGTCTTTGCGTCTTCATCATGGCTTCATACAATGTTCCTGCTCTGGCTCTGGTTTGTATTGCTGCTCGTCTGAGAGCCTTATACACTACACTTTCCCCGACTCTGGCTTGCGTTTCTCTTTGCTCGTCTTTCGCCATGAAAAGACCAAGAGGAACTCCGAGGAGGGGTGGTAGCAGGCGCGGCACGAGAATACACGCCAGAAACACCACTGACTAGGTAGCTATGGACGTATATGCCGAGAGCTTCTCTGCCTCTACCCGCGGCCTTATTGACAGCTGGGAAGCTCATATAGTGGCGGACATTCTAGCCTTGGGGCGACATGGAGGAAATATCAATCACTACTGGTTGATTAAAAATATGATGAGCACCTTAATGGATGAGATGACAACGAATTGGAACACCAACAAAGTGACACTCAAGGACATCATAACCAACCTGGTTAAGATGGGAGAGCGTCTTGAAACCATGTACTCCAGTCTGGTTTGGGACAATTTCTCCTTAGGGCGCAACAACGAGTTTGACGTTCTCCAACAGGCAGGGGATATTGAAGGTAGCATTGGTCTCTCTAGTGGGTCGAAGGCCATGGATACACTTGGTACTGCCGAAGAAGGTCTACCCGGGAATGAAGCCCCCTTGGAAGCTTCCCTACGACCCTTCCCTTCCGCAATGATTGGCACTACAGGTCCTCCGCAAAATGTTAGCAACAAGGAAATGGGGAATGGTCTCACACCCCCAGGCTGTAGCACCAAGCCTTTGTCACCTGCTTTCCCCTCTTCAGGGATGGTTGAAGACTTCTTTGGAAGCTGCCCCATTGTGGAAGAAGCGCCAGACCTGCATTATGCTGAAGCAAACTCCTAGAAGACATCTGAGGGTGTCGGGTTATTATTGTGATACTCAACTTTTTTGTTATAACTTACTCTACTGTATGTTTTTTAGTACTTTCATTACGCATGTTGTGTATATTCTGAACCAGACCCATAACTATTATTGGGCATGTCTACTCTCTATGGCCTTTTTTGGGTATAATTTTAGTTTTTTCAACATCTTTGAGCACCTGGGATGGTGGCTTCACCACCTTAGGCCACCCCAGATTGTTGACAGACATGTAACTTCTGATGTATTTTTTTACTCTCAGAATTAATATACTTCAGCAACTTTATAAAAAGAAATATTACTCATATCAAAAGAGAATTAAATTCAATGGCAGACAAGTTGGATCTATTTGTTGCTAGTCCATCAAGACAACTGCTTCCTGAAAGACAAGATTGTATATTCTTATCTTTGTATAGACCTCATCTCCCAGATAACAATGAGTCTTGACAAGTATTTTTCTGATGATGAAATTATTTGTGATTTTATACAAAATAAATCTTTTAAACAAAAATAACTTGTTTCTCTAGAAGATGATAAATTTCCCAAAGGATTAACTCCTCTAGAAAATTATTTTTCTTTCAGTGACATAGGTGATCCAAAAATTTAAAAAAAAAATAAGAATCTAAAAGAAAAATCAGTGGAACAATTTTTGTCGACATAGGGACTTCGGATAATCCTAAATAATTAAAAATTGTAGCCCAATGTTCTGAATTTGAAAAACAAAAATTCATTGAACTATTTCACGAATCCAAAGATGTCTTTGCCTGGTCCTACAAGGATTTATGTGGTTTTGATCCTAATGTAATACAACATGCAATTCCTATCAAAGAAGATGCAAAACTAGTCAGGCAAAGGCAAAGACCTGTCAATCCTTCCCTTGAAGCAACAATCAAAAAGGAAGTGCAAAACATAATTGATGCCCATATAATGTTTCCTGTTAAATATTCAAAATGGGTATCTAACCTTGTCCATGTCTGGAAAAAGAATGACGATATCAGATTGTGTGTTGATTTTCGTGCACTAAACAGGTCAAGCGTTAAAGATAATTTCCCACTTCCCAATATGGAGTTAATCTTACAATAAGTAGGAGGATCCCAGATGATGTCACTCCTTGACGTTTTTTCTGGATATAATCAAATCAAAGTCAATAGAGCTAACACATACAAAACCACTTTTACTACTCGATGGGGCACATTCACTTATGAGAGAATTCCTTTTGGCTTGATTAATACAGGTTCCACCTTTCAAAGGGCTATGCAATTAGTCTTCGACAATCTTATCGGTAAAATAATTCAAGTCTATCTCGATGATCTAACTATTTTTTCTAAACATCGAAAAGATCACTTTGATCATCTTAAGCAAGTGTATTTTACGCTCCAGGAAATTTGGGATGTCTTTAAACCCAACTAAGTCTATTTTTGGCGTCACACAAGGAAAGCTCCTTGGCCATATTGTCTCAGTTTCCAGGACTAGCATAGATCTTGACCAATTTATTACAATTCAAAATCTTCAAGCCCCAACTTCAAAAAAAGAGATTCAATCATTTATGGGTACAATAAACTTTGTTAGAAGATTTATACTTGACTTTGCAATCATGGCCAAACCTATACATCACATGGTTAAACAAGATCAATCTTTTGTTTGGGATGATAACACTGAAAGGGATTTTAATCAAATTAAAAGGCAATTAGTTCTACCCCTACACTTGCAAAACCAGCCTTTGAAAAGGATTTTATAATGTACACCAATGCAACTAAGGAGGCAATTTTTGCAATACTTCTTCAGAAAGATGATCATAAGATTAAACAACCAATAGCTTATATGAGTCAAACCTTATCTGACAATGAACTAAATTATTCTTTGATTGAAAAATATGCATATGCTTAGTCAAAGCTATTGAGAAATTTAGACACTTCATTTTAGGTAAGCATACAGAGGTAAAAGTCCCTTTACCTGCTGTGAAATTTTTACTCTCGCATACTTATCTTTTAGGTAAATTAGCTCATTGGCTTGCCAAAATTCGAGAGCATGATTTATCCATCACAACATCGAACACTATCAAGGGATGTGACTTAGCTCTACATCTAGCTCAACACCCAGAACCATCAACTTCTTTTGAAAATTATGATGAATCTCTATCTAAAATTTTTGTTATCGAATCTGAAAATATTGCATTAGATGATCATCCATGGTATAAAGATATAATTTACTATCTCCAGTTTCATAAATGTCCAATTAGTTTAGAAGCTCATCAATGAAGAAAACTTCATTTGGAAGCTCCAAAATATTTAATTCTTGGGACTTCTCTTTTTCGGGCAAATTTTGATGGCATGCTTCTACGTTGTGTCGATAATCTAACATCACAAAATTTTTTGAAGCAAATTCATGGATCTGCTAATTTTAACTTACACATTGGTGTTCGTTTTGCAACAATAACTTATGCTTATAAAATTACAAGGACAGGTTTCTACTGGCCTTCCATTGTCAATGATTCTTATACATTTGTTCAATCTTGTGAAAAGTGCATGAAATGTGCAGGAAGGCAACACTTTTCAGCTATGCCCTTGCAACTAGTCTATCGTGATTTTCCTTTCGCAAAATGGGGTTTAGAATTCATTGAGCCTATTAACCTTCCTTCCTCTATTGGGCATGTTTTTATATTCACAACAACTGACTATTTCACAAAATGGACTGAAGTTACCCCACTTAAGAATGCTCAGGATGAACATGCAATTTCTTTTTTAGAATCCTATATCATCTCAAGATTTGGTCTTCCAATCGAAATTATTTTTTATAATGGACCAGCATTTATCTCTTGGAAATTTACTCAATTTTTGAATATGTACGGGGTGAAACATTATACCTCTTCAACATATTATCCACAAGAAAATGGACAAGCCGAGTCTACTAACAAAAATTTAATCAAGATCATCAAGAAAATTATAAATGAAAATCCCCTTCAATGGCATACATTACTCATCTTCCCACTATGGGCTGACATAACCACTGTCAAAACTAGCATGAGACATACCCTTTCAATTTGTTGTATGGCCAAGAAGCTATCATGCCTATTGAGCTTGAGTTGACTTCCCTTAGATTAATAATCTAGGAAGAAGAGCCCAATTCCATTACCATTCCTCAAAGAATTAATGTCTTGCTAGCCTTGAAGAGCAAGAAAATTTTCCCTTGACAATTTGAAAAAAAGACAAAAAATTGTTAAAAAGCATTTCGACAAGAAATCAAAGCATGTCTCTTTTAAAGTCAATGAAAAAGTTTTGTTATGGGACTCTGCACATGCTGAAGAGGGGAAACATACTAAATTTCAGAGATTATGGTTGGGACCCTATAGAATAGCCTTTGTTGTAGGTAAAAAATATTATTTGTTAAAGGATATGCAATAAAGGCTCTTCTCATGTACTGTCAATGGATCTCATCTCAAACATTATTATGAACCAAATTTAGTCTAGATTTGTTTTGGATGATTTTTTGTACATATTTCCATTTGTACTTATCTGTCTTTGTCTCATTATTTTAGTTATTGTCTTTTCATTTTGTTTTGATTTTCATATTTATCTTTTAGAGTCAGGGCTGGATTAATTAGAGATTTACTTGTCACTCTGCAAATTTATTTTTTGTTTTCTACAAGAAAAAGACTATCAAATAACATTCATTCTTCTGCATACATGAGTAATAATACCGTTGCCAAAAGTACTTGGCTATTTTGCTTAAACTTGATTTTCAAAGCCTATTCCCACTTTTGCAAACCCCTTTTGCCTCCATATATACTCAAGAGCTTATTAGAATAATGTTTTTATAGCCTTACTAAAATCAACAATGGATATTAGCAAAATGAAAAACTTTGAGTTCCAGCCAATGAAGTTGACTTCCCCATGGAGTCGCTAGATGTTAACTAATTTTTCGTCGTCTTCCTTTAAAGCCCACAAATGATTGCAAGGCATATTTATAAATATGTAAATATGATATCACTAAATAAGTGGGACCCCTGGAAAGAATTATGTTTCAAATTCCATGGCAAATTAGCAACTTCGAGTCATATACTCAAAGCTCTCATTGATTGGTTATGATTCATTTTCGTTTCATTGATTGGTCCAATGGCAATATTTTCATTAAAATATTGAGTTCAATGGTTCATCATTCGATTATGTGATTTATTGACAAAGGTTCATACCATGTTTATGTGACCTTCAACACATAATTATGGTGGAAAATCATCCTTTGAGACAGGAATGTGAACTACATTGACCTACTTCTTACCTTGTATATTTATATAGCCCCTTTGTTTGCTTTTTCAAAGTATATGTTATGGTTTATGGGAGACACAAGGGGAGATGATATAAGTGTTATCAATTCATATATTTAAATATGGTTGGCATGATAGTTAAACCATTATTATTCGATTTTCCATGTGGTATAAGAACTATATAAATGGAAATTGGTCATTTATAAGTTTCAAAATGGTGATTATATAGTCATGTTATTGTTGGTTTAATACCCAATGCCATTGATTTCAAGGTTGTGAAGGGGATATATATGTATTTAATGTTGCCATCCATTTTGTAAACGTGTCCAAAGCTTACCAATGGCTCGTCCCACGAAGGGTCAATATATGGAAGAATTGAATTGATATGAATAATGGAGCCTACATGATGATTATCAGTCCCAGTTTACGATGTAAGAGTTTGTTTTTTTTAAATCACCTAGCCAATTTGGATGCTGAATCAACATGAAACTTGTGATTTTATTGGTTGATGGTTGTTATGGTTTTAAAAGACGACAGGAATAAAAATCATGACTGGCGATAGTTAATGCACTAGTACGTATCATTACACATCACATTTCTTGGCCTTTTCACTATGGAAGATCATTCATTCACCATGTATTTCAAAAAATTACCATTGTAACACCGATGGATGAATTTTTTGGACAGTAACTACTTCCAGAGGCAAACAATCTAGGGTTAATCGGATCTTGAAAGGTATGGGCTCCTTCAGTAAGAACTCTTATCAAATTTTGAACTTGCAATGTTGTTTATACATGGCTCAATTTAACCATTGTTGTGCATGTGTGTCTTTTCCCTTCCCCTGTTACCAAAATAAATATTTTCTGGTTGTTTGAGGTATTACAAAAAGAAACAATAGCATCTTTGTGTTGGAACGACATTTTAAAGGTTAATAATCTTCTTCTAGCTGCATGACAAAGAAACTACTTGTTTTTTCTTTTCGATGAAAGGATAGATGTATGGTTTGTAGAATTCAAGCAATGTCCGACCTTCTTTGAATGAATTACCGTTGCACATTATTCTCAGTTTGTGCTTAGAAATCAATATTTTGAAAAAAAGAAAATAGTCAATGCTAATCTTGTCTTGTGATACGACCTGGTTAAACATTTATGGTTTGAAGATTTTACCTTACTTTAGTCAATAACTTCCAGAAGAAACAGGCCGGTAAAATGAAGGAGTTTTACTTTTCATTCATCGCCAACATAACTTGCTATTGTTTGAATCAAGTTATGAACGAGGATAGATTTTGACCATATATATAAATACAGAGAAGGCTAGGGTTTTTTGGGTACATTTAGAGCGTAGCCCTAAAGTTTTCTTTAAAAAAATATCTTTAATCCACTAGCAGGACTGTTTAGAAGTTAACTTTCATGCATTTTCTTCAACAACCATCTGTTGGGTTACTAGCTTGACTTATGCTAGTATTGCTTCATCAACACAAATTTACTTAGATATGAAATGAAGGCTCACTTTAAACGAGTATAATGTTTAAACCCTAGCTCAACAGTTTTCTTTAAAATAAAAATTTCACTTGTTTGGAAATCATGTGTTAGTTGAGACAAATAAAGCCAGTTTCAATTTGAAGTCTAGACCTTTTCCTAGAAATGACAACAGTTTTAGCTCGAGTATGTTCTCAACCCTAGGTTTTTAGCTAAATATAGTGTTGACTTTTGCGAAAATCTTGACCAGGGTCATTTGATGAGGAAAGTAATAAGATTTGAACAAGATATCGTTTAAATCATGAAACACATAAAATAATAAATGTGCCAACCCTGTTATGACCTTTACAGTAAGCATACAAGGATGAAGAGTAAAACGATTATGATCCAATAAATTCATGTTGAGCTTAAATCATTGTGAAGACTATAAATTCTGCTCTATAAAGGATTCCGATTGATAACATTGAAATTGAAGATAAAAACAGTAGGATCAAGCTAAAAGTGATATTATACTATGGTTGAAAAAGATTAAAGTTTTGCTCCTTTTAAACTGAATTTTGAAACTCTGTTTTAGTCATGATGAAATTAGTAATTGACACTTCTTTCCTAAGGGTGATCAGTTGTGTTGATGTTTTTAAGTAAAAGATAAAAATGAGAATGAATTCTTATCAGTAAAATGAATGTCAACAATTTGAAGAATAATAAAAGCTATCATTTTAAAGTCTCTTTCTTCTTGTATGCAGACCTTCAATCTCTAAGCAGGACTGTTGTGTTGTTTGGATACATGTTTAAAATGGAATTTGATCAAGCATCGTTCCACTTCTCTTGATTTGGAAGTACCTTTCCATTCATTTTTTTTGTTCCATTTTACATTTCCCATAGTGTATCCTTTTCCCCTTGCTCAAAAAATAAGTATCAGAAGAAGTGGATGTTGTGAAGTGAAGTTTCTCTTCCCTCCCCTTTCCCTATCTATTCTTCATGTGCATGTATTACCGTTGAAATGAGCCATTTATAGATTGCTTTAGATTGCAAGTTAATTTGATAAGGGCTATTACTTTTCTTGCTCATACTAATCATTTTTCCTTTGACCATTATATGAGATTTTTCAGCAGGTGGAGGAAAAAATAATAGGGGTAACATAGGTAGCTGGATTAGAGGGCATCCAACATATTGGAAAAGAGATGGAGGTAGAAATAAGAGGCTCATATTTTCTATCCACTTTGATGTTGACTCGAATGAATTTCATCAGATCTTGCAAACATGTTTCCTCAATTTTGGTGACCAAGTTCAACAACCTCCTGTTCAACCCATAATTAGGTCACCCCCTGTTCATTCCCAACCCAGTATTCTTGGATCCCATTTCCTCCGCATGTCTCAATGCAACCTGAACCAAATGATGGATGGAACCAAGTCATTCCAAACCAGCCTTCTGGAATTAGGGGATGTCGAACTAATTCATTACCACTGGCACCTCCTCCTCCATTATATCAACATCCTGATCATCCAATTCCATCAAATATTTCTCATGCTCAAGTTTCACCGGATATTGAAGTGCCAAAAGCGGCCCCAAGCCCTTCATTGGATACCAAAGGTAAAAGGCATGCAAAAGAAGTAAATCCAACTTCTTCAAAGGGCTCTTCCCACTCCATTACTTCCCACCATGTTCAGTCCTTTAAAAAAGGACACCCTTGTAGATATTGAATCTCCAACCAAGGAATGCAATCAGGTAAGCAAGGTGGACAGTCTTAAAAGGAAGCCAAATTAGTAGAACAAGAAGGAAGGCCTATTCCTTCACATTCAACTTATTTTTTTTATAACTAAAACGGGTAATTGTATTAAAAAATAGAAAAAATTGGATGGGGGAACCATGGCTAAGCCAAGTCGGCTCAATACAGTGCTTAATTCCATCTTCAATTATCAAATTGCAGTCGTGCTTAACATGTTGTGAAATAATTAATTAGGATTCCACATGCTGTGGCTGGTGGTGGACGTATCATGGTTTTAGTTCTCCACATGTTGCGTCCGGATCGATGCATGGCTGGCGAATAGTGCCCTTTTCTAGACAAGTGAAGTCAGTATTGTAATTCTCTTGGCCAAATATGTTATATAACCTTGCTTGGAAGCCTTCCCTCGGTCTGCTCACAATCTATCAGGTTTTGCATGTTAAGGGATATGGTGATGGCCCGTCTCCCCGTTCGAGAGTTCAAATTTCCCAGGTTCGAGGCCAGATCCGGCTTTTGCCTCTCTGCTAGCTTCATAGTTTAAATCTCTCATGATATTGCAATGCTTTGAATTGGATGAAATAAGCTGCGATTTGTTGAATGCGATGGATGATCCGTTTTATTGCCAAATCATTGAAGTATGTATGCGTGTTGAAGGCTTTGATAATTAAAAGGGAATCTCCAAATACTTGTAAATTCTCTATTCTTCGTTTTTTTGCAATTTGACAGCCTTTTAGGAGTGCCAAGGCTTCTGCTAAATTGTTGGAGCAAGATCCGAATCCCAACCTATATCTGATTTCCATCCTTCCTCTTGTAGAAAATAAACCCCCCCCCCCCCCTCGCTCCAACCACTCCGTGGTTTCTTTTGGACGCGCCATCGAAGTGTAAGCTCTCCAGAATCTGCTTATTTCTCCAGTCCTGAAATTCAGAATTCGTGAGTTTGATTTTCCAATGTGGCAGGTTCTGTGGTCATGAGCTTACATCCTTTATGGGGCTGGAAGGGAGGGTCCCAAGCCAATGTAGCTCATTTGCATTGAGATTTATGTCTGTCTTGAGGTTAGCGGATTGCACGCATTGAATAAGAAGGCCCTTGGCCTGACCATCAACTTGCAAGGGGGAGGGACATGAGTCTTGGAATATGGATTTATTCCTGGCCAACCATATCTTCCAGCATGTGAATTTAGGAATCGCCAGCCATATTAGAGACCAGAGTTTTTTTTTTGAAATAGGGGAAGTGTAGGTGGACTTCCAATCTTTAAGAAGGCAGGTGTCGGAGTTGAAGACCGACATAGTAACATCAAGACTTTGAAGCATGTGATTCCATACATCTTTTGCGAATTGGAATTCCAAAAATAAATGGTCTATTGATTCAGAGTTTTTTCGACATAATATGCACCAGTGTGGCCCGATGATACCTCTTTTGATTAAATTGTCTCCAGTAAGCACTTTCATGTGGGCTAGGGTCCAGATGAAGAAGTTTACTTTGGGAAGTCCAAATGGGTTCTAGACCATTTCCCATAAGCTTTTCCTTGAAGCATCATGATTTTGAAGGACGCTGAAACCTAGAGCAGCTATGTACTTTCCTTTTGGGCCCCAGCCACGATCGTCTTTGTCGTATAGATGGGAAGGAGCACAACCAGCCAAGTTTTCCACGAGAATAATTTTGGAGGGTTCGAGGTTGGCTGGAATTGTTAATGTTTTCCAGCCTTGCCATGCGCTGTTGGAGTCCCAAGAGCTGAGATATTTCAACGTTCTTATTCTATTATGAGCTAGCCACTGGGCTATGTTGTGGAGTTTGTTCTTTTCTTGGAGAGGGGGATGCCCCATGATTTTTTCAGAGAAGATATCTATATTCCTTCCATTCCCAGTAGCCCAGTAAAGCTTCCGAGAGAAGAGTTCCCATATGGCTCTGCATAATGACCATATCGAGGAGCCTTTGGAGGTGGGCTTGTTGTCAAGGCATCTTAGCTTTGTCTTTGTTAAGTATTTCTTCCTTAGCAATTCGTTGACCCGATGCTGTCTATTGGAGAGAATTTGCCAAAGGATTTTACCTCCAATTGCTATGTTTGCTTGGTGAGGATCTCGAATTTGGAGGCCACCTGATATTTTTGGTTGTTTTATGATGCTCCAGTTCACCAAATGCAGCTTGTTCTCATTGTTTTTGCCCCCTGTCCATAAGAAATCTCTCATAAGTTTACTTATTTGATTTGATACCCCTTTAGGCGCCAAAAGAAGGGATGACTGGTAAATTGGGAGGGCTGATAGGACTGCTTTTACCAAAATCAATTTCCCGACTTTGTTGAGCCAATATCCTCCCCAATTTTTGATTTTGGATTTGATTATGCTTATAGTTTCATCTCAAAATCTTGATTTTGTGTGGACTTGTGCTATTGGGAGGCCTAAGTATTTGAATTTGACCCAATGCTCATGAACTTTCATTCCGAGAATATGACCAATGTTGGTTGCAGAAGTTTTATTTAGGTTCCAGCCATAGACGACACTCTTGCGGAAGTTGATATTACCTCCTAAGGCATTGCAATACCAGGTCATATTTTGCTTGAATTTATGAGCAATAATTGAGGAGCCTCCTCCCAGTAAGAGAGAGTCATCGGTGAAGAGAGAATGGTCTAGGGGCATAGACTTGGGGGCTAGATTGAGGTCTGGAAGGGAGCCTATTCTTAAATCTGAGTTCAACTTTTGACTTAGAGAATCTACCAGAATAATGTACAAAAAGGAAGACAAGGGGCATCCTTGTCGGATTCCACGCGTGGCTTGGAAGAATTTTGTGGGGCACCCATTTACCAAAGGGACAATCCAGAGCCCGCTTATGCAAGCTGAGATCCACTTTATGAAAGTTTTCCCAAACCTGAAGTTTTCCATAACTTTAAAGAGGAAGGAGTGCTTGACACGGTCGAAGGAGTTAGCCATGTCAATTTTGATCAACATACCTTTTTCCTGCAGTTGTTGCTGGAATGGATAGCTTCTTGAACGAGAATCACGTTGTCGAGGATTTGTCTCCCTTTTAAGAATCCTCCTTGATTGCCTTAAATGAGGTTTGTGAGAAAAGGCTTCATTCTGTTTGCCAACATTTTGGAGATTATCTTATAGGAAGAATTGCAAAGGGAGATTGGTCGGATCGGCCAAAGGAGTTGGGATTTGTTTCTTTTGGTATGAGTGCAAGGAATGTGGAGTTGGTGCAGCCTCCGATCTTTGCCTTAGAGTGAAAATTTCTAACCATTCTCATGTATCTTTCGTTATGTACTGCCATCAAGCTTTGTAGAAGTGGATTGAATATCCGACTGGTCCTGGGGCTTTGTCAGGGTCAAAGGACCAGATCGTGTTGATGACTTCTTGCTCGGTGAATGGTTTGAGAAGCTCGGTGAATGGTTTGAGAAGCTCGATGTTGTTATCCATCGTGATGTTTTTTGGTATGTGCTTAAGGAGGATTTTCTCTCCTTCCTATCCAACGCAGTCTTCCTCCATGAAGAGGTTTGAGAAGTGGTCGTATGCCGCTTCTTTGATGTTTCCTTGTCCTTTGGAAATTAATCCATTCTCTGTCCTGATTTCCAAGATATGGTTGATCGATTTCTTGACTTTGGTTTGTTTGTGGAAGAAGGATGTATTCCTGTCGTCGGCTTTGAGCCAAGTGCTACGTGATTTTAATCTCAAGAACTCTTCTTCTTTTCGAAAGGCATGGTGGACCTTGACCTGTCGATTGAATTCTTCCTAGAGTCATGAGCTGTCAATTGGGATTTCATCCAGTGAGGCTTGAAGGGATTCCAACTCTTCTATAACCTTCTTCCTAGAGTTTGAAGGTGGGGGGATGTTAACTTTGACCCAATTTTTTAACGCTTTCTTTGTGGTAATGAGCTTCTGCTCCCAAACAAATCCCGGGGAACCCGAAATAGGAATTATCCAAGATTTATCTAAGGTATCCCAAAAGCTTTCATGGTTTAGCCATTGAGGGTTGAACCTGGAGGGAATCGGTCCGAGATTTTCTCCCTCCTGAAATTGAAGTAGGATCGGTTTGTGGTCCGAAGCCAGATTTGCCATAATTTTTGAAGAAACGATTTGCCCCTCGACCAGAAGGCTACTTTGGACTAGGAATCTATCAAGCTGGGCCATTATGTTCCCTTTTCCTATTCGCTTATTGGACCAGGTGAATTTACCTTTCTCAGGTTTGATATCTAGTAGATCCCAAGTCTGAATTATGGCTTCAACTTGAGATTTAAGAGTATCCCTTCTTGTAAGGCCTCCCTTTTTTCAGACAGAGAGAGGGTTATGTTCATATCACCTGCGAGAATAAGGTTTTGGGGCGCATATGCATCTAGTAAATCTTCCAGAAGTTTCCAATAGTCTTTTTTTCCAGAGTAGAGGTTAGGGACATACAGATTGAAGAGTGCGATCGGAATATTGTTTTGAGTATGGGTGAGTTCTATAAATTTCCAATGCTGAGTGGCGAAGGAATTACGTAGCTGAAATTTGTCAAAGGACCAGAGGGTTGCTAGTCCACCAGAGGCCCCTCTAGCACTAACAACTATGCCAATATTCTTTTTCCACTTTTCCTTTCCAATTGCGACAATAGTATTTTCATCGAGTTTGATGTCTTGGAGCATGAGGATGTCTGGCATGTTGATTTTTTTGAGATCTTTGACTGCTTCTATTTTGCTGGGGCTGCCCAGTCCTCTGTAGTTCCAAGAAACCAACTTCATTATTTACTATTGTAAGTAGAGGAGGGGCCTCCCCCTGGCGTGTCTCCTATTTTCTTTCCTGCTATCCTGGCTCTGGTGTTTCTGTTGAAGGCCATATATATTGTTGCTTGAGATCCCTGTGTCTTTTCATGTTCAACTTCTTCTTCCCTTATATATTTACTTGATTTCCGCCGTAATTTTTTGGATGATTTGTTTACTAGGTCTTCCGAAGAAGTAGGGGAGACCACAGATATGGAATTGGTGATTTTTGCATAAGAAGGAGAGAGTGTTTCTTTGTCTGGGATAGATTTTTTAGGGCTCGGGATTCTCTGGGATTGGGGTTCCTTTGGGAATTCTTGGATCCGGGGGACCTCTTGGGATTCCTGATATTCATGGATTTCTCCTTCTTCTGGGGCTTCAGGGATTTCCTGAGTTTCTGAAATTTTGAGAGCTTTGAATCTATTCCCATTATTAGTGGCCAGATATTTTTGATACTGAGGGATATTTCTTGTGCCTTGACTTTCTTTTGAGAGGATTTTTGGTCCAGATATGGGATTAGGATTTTTTTCCCTCCTGAGTCCAAATCTGCGGGGTTTTTTTGCAGTATTGAGCGAAATGCCCATATTCATAGCAATACCTGCATTTGAGTGGGATTTGTTCGTAATCTAGTTCTTGGATGTTAGACCAGCCTGCAACGGTGAGATTTATGGCTTCTAGGAGTCCATGTTCCAGGTCAACTTCATCGCAAATCCTTGCACATGGGTATTGATCCTTCCTATCAGCTTTGTCTATGTATTTTTCGAGGGCGTCCCCAATGGATTCTAATGATTAAGGATTCCAGCAATGGAGAGGAAGGTGTGGGAGTTTCACCCAGACCGGAACTGTGGAGGGAACATCCTAGGTCAAATCAAAGTCTGGATTCCATTTGTTTAGGTCGAGCCCTTGTGGTCCCATGCAATATGGCCCATTCCTGAAAATTAACTCTCGATCATGCTTGCTTTCAAAGACGAATGCAAAGAAGCCCTTTCCTAGAAGATAAGAGTTTACTTCCTCCGAAATTAAGGGCCTCCAATTTTTTTGAACCCATGTTTCAGTAGTTTTTGGAGAGAGCCATAGACCTATGAATTGACCAATTAAGCCTCATTCCGAGAGGTTAAGGGAAGTTTTGCAAGGTTTCTCAACTGGAAGTGCTATCGTGGGTATTTCAAAAAGATTTTTCACAATTTTTATTTTTTTATTTTTTTAATTTATTTTTTATTTTTTATTTTATTTTTTATTTTTTATTTTTATTTTTAATTTTTATTTTCTGAGAGGCCGACAATGTCTTTTTTCCTTACGCTGTGATGAGCTTCATGAATTCGTTGAGTTCATATGGAGGGGGAAGGGGGCCTGAGTCTCTATCAGAGGCCATAGTGAGGGGCATAGAGATCGAGGACCGAGCACTAGCCTTAGGTTGCGATCGAGGCTTCTTCCCGTCGATTTGGGCAGAGTTGTGGAGGTCCGTCAGAGATCCCAGGAGGGCTGAGCCCTAGTCGCGATCGACGAGGTTCAAGCTAGGTTGATCGCATAACCTATTCCCAGCCTCCAACCTGGTGTGTGAGCGTTTCCAACTTCAATATCTACATTCAACTTATTTTACTTGATGGATATATACAATTTATTTTAAGTTTCATGCACATTTCGTTTGAATAGTGATATGATTTTAGACAGGTATTTTGGATTTTGGACATATTTGTTAACATATGGATATTTGAAGGCATACAATACTTACGACACACGTTGGACCTAAGTTGTTATGTTTTGATGCTATATATACGTGGTCCTATCGAGAGTATATTAAATGCATGATTTTGTTATGAATGTGTTTTGAGATTATTAGTACATTTCTCACTACTTATTTATATGCTTGGGGACATGGTTGAAATTTGATGTCCTACCTTGCACGTCAAGAAATTTTTATATGATGTTTTAATTGTAATGTTGCCTTCCATTTGATGTTTAAATTTTAATTTTACGTGCCATAATAATAGTTGATTTTTTTTTGGGAATAACATTTATAATGACTATGTGAAACATTAAATTCTCATATCTTGCTTCATATAATACAAACATAAACAATTTACAAAAATATAATAAACAAAAAAACATAATAAACATAATAATTAAACCGAGCACGCACATAATGACAAAGAAGGTTTATCCTGGGAAACTCTTAAATATACTTCTTCACAAGCAATACAATGAGCCATTACCATGGGTTGCCAAATACCATGGGCCCAAAAAACTATGACCGAGTCAAGTTTACCTAACAAGGGGAGACAACAAGACCATGACAAAAATGAAAATTTCCATATTAGCAATAGAAATATAAACATAACACACACACACATTTAATTACTACTAACTAATTAGTAATAGTAACACACACACATATGGACTTGGGATATAGACATTAATGACGTGTAAAAACAAAAATGCACTTCAAAATGACGAGTGAAATTAAAGTTCACACTTCATTATTGACGTTTAATTTTATGAAGTGACAGTATTTTGATGTGTAAAATGACAAATGACGACTATTTACCCGTCAAATATCAACCCTGCTTGGATAGACAAAGGATAAAGGAGATGATGTAAAAGATCGGAAGGGTTCCCACCTATTTAGTGTTATTTTAAATATTATTATTATAATTTTATTTATTTCTATCTTGCCTAAATTAATAATTACCTCTTCACTAAAAGTAGTTTTAAACTACCTCAACTTCCCAATCAAAGGATAAAAGGAGGCACAAAGAGTTATGAGGCAAGAGAGAAAACATTATGATAAAGGTAGCTCTCGATTCATCATGAAGTTTTCCAATCTTTCATTTATCTCTAAGTTCCACTATAAGGCTGAAGATGATCTTGTTGGCAGGAAAAGAGCACTGAAAGTGGCCTAAGACGATCTTGTGCAGAATCATTATTCATGTTTGAAGATTGGCTCACATCTGATAGTCTGTTCATTTCTTTTAGAATTTAAATTAATTTTCAGGTACTAATAAGGATTGATTTTGCAGAATCAAGAAGTGACATTCCAAATTTCTATTTGATCTAACAATTGTCTGTCATATTTTCTTTTAGGCAAACATAATTATTCGTATGAAGAATTAATGCCATTCTAGAGTTCTAAGTGTTCATTTGGTCCTCATTTTCGCATAAGTGTGAAAAGAAACTCTATAGATTTGTAACTCATAGACATCATTAATAATTTTTTTTTGTTTTTGCCTCAATCTTAGTCTTGAAATGGCTGATTCTTATTTTTCTTCCATGTTTATATGGTTTAATTTTGATTTACTCTCTTTGTTGCTTCAACCCCCTTTAAAACATTCTACAAGTTAAATTTGTCAAGTTTGTTTATTTTAATAGATTTTATAAAAGAACATCAGGGACAAGTAATCAATACTTGCAATCTGACTGTAGTTTCTGTAAGTAGGCTTTAAAATCAGGGTCATAATCCCACCTATTTTACCCCAACCAGGTAAAATTCGAAATTGTTGGTTTGGGAAATATATTCCTTGCATCAACAAAACTTACTTCCACGGTAAGTAAACTTAGCTTCTTACATAACCACTTACAATATGGACTTTGCAACTACAACAACTTCAGTTACAAATTCCAAATCAAGCAACGTTTTTTCTACCAAAATCACCTAGGATTTTCACCATAACCCTAAAGTTACATTAACAAAAGCACTATCTTAAATAATAATAATAATAATAATAATCTTTTTTAAGGTCACAACCATGCCAGACACCAATTCAGTGTATGAGAACCCCTTGTTTGTGGGATAAGGGACCCCCTTTGCGCAACGATGTAACTGCTAAAGTCTACAAAGGTGTACATACCCCACCCCTTCGATTTTGAATGTATGACCTCTTAAGAGGAATCTATGTATTGCCATGAAACTTGATCCACACCTGAAAACAATCTATAAACCCCATTGTTATTGAAAGCATACTTACAACTTAAGTCGTAACCATGACCAACCTTCCAGTTTGCAACTAAACCGTAACTAAGCAAAAATTAAACAATTAACAAATTGAAATGATCAATTAAAATGATGAGAAAAACCCAAAGAGTGGTTTATGTATTTTACCTAGATCAATTTGAGTACTCTAAATTGAGTTCTCAAGTAATACGCTCATTAATGACCTTCAATGTCTTCACCCTTAGGTAGAGAGCAATCCTTTTATATATATATAGGTAGGCGTACCTTATACTGGATAGCGTCTATACGCTACGTAGCCCTCGGAATACTTTCCACTTTCATGCTCCATTTAATCAGAACATTTCCAATGCATTAAGTTTTTGTTCAATTTTCCCTCTCAAAACCTTGTCTTAAACCCTTTGCCTGTAGATATCCTTCCGCGGCAATTCCCTTTGCTCAGAGCAGAGCAGAGATGGAGGTGGAGATGGACATGGAAACAGATGCGAGCAGGCGCTGGAGTGATGCCACTGAGCCATGGCCTGACTACCTCGAACCCTCTGACAGAGAGCAATATCGCCGTTACGGGTTGGTTTATATATTTTTCTTTGTTTGCTTACTCTCAAAGTTATAAGGTTCTGTTCAATTACTCTCAGTTATAGATTTAAGTCCTGCGTAGACAAATGGTTTTCGCCTATATCACCATGTCAGTAACATCATTGCCAAAATAAGACACAAGAAAAAGAGAAATTGTTCCACAAGCAACAACTAAAAACATAGAAAACTATGAAGTCATGTATTTCCCTGTAATGGGAATACAGGAATGCAAATAATGGTCAGTAGCAAAGGCGTGCAGGTTTCAGTCAACGTGTAGAAACTGTCCTTGACATGATGCAAGGCCAATTACTTGTCCCAAAGCTTCGGGAAACAGACCCCGAGGTCGGGGGCTGCTGTACCTCCTTTGTGTTAAGCCTGGGACATGAGCCTGGTTTCATTCCTTATTTGACATGCCATTTGGGGTGGAGCAAACCACATCCAGAATGGAACTCCAGTGGATGCCAAACGCTCTATCAACCTCACCAGTGAATAAAAGGTCCATTGTTTGTATTTCCAATCTTGGTTTCACAACGGAAAAAGGGCTATGGTAGTTCACCATCTTAGCAGTAAAATAATATTTATGATAAATGTATTGAGAAGTAGAACGATACAATGATGAATGTAGTTTAGGATTACAGCTCATTTATACCAATTATCCATATTTTGTATCCCTTTATAGCGTCCCCTCTTTAATTGCTTCAACCTCAAAGAATAAATGAACATATTATTCTTGCTGTTTGCCCTATGATGAGGCAGAATGTACTTGAAGGTATTGGCGCATTTGGGGCATGCTTACTTCGAGGCATGCAAAAGGACATTTTGGCATACGTTGCATGGATCATTGCTTTACTTGATTGTATTTCTCTATTCGACAAGACTGCTTTCTTTTTGAGGGGTTTTGAGGTGTAGAGTGTTGCGCACCTTGAATAATACAAAAGAAATGGCCTTTTAATCCAAATACAAAAGACAAAATGTTCTATGTTCACAAGTTTTAAAAGTTTTCAGCCACTGCGTTCCTGGTGTTATGACATTAAGGGTTTGACACTTCCAATAGGAATGGCATAAAATGTATGTAGCTAAGGGGATGTTATGATATTTTCCAATACATGACGCAAAAACTCCATGCCAAATCCTTACTTTTAATTCCTGGATATAGAGGAAAAGGAATATAATTCTTGATCCTTGTTGAAAAATGTAAAAAGATATAAAAGTAAATATTGTAGGAGTTGACGAATGTGTAGTGCAGGCTAAGTTGCAAGTAAAGAGATCATTATACTCGGGTTCAATTAAAGAGAAGTCAGATGAAGTGGGCAAAGGAGCTGATTAGATAATTGCATTTGAAAGTTAACAATACTTTGTGGTTACTAAGGTAGAATGCTTGTATACCATTGGAGATACAGAGGAAAGAAAATTCCATGAAAGTGATAGGGTCAAGGAAGGAGAGAAAATGACAATTAGGATGATTGATCAAGTTTTGTAGATGGAAACCCTAGTAAACATGGCTACATTGATCGCACACATGCTTTATATGGTAGAAGTTAGAACCCTTGGTACACAAGGCTAAAGAATTTGAACGAGTTTTTGATGTTGCACCTAATGACAATGATTATGCTCGAGTGCACAAAAACAAGCAAGTCCATTGTAGATGTGACAATGGAGAATCACTTATAGAAGAAGACACCATCAATTGGGTGATGGATAGAGATGGTCATCTCATCGGCATCATAATGATTGCGAATGACTACAAGATGAAATACTCTGTTATTGGTGGGACATCTTGAGTCTATCACTCACTAGAGAAATAACAGATTATAATGGGAAGAAATTATGATTCCACTTGATCACAAGAAGCCTTATAATAGGTCAAAGAGTCCTTATTGGTTTCATGGTGATTCTAACATACGTAGGGATTTCTAGGGACACTAGCTTCTTCAACTTCGTTAAGGGGATCATGGCTATGAACACTTCGAGTTATTCAAGATTGGGGTAAAGATGTACTGGAGTTATAATGAAATTACAAAGTATTATTAATTGATTTAGAGAAACTAGGAATTAGTGAGGAAGTAATCTTATTAAGCAAAAGTTTTTTAAGGCTAAAAAATGGATATGTCCTAGTTAGAAAATTCAAATGGAAATCCTATATTTATGGATTGTTACTTGGAGAATGTTTAGAGGATGATGTGAATCAAACAATGGTCTTTAGCATTAATAGATATGAACTAATTACACTACCATGTTTCCAACTAGTTATGCCAACAAGTTTCCAAGTGTTTGTGGAGGACACAATTGATGACCTTGAAGTTGTTGAGAAAAACTCCAGTTGAAGACAACCTAAGTTGCCAAGGTACTTGGGTTAGGGGACTGGGATTGGGAGTGGGATAAGGACGACACTTTTTGAAAGAGGGACTTGGGTTTGCTAGGGGTACATGTATATATAATTTGTCATATATATATATAAAATCTATAAAAAAATAAAAAATTAAAAACATGCACATTACATAATATCAATTTCAGCAGGTAAAAACAAAAACACACATTGCTTCATTGAAGTTTTGAACAATCATACAATGGTTACAAAAACACCAAACAATCTACTTGATCATTATCATTTGAAAATTGAATTTGACATTAATAGGCCTTACACTTGAGTCTTAAAAATTCAAACCAAGTGACAAGTACATATGTCAAACTACATTTAGTCCACTTCACCACTTCATTGTCTATCATTGTCCACACTATTTTAGCAAGAATAGAGCTCTGAAGTCCCTTCATTGTTGCACTGTTCTCTCCCTTCATTGTTGCATTGTTTCTCTCCATTGTTGGAAATGAAGTGGTAAAAATGTGAGGGTGATTTTAGTGTTTTGACTCTTTGAGTGCATGAGGGTGTGAGGTAAGTGAAGGATGCGAAGGGCCTGACCCTATCCTTGCATTTTTGGGCCATCTTCAAAATAAAAAATATATTTTTTTGTGGAGGATATACCCCTGAGGTACCCATTTTGGGCTGCAGTCCCTAGTCTCCCATTTGGAAGAACTTTGTTCATTTAGGTTCATGAGGCGAAGTCCTTGTTCTTGAATTTATGGATGTTGGCAACCTGTGACGAGCTTGAGCACCCTTGCCTTGTGTGCGAGGACTTGTGCAACTTAGAAGACAACTCATTAAAATGTTTGTGACGAGACTAGCATAGGAAACACAACAAAGACAATTTGTACATGTGATAAAGGTGAGGTGAGTGTGGAGGACGTCCTGAAGAGTGATGTCATGCTAGTATTGGATGACCATTTGTATTTGACAACATGGTCAATCTTGATATCATGCAAGTACAAATTAATATTGTGTGTTGATGTTATGAAAGTAGAATAGTGATTGGTCACAACGATGAAAAAATGCTTGCAAAGACATTAACAAGGATGTCCTATTCCATGTGGTCTGACGAAAACACAAATCTCAGAAACATGGAGCATGTCCTACCTAATGTGTGCGGATCATTTAGCAAAGATAAATGGCATGAAGAAAACATCATAAATGGGAAGGATGACATTCTCTAAGTGATCAGATCTTCACAAGTCATAAAAAATTAATTAAAAAAATTCATGTCGACTCATAACTTATCAAAAATAAAAAATAATAAAAAATAATAAAAAATTCATGTTGGCTCGTAAAATAAAAAAAAATAAAACCATAATGGATCCATCTTAAACCTGGATTTATTAAGCACTAAGAGGGATCCAATTTCTTGAGGTGTAATTTTATCTTAAATTTTTTATACATCAAGAAAAAATTTACACCTCAAGAAATCGGATCCCTCTCAATGCTTAATAGATCTAGGTTTAAGATGGATCTATGCTGGTGACATAACTCACAACCAGATTCATAAAGTAATAAAGCACCATGCACGTCATCACATGATAAAAATAATCCCATCAACCACATGTTCAAGTCATTAAAGACGTCCAAATTTAGGGTAGCAATTGCCCCTCTCCATTGTTATTGAGCGGCCTTGCTCAAGTCTTCAACAAATCATCAACTTCTTTTGGTAATGTCATTGATTCCCTTGTCATTGTTACTCCTTAAACTAAAAATCCTATTGAACTTGTTCATAAATTCTTTTGCATCTCTGCTAATTAGGACCAATTCCTTCCTTTGTAATTACATGCATTCATTGTCCATCAAATTGAAGCTTGATATCTTTAAATCCTTGCTACTAGACTTCACTCTATTGGCATGGAACATTCCTTCTTATCATCTAGCTACAAGGGTGATTGGTCTCAACAACAATCTTGATAATCTTCAATAAGTATGAAAAGTTTAAGTTTGTTATCTTAGCTTAGTTGCTAGAGTGCATAAATTATAACCTGATCTTGGGTTCGATTCCCACAGACAACATAAATATTTAAGGCTTGGTCCAATCACTTGAACTACTAATCATTTAGCCCAGTAGGCTAGCGTCGAGTGCTTTGAACTTCATTCAAGAGGTATCGAGGCCAACTCTCCAAGTCAGTTGCCTCTATTGAGTGCCTCACTCAATGTCCCTATCAAGTCAACTATCGTAATCAATACCGATTGGTTTGCATTGCATACCATCTAAAAAAGCAAGTGTCGAGGAGTTTCCCAACAAGGTTTTCCTTGGAAAAGAAGTCTTAAAAGTTTCAATATCATCCACATTTTACAAATCATTTGGGAGACTTTTATAACTTGAGTGTCTTAAATTCATCTAGTGGAACACATGACTAGTCTTCCCTAAAAACATTTACAAGCTCCCATCCCTATTATTCTTAACTTCAAACAGTGAGAAAAAATTGTGACAAAATTTCAGTACAAAACTTTTCTTCACACCTTCTTTGAAATCAATACAACCAAATTATACTCACAATCCTTGATGAAATTTTGTTATTCAAGTTTATTATAGAACATGCATAACTTTAAGGTGATTGTGGAATCCCTACTCTCAAATATTCTATACCACTTAATTGGCTACATGGTCATCATCAGTCACAAATTTTGCAATGTCACCTTGACTATCTATATCTTCTCCCCCCTCTAAATCTCTCTTGGACATTGTTCTACAAACCTTCTCCTACTCACCCTATCTCCACACATTCACATACAAAGACATTCACTTTCTTGCATGTCATCCTATTGTATATCTATTTACGTGTCCATCTCACTTTTCATGCCATGCTCTTCCATGGCATCATTCCGCATTTCATCCACGTCACACATGACATTGCTATTTTGTTAGATGACCTCATTGTAAATGATTATATAATTATTTATGATAACTTTTCCACCTTGGCATGTCATTGACATATAAGGTGTCCCTATTTTCCTAGTTATTTTCACCGTCTATATGGTCATGAGCATGTAAATAACTTTGAACATATAATTTTGCTTTGTTAATTTGAGCATACTTCATGAGGGAATCCTCATAAGGCAGGTCATCCTCATGAGAAGGTTGTCCTTCATAAGGAGGTTGTCCTCATGGATCATAATGTCCTTAGGAGGCAAGCCATCATTCATGAGGAGGTCACCCTAATGAGGAAAGACATCTTCCTAAAGCAACTCGTTCCCCATGAGGAAGCCAACCTTATGAGGTAGCTTGTTCATCCTCCATGAGGAGGTTTTCTTCCCTCCATAAGTCATCTAAAGTCTGTAAGTCGTCCAAGTGTTGTAAGCCATCCAAGTGGTAGAGGTTATCCAAGAACCATAGGTTTTCCATGGTATGCATATTGCCCACTATGTGTTTGACATTTTTCTCTCTCGTGTGATCAGATCTTCATAAGTCATCCTTCCCATTTCTGAAACTAAAAAGGAGTTTTTTTTCACAGTAATGAGATGCTTTATATTAGAAAAAAGTTGCAGTTGATCCATACAACAACATTGTAATATAAATTTTAGTTATGTTTGGCCTTGTTCTGAATTCCAAAACAAAGGTCTTAGCAACCATTATACAACATGGCTTGCCATCCTATTTTCATCCATTAAAGGTTTGGTAGGTATATTGCCTTACAAACTGTAAAGTAAAAACAAGTTGTGACAAACCATAGTAAAACTAGAAGAGAAATTCATGCTCTTGATGGCATTCAATTTGGATGCCCACTTGGGGCTCTAGTTTGACATTCTCTAATTGTACCATGTTATTAATGTTGGTTGTCGCTGTGTGGTTAGCTTCTCTAGAGGATTCCATCAACTCTAAGGGTTGGGTGTGTAGAGTGCCTAGACGCTCCTTTGAGGTCGGTGAGAAGCCACAAAGGGAGGAGCTCCTAGAAGTACTTGTGCTACTTGGAGGGGGCTACAAAACCACTTCTCTAGGGAGGTTAAGATGAGTTGCGATACAACCAACCAAAGATTGCAAATACATCAATTGTGAGGCCATCTCCAGTTGTTTCCTTTTGTGTAGCAGCATCGAAAACCTCACTTCAGTCTCCCATTCTCACATTTCCAATATATGGGTCATTGTCTCATCTGTACACTGGTCTCTAACGTGGTTAGTTGCATTAATTTGCTGTTCAAATTCTTTTTTCCACCTATTCTATTGTAGGGATGAGTTCATTACACTGCAATGAGTTTTTGTGACCTTTTGTTCACAACTCATTAACCCTTGATGCACTTCCTTAATCTCACACAACACACAAAATTTGCTATGGTAGTGGCAATGTGCTATCTCTTCCTCTTTTTTGGGCAAGAGCCAAACTATACCAGATAACCTTTTTGTTAGGAAAAGAATGGCCAAAAAATGCCCAAAACTGTTGGAGACCATCGTGCCTTCTTGCCTTTCTAGTCGAGTTCTGAATTGGGTTTGGAGATGACCTGCCATAACTCATAACCATCTCGAGGAATCCCACAATAGATGGACTACCTCCATCATACAAGACTTAAGGGCACACACAAGGAAGAGATGTATGAGATTATTGGGGGTGACAATGGATCCTTAAATTCCTTTCATTCACACCTACATGATGGGACATGTGTTGTGGGGTGGCTTGATCTTCAGAATGCGCTTACACATCATGTGAGGGGTAAATTGCTAGTATGTTGAATTGACCCGTCATTTGAGCTATAAACCCCTTCTTGCAATCATGCTCCAAGGTTGGCTTGTGTCAACTCCTTGATTTTACCTTCTCATAACGTGGAAAAGCTTGGTTTTCTCAAAACTAATTATAATCAAGAGATTTTTTTGGCAGAGGTTGGAGAGCTTGAGGTTTTTTGGAGGGATTTGGTGATATAGGGAATGTAGGATAACCAGTGAGTCCCCAATCATTGTAGCTTTTCTAATTCCTTTGTCTCTGAGAATGGATACACCTTGGAATACTACTAATGCTTCTGCTTCATTGTTAGTTGTGATTCCAAGGTGCCAAGCAAACTTCATTTCCTTTTGATCCTTTGGGTAAAAAATGGCCCTCCTTGCACTTATTGCCCTCCAAAAAATGGAGTTTTAAAGCAGTTGTTTAATGAGAGATTTCAAATATATAATATTTTCCTAAACTTTAAACCGAAAGAGAAGAAAAACTTTTTTTTGCATAGAAAAAGTTCGTCGCCGGAAGCGTGCATCATTGGGACAGTCATAGTTTATAAAAATCAAAGTGACATTTGTGATGTTTGCAACATCAAATTGTTGAAGCTTGAGAAGTCAATGAGATAAGTAGTCATTGGAGGGAACAAAGGGGAGAAAGAAGGTTGTGGAACACAGGTTCATCTTGTTGCTGTACATACTAGTGTGTGAAATTAAAGCCCAGAAGAACAATGCTAGTCAATGAGCCACTAAGAGGGAGGCCACTGTCACCTCACCAACCCTCTTATACACTTTAGGTTTGCTCTTCTCCAACACAAGGGGGGCTTTCCTAAGATAGGAGTGCTAAGGCTATGACAAGGAGGCTCAAGGTGATATGAAGAGATAACTTAGCAAAACATTGTTGTAGTGTAATAGAGTGATGGAAGGATCAAGAGATCAGTGCCTATACTAACAAGGGAAAATGGAGTCAAAAGGTCAATCCAAGAGGGCAAGTCCATGAATGCTTAGGAGTTAGGACAACAAGGGCCACTGAAGCATGCCACAAGAAGCCCTAAAATGCTCAAAATTGAATGTAGAAAATAGGCTAGGAGGGCCCAAAAGGTGCCACATCAAAACATTGTTAATGGAGTGTGGCTTCTAGAAGGTAATAGGAGCAAGCTAATACAGTCATGCATAAGACATCGACAAGAAATAGAGGGACATACTCCTCAAATAAGACCCTTCCAGTGTGGTAGATATACCCTTCTCATATGGCCCAGAAAAGCAAGTTCTAGCAACTCTACACATCACCATCAACATTTATAAAATTACACATAAGCCTCACATTGATAGGATAGAAACACTTACGCTTCACATATGCTTCAAGAAAATACATCCATTAAGCTCCAAGGAGGGGAAACTCCAAAAATCCAACCTGTTTTACAATGAAAAGTTCCCTCTTTCTATAATACATAATCCATTGTCTACATTTACATGGGAAAATGCACCCTAGCCAAGTGTACGAAGGATATGCCATATGCAAGAGAAGAGATTCCACAAGTGGGAAGAGATGCACCCACTTTAATCTTAGGGATCGTGCTACACATGTTAGAATGTGCCCACCTTAATCTTAGGAAAGTGTGCCCACCATTTAGGAGGTTATTGCCACATGTGTGAGAGTGCGCCCACCATTTTTTAAGGAGAGTGCGCCCACCATTTTTCTAGGAGAGAAGGGGCGCTCCACTCATTCAATATTTGAACCAGATTTATAGGGCCTGTATGGTACCGCAGTGCTGCTGAAAGTATTGTTGTTTCTTTCCATTCCTGTCCAATTTCCACCAGCTGAAGCATGATCTCTTTGCAGGCTTGAAACAACTAAGTCTAACCGACAAGCTCTCTTCATGAATTCTGATCTTTTATGCTGAAACTAAGCTACAGGAGTTGAGCTCCTGGAAAAGTTTGCTACAGGACTCAGTTAAGCATAGAATGCTACACCAACGCCACTAACTGCCATCCTATCATCTAAGAGAATGAAGGCTGCCGGCATCTCTGCCCAGATGTGTCCATACAGCAGTTTGATGTAAAATTGGCTGGCTGGGTTATTATATTTTGACATTGGGATTGTGCCTGGGTGTTCTTGTAAAATTTTGACTGTGACTTTCAATCATGTTTGTCCAGCTATCCCTACCATAATTTTCAAGCAAATATTATGACCCTTCAAAGCTAGACCTTGTTCATTATGAACTCAATATAACCTCAGACTGACAGAGGGTTATCTTGATTTTGAAGCAGCCCCTTTTCTGCTACCCTGCACCTCCTGTAGCACCGACACTTAGGAAGCTAGAAGCTGCTTCAGATCAGATTCCAGTTTTGCTGTTACAGGCTACCCTGCTGCTGTTATTAGTTTGAAAATCTTCCAGAAATAGTATGCTGAGATGACTGTTGTCACGTGTCCTCATTACTGGCTGTTCAAGGTGCTTAGAAATAGGATCTACCCAATAGCTCAATAGCCACACCCTTTTTGCCACTGTCAAACTGCCATTTAGAGGGCTAGATCCGTATAGGAAGCTTCAAATCCCAACATCTCACACGTATGCCAGTCCATCAAATGAATCACCCTGTAAGCTTGATCTTTGTGATCAAAATCACAAGTGTAACCCTCATACAATTTGAGGGGTAAGACATCCCATGAAATACGTCTCATGAAACATGAAACACATGATGAGATCTTAATGGTTGGTGGATTTGGAAACACAATACAGTGATGCAGACTCAATATCAATTGCATATGATGGCACATATGAAGTGAAAGGAAAGGGAAACATTGATCTCAGAAATCCAGATAGCCAGATCAAAAGCACAAAAAAGTGTATGGTATGTATCTGGTGTCATTACAAAGTTGATTTATGTATGCGAGACTACTAAACAAAATTTTTAGTAGTCTTTGGTGATAGAGAATGTAAGATTAGGGATAAAATCATAAAACCAATAATGAAGCTTTTGCAAGAGGGGTGGAAGCATGTGGATTATACAAATTCGATACGATCATGATCATACGGGAAGTATTGGTGGCCCTTGAGAAGTAGGGAGAGTCAAATATCCTATGGCATGAATGTTTTGGCCATTTAAATTTTGCATCAGAAGTAAATGGTTAAAGGGCTACCACAAAGTAAGTTGGATAGTGCAGTATGTGACTGATGTCTTGTAGGGTTGGCATGTCCATAGAGAAAAAATTCGCGGGTGAGGAATAAACAAATAGAGACCTGACTGAGAAGGGAAGAAGCAATCAATCCCATTATGGAGCTCAAGAGAGAAACTGGAAAATGTCAAGAGACAGAGTACAAAGACAATAAAGCAAGTCACATGCATGTTAATCATAATCAATATGAAGGATATTAATGGCACATTGAGGTCAATATGGGGGAGAAAAAATTGAAGAAAGAGAGGAAACGAGATACTACATGTATCATGCAAACTGAAAGATTCTAAACAAGCAAAAAATAATTACAGGATAGGGGACTGTGACTGTCACATCTACATTAGCATTGCTAACACACGATAATTGATATGGGATATTGTTAACTTAATAAGTTAACACTAAGACATGGGAAATCTGGGATGTTTACTGACAGCCTAGCTGCCTAACACATGCTAACAGTGTTAAGATTGTCACCTTCACATGTCACATTCTATGTGTGATTCTCACATGCTAACATGGTCACTGTAACTAGTAACATGTCAACTTGTATGTGTCTCTGTCACATGCTATGATGCTAACTGTGACATGCTAAATGCTATGATGCTAACTGTCACATGCTAAATGCTAATTTTAATGCATTGCATCATTATTATTTGATGAATTTAACCACAATATGGGCTTTAGATAAGCTACTGTACATTGTAATTTGTAACAAAGGCTGTAAAGTGTTGGCCTGTAGGTTATAGGTAACATAGGCTGTAACTGGTAAGCCTGTAGCCTGTAGGTAAACAATAACAGTAAAGTTTAAAGTTTAAACACTAAACTGTAACATAGGCTGGAATCCTGTGGCTGTAGTTACTGGAACTGTAACAGGTTATGGGGGTTGGTAACTACAAACATTACAGGGGAAATTATGGCACGTACTAGGGGAATTAAGCACAGGAACAGGAATAATGAAATTAAAGAATGAAATAATTTAATAAATGCATGATCCTGTCAGCTGAGAAAACACTAAACAGCACAGTCAAACTAAGAATATTTACCTGTTTCCTTGCTTGCTGTGGTGATCCTGCTGGGTTGATGCCACGTTCCCCTGAAAGAATTGCTGTCATGAGAGCTTCAGCTGATACAGTAGCTCTACTCAGTCTGACTCTTACACGGTTCCGACAAAATTTCTTGTAACATTCGCTGTCTTGGAGGAGTCGCTCAGAAGTTTGGTGTGTTGGAAGTGGGGTAGGGGGGCATATTATAAAGGTTGGGGATAACCTTAAAGACAAACCCTAAAACAAGACAAAAAACTAAGAGTCAAGTGAACTCTGCTTGGGATCTGCACGGGTGGGATCGTCTAGACATTGGATCTGCCTCTAAAAATCGCGATCTGTCTCCAGCCTATGGGATCCGTTTCCTTGTTTTTTTTTTAACTGTTTTGTCAGCAGATCCGGTTTGGAACTGCCAATCCACGCATCCCTGAGCTTCCCCTTGCGGATCTGTTAATACAGATTCTAGGGCATCATCACAGTTGTCCATAATCATCCAACTAGGCTTTTTAACCAAGCTAAACATCATGTTCAACCAAAGCATGAACATGTCACCCCAACTGAAAGTGTGATGCAAATTACAAGTGGACACCCATGCAAAATGGGGTGTAACACATATCTCTTTTGGTAATTTATAATCACTTTGATTCTCGAGTATCCAATATCTTTGATTTTGGTTACCTTTAAAGTTTAAACTATCATAGTAGATTCTGCCTGAGCTTCATTCTATTTACGAAGCTCTCCCGTGATTGCTGCAGCCTTAAAGAGTTTGTAAAGGTGTTATATATTGAGCTGATTACTGATTAGATTGCAAGATATTAATCTCGAAAAACTATAACTGGGGCATAATTGAAAGTTGTTTCAACAATGGACCTGATGACATTTGACTTTAAGGGAGTTTGTGGATTGGGTCTTTCTTTGCCAAAACTGCTATATATAGTTGTCATCCAAGTTCACTTGCTGGTCTTTCTAACTTAAACTATGGTGAAACTTTTATCAGGTTTTTCTCTTCAGGGTGTTTACTTTTACTAAGATTCATTGTGACATTGCTGTAATTTTGTATCTGCTTGTTTTCTGTTGCATTGCTTTCTTCGTAAGTTTTCTTCTAACCTTTCTTTTATTAACTGTCCTTTCTTGTGGTTATAGGAAACGTCAATCATATGGAGGTTCTTTCTTATCCCGAGAGAAATCCCCTATCGATAGAATGGAAGGTAGGGCCTTAAATGATGAGAAAGAAGTGTCGTTATATCCTAGTCCTACTCTTTTTCTTGAAGATATCAAGCAGGAGGTGGAGAGCTTTGATGCTGAAGGGCACAGAGCATCTCCTGGAAGGCACACTTCTTTGATTAAGAAAAGGGGCACGTACAGTGACAAGAAATCGCCCCAGTTTGAGGACAGGCTTGGAACTGGTACACAGTCACTACATCCTTTTCTGAAGACTGCAAAAGAAGAAGCAGATGAGATCTCAGACAGCGGAGAAACAACTTTTGCACGTTTTGAATCAATCCTCGATTCTGCTTTGCAAGGTTATTGCTTGTAGCTATTAATTATTTTGACGTTAGCAGTTTCCTTGGCTTCTTCATGCAGAAATAATGTTAGGCACTAAATTGTAATATGTGTGTATCTAACTTGTTTTGATTTAATCGCATGTAAAGATTCATCTGTGGAACTACATACCCTCTTGCCAATTTTTTTGTGTCTTGCTTTATCTGCCATTTTTCTCTTTGAACCAATATTTAAGCTTTTTTTCATGCCATCAAAGCTGTACAGCATAGAGAGGAGCAACAATTCACAAGGAGGGGAGCTTGCTTGTCAATGCACTAAAAAACAACATTGGTGATGTGTTGGCAAGCTTCAAATTACTGTCGCAATGCTATATTGTTTTCAACTGGCAGTCTATTGCTTTTCCATACTTGTATTCTTTGTGGGCTAAACTTTGTGTTGTCAATAATACACATACTAAATGTTAACAACGAGATTAGAAATATATATTTACTACTACTACAAAACGGCATTATACTAATAGGGTGATTATACTATGCTTACATTTATAATAGGGTGATTATACTATGCTTACATTTACTACTGAACTTTTTGTATACACTAAAAAAACCAAATGGTAAACTGTTGATTAAGAAGTCTGACACTCTCCCATGTTATTAATCATTTTTTTTTCCTTAGAAAAAATATCATTAACTTTATTTCAGTAAGAAAGATAGTAACATCTATAAAGAGCATAGAGCTCTTTGATTTTCATCCCCAGCAGAAAAGATAGAGTGAAATCTCATGGCCATACTATCATTAATAAATAAAAAATCTATAGGCATAAACTGCTCTTACAAACAATCATCCATATGTCTGAAAAACAGAAACAGGACTTTGAGCCCATATATAATCAAAAAACAAAATTTGAAAACCTGTATACCCAAAAAGGATGGATTGGTCAAAGCAGAAAGAGAGAAATTCAAGTATGTCAGGTATATAGGGATCTCAAAGTGACTGGGAGAGATATCCCAGCTTCTTCTTCATTAATCTCTCATGTACCCTTTGGAATCTCCAGTGCTTTTTGGATAGTGGTTCTGCTTCCATGTCAAGTTCTCTGTAGATCTGTGAAAATGAAATGGATGTAAACAAAGCTTCCACTGCCTTTCCTTGGTCAAACAATGGTCTCAGAATAAGGTTCTGCATCCCAATGGATCCATTTACCCAATCATTCACTAACTTTCTCCAATCACTTGAATGTGTGTTTTGCTCCGTTCCTTTGCCAATCTCAACAATATTGCCAGTGCCTCTGCCAATCTCAACAATATTGCCAGTGCAAATCAAGGCTATGTAGGCCTAGTGCTATGATGGTATGCTCGGGAGAGAGTTATACCCAATGTCACCACAGTCTAACCTCTCAACACTTTGGGTAACTCCAAAACCCAGGGGGAGACCTTAATCAATGAAAAATACCTGCAACCACCAACAAACCACAAATACCTTCCACGAAACCTTAATGGCTATGACCAGTGCCTTGTCAGAGTCAAACAATATCAAATCAAGATGCAAGAATCATATATAAATGGAGTTATTCACCTTATCACAATTCCAAATAATATCATGGCTTTCAAGGCAATTTCACATCTCCCAAGGCAATGCCACACTTCCCAAGGCAGCCACTCCAAAAAGTGTGCCCTCAAGGAAAAAAGCACAATTGGACTAGGGCGAAGTTGTAGGACATGCTAGAAATACCACACACCCTCTAATTCACAAATTACGAGTGTTTCACGTATCCCAATGCACTTCCTTAGAAGAGGATGCCCTCTAGGGTTTGTGGATAAAACCCTAGGGCGAAATTTTAGGGTGGACTAGAAATACGAAATCCCTATTTTTGGATTTTTGAATTTATTTAGTTTTTTAGGGTTTTTTCCTGTAGTAAAATATTTTTATGCATAAAACAAAACATTTAAAATTTGATAAAAAGAGGATTGATAGATAGGGTATTAGATTCTTGATTGATTGTATTATTATTTATTTCTTCAGCACTAATTTGGATGGATTGGCCTCGAATATTAGAAATGATATGACCATTACCTTAGTTATCTCTTCAACTTCAATGGGCTTCACTAGACATTTACTTATGATTGAGCAAAAGAGACATCTTACATTAAAATATATAGTTTTCTTTCTTTAACAGAGGTTCAGAGACTGCAGAAAGAAGTGAGGAAGTGATACCTTTTGCTGACATAAAATTGGTTCCTTCAGTTTCATTTTGGGTTCCTTTTGTGAAATGAATTATATTTATGCTATTCACTTTTAGTTTCTCTGCTTTTGGTCATAAACTTAAATTGGAGATGCCTTATAAAGAAACTTGTGATATTGCACATCATGTAATCCCAAATGATTGATGACTCTGATGAGGAGCTTGCTGCTTGGTCCCGTCACTTGGCCCTGACAGCTAGCTCCAGCATTGACATCCTTGCTTTTGTACCACACAGCTTTGGTTTTTATCATTTATCATGTACTTTTTCTTATAGCTTCATTTAGCTAGATACTTTCTTTATCTTTATCTGCTTTTGATAGTGTCACTGTAGGAGTTGCTTTCACACTCCCACTATGTAACTATACTGGATGTTTTTTTTGATCCCATTGACCTATTTATTATGTTCATTTGTTGGACATTGATAAAATTATCTTATCCTATCATGTCTTTTACCGTTTTGGATCATTTCTGGACATTTAGACAATTTCTTTCTTTGTTTATGCTTTTTTTTCTATAAGATTGAAGAATTGAGAGGACTTAAAAGAACCATTGGGATAATATCAACACACAATCATGTGTTTAATGTTGAACTGCTGTAACCCTATAGAACTGTTGGAAATGTGTGAGGTGATATGTTATATTTGTGAGAGATGTGCATTCAATAATAACACTACAGCTTTTATTTTCTTTCCACCTTTGTGGTCATTTGTATGTGTGTGCACCCAAAATAGTTGTATGGAATCATAGCATTAGAGTCTGGTGCCCGTGAATTCAAATCAAATTAGAGATCTATGCAATTGGATTCAAGTGGGACTGCAATCAAAGACCAAAGAGTCGAGATGAGTATTGAAAGTTGTTGCAGAGAGAGAAGCACATGGGAAAGAAGCAGGGTGTAAATTAAAAGGCATGTTGATTAAATACTTAATCTTAGATTTTTCAAACTGTGCCTAGGTTAAAAAGAGGATCTTTTTAGATGTTAGCCCATCAAGGGAAAGAAAAAGATGAATGACAACAAGAGGATATACAACCCACAACAATGAATGTTGTACAACAACAGGATATACAACCCACAACACTGAATGTTGTTTTCTTTTTTACATGTGATGTAACTATTCACCCCACCCTCTAGCCTGTGGGCAAGGGTGAGATATTCCTCATGGCTAATGCCTCGGCCAACAATTGGCTCATGAAGAGCGAACATGTCACAAGCGGGATTTGAACCTGGGTGGAGATGATAACAATTCTTCGTCAACCACTCAAGCTAGACCCAATTCACATGAATGTTGTTTTCATGTGGCAATTTCCAAATTAAAGGGGACATAAGCTGAAGGTTATGTTATAGACACAAATAGAAAGGGAAAAATTCTAAGGATGGAGACCTCAACACTGCAAAAAAATGTCGCTGAAACAACTGACATTTGGTTAATGTTTAATTCAAGGATTATTTTTTAAAGAATTTATAATGTCCACAATTTTGTGTTGTAGACTGATTGTGGAGATGCTTGGCCCAGGAAACATTGAGTAAAGAGAGACATCCAACAATCATTCCGATGCCGACTAGGACCCGAGAAGAGACATGCAAACATCCAAACTAAGGATGCTGGTCTTGGTAGAATAAAGAGATTTTATGTTGTCATTCAAAAATACACAAGATAGTGCTCACAGAGAGCTTGCATAAGCTTGGTGCCCACAAGTCTAGAGATCCATGCTAGAAGACTGAGTTTAGATACTCACACTATAGAATTGATTTTGGAAGTCCATGTTAGAAATGGTTGTTTCCAAATGGCTACACCTGAGGAAGAAATTACAAATCAAGACGTTATAATAAGTCATATCTTCAAAAAAAGATTGTGAAGTTAGCCTGTTTGTTTGTTTCTGAATGTTAATACTGTTCTCTTTTGCACTTCTACATCCAGAAGTAGCCAATTTGAAATCTCTGTTGAGCTGCTCTACATAATCCATTCATTTTGAATTTTCTATATTATTTTTATATTCTTCCTGGCCTTAAATATTAGGAGAGTCTCTGCTGGTTGTTTCTGAGCTCTTCCCAAGCTAGGCTACGGGGAAGCGCCCCCCCCCCCCCCCCCTGCTTCGCTCCCAATTCACGCTGCCAGAGGAATTGGCCTCGGAAGAGCGATTCCTCATCGAGTCCTCTTGGGAGCGTTTTTTGGAATTGCGCTTCCCTAAAAAAAGAATGCTCCCTGGATTTTTTGGGAGCGCTTAGGGAGCGATGAGGAAGCTTCGCTCCTGAAGCGATTCCTCATTGCTCCTTAAGCGCTCCCGAGTGCAAAAAAACGCTCCCGAAAACGCTTCCTCGGCAAGCAAGGGTGCACCAATTTTTTTTTTTGCTTGTGAAACCAATGCATGGTTCCACTTGGGTTTTTGACTTGATTAGGGTTAATTAGGGAGATATAAACACTCTTTCACTCATTTCCTCTCATTCTATTTCTCATTTCATGCATTTCACTTCTCTTTGCTAGGGTTCCTGAGTGGGTTTGCTAGTTGTTTGAGAGCAGATTTGTGGGAGCTTGGAAGGGAGATTGAAGGATACTATTTATGAGAGCTTGGAAGGGAGATTGAAGGCTTCCACAGAGACATTCAACCACCATTGGAGAGCTAAAGAGGTAAGCTCCAAACCCCACTCTTTGTTTGTTTTTGAAAAAATATTTCACTATGTTAAAAATTTTAAACCTTGCAATGTTCTCTTCTCCCACTCTTTCCAATTTCTTTTTCTCCATCATTCTATTGCAGGCAACAAATGATTCTCATCTTGAGTCAAGAAACATGATGGGTATGTGGTTTTGGCTTTTGGTTCCACTTCTTATCATTATGTTGGTGTTGGCAACAAATGATTCTCATCTTGAGTCAAGAAACATGCTGGGTATGTGGTTTTGGCTTTTGGTTCCACTTCTTATCATTATGTTGGTGTTGGGAAGCAGATATGGTGGTGGTAGTGATGAGGGGGAAGAGGTAGAGAGTGACACATACCATGGAGAAGAGGAGGAAGGGGAAGAGGGTGATGATAATGATGAGCTTAAGAGTGATGAGGGGCAAAAACAAAAAGACACAACACCTTTGTGGAAGTATGTGACAAGGCTTGGGGGAGGGAGAGTGGGTGGAACCACAAAGTTTATATGCCCCCATTGCACTAAAACTTACTCTGGTTCATATACCTAGGTGAGAAAGCATTTGTGTGGGCTTATGCCATGTGATCAAGGTAAGGCTGTTGGAGTCAAAACCCGTGACAAAGTGCCAACTAAAGAGAGAAACAAATATATGATGGAAGAAGAGGCCGCTCAAAACACTTGCAAGAGATCAAGGGTTGAATCTGAATCCTCTCACTCACATAGAATGTTTGGTAGTGGATCATCATCGACTCCATTGGGATCCTCTCCTGGATTCTCGACTATGCGAAGAACATTATCAAATTTCCTTGACCTTGGTTGTAGAAATGATGTGGATTCAAAAGTTTACAGGTTTCTCTATGCATGTGGTGTGCCATTCAATGTTCTTTGCTCACCTTATTGTCATGAAATGGTACAAGCCATCAATGGTGACCCTAAAGGATACATGAGCCCTGGGTATGACAAAGCCAGAACCGTGGGACTTGACAGCGAAAGAGCCAAAATCAATAGTGCTCGTGGAAAGTTTACAAAGATTGGTCCAACTATGGGGTATCCATTGTATCTGATGGGTGGACAAATGTTAAAGGCAAGCCATTGATAAATATTCTTGGTGTGTCTGCTAGCGGCACAGTCTTCCTTTCAACCCATGACTACTCGGATCGCTACAAGACCGGTATTAATATTGCACAACCTTTACTTAAAACCATTCAAGAGATTGGGCCATACAATGCCATTGAAGTCATCACTTATAATGTTGCTAATTGTAAGGCAACAAGAGCAATCATTGAGGATAAGTATTCCAACATATTTTGGTCAGGGTATTTGGTTCACACATTGAACCTTTTGATGCATGATATTGTTAAAATGAAGGACCCTAATTACCAATGGATTGGTGCCTTGTACAAGAGAGGTAAGAAAATGATCAAATTTATTACCAATCATAGCATGGCCCACCACATTTTTCGCAATCACTCTAGGTTGGAGCTATTGAAGATTGCAAAGACTAGATTCGCTAGCTACTACCTCACCTTCAAGAGGGTTTTGAAGGTAAGAGAGGCATTGGCTAGTATGGTCTCAAGTGATCCATGGCAAGAATTGAAAGATAGAGCTGCAAGCGTAGCTGATAGACATGACTTTCAGGAGGTGGAGGATAGCGTTCTTGATGGTCAGTTCTGGTCACAGGTTAGGTATGTTCTGCAGTTCACCAAGCTAATTTATAATATGATTCGTTTTGTAGATACAAATCAGTAGGTGATTGGGGAGGTATTTGAGCAGATGAATAGCATGCTTGGTCAAATCAAAAACATTGTTGAGCAAAGAGATGCAATCTTGTATGACCATATTCATAAACATGTGGTCAAAAGGGGGATAATCTAAATGTTCCACTCCATGCCCTTGCATATGTCCTTACCCCAAAATATTATTCTCCAATTTGGTTGGCCCAACTTGCACCTGCGGGTGGAGTTTGGAAAAAACCACACACAGATCTAGAGGTGCAAAATGGGTATATGCTTGCATTAGACAAGTTGGTCCCTGATGAGGAGGATTGTGCTCAAGTATAGAGTGAATTGAGCGAATACAACCGTGAGCATGGAGTCTTTGGTACCCTGCATGCAACCAAAGATTGAGATAGATTGGATCCTATCCGATGGTGGAACATGTATGGCTGTGGAGCCTCATATTTGCATAAATTGGCGGTGAGGGTGCTTTCATAGGTTGTTAATAGTTCTTCTGCAGAGAGGTGTTGGAGCACCTACAGCTTCATCCACAGTGTCTAGAGAAATAGTTTGAATGTAGAATGCGCAGAAAGCTTGGTTTATGTGCACTACAACTTGAGGTTGTTGTCCCATTATTGTGAGGCATCCAAGAATGATAGAACATTTTTGACTTGGGACAACAATCCAGAGGAGGCTAATGTGGCGGATGGAGCCATAGCATTAGAGTGCTTGGAGGCTGAACTATTGGGTGATCACGATGGTGATCCAATTCATACTACAGAGATGCCACCCCCATCCAGTAGTAGGTTTCCAGATGCAGGAGTTTTTCCTTTAGCTTCACAACGTCCAACAATCCGTGGGGGCCATTCATCTTCTTCTCATGTTCCACGATCACTTCCAACAGCTCCTATTCCACCTAGACCACGAGAAAAGAAATTGGAAGTTTCTCGTGGCAAGCGTAAAGCTTAGTAGATAGTATCATAGTACTTTGTATTTCATGTTTATGATGGCCTATTTTGTAAACATTATGGCCTACTTTGAACTTTAGTCTTTGACCTTTGAATCTTGAACAGATGAACCTACCTTTGAAGTTTAAACTTTAAATTTTTGATTGCATCCTACAACTCTTTGGTATTGAATATGATATTATGATGCTTTGTTTCATTTCGTGGTTGATGTTATCTGTTAGAGTTTGTTGATGGCAAATATTATATGTTGAAATTTGAAGGTTGATGTTGTTAATGATTGATGATTGATCATTTAATGACAATGTTATAAGTTGTAGCTCCTAGATGATTGATGTTATATCAATACGTGTACTAAATGCTTATATGAATATCCATGTTTTCATGTTTTCTATAGCTAATTTGGCATAATAGATGTTGTTTTTAATATATATGCATCAAAATATATATTAGATAAAAACGCTCCCAAAACGCTCCCAAAACGGAAGCTTTTGAAAATTTCGCTTTCCACTTCTGCTCCCACTTCCTGCTCCCGCTCCGCGCTCCGCGCTCCCAACAGCGTAGTGAGTCACCAGACCCTCTCAGCACTGGACACTCCCCAAACATCATCATCAGGCAGTGTATTGTTGCCTTCTCTGTGATTGACACAGGAGATGATACTTTTTCTCCATTCTCTACTTTTTCATCTCTTCGTAATGACATATAGTGGCTCTGTGTTTTGTTTGTTGTATTGCTTAAGTCACCCTTTTTTTCTTCTTTTTGGAGTAGTTTTATGCTCTCCTACAATTGATTGTAAGTGATTGTTCTTCCTGGTCCTAAGACCTAGTCTTTTGGTCATTTGTGGACATTAATAACATTATCGTATCTTATCTTTTTATTGATCAATTACTTCATACATGTATTTAATCAATGATGTTATGTAGTTTAGTTGACACACATTTTTTTTTCTGTTAAGTGGTTTGATCGTTCATCCATTTTCTTTTTCACAACTTTCTATGGTAAAAATTTCCTTCTTACTTTCATATATTTGTGGAACTCATAAATCTTTGATTGGTATGGTATTCTACTTTGAGGAAATGAGTGTTTTTTTCCCTTTCATAAGATGGATAATGTTTGGTTGCAATTTTATTTTTGATGTCCTTTATTTGTTATATCAAAATTCAGAAGTGTCCTTATGTGTGAGCATGCAAATTGCAGGCTTAATATCATTTCCAGATCTTATTCTGCAATTTGAAAATACTTGCCGAGAGGTTTCTGAGCTACTAAGGTAAGTTCTTCTATTGCTATAGTAAAAAATGTATTAGTTTAATATAAATGCGCTAAAAGTTGATTTAGACTTTTAATCCAAAAAGTGCCTCTTGATAAATATGACGTATAAAGTATGAGGCTAATGTTCGGTTTACATTGGTGTGATAATGTAAACATTTCTCTAGTTTCCTGTGTGCTTTGGTTCTGAATATTATTGCAATAGCAAACATTTTATGATCACGGAGCTGTGTAATTTTGAAAGAGATACTCTTACATACAGTCTCTGTATGCTAATAAACCGTTGGACTTATATCAGTACAGGAAATGGAGTATAATTTTTCATCAAATAAATGTGACCTCAGAACAAAAGAAGTAGGTCCCAATTCTAGTAGTTTTTCTTAAATGTGCGATCGAATTTGATGGCCTTGCCATGTTAACCTGACGTGGATAAAATAGAGTGTTGTGAGCTGGTTTCAGCTTTAAGCTCCTAGAACTAGTGGTAACTAGATTATAAGTACGTGATCTTGTACGGGTGCTCCATGTTGAAATGATATTTATCTTTACTTGTGATTACTTGACATTATCGCTAAGTGCTCTCATTATTGTATTATTAGGTTATGGTTTAATAGCTGACCTAGTCAACATAATTTTACATTATTCTTGGTGGTTAAGGCTGACATATGCATTATGTGGGTCCATAACCTCCTAACATGGAAAGGTGCCTTGATGTCCTAAGTTGTGTATAAATACACAACTTATGATTCTTTTGTATGATTATCTTTTATACATTAGTGATTGATTCTTTTGCCTAAGGGCACCATATCTCTTGGTCTTTTGTTCATTGGTTCACCTCTTTCTATGTGATATTTGTGTTCAAGGTTTATGCTGGATTAGGGTTTTGTTCATGTGTTTACCATGGATCTACGATCTCTTTATCATTTCAACATGGGATCCGAGGTAGTGTATACTCTTCCTTTGTTATCCAATTCTGGTTTAGGGCTGTTTCAGGCCTGAAACTATGTTTTTTCGGCACTTTTTTTGGGACAACAGCAAATTTCTGGGTTTTTTTACCCTTATATTTACCAATGCCGACCTTCATTGACAGTTTTTTGGTCTTTTCAGCAGATTTAAGAGAACCTTTTGCAGATTTGTGCTTTTTTTAGGGCAGTGCTCTCCTCTTTTCTCCCTTTTTCAGGCAACTATTGCAGTTTTTCATAGCAACGCAGGTCTGAAACTAGGATTTTTTTCAGCCCTATTTTAGGACAATGACAATGCTTTAGGGTTTTAACCCTCTCCACCACTAACACCATCCTCTTTGTGGTGTTTCCAGTGGATTTGAGGGATTCTTTATGCATAATGGTGCTCTTTTAAGGCTGCACACCCTATCTTCCTCTTTTTGGTGTTTAGTGTTTACAGTGAATTTGAGAGAATCCTTTTGTAAATTGATGCTGTTTTAAGGCTGTGCACGTTGCACCTTATCTTTATCTTTGTTTAAACCAAAATTCACTACTGTTTTTTGGAGCAACATTGGTATTATGTGGTTTTCTCCTGTTTTTCATGGTTTTTCTGAGACCTTTGCTGGTGGCATTATCATCACATAACTAGGAGTTCAAAATTTCTTCTTTAAGGCTTCTTGAGGGGTCTACCTCTCATATTTGATTCAGAGGATTGCTTAGTAATAAAATTTTCTTGCGATATAGTTGATTTTTGAGACTTCTGCCTGGTGGCATTTTCCCTAAGGGTTATGAAGCTAGGACTTTTGGATCATCTTTGTTGTAGGGTTTTGAACTCTTTATTGACCCCTTTAGCAGGTTCTCTTTAAGTCTTCACAGAGACTTCCTTTGGTTTGATTAGATGGACCATTTCTTTGACACACATATGGCGGCTCACTTTATAGATCGTGTTGTACCAGATTCAGAAGATGATATTCTTGGCATTGACTCCACCTTATTTGGAGATATCCTCTGTAATACAGGGATTGGTACCTTTCTTTTGGAAGTTGTGTTGGTGATGTAAGGCCAAATCCTTAGCTTCTGGCGTTGATTCATATCGATTCTAACAACTGTATGTTCTCTTGTTTGCAATGGGAGACCCCTCTCACCTCCTTTCATGCAATTTCCATTCACAGAAGAGTAGGATTTGTCCCACTTTATTTTATTGATGAATCTAAGAATGTTTTTGAGCTTCTTTTAGCGGATCAACTTGATTGTGTGGATCTTTGTCTTCCACACTATGCTATTTGTCCTTATTGGAAATACTATATGTAGTAGCACTTCATCAGACATTAGATATATGAGGACTGATGTAGATCCTTCGGGCTCAACCAGTGAGGCTCTTACTGGGGTGTCGTGTTAGATTTCGAGACTGTTCACGCAACATATGCAGACAAGGGGCATCCTCCAGTTCGACACGAGGCTATCTCATTTGGACAGCGAGACATATCTTAAACTAGATCATCCAGCTCTTCTAGATCCTCTGATCAGTCATGTATCATTAGTTTCTTATCTTCGGCCTTAGATGTTATGAGTGGGTGGTTGATTAGCGCTCCTTAGGTGAAACATCAATCTCTCCCCCCTTATCAGAAGAGTTATTTTTGGTCTCTTAGGAGTACCAGCATGTTTTTGCATCACCGATTTGCTCTCTTGTTTCATTGTACTAGACTACAAAATCCTATCTAGTATAGCATGTTAAAGTTCTAGGGTTTTTTTTCATAAAATTAAAAAACTTGTACTTTTAATGCAAATTTAAGCTACAAAATAGTACTGAAGGAAAAGTACAGCAGTAGTAACAGTCTAGATATAATTTTCATCTCTTTCAACTTTAACACTCCCTTAGAGATCACTGTGTTAAAGTCAGGGTTTGAAACATAAATATAAATAAACGCAGAAATGTAAAGTACTGTGGAAAAACATAAACAGTAAACTATACAACTGAAGTAAATCATAAACAATATGACAAAACAAAATAGAACTTATCTAATTGTGAGGTCCTTCCTTATACTCAGATCTGATCTTGTCTCTCAGAGACAAGTCACTAAATGGAACCACTAACTGAGCCTTACTTGAGGGTAATCACATACCTGAGAGAGAGAGATAGTGCTGTAGGATAGGGTTAGTCAAATACTGTAAGAGTCCAAGATCAGCCCAAAGACAGTTAACAGGAGTTCAATGGTGAATGACAGCCACAAAGAAGACTACAGTAGTGGACGGCAGCCACCAGGAGGCAATATGTACCCTCAAACACTTCCCACTAGCAGTGGCAGCCTACACACAGGATGTGATACCCCACACATAGTCCACATAAGCAGTGGCAGCCTCCACACAAGCAGTGGTGTCCTAAACACAGTAGATCTGACCCAAACAAATCTTAATGCAGTAGATCTGTCCCAAACAAGTCTTAACATAGTAGATCTGACCCAAACAAAGACCAATCAGGTAGCGGCCTACACAAGTGGCAAGTAGCAGCACTAAATCAGATCACAATGGACAGCGGCCTTCACAAATGATAACAGTCAGCCCTAAATCAGTCCAAAGGTGGCAGCGGTCTCCATAAAAGACAACAGGAAGACCTAGATCAGTCTTTAATCAGCAGCGGCCTTCACATGGAACCCTCAAAACAGTCCAAGAGACAGTCCAACAAGGCAGCGGTCCAAGAAACAGTCCAACAAGGGTAGCGACCCTCTAACACAGACCACAAACAGGCTGCGGCCCCCTCAGCAACCCTTCACCAGCCCCAACAAGGTCACGACCTCCTCACACAGGTTGACAACAAGCTCACGACATCCTCGGGAAACCTCAACAAGGTCATGGCCTCCTCACACAGGCTGACAGCAGGCTCACGACACCCTCAGGAAGCCTCAACAAGGTCATGACCTCCTCACACATGCTGACAGCAGCCATAAAGCAACAGACGGCCCACACGTGTGGAGGAAGGAAGACACCAACAGATGAAGGGAAGATCAGAGATGAGGAGTAGAACCTAAATCAGCAGAGCTCCCGAGCAGAATCAGTCTAGGAACTCTAGACATCAAGTATCAAACCCAAATCAGACATAGGCAATCGGATCTAAGACTTTCATTTCTTTAAGATGTCTCAGGATGAGATCTTGAACTCATATTTATACTTTTTAATATCTTCTAGAAGGATCCCCTTCTATTCTTTCATTGACTTTAGGGTTACCAAAAGTTAGTTCAAGACATCCTATAAAATGGGAGGGTTATCAAATAGAAACATAAAATAATAACATGACGTCTAAGTAGGGTACCATGGTCATGGTTAAGGGTAAGATGACCCAACCAAGGAGGGATGCTTAGCACAAGGACCAACAAGCGGTCAACACAAGACCAAACACAAGGCAATCCGTAAATTAAGGATGGGTACATAACCCTTCTAGCCACAAGAACAAAGGTGTAACAACAAGGTGGATAGACAACCCTTTTACCCACAAGATTAAAAACAACAAGGAAGGGGTTAACAACCTTTTAACTCTCTCTCTCAAGGTATGTGATTTATAAATGTTCTAAACAATAACTAAAAGTTCATCATCACCATACAAGGAGGGTTCACACTGGATGATGTGATCCTCTGGTCCTCCTAACTGCTCCCAAGGTCAATTGCTTCGTGACTTCCACAAGGGTGGCCAGTCCCCTGAGAAGATGACTTAGCTCAACCATCTCGAAGACCTAGGAGAGGAGGGCATCACACATCATCATCTTGGTTAACTTACTAAGATCCTCCATTCATAAAGAATGGCTCTTAGCCCTAGGTTGAGCTTCAGTCCCAGACTGAATCATGTTGATCAACCCCCTGGTCCCTGACCAGGTCCTCCATTCTCCCGGAGAATGTTCCTTAGCCCCAGGTTGAGCTTCGGTCCCAGACTGAATGTTGATCAACCGCTTGCAGGATCTGCTTGGTCCTTGACCAAGAATCTGCCTGGTCCTAGACCAGGATGTCTTTGTCTCAGGCTGCAGGATTTGCTTGGTCCTCGTGTCCAAGCACTATTTGGTCCCTGACCAGAATTCCCTAGAGATAGATAGGGGCCCTAGCCACATGCTAGGGACTTTGCCATGGCATCAACCTGCTTGGTCCCAGACCAAGAACCCCAGTAGACTGCTGGGGGCCCTAGGGTACCTTCTAGGGACTTACTCTGCCTGGTTAACTGACCAGGAACCTTAGTTAATTGACTAGGGTGCCATCCTCCCACAGAATGGCTCTCGCAACTGCACTATCTTTAACATAGCATAGTTTAGATATGCTTTTACTTTCTACTTTTATATTTATTTTATAGGAGCAACCTTGTGCTTCCACTATGTATTCTACACTATTGTGCTTAGTAGTGCCTTTGACCTATTTGTTGTCATCATGTTGGATCTTATTAATTCATTCAGTGTCCCATATGGATCATGTATGTCCCCATTGTAATCCTGGTCTCACTTGGATGTGTTTTCATTGGTATTTCCAATCTCATCAACATATTTTGCTCCTTAGTGTTCCTTTAGTTGACCAACTTAATTTAGTTGCTCCTTTCAAACTTTAGCCAAAAGCCACCTTTTCCATGCTGTTGAACTGTGTTGGTATTGGTGCTATGGTGTTTTGGGGAGGTTCTATTTTTAGATGTAACAAACATAAATATAAAATAATGATAATGATAATAATAAAAAATGTAGGGTAATGAAAAGTCAAGGGGTACATACCCCGTCGTCTCTTGACTAGTCAAGTTGTATAAGTACACTGGCACAAGGCTCATTGTAACATCATCATTCTACCAATTATTCAATATTCAATATATTCTTATATATTTTATAGAATTTTCTATCAATCCAATAGTGAACAAGGATTGCTCACTTCATTAGATGGCCCATGTTTAGCATTAAGGGGGGAATGTGTGATCAGTGCTTTCTCTTCTTGGTCTCTTGTCCATCTTCAGGGAGGATGTTGTGCATAGGGTCGACCGTATGTTGAGATGGGTATTCATTAACCCTCTCACTTCTTTTTGGCTAGAATTGACCTTGTTTTCAAGTTGGTTATCCACACACTGACTCTCACTTGTATTTTGATCACTTACATTCTATATTTTGGCCACAATCACCCTTTGTGTAGAGTTTGGTATTTATAACCCACTCTCATCTTGTATTTGGGCTTCCTTTTGAGCTATGCTTGGTATTTACACACCCAATCCCTTGTTGTATTTTAGTTCTTTCAGTTGTGGTCTAGGTTTCAAGTTGTTTTCGAGCATTCTTCCTAGTTTTGCCCACTTAGAAGTTAGGTGTATCTATATTGGGTATTTACACACCCACTCTCCTCTTGTTTTTTGAGCATTCTTAGTTGCGTTCTAGTTCTTTCAGATATATGGAGTTGGGTCTTCCGACTCTCATTTAAGCTACTATTGATTAGATTAGTGTTGGATACTCTCGTCTCTTCTCTCTTATAGGATGTTCCTTTTGAGCCTTTGACATATCGATGGGCATATTGGTGGCACTATTCTTCCAATAGATGTGTAGTATGGTCGAGATATGTCTTCCAATACTCTTTCATTGGATAAGCAGGACAATGATAATATTTTCTATTATTTTATATTACTTTAGGTGGCTAAGGTCGGCTTGGGCAAGCTATCACAAGTGTAGATTGCCTCTCTCAGGCATACACCAACAATCTAGTCACTAGGGTTTGTTAAGCTTCTCACCTACCAAGTGCCTATTTTAGGCACATATCAGTTACAAACTTACAATTGCTGAAGCTAGGGTTTCACTTTAAGTTGCATGATACGGGGAAACAAAAACGTGTATCCGATACCGAAACGCACTAGAAATGCGACCCCCCCAAAATTTAGCAAACGGGGAAATGCGATATATATATATATATATATATATATATATATATATATATATATATATGTATATATATATATATTTCTTCTTCGTTTTTTATTGGATTCATATCACAATTTGACTTCTTTTATTATTGGCAACGTAGTAATTTCTTTTTCCTTCTTCAATGAACCTTTTTAACACAATTTCTAACAATGGCCAAAGGCCCAATTTTGGTCAAAGACCCAAATAACTCAAAGAAACTCTGAATAAGTTATGCTTGGCCAAAAGCCAGGATCGACGTAATGCCCAAAGAAAAGGCTTTGATACCAAATGAGGACGTTTTCCACCATACAAAATTGACAAAATATTGATAAGAAACCCTATCCAGGCGAGTAGAATGCACCAAATAGTAGCATTCAACAGAAGATAGAGATAAATTTACCAATATTTAACAAAAGAAGAGCAAAGAAGAGCAATAGGTCACCTTTTGTGCATGAGTTCGTGAACCATTCTAGCATCAATCATGTATGTGCAAAGAAACTCTAGAAAAGTCATCCACTTTCACCTTCAAGCCAAGAAAAGATCATCCCAAGAGGTGCGCATCACTTTGAAGCCTCATAGAGTAGGAGAAAAAGATTAGTAAACATATTTTAACCCTTATCTTATGATTTTACAATGATGAGAGGAGTTTTATTTATACCTTTTTCTCTTCAATGTTTTAATTTGAGCCTACAAGTCCTAAAAATAAAATAATAATATTTTTAGGGTAAATTTTGCACAATTAAGGAATTTTATGCCAAACTAGACAAAATAATAAAAATAAGCTAAATAAGCTGAGAAAAGGTTGCACTAGATGAAATAGTGAGCCAAGGGGAGACGTCATGCCCCATCTAAGCCCAAAATGGTGCTTGTCCCTCAATGTCCCCCCTTCCAAGGCTTGTAGGCTCATTTGTTGGAAGGATGATGTCATAGGCTACTAACACCAGAGCAGGGGTTTTAGAATGCTCAAAGTAGGTCCAAGTGGGTGCAGGAGGTGTGTTAAATAGGGGATAACAACCCTTTACAAGACACAATCACCTCTGCTAGACAAAAACCAGGATGGGCATGTGCCCTAGTGGGTCACCCCTAGAAGCCTCGGAGCACCAACCCATGGGATAAATGCCTTGCATGGTGGAGACATCATCACACCGAAGGGGCAGTCAGCAAAGCCATAAAGCCAAGTACTTATGGGAGTGAAACCAAGGGGGATGGCCATGACCAATCTAAGGGGTAAACAACCCCCAAACCAAATATACATACAATAAAACCCACTTTGGCCTGTACAATAAAATTTTTTGACCCCTCGCTCTAGGCTGAGCCTCACTAGAGTGTTGTAGTAGCTCTGGTGCGTAACAATGGCTCCAATTGTGGGACATGCGCTCTTCTCGGGAGTGTATGAGAACCTCGCAGAATCTTCTGGGAACTTGTAGACCTGCACACACGTCAATTAACAAAGGCATCAAATGCATTGGACCTAGACATTTTCATTCTGCCTTTTTCAAAATGAGAATGAAATAACTCAAAATGAAAGAACAACAAGTCCAATGCATAGGTAACATTAAATGCTGAACTCAAATGAAACTAAACCTACCTACCCTAATCATGATAACATAAAAGGTCAAGTGAAATCATACCACCAGTATAGTCACCTGAGTAATTGATTGGTCCTAGATTTTCTTCCTTTCTCTTTGTAGATAGTCCAAGACAAGATCATATAAAAAATGAGCCGAGTACAGACCATTATTTTTACTGGAATGGAGATGTAATGATGGATGAACCTGGAAACTTGAGAGCCTTGAAATTTCTGCCATAAGAAGGATTACTTTTGCAGGCTTTATCTATCCATATTTGCACCCGACTAGAAAGGGATAATCAACTTCTGTAATACTTTTTGAGATATGTTGTTGGGAATGACAATTTGAGCCCACCATCAGCTAAATGACTGTAAAGGAACCCTTTGTATGACATGCTACACTGTCCCTGATGCTAGTTAGGCACGACTACAATGAGTCTAAAGAAATCTCATCAAAGATGTGGCTTCCAAAACCTTCAAACCCTTTATCATAATGGAACAACTGCATATGGTGATCGTCTTTAATAGCAATAGGATTCATATCCCGAGGTGCTTCATCATCAACTGTAATCGCAAAAGGATTGATCCAATCTTCATCATTGGTGCAACGAGGGGAAGGCACAATCATATTTTCGTCAACCAGGATTTCCTTGATTATGTCTTTGATATCCTTCCTTGAGGGGATTAAGACTTCTCCATATTGCTTCAAATCTTTGTGAAAATTTGGCTCGGATTGATCCATTTTGATTTCTTTTTCTTCTATGAGTGGTAAGAAAGGCTCAGAAACATCACTTCTTGGTATTGAAGAATATTATATCGATGGACCGATGAACTTCCAATAATCATCGTCTTCAAGGCTTTGTTATTTTCCTGCAAGAGGCCTGATATATCATAAGAAACTGTGACCCGAGGGTAAGGAGAACTTACAGTTTCCTTGTGTTCATCAATTTCTTCGACTAGGGCTTCTTGGTCTTCATTTCTTGTAGCTTGATCATATTCATCTTCAATAGAACCTTCGCCTTTTGCCATAAGGCTTAGGATGTCATCAACCAGATCCTAAACAACGGTTTCCTCAAGCAAGCCTTCTAAGATTCGTTCTTCATCATGGATTTCTTCCATAAGGTTTGCCTCATGCCCTTCAAGGATCAAGATATTATGATCATCTTTGCTATGATCTTCTTTAATATTTTCCTGAAGGACTTGGTGCTCTATCCAACTTTCTTTCTTGAAGATACTTTTCATTTCTTCAATGTAGGGCATCCATCTCTTGTGTCTTTCTGGGCACCAATAATTGCAAAACACTTCTAACATTTCCGCAAAAGAGGATATTGTACCTTTGTCTAGGTCTTTAAACTAGGTAAGCACCTTGCCTCCCAAATGTAGAACAAATGACTTCATGTAAACCTTTTCATCCTTGATACCGAAATTCGGAGCAAGTGCTAGAAAGTTTTGGACATGGTCAAAGGGGCTATCACCTCGATCACAGAACTCATCCATGAATGTCTCTGGTGCTCTATCCAACTTTCTTTCTTGAAGATACTTTTCATTTCTTCAATGTAGGGCATCCATCTCTTGTGTCTTTCTGGGCACCAACAATTGCAAAACACTTCTAACATTCACGCAAAACAGGATATTGTACCTTTGTCCAGGTCTTTAAACCATGTAAGCGCCTTGCCTCCCAAATGCAGCACAAATGACTTCATGCAAACCTTTTCATCCTTGATACCGAAATTCGGAGCAAGTGCTAGAAAGTTCTGGACATGGTCAAAGGGGCTATCACCTCGATCACATAACTCATCCATGAATGTCTCTGGTAATTCATCTGACATGCCTGATAAATTGAGAGGAGCAAAACGGTCTTAACTTTGCAGTAGTTAGCTGATCAGAGTCTTCTTCGATTTCTTCATCCCGATCGTCATCTAGATGTCCTATTGGATTTTTCCCTGTACATGGTCAATCAAGAGCTTCCTCACATCTTCATCCATATTAGGATCCCACTCTTTGATGAATGCCTCGATTAATTGTCCCAGTGAAGTGAAGTTTTTAGGAGGGAGCCCTCGTACCAATTTCTGATGTCTTGATTGTTCAATAAATCAAGAGATGACACAAATAATTTCATTTTAACATCCTCATGCGTTATTTTGAATTCAAGGATAAATGCCCTGAAGATCAAGATATGCCCTGACATTGTATACTCATATTCACGAAATGTTGGAAAAGACACTTTTCTATCATCAATATCCAACTGATGTGGATACCCCAGAATGCGTGAGAAATCCAATGTATCAAACCAAGGATGGTACATCCATACTTCAACAAAGGATGCCATATCATCTTCTTATTAATAGCCGAGGTAGGTTGATTTGAATTGTACTTATTTAACTTGTTTTCTTTGGTGGAGTCGCTAGATAAGACCTCTATTTTTAATTTTTTTCTTCAATGGAGTTGCCAAATGAGACCTGCCAGATTAGATCAAACAAATTTCACCAAAGTACAATACAAGAACGTACCTGAGTCACATGAAAGATCTTGGATGTAGCACTTGTTGATTGGAGTCGCCAGATAAAACCTACAGGGTTAATCCTCAAATACAATATACCTTGAAATAAGAAGGACTCACCTTGATTTCTGATGTCCTGATTGTTCAATAAATCAAGAGATGACATAAATAACTTCATTTTAACATCCTCATACGTTATTTTGAATTCCAGGATAAATGCCTTGAAGATCAAGATATGCCCTGACAATGTATACTCATATTCACGAAACGTTGGAAAATGGACTTTTCTAACATCAATATCCAACTAATGTGGATACCCCAAAACACGTGAGAAATCCAATGTATCAATCCAAGGATGGTACATCCATACTTCAACAAAGGATGCCGTATCATCTTCTTATTAATAGTTGAGGTAGGTTGATTTGAATTGTACTTCTTTAACTTGTTTTTTTTGGTGGAGTCGCTAGATAAGAGTCAAGACCTCTTTATTTTTTCTTCAGTGGATTCGCCAAATGAGACCTGCCAGATTACATCAAACAAATTTCACCAAAGTACAATACAAGAACGTACCTGAGTCACATGAAAGATCTTGGATGTAGCACTTGTTGATTGGAGTTGCCAGATAAGACCTGCAGGGTTAATCCTCAAATACAATATACCTTGAAATAAGGACTCACCTTGATTTCTTGCCAAATGTCGTTCTTGCCGAGGGTATGAAGCATATGACTCGGAATAAACCACTTCAATCTTCTTGAAGACGTCCTTGGCAACAGTGCCAAAAAATGTTACCGTTCAAACTAGTAGTCTAGGATTTGTAGCACACTGTGAGGCAATAAACTAGTGAATGGTAAGCATGGGAGAGATCTAAACCCAATGTCACCTCGGCTTAGTCTCTCAACTACTTTGGGTAGCTCCTCAACCTAGTGGAGAGCCCTCTTGAGATACCTGTCAACACAAACCAACAGATACCTTCCTACAACCTTTATGACATAGATCAATGCCTTATGTGGAGTCAAACAATGAGTAAAAAAACAACTAGATCTGCCAAGGAGTTATTTCAACTTGCTACTTGTCCAATTCCACAGATATCAGAGACAGGTGTCGATACTGTAGTAAACTTCCAGTGTAAGTATAGACGCCCAATTGCAATGTATATCACTGTAGATTAGTTAGCACTGTTATCTGATTTACATTTTAATAACCACTACCTTTAACAACCACTTAAGGTTATTACTATGTTTTAGTCTTCAGATCTGGATCAAAGACTTCAGTAGCAAATGATAACCCAATATTCAAACCAGTCAAAGATTGCATTCAAAACACAGTAATTTTGTAGCAGACATTGGACAGTAGGTGACCCACAGTTTGTTACTTGTCATTTAGGGCATTTAGAATGGATGCAGAGATAGAACAATTACTACATATCACATTCGATATCAGCCCAAATCTGCAATTAAGGGTCTGCCACGAATTTGTTATACAGTCTGCAGTTTTACACAGTAATTATCAACCCTATAGGGGCTTTAAAAATACTCAGAAATACTCGCTTTAAGGATGAAGACACTCACCAAATCAGGGTGAAGTTCTAGACCTGCTGACTTAAGGTTTGCAATAAATGACAGTCTGTAATCTTGTTTTCACAGTGAACAGTGAATCTGATTTAGTTCTTATACCACTGTTAAGGCCACCAATGATGACACCCTTAAGGTTTTATGGGCAAACCCCCCTATGCGCACTAGTCTCTGGGATTAGATTTGCAAGATCTTCAATATATTTGGAGTTCTGAATTTTCTAATGTTTAGGGCTTTTTTATATATAAAATTGGAGCAGAAAATAAAAGTACATAAATTTGGTAAAAGAGAGTAGTTTATGATTGAATAGGAGGGATATGATTATTGTCTCATCCCCCAAGGCATGAGGAATCAATGATCAACATCCGTCCTAGAAGTGTTTCTTTAGGCTTGCAAATTAGGGCATCCAACAACAACCTCTAGGGTTCGTTGGGGGGGGGGGGGGCTAATTAGGGCAAAAGAAGAGATCGAAGGCCCCAATACAAAGAAAACTCCTTCAAGAGGACGTTTTCCACCATACAAAATTGACAAATTATTGATAAGAAACCCTAGCCATGTGAGTAGAATGCACCAAATGGTACCATTCAACAGAAGATAGAGATAAATTTACCAATATTTAACAAAAGATGAGCAAAGAAGAGCAATAGGTCACCTTTTGTGCATGAGTTCACCAACCATTCTAGCATCAATCATGTATGTGCAAAGAAGCCCTAGAAAAATCATCCACTTTCATCGTCATGCCAAGAAAAGATCATCCCAAGTGGTGCACATCACTTTGAAGCCTCATAGAGTAGGAGAAAAAGATTAGTAAACATATTTTAACCCTTATCTTATGATTTTACAATGATGAGAGGATGTTTATTTATACCTTTTCCTCTTCAATATTTTAATTTGAGCCTACAAGTCCTAAAAATAAAATAACAATATTTGTAGTGTAAATTCTGCACAATTAAGGAATTTTACCCCAAAATAGACAAAATAATAAAAATAGGCTAAATAAGCTGAGAAAAGGCTGCACTAGATGAAATAGTGAATCAAGTGGGGACATTATGCCCCTGACGTCATGCCTCATCTAACCCCAAAATGATGCTTGTCCCTTAACGCCCCCTCTTCTAGGGCTTGTAGGCTCATTTGCTGGAAGGATGATGTCATAGGTTAGTAGCACTAGAGCAAGGGTTTCAGAATGCTGAAAGTAGGTCCAAGTGGGTGCAGGAGGTGTGTTAAATAGGGGATAACAACCCTTTACAAGACACAATCACCTCTACAAGACAAAAACCAGGATGGGTATGTGCCCCAATGGGTCACCCTTGGAAGTCTTGGAGCACCAACCCATGGGCTAAAAGCCCTGCATGGTGGAGACATCATCACACCGAAGGGGTAGTCAACAAAGCTACAAAGCCAAGTACTTCTGAGAGTGATTCCTAGGGTGCTGGCCATGATCAATCCAGGGGGTAAACAACCCCCAAACTAAATATCCATACAATAAAATCCACTTTGGCCTATACAATAAATTTTTTTGACCCCTTGCTCTAGGCTGAGCCTCGCTGGAATGTTGTAGCAGCTTTGGTGCGTAACACATTCCATTGTTTTTGATGGCACAATGGGAAGTAAAGCCCCTCCCCCCACCTCATGGCCCTATGAAGAGCAAGTACTAGAATTGGAAGAAGATATAAGAGTCGTTGAGTTGTCGTAAGTTATGGGGTTGGGAAGGTTTTCTTTCTTACCCCCTCTACCTTTTTTATTTTTTAAAATAACTTCCGCTGGAGTTGGCCTATTTGAAAAACCCCTTGAAGGAACAATGGGAGCAAATATTTTTTCTATAGCTTTACCAATACAGATGTTGGTAGGAGCCTCCAAAGCTAGAACAAAGATTGCTAATTCTGGAACCTCCCTTGGAGAAGTGCACTTGTCATTCCACTTAAAACTCGAGAGCTTCAAGGTTAGAGACATGTCCAACAATGAATGTGACCTTTGTCGAAATGACTTCTTCCAAATGACCCATAGAGATATCCGATGTGCCTAGTGACTCAGGATCCCTAGCAAGATCAACCCCTAGCTTGGGAGTAATGTTCAAATTTGAGCCAGGGTTCAGTGGGGGTTTAATCATTGGCTCCACCTTGTAATCCTCTTCATTCGGGCGATCTTTCCTTTTCCAAACTTGTTTGACAAAAAGTCATGGGCAACCATTTGCAAGATGATCGCGGAGATGACTTCTCAAGTATCTAAAAGGAATGTTTTGATAATATAAAGTCTCAACATCATAGACCACCCAACCTCAATTTCTAAGGTCTCTAATAAACCCTCCTTGGTATCAATATTGAGAAGAACTCTTGTAATAGATTTGTAACATGAGTCTTTGAAGGACGTATCCACCCAGATTGTTTTCCCCAATAGGTTTGCCAAATTGGACAGAAAGGATTTTGACCAGAACTCTAATAAAAGACTGGGAAATTTAACCCATATGGGAACCCGAATAGTTTTCTTTGAATGCAGATCAAAAAGGGGGTGCCAAGGCTTGAAAGCAAAGAAAGATGAATCCCAAAACCAGATCCCCTCTAAAATTTGCTCTCTGTCTCAGTACTGCGAAAAGAGAAACTTATCCACTCCTTAGAGAGAAGGTTGAAAGTTGGCCCATAGCCTATGAGTCATGATTGGACTCCACACCCCCTGCACCCAATCGTTAGCTGGAACGCCAAGATTTTCCATCCAAAGAAATGCCCCACTAGGTTTTTCTTCATATATTCCATGATCTGAGAAACCCTAGTGTCTTCCCCCCCACACACCCGTACAATATTAACGAGCTTCTTCACCACCTTACAAGCCTTTCTTTTCTTTTCAACACTAGAAGTCGGGTCCTCTCCTCAGCTGCTACTTTGGAGCCAATAAGTCATCCAAGATCTGTTAGTTTTTCATCATTTAATTCAATATGATCAAGGATCTTAACTGAGAGAACAACATGTACAACATATCAAACATAAGAGACAAGAGACACAAAGCATTTCACCGTGGAAAACCAAGAAGGTGAAAAACCCCGCAACTTCCTCAGAGATAGAATGAGCACCAATATAAAGATCACAAAGATCAAACCCCAAAACAAGAGATGGTCTCCTAGCAGCTTCTCCTCCTCCACTTGTGCGCACTCCTCCTCTCTCTCACTAATGCGAAGTGAGTGAGTGAATTAATAGATAAATAGAGAGGTGCTCCTCTCTATTTATACTTTACCTTTACTTGCTTTTTACTCTAACTGGGCCGACCTCCCTTAGGAGAGTCTAATAACCCATTACCACTTGTCACTGGGTCGACCCCACTGGGGTGGTCTAATAACCCTTTAACTCATACAGGGCCGACCCCAGGTGGTCTAATTACCCATCAAGTATAAATTACGACACTTACAATATAACTTGTGACACTTGCAAATACAAATGACAACACTTCCAATTGGAGGAATAATACATCTCCGTTGGGGATACAATAAAGTACAAATGTAATACATACAATATACAAGTGAATACATTCCGAAGTTACAAATACATCAACACCCCCTCTTAACTAGGAAGGTATTCTCTTGACATAGGCATCAATACATATAAGCACAAGTCTTCAATACTGGAGCTGGATCATCAATCACTGGATCACTGGAGCATCATCGTCACTGCTGCTATACTCGTCATCTCGATCACTGGTGCTATCTCTCAATTCTTCTCGTCATAGGAAGTTCTATAGAGCCAACCCTTTTTCATGCTGGATGTAGGCCTAGCCTCCATGTAGGTCTTCATCATATCTGTGAGCGGCTGGACATAGGTGGAATCTCAGGACTGATTATGTGCCTCTGCAAAACCTCGAAAGAGCATCTCAGGACTGATTACGAGCTTACTGCTCAACCTATAAGATCTCCCAGGACTACATTACATGCAGACCTCGCAAAACCTCGAAAGAGCATCCCGGGACTGATTACAAGCTTACTGCTCAACCTATCGGATCTCCCAGGAATAAATTACATGCTACCTCGCAAAACCTCTAAAGAGCATCCCAGGACTGATTACGAGCTTACTGCTCAACCTATCGGATCTCCTAGGAATAAATTACATGCCATTGCACAACCTGCCACATATCCACGGCTTCGGAGTATCATCCTGATACTGATGATCAATCTGATGATCCTCATATAGAACATCGTCCGGAGCATCCTCTTGATGCTCATCACACAACACTTACATCCACAACCATGGGAAGGATCCTCCTACCACCATGCTTGGAGTGGCTCCAGCAAATGTGTACCGTTACTTCCTCCTGGAAGTATCTTCAATCTGAAGAACACCAAGCCTCTCTCTGAAGTACTCGAACTTCACCCTGGCTAGTGGTTTAGTCAACACATTTACTATCTGCTCGTCCGTCGCAACATACAGGAGCTTCATTGCTCCTCTTTGCACCATATCCTTGATATAGTGATACTTGATCTCGATGTGCTTCGACTTGTCATGGAACACCGGGTTCTCAGACAACTTCACACAACTTTGGTTATCACAGAAGATACAAGTGGCATCCAACTGGAGATCAAACAAATCAGACAGTAGCTTCCTTAACCATACTTCCTCACAACTAGCTGAACAAGCCGCGACATACTCTGCTTCGGCTGTACTTAGTGCTACGCAAGATTGCTTCCTGCTAAACCAAGAGATCATACCTGATCCCATATTGAAGCAGTACCCCGAAGTGCTTTTCCTATTTGCAGCACTGCCTGCCCAATCTGAATCAACATAACCCTCCAGGTTAAACTTTTGATTCGCATCATACTTGAGCCCATAATCAATCGTACCCTTCAGGTACCTCAGAATATGCTTTACAACAATCAAGTGAACATGTCTAGGATCCGTCAGGAACTGGCTCAAGGTGTTCACAGCAAAGCAAATAGTTAGATTATGGTAACTTTGGGATGTCCTCCATGGTTTAGATGCCTTACATGGAGGTACATCAGCTGCATAGGCATCAGGATGGAGTAGAGGGTGGGATGTCCTCCATGGTTTAGATGCCTTACATGGAGGTACATCAGCTGCATAGGCATCAGGATGGAGTAGAGGGTGAGATGCACTCTACTCAGTGGCATGAGCTCAGCAGGGGCTGCATGCAGAGCTTCAGGGGAGATTGACCTTTGCATGCATGAGCATTGCATGACCTGCCAGCATTCAGTGACTGCATGCAAAAGTGACTCTTGCATGCACCGAGAATTAGGGTTTTGGCAAACCTAATTCCACGGTGAGATTATTTATAGAGGCAGGGGGTCCCCAGATGGGGTTACTCAGTTGTATTATCAGAGAGAGATACTGCCAGAGTGAGGGGGACGAATCTGTCCATGTGGGGCGACTTTCTGAGATAGGGAGGAGTTGCTGCAGGAGTTAGGAAGGTCAGATCTAAGCTAGATCAGTGAGCTTCAGTTCTAGAGAGACCAGATCTCCAGTACTGTGAGCTGAGAGAGCTCCACAGTGTGATTACTGATTAGATTGGAGGAGGCCGAGTTTGCTTGGAGGAGGACGTTTTTCTTAAGGAGGAGAAGCTCGTTGTGAGCTGGATTGACCGAGTTGGAGTTCGAGACTTTCAGGATAGCCTTGCCTCGAGATTTAAGGAAGGTTAGAGACGATCAAAGCTCAAATCTGTTGAGATCCGGAGCAGTACGAGCATTTGACATCCAGAGGAGGAGGGCGCACTTGTGCATGCAGAGAGGGCCGATTTCATCAGTGGGCATTCTTCAGAGCGAGCAGATTAGAGCAGAGTGATGTAGAGAGGGCAGATCTATCATAGGCACCGTCAGAGCACTCAGATCCAGATTGGCAGTTAGGGCATACTTCGTCAATGCATGCATCAGCTGGATTCATGCAAATTAGAGTTTGTCCTGGTCAGAGGGATTGAGTTATCGGTTGAGGTAATTCTGTATTGTATCGCTTCTTTATACTTCTATATGCTCTGGGCTCGAGAGAGAAGATAACCTCATAGTTAGCTGGTTTTTCCCGAAAGGGTTCCAGGATATATCTGTTGTCTATGATGTTGATTGCATGTATGTGTTAGTTGGTAGATGCAGATCTAGTGGTTGAGTCTATGTTTTTATGAGTATGTACTGACATTGAGATTCATACTACTTGAGGTCTTAGACTGATCCAGAGGGAGTAGTGATCTTTGGATCTAATATATTTACATGGTATCAGAGCCCTGTTGAGGATCAGGGTGAGCAATCACACATAGATCTGCAGTGGTGGTGAGTAGATCTGAGATAGATCTAGTAGATCTGTGGAGATAGAGGCCAGATTTACTAGATCTGAACATTCCCGTTCAGATTTGTGGTTGTAGAGGTCAGATCTATTAGTTCAGTTAGTTGGTGGTTAGATCTGAGATAGATCTGCCAGATCTGTGATCAGGAGAGATTCTTGTTTACTGTGGGTTAGAGTTTCTTCAGTTGGGTGAGTATGGCTACTGGTTTGAGAGTGGAGGACCGGTTGGATGGTGCCTCCAACTACAGTGCATGGAGGGCACGTAGTTATGGAATGTTGTGTTCAACACGACAGCAAATCCCGTTACTGTTTCGTTTGATGCCACTGCCAAAGCAGTGTATGAAAAGAAGAATATAAAGGCCCAGAGGATCTTGTTTGATGCGATCAAGGATCACCTTATTCCACATGTCTCTACCAAAGACAATGTGTATGAGATGTGGGATGCATTGACTAGTCTGTACCAGAGCTCAAATGAAAATAGGAAGATGGTTCTCAGAGAGACGCTGAGAAGCATCAAGATGGGGAAGGATGAGAGCATGGTTACCTATCTCACCAAGATCTCTCAAGTGAGAGATGAGTTGGGAGCAGTCGGTGAGAAGGTAGAGGACAATGAGCTAGTTCAGTAGGCCTTGAATGACGTGTCTGTAGCATGGGCAGTGTTTGTTCAGTCCATCATAGGTTGTGAGAACCTTCCCAAGTGGAATCGACTGTGGGATGACTTCACACAGGAGGAGACCTAGAGAGGATACATTTAGAGTTCAGCTTTTGCCATTCCTGAGGAGGAGGATGTGGCTCTCGCAGTAGGCGGGAAGTAGAGGGGCAAACACAAGAAGGATCTGAGCAAGATCAAGTGTTTCGCCTGCAATGAGTATGGACATTATGCGGGACAATGTCCGCATAAGAAGAAGGGGAAGCAGGGGAAGGATGAGCAGGTGGCAGCAGCAGAGGAGGTTGATGAGTTCTCTTCTCGGTTTGAGAAGGAGTTCTCACTAGCCACAGTTCAGTCAGGACATGATAGTAGCCCACCTGAGATTCAGGCTGATCAGAGATGGAGAGTGGACATTACTCTCAGCAGTCGTATGATAGGAGTACGAGATGCATTCCTGATCCTAGAGCAGACGACAGTACAGTTGACTCGGGATGGTCAGGGGGTTGACCATTTAGTTGCTGGTGTGGGCAGAGTGAGATTTCTGCTTGACTGTGGGGAGCTCCTGGAGGTATTAGGAATGTTCTTTGTTCCAGGATAGAGAGGGAGTGTTCTCTCAGTGGCAGCATTGGCAGCTGCAGGATTCCCTGTAGTGTTTCACAGGGATCAGTTCTTCACCTATCCCAGAGAAGTAGACCCAGTGTTGTTTGGTCACAGGATTGATGGTGAGTACTTGGTTCATGGACAACCTACTTCAGGCACATCAGGATGGCTGAGTGCATCCTCTTCAGATGCAGAGGGGTATGATGGGCGAGATGCTCACAGCAGAGATGAGGCCAGGAGGAGTGGTCCTGTTCAGCAGATGGGTGAGCGAGAGGCTCACCATGATGAGGATTAGGGCAGTGATTGCGGAGTTCTGATGGATGAGCAAGATGCTCATGACAGTGATGAGTCACAGGAGGTTGAGCCTTTGGGCTCATATTAGATGGATGAGCATGCTGCTTATGTAGGTACTAGTCAGACAATGAGATGGTATGACATGGTTGAGATGGACTTGGCTCAGGAGAGAGCTCAGTCAGTTCAGCCAGTTTAGTCAGTACAGAGACAGAGGGAGTTGACTTACAGAGATGAGTCAACTCAGGGTCAAAGGCAGATGATCTACAGAGCAGTAGATCCACTTGACAGAGGTCTTCAGAGTTGGTTACAGCAACAGAGACTCAGAGGGAGTCTGAGTTAGAGTGTAGTGATAGCGTCAACAGTGGTTGACAGAGGGGCTTCTTCCGAAGCCACACAGATGGAGATTGATCAGGGTGGCTCAGTTTAGAGTGTAGCAGTGACAGGCAGATCAGTTAGATCAGTGTCAGCTACAGAGGACTTGTTGGATCCAGGTATCCATGGTAGGACTTCCCTCGTTAAGAGGGAGTGTTAGATTATGGTTACTTTGGGATGTCCTCCATGGTTCAGATGCCTTACATGGAGGTACATCAACTGCATATGCATCAGGATGGAGTAGAGACTGAGATGCACTCTACTTAGTGGCATGAGTCCAGCAGGGGCTGCATGCAGAGCTTCAGGGGAGATTGACCTTTGCATGCATGAGTATTGCATGACCTGCCAGCATTGAGTGACTGCATGCAAAAGTGACCTTTTGCATGGGAATTAGGGTTTTGGAAAACCTAATTCATCGGTGAGATTATTTATAGAGGCAGGGGGTCCCCAGATGGGGTTACTCAGTTGTATCATCAGAGAGAGATACTGCCAGAGTGAGGGGGACGAATCTGTCCATGTGGGACGACTTTCTGAGATAGGGAGGAGTTGCTGTAGGAGCTAGGAAGGTCAGATCTAAGCTAGATCAGTGACCTTCAGTTCCAGAGAGACCAGATCTCCAGTACTGTGAGCTGAGAGAGCTCCACAGTGTGATTATATTGGAGGAGGCCGAGTTTGCTTGGAGGAGGACGTTTTTCTTGAGGAGGAGAAGCTCGTTGTGAGCTGGATTGACCGAGTTGGAGTCTGAGACTTTTAGGATAGCCTTGCCTCGAGATTTGAGGAAGGTTAGAGACGATCGGAGCTCAAATCTGTTGAGATCCGGAGCAGTACGAGCATTTGACATCCAGAGGAGGAGGGCGCACTTGTGCATGCAGAGAGGGCCGATTTGATCAGTGGGAAGTCTTCAGAGCGAGCAGATTAGAGCAAAGTGATCTAGAGAGGTAAGATCTATCATAGGCACCGTCAGAGCACTCAGATCCTGATTGGCTGTTAGGGCATACTTCGTCAGTGCATGCATCAACTGGATGCATGCAAATTAGAGTTTGTCCTGGTCAGAGGGATTGAGTTACCGGCTAATGTAATTCTGAATTGTACTGCTTCTTTATACTTCTATATGCTCTGGGCTCGAGAGAGAAGATAGCCCCATAGTTAGATGGTTTTTCCCGAAAGGGTTCCAGGGTATATATGTTGTCTATGATGTTGATTGCATGTATGTGTTAGTTGGTAGATGTAGATCTAGTGGTTGAGTCTATGTTTTAATGAGTATGTACTGACATTGAGATTCATACTACTTGAGGTCTTAGACTGATCCAGAGGGAGTAGTGATCTCTGGATTTAATATATTTACGCAAATATCTGGTCTCGTGTTCGTCAGGTACATCAAGGACCCAATCATCTGATGATACATTGTGGCATCAACCGACTCTGATGAAGCATCACTCAATAGCTTCAGGTTCGATGCCGTAGGTGTGGCCATGGCCTTGTAGTCCATCATCCTGAATCGCTTCAGGATCTCTACTGCATACTTCCCTTGTCCAAGGAAGATTCCATCTGCACTCTACCACACCTCCATACCTAGAAAGTAATGCATCATACCCAAGTCCTTCATCTCGAACTCGGCATCAAGCTTCCTCTTCATGTTGACAATCAACCTATCCTCACCTGTCACAAACAGGTCATCCACATACAGTAGGTGTATCACTGGATTGCCTTCCTCAACCTTGTAGTAAAGGTTGGAATCCGCTTTACTCTTGGTAAAGCCCAAACTAGTCAGGAAGCTGTCAATCCTGCCGTACCATGTCCTGGGTGCTTGTTTCAAACCGTACAAGGCTTTCTTCAATCAACACACATATGAATCCCTTTCATGTGCCTCAAAACCGAGTGGCTACTTCCCATACACTTCCTCTTCGACTATACCATTCAAGAAAGCTGTCTTGACATCCATTTGGTGTATCTTCCACTCCATTACTGCAGCCAGAGCAAGTACTGTTCTGATGGAAGTGTATTTGGATACGGGTGCAATAGTCTGTTCATAATCTATCCCTTCTTTCCGGGAGAAGCCACGAGCCACAAACCTTGCCTTGTGTTTCTCTATGCTACCATCTGCAGCATGCTTGATCTTGTAGATCCACTTGGAAGTCACAACAGACTTCCCTTCTGGTCTTGGGACCACATCCCAAACATCATTCTTCATGATCGACTGGTATTCTTTGATCATGGCATCCTTCCATTACTGTATCCTTGATCCTGGGAACTTCAGATTCTTCAATATCTTCAATAGGTAGTTTTCCTGAACTTCGTTGCTTGTTCTTTGAAACAAATGTCATTGTCCTTCTTTTGTAGGGTAATTGTACATGATCTTTCCTACAAGTCAAATTCAATTGCACGATTAGAAACTTCTCATAGTTTTCAGAACAAATTCTTACGCATAAAAACATAAGTCATACAGTCATGCAATTATTTTAGCCAATGCTTCAACACAACATTCATCCATATCCCATATTCATACGGTAACTTCCTAGATGCCTTCCATCTCTACCAAAACATTGTTAAGAGTGTGCACTACTCCCAACATGTCAGCAAAGAGGTTTCATTCTAGATAAGTAGCAATGGAATGTTGTACAGTACCATAGGCCACTTACCCATTGCTTGCATATTAGTAGTATCTTGTTCATTAATGCTTTTCTAAAATGCATAATATACATCCTAAATCTAGGAACATAAGTATGTACATGACTTAACAACATCATTTAAGTAATCATATATACAAGAAATGATAATTCAAATACTTATCTTTGTTTAGTTGTTGGGTGGACTCCCTCTCAACCTTTGCTTCCTTGCAGGAACTACTGGAGTGTGCTCCCTCTTGATCCTTGCTTTCTTTATGATATCATTTATGTCTTCGAACTTCTATCCATCCTGGACCACTATGCATGCTTAAGTGTGCACTAGTGTCATCATTGTGTCATCCTCAAGATCGTATACATAATCATACATTCATTAGTATAATCTCAATACTATCAAAATATTATGATTCTAAATAGTCTTAAACATGTATGGTCATGGTTATTTCATGCACAATTAATTTATCACAAGCGTTAGTATTCAAGGTTTCAGGGAGGACTTCTTTTACTTATGCATATTCTTATTTGACCATAGAACTCTTCTGGTTTGTCATATCATTAAAAGTAAGAAGCATAATATGCATAAGCCCATGATTACTCAAACTTATAACTTCATGAATAATCATTATCAATCATACAAAGGTATACTTATATGAGATCCTAACACAAGGTAGGATTCTAACTTGATATAGGAAAAACATACCTGGATAATCATGTTTGCGAGTTATGTCTAACATACCCAAACAATGTCTTCTTTGTTCTCTTCAATGATTTAGAGACCTTGTGCTAGTAACCTGCATATCTCATAAGTTAAGCATTGTAGAACCAAATTATACATACCTCGTAAGTAGAGCTTCTATGTGATCAATGGCTATGGATGAATCGTTGTCTTCATGTCACCATGGTCATATGTTCTTGATCTAGAACTTGATTTGTCTTTCTTGATGTACCTTTCATGTTAGCGGACAACATTATCCTCATACAACACCACAGTGCATTGGTATAATCATAAGTGTCAACCCTAATCAATGAATGTCTTCTATCATTCACATGCATTCATACTTTTACTAAGGTGATAAGACAAGTTTAAAATTAATCAAGATTGTACTAACCTCAATAATATGAAGACAAACTTAATCATGAACAGATTTCAAAACATACCTGTATCTCCTCAAGTCATACCTGTCAGGATTGCTTGTAGTCTTCTTATGTAAGGCCTTAGCCTCATCCCCCTCTGGAGCTGGAACTTCTTCACTTATGTAGGTGTCCAAATCATTCTCTTCTAGGATTAACCCAATCCTATACTTCCATGCTCGGAAGTTATTAGCCCCACTTGATTTGCTGAATCTGGATCTGGAGTTGGGTAGGGTTTGACAGAGAAACCCTAAAAAGCCAAACTTGGAATTTCGAACTTCTGTCTGGATAGGGAGATGCAATTGACCGAGGCGAGCAAACTGGTGTGCTTAGATTTTGAAAACTCCAAAAATTGACCCTCCAAAAATGACCTACGAATTTCGGATCTGCAACTTCTGTCAAATTCTGGTTTTCTGGTTTTTCTGGTCGAAAACCCGAACTAGGGTTTGATAGATCTCGGGGTTCTACCCAACCAAAAACTTCGATCTTGATCTCTAAATTTCGATTTTGCCGAGGAGAGCAATCCTGTGCTGAGAGCATCCAAAATTCCACTTCTGTCAAAAGCCCTAATTTCCCGCAGCAGTGAGAAGCCAAAAATGAAAATGCTTAGAATCCAATTATGTTTTGACAGAAATATATGCCATAATGTTTCTGGTCCATCTCTGAAATTTCGGATCCTCATGGTCTGAAACAACGCTGCTGGGAATCGACCTCCCCCCCATCGATCGATCCCAAATCGCGCTCTGGACGGAATCGATTCCGGAAGTGCGATTCCTCATCGATTCTGCCCGAAATCGATTTGGTAATTCGCGAATTGAGCCCGAAAAAAACGATCCCTGGATTTTGCGGGTTCGATGAGGAATCGACTCGAAATCGGTCGATTTTGGGTCGATTCCTCATCGAACCCGCATCGAACCCCAGCTTAAAAACGATCCCGAAATCAAACCAGAGGTCGACTCCGCGGGCTTGGTGGATTCATCACAAATTTTTTTGATTTTTATATATATTTTTTTGGGATTTTTTTTGGTGGGCTAGGTCACTTTGGGCCAATAAAAGGTGAATGAGTCCATTTGGATTCATTCCATTACTCATTTGCTTGATTGGGAAGAGTTTAAGCTTGGAGTGAGTTTGCTAGTTGTTTGAGAGCTTTGAGCATTGAGTGGGAGATTGAAGGGGAGAGCTTGCAAGGGAGATTGAAGCTTCCATAGAGACATTCAACCACCATTGAAGAGCGAAAAGGTAGGCTCTAAAAACTCATCTTTGTTTGTTTTTGCAATATTTTTTCACTATGTTAAAAAATGGAAAACTTTCAATGTTCTCTTCTCCTACTCTTTCCAATTTCTTCTTCTCCATCATTCTATTGTAGGGAACAAGTGACTCTCATCTTGAATCAAGAAACATGATGGCTATGTGGTTTTGGTTTTTCATTCCACTTCTTCTCATTATGATGGTGTTGGGAAGTAGATGTGGTGGTGGTAGTGATGAGGGGGAAGATGTAGAGAGTGATGCATACCAAGGAGAAGAGGACGAAGGGGAAGAGGGTGATGATGATGAGGATGAGGGTGATGTGGGGCAAAAACAAAAAGACACAACACCTTTGTGGAAGTATGTGACAAGGCAAGGGGAGGGAGAGGGGGTGGAACCACAAAGTTTGCATGCCCCCATTGTGGGAAAACATACACAGGTTCATATACCCGGGTGAGAAAGCATTTGTGTAGGTTTATGCCATGTGATGTAGGTAAGTCTCATGGAGTCAAAACTTGCGACAAAGTGGGAACTAAAGAGAGAAGCAAATACAGGATGGAAGAAGAGGCCGCTCAAAACAATTCCAAGAGATCGAGGGTTGATTCTGAATCCTCACAGAGAATGTTTGGTAGTGGAGCTGCTGTTGGATCATCATCGGCTCGATCGAGAGCCTCATCTCCCCATGGGCATGGAGTCTCACCTATACGAAGAACATTATCCGATTTCCTTGACCAAGGTTGTAGAGATGATGTGGATTCAAAAGTTTATAGGTTTCTCTATGCATGTGGTGTGCCATTCAATGTTCTTCGCTCACCCTATTGGTATGAAATGGTACAAGCCATCAATGGTGGCCCTCAAGGATACAGAAGCCATGGGTATGACAAAGCTAGAACCGTGGGACTTGACAGGGAAAGAGCCAAAATCAATAGTGCTCTTGGAAAGTTCACAAATGATTGGTCCAACTATGGGGTATCCATTGTATCTGATGGGTGGACAAATGTTAAAGGCAAGCCATTGATAAATATTCTTGGCTTTTCTGCTAGCGGTGCGGTCTTCCTTTTAGCCCATGACTACTCAGATCGCTACAAGACCGCTATTAATATTGCACAACCTTTACTTAAAACCATTCAGGAGATTGGGCCATACAATGTCATTCAAGTCATCATTGATAACGCTGCTAATTGTAAGGCAGCAGGAGCAATCATTGAGGATAAGTATCCCAATATATTTTGGTCAGGGTGTTTGGTTCACACATTGAACCTTTTGATGCATGATATTGTTAAGATGAAGGACAATAATTACCGATGGATTGGTGCCTTGTACAAGAGAGGTAAGAAAATGATCAAATTTATTACCAATCATAGCATGGCCCACCACATTTTTCGCAATCACTCTAAGTTAGAGCTATTGAAGATTGCAAAGACTAGATTTGCTAGCTACTACCTCACCTCCAGGAGGCTTTTGAAGGTAAGAGAGGCATTGGCTAGTATGGTTTCAAGTGATCAATGGCAGGAATTGAAAGATAGAGCTGCAAGTGCATCAGATAGAAGTGACTTTCAGGAGGTGGAGGACACTGTTCTTGAAGGTCATTTTTGGTCATAGGTTAGGTATGTTCTGTAGTTCACCAAGCCAGTTTATAACATGATTCGTTTTGCAGATATAGATCAACCGATGATTGGGAGGTATATGAGCAAATGGATAACATGCTTGGTCAAATCAAAGACATTGTTGAGCAAAGAGATGCAGTCTTGTATGACCATATTCATAAACATGTGGTCAAAAGTTGGGATAAGCTAAATGTTCCACTCCATGCCCTTGCATATGTCCTCACCCCAAAATACTATTCTCCAATTTGGTTGGCCCAACATGCACCTGGGGGTGGAGTTAGGAAAAAACCCCACACAGATCCAGAGGTTGCTGCTAGGTATATGCAAGCATTAGAGAAGTTGGTCCTTGATGAGGAAGAGTGTGCTCAAGTACAGACTGAATTGAGCGAATACATAAGTGAGCATGGACGCTTTGGTTCCCTGTTTGCAACCAAAGATCGAGATAGATTGAATTCTATCCTTTGGTGGAACATGCATGGCTCTGGAGCCACATATTTGCATAAATTGGCGGTGAGGGTGCTATCACAGGTTGTTAATAGCTCTTCTGCAGAGAGGTGTTGGAGCACCTACAACTTCATCCACAGTGTAAAGAGAAACAGTCTGAATGTAGATCACGCAGAAAGCTTGGTTTATGTGCACTACAACTTGAGGTTGTTGTCCCATTATTGTGAGGCGGCCAAAAATGATAGAACATTTTTGACTTGGGACAACAATCCAGAGGAGGCTAATGTGGAGGATGGAGCCATAGCATTAGGGCGCTTGGAGGTTGAACTATTGGGTGATCATGATGATCCAATTCAGACTACCCGTACAGATATGCCACCCCCAAGCAGAAGCAGCTTTTCGGATGCAGGAGTTTTGCCTTTAGCTTCACAACGTCCAAGTTCAGCTCGTGGGGGCCATTCATCTTCTTCTCATGTTCCACGATCACTTCCACCAGCACCTATTCCACCTAGAACACGAGAAAAGAAATTGGAAGTTATTCGTGGCAAGCGGAAAGCTTAGTAGATTCATAGTACTTTGTAGTTTGTATTTCATTTTCATGTTTATTTTGGCGGTTGGCCTATTTTGTAAACATTATGGCCTAGTTTGATGGCAAATATTATATGTTGAAATTTGAAGGTTGATGTTGTTGATGATTGATGATTGATGATTTGATGATGATCATTTAATGACAATGTTACAAGTTATAGCTCCTAGAATCTAGAAGACTAGATGATTAATGTTATATCAATGTGTACTAAGTGGTTATATGAATATCTAGATTCTATGTTTTCATGTTTTCTATAGCTAATTTGGCATAATACATGTTTTTTTTAATTTATATGCATCAAAATATATTAAAATATATATTATATAAAAAACACTCCTGAAACGGAAGCTTTTGAAAATTTTGCTTTTTGCTCCCGCTCCCGCTCCCCGCTCCCCGCTTCGCTCCCGCTCTCAACAGCGTTGGTTTGAAACTTCGGCCTGTGGTAGAATGACCTGTCATCTTTCCAACCCCACAGATCTGAGCTCCAATGGATTCTCCATGAGAGAGATATGCTAAGTGTCGCAACATGACCTGTTTATTGGATGAAACAGCATAACGAACTTGTACGGAGTGCCACGTGTCACTGTTTCAACTTTGGCCTCTGAAACTCGGACTTGTGAAATTACAGTCCGTGCCCTAACTACCACTTTTGACGGAATTCCATTTGGAGCTTCCTAGTCCGAGATATGACCTCTGTGCCTAGGTCACCTGTTTAGGGCTGCATTCTGGAAGAGGCAAAAACCCTAACTTGTATGGGTCATATCTCAGAAAGTACAACGAATCTGAGGCTGAAATTTTTACACAGGGTACATCTGTGTCTGATATTCGTCCTGTAAAAAATTCAGACCCTGAACCTTCGCCAAAACTGATTTATAGCGAAAATGCCACGACGACTAGTTTTTACTATATCAAGCCCTTAGCTTCCAAATTGTCGCAAGTGCAACAAGTGTCGTAAATGCCATACAATGCCTTCCTTCAGGGTAGCTCTGATACCATGTTAGTTTTTCATCATTTAATTCAATATGATCAAGGATCTTAACTGGGGAAAACCAAGAAGGTGAAAAACCCCGAGACAAGAGACACAAACCATTTCACCGGGGAAAACCGAGAAGGTGTAAAACCCCGCAACTTCCTCAGAGATAGAATGAGCACCAATACAAAGATCACAAAGATCAAACCCCAAAACAAGAGATGGTCTCCTAGCAGCTTCTCCTCCTCCACTTGTGCGCACTCCTCCTCTCTCTCACTAATGCGAAGTGAGTGAGTGAATTGATAAATAAATAGAGAGGTGCTCCTCTCTATTTATAGTTTACCTTTATTTGCTTTTTACTCTAACTGGGCCGACCTCCCTTGGGAGAGTCTAATAACCCATTACCACTTGTCACTGGGCTGACCCCACTAGGGTGGTGTAATAACCCTTTAACTCATACAAGGCCAACTCCACCAAGGTGGTCTAATAACCCATCAAGTATAAGTTACAACACTTACAATATAACTTGTGACACTTGCAAATACAAATGACAACACTTCCAATTGGAGGAATAATACATCTCCGTTGGGGATACAATAACGTACAAATGTAATACATACAATATACAAGTGAATACATTCCGAAGTTACAAATACATCAACAAGATCCAAATTTTGGCCCACAAAACCAACTCCACTATTCACTGTAACACAACCATCACCGTATGATTGATCTTAGGACTTTGTCGCAGTGTTTCGTTTCTCGATCTCGACGGCCAAGGAGGGAGGGGATGGTTCATGAACTGAGGGGCAAGGATCTGGTACCTCTGGAGTAAAATTGCTGGATGGATCCCCTATTGGACAAGTCGGGTAGGAGATGAAGCTCATTGGAACATAAGCCAACTGTCTCGATCCATTCCTAAGGTTGTTAGATGCCTTAAATTCGACTGGCATAGGAACAATTGTGACTAGAGAACCCACTCTGTGAGTGGAGACCAAAGTTTTAACAGGAGTAGAAAACCCCCGCTTGTCACTGTGCAAATGATCAAAAGGGGTTATAACAAAATCCCCTTCCCCTCCCACATGAGGAAAACACAAAAATATGTTTTGTCCTTTAGTCGGATTTGCACTATAGTCCACCACTATTCCTCATATCCTTCACCAACTAGGGTGTCAGCGTTGTTTGCTTCCATCCTCATGTACCAACATCTTCGTTGTGTTGTTTCTGTTACCACTTTCAATTCTGAGTGGCTTAGCTTCCTATCCTTTCATATATATATATATATATGATATGATCGGCGATATTTTTCCTCACCCCATATAGTTAGTGGTTTCTATATATTCAATTTGAGTTGGCTCACTGTAAAATATGTGATCACTGATAAGTATGTATTTTGAATAGAAAGTATGGATTGTGAATGTTGAATTTGTATTTCTAGTTTCTTTCTTTTCAAATAAAATGTATCAGATCTTAGTTTTAGCATGTTGACTTTGTATTTCTAGTTTCTTCCTTTTATAATAAAATTTATCAGATCCTAGTTTTATTTGTTGAGTTAGGTTCAAACTAAGTTATGATTTTTACTTTTTTTTTGTGTTTACATTTTATGTACTCTTTTTGTAGGGAAGAAGCTACTGGGAGGCATCGAGTTATAGAGGATCGTTTGATGCGACAAAAGGCTCAGATGCTACTTGATGAAGCTGCAACATGGTCACTTATTTGGTATTTGTTTGGTAAAGGTATGTATTATCATTTTGTACACTGTCTATCTTGTAATGGTATATACTTTACATAAATCTTTTATGTTGTTCCTATTGTCATAATCAATCTTAAATTTGTTAGGAACTTAGAACCCTTGTTGAATTTAATTTTTAAGAAACTAGTTTTCAACAGATGATTTACATTGAGAAAATGGGCCTTTCATTTATGCAATTTCATATAGTTAGATTATTTATAGCATTTATCTTTTTTATGCATATTTCATATCATACAAATTATTGTTCTTTTATTAAGGTGACTTTTATAAATTGCCCCACATTTGTTAGGATGTAATATATATTTGGTCAAATATTCTTTATGCCAAGTTTCCATATTTGTGTCCCCTTGTCAATCTTAAGGGGCTATGCTGGAAATATGTTGGTTAATCTGGACTTAGTGGACATTAGGCCCTAAAGGACTGTCATTAATGTGGTAGTTAGAAGGTGGCCTTAGTGGTCCCTAATTAATATTGTGGTTAGAAAGTGGTTTAGTGAACCGTAAATTGTAATCATTGCAGTAATTTTCTAACATGGTATCAGACCAGGTGAACTGCCCTGTGATTTTGTGGCACCTGATCTGTGTGGCTTAAGCATGCTCCAAAGTCTGTTCCTGAAAAAGGAAGGTATAAACCAAAGTTTGGATCTCCTAGTCATGGTGTCTGTTAATACATCTGCTTTTACATGTGTGTCATTTGATGCCCGCTATGCTGGATCATTGAGAAGTAGAACTTGTGTCTTGTAGCCATGGTGCTGACCCTCTGCAGGTTGCATTGAATTACATGTCCAAGGAAATGCTTATGGAGCTCCAATTATGAATGCTGCAGATGTATAATCGGAAGTTCAGGGGTGGCTTTTGATGATGCATATCTGCTTATTCAACTTCTTTTCTGCATGTCCCATCCCTTCTGTAGGTTTTGGAGGGCATTTTCAGCACGAAAGCCATAAGATTGCAGGCACTGATCGTGAGTAATTGGTGTGCCGATAAAAATGCTGTCAAATATTGTGTGGAGATTGAGACTTTGAATGTGGCGTTTGAACTAACTGACAGACATTTTTCAGTTGCCACAACATGTTTTTCAGCTATTACTAGCGGGCTTCATTGCATGAACTCCAACTACCGCAGTTCTTTTTTGGGCATATTTCAAACTATTTTTGGCTGTTACACATTATATGTACCTGCAGCACCTCCTGATACTAGTATGATCTGCAACCTGCATCTTTTGCTGCTAGTGAGTTTATTCAGGGAGATGAAAACCCTCCTGGTTTTTGTGCTTAGACGCTGTGCTGTGTTTTACACTCCACAAGCCTGTATTACTGTGATTGATCACCTACGACCTGCTGCCCACATCCTCCTCCTGAGGTTGTTATTCTCTGTGGTTCAGCTTCCTTTGGAGCAGTCCTCCTTGCAGCCAACAAGAACGTCTTTGGTTTTTATAGGAATGGCCTTTGCACTCCCACTATGTGGTTTATAGGAGTGGCCTTTGCATTCCCACTATGTATAATCACTTATGGACTAAACAGTCCTGTTGACCTACTTTTGGTCATTTGTTGGACATTAGTGAACTTATCTTATCTGCATCCTCCTCCTGAAGTTTATTTCTTTTGTGCGGTTCAGTCCATTTTAATACATATTTTTATTGAATTTGTTAGTGGAGGGCTGACCTTTAGTGCGACTCTGCTCATGTCTGCTACCAATGCTTTGCCTTCTGTTCCTCAGGCCGACGTGTACCTGTGCAGCTTCTTTTGCTCCATGGGCCGACCTCTAAGTGGTCTGTGTAGGGTCTGTTTCTGTTCCAAAAATCAGATCTGTTGCAGACTTGTTTTGGTACTGTTATCACACCATAGTAGCAGGGCTACTATTCTTGTTTAGCAGATATCTGCACATTCCAGAGCTTCCATTATTCTGAGCTTGGCTATGATGATTGTATATTTTGAGATCACTCATGATCAGAGCAGTGTATTATTCAGACTTATGTTAGACCTTGTGTCAAGGCTGAGCCTTGAGAGTTCAGATTTGATGATCGATGTGATCTTTTATCCCATACAGTTTCAGTTCAGTGCCTTGAGATGTATTGCAGCAGTGTTTCAGATGATATATGATGATTACTCTTGTGATGATGTTGTATGACCTATGGATGTTTTATCATTGACTGTGGATTATTATCTTGTTGATTTAGTCATGTTCACAGCATCTGCTTGGTATATTATTCCTGATGTGGCAAACTGTTTGAAATGAACTATAAATTTTAAAATGGACATTTACTTGCACATTTAGGTTGTTTGACAAAACTCATTGGTTTACCACCTTACATAGATATGGTCTTTCTTAACACCAGTTGTCTGCTAGTTTAGGCTCCAAATTCACTTGACTCCATCCATACATGACCTTCCTTATTTGACCTTAAACCTTGACCTGTCTTATTTGACTTTCTGGTATTGAGGACTTCCCCATTTTCTACCTCTGTGTTTGGACCGCATCCCTGTATGTTTAGTGTCTCGGCTCTGAGTTGGTGACAAAACTTACCCTTGGTGAGTTGGATTGTAGGCCTAAATCATTCTGGTCGGTTGTCCCGATGTTTGGCATTGGCTCGAACTCCCCCCTAGTCACTTGAGATGTTGTTGGCTAAAACTGAAAGCTCATGTACTACTTATGGAAAATTATGTAAATTCGCCCATGGAAACTAAAAAGGGCAAGAGCGATGAACTGCTAAAATACTCCTCAAAGAGTATAAGAAAGGTCCAAAAAAAAGCAATGGTTCTTAAAAGCTATATCTAAACAATTGCTGACCTTATATGTATATGAAAACATGCCCTGGATGCAAGCTGCAACTAGTTGTGCTTATCAGCACACGTGAGATCCGAAGGGTTATGTAGGCCAAAAAGGCCATCAAATGAAATTGAATGATCCTAATGAACCTGGATCAACTTGATGTAGACATGATGCCTAAGTTGAATAAGCACTCTCTAAACAACTTATCCATTTGTGAGGCACAGCCATTCCCCGTGTTATTTTGTCCAGCACAGAGTTTGTAGTTTTCCCCTTCTCCCAGTCCAAAGTATTTTTGAGTTGAGTTAGACAAGTCAACCCCTTGGCCCAACTTTGTTTCTAGCCTTCATCCTTCACTAGCAGTTTGACCATGTTCAATGGGTGAATTTGTCATTTAAACTTCTATGCAAGTAATTTAATATAATAAAGGATATACTAATCTGATTAATGCCACTAAATGGATGTTATACTTTGAGTTAAGCCGTGAGAATGATTAGAGGAACATGTCTTAGTCTACTGATATGATTTTTCCTTGGTTATATATGGACCTAGTCAAACCTAGTTTGACTATGGTCATTTCTTGGGATCCGTGATGATGTGGGCCACATATGCTTATAGATGTTGGTTGATGGTCCCACATACTCTTTATGATGATGCCATATGATGGACATATGGTTTAGATGATGATTGATGCATTTCAACAGGTTTTGTCATTACTTCAGATCATCAGATCATGCACTGTTCATATATGGTGGACCCTACAGCTGGCCCATTAGGGCAACCCATGGTGTATGAGTACACATTCCTAGTGGATTTGGGTCTTCTAGATCCAATGAGACACTTATCTTTCAGTTCCGGGCACTTCTGACAGTGATAGATGCAGTGTTACACTTGTTGACTAGATTTGGGGCTGATTTCCCAGCCTGAGCAGCAGGGGCCATGAGAGGCCACTTCACCTAGGGCGCTGTATGAGGACGGGGTGGTCCAGCCACTTGTTATTACCATTTACCCCCCCTTCTGGAGAGTCTGGTGGGCTCAGTTGGACAGCGCAGATGCCCTAGGAGGCAGTTTTGGCACTTTCACAGTTACCGAGGCAGTAATAAAATGGGATAAAGTGGTCACTGAGGAATTCGATTTGGGCATTTGAGGCAAGGTTTTGGCACTTGGTTTTCACAGAGGTCTTCCAGGGTGATCCCACTATCTTCCAGCCAGTTTTCACCATGTCGGTACGCCCACAGAGATAACAGGAGGTCTTTTACTGCTTGTCTGTCATAGATTTTGAGGAAAGATTGGGTCATTTATATTATCTTGGACATATTTTATTATTTTATTGTGCCTTGGGGATGAGCTAGTAAGGATTGATGCCTCCTAACCCCACCATGTGCTCCATATGTCATGTCCTAGTTATTATGAGGTGGGCTTTGGTACTTTTACCCCCTCTAGTGGATGATGCCACCCTCCATGAGTATTTTTAGACTATGACATCATCACTTTTTGAGTGATCCATGTGTTTTGTTATCATGGTTCATCTTAGCCATTGATTGTGTCTTGAGATCTTTTAATCTCAACCACTCATTTCATATTGTATTGTAAAGTGGTATAGGGTTTTGGTCTTTATTATCCTATATAAGGAGGAGACCCCCTATTGTATAGCTCACCTTTGGAGCTCTGGAATATTGGAATAGAACATTTCTTTGTGGAGCATATTTCTCTTGTCTTGTGGATTCTTTTGCATCTTGAGTATATAGTATCTCTTCTATGTATCATTGTGGATTTTGGTGCTACAACTAGTTTTCTTGCAGGGAGGTCGAATTGGTGGAGAGGAGGGCGATTTCTTGAGGGTTATTGTTGGAGGGATCCACATATTCTCTCTTGGGTTGATCTCGGTGAAAGGGAGTATCATTATTGTATCTTTGTGGCATAGTTGATGCTTTCTATTACATCTTTCCATCATTTTTCATAATAATCTTACTTGGCTTGTTTCACTTGATCTTGTCTTGTAGGAGGAGGACGATTTGGCAATCTTGGAGGAAGACGTTTTGGTTGGAGCTCTTGGATCTCACTCTTGAATATACACATAGGAGAATGCTATCAATTTGCAAGGTGGCCATAAGCAATTGAGGTAAGATCTACAAGGTATGTGCTTATTTCCATCCATTCTTCTTCATTGGTCACAAACCCTAATTAATTAAAACCCTCATTTTGGTTTTTCTTAGATCTACTTAGATCTAGCCTTGCTTTTGAAAAGACATTAAAAACCCACCTCTATAGCATCCACGCCAATTCGGATCTATAGTTTGGTGGTGATTGGGTTAAAATTGACACACTTTTCAAGGCAAAGTAGCGCTCTTGAGGCAAATCTCACCCCTTGGGAGAAGCTTGTTTGGTTAGATCTAGCATATGGGTAGGTGAGATCCCACTTGATTTGTAATCTACACACTTGATAACCTACCCCTAGTGTGTCACTTCTTTGATTTCTGCCTTGGGGGTATCATTCTTCATTTTGGGGGTTATGCCCACTTGGATCAATTTGGTGATCCACTTTCAATCTCAGATCTATGGAGATCTAGCCATTGGATCCCCTTGATTTTCAATATCCATATAGATCATTGCCTAACCTACTTGGATCTACAATTTGGTGGCCATTGGACTTATTTTGACACACCTTTCCCTGTTTTAGCCCTCCTTGGGCAAAGTCGCACTTCCTTGGGTGATTGAGTTTGCCCACTTTAAGGACTTGGGTAGTTGAGATTTCCGTGGATTTGGAACGAGCATACCTTGAAACCTACGTCTAGAGTATCATTTTGTGACGATCTGCCTTGGGGGTAGCATTCCTTATTTTAAGGGATTGTGGTCCACTTGGGTCATATCATGAAACCCTATATCTAGCAAAATCCAACCATCACATACCAATTAGCCCACTTGATTTGCCTATTAGGTGTCCTGATCTACATTTTGACATATCTTTTGACTCCATTAACCCATCCAACAAGGCATTAGTCCTCCTTAGGCAATTCGCACTCCTTGGGAATTGTGTCAAACCTTAGATCCCATATGGGGGTATTCCTAATTTTAAATTAGATCCATAGATCTACTCACTACATACCTCTTAGTACCAATTTCATCCCTTAAATTCCAGCTTGTGGGTCCCATTTGAGCCATTCACATATCCCAAGGAAGTGGGTCCCAATTGTGTAACACATGGTACTAGATCTTGTCTTTTTAGCTCATCATGTGGCCTAAATCATGGATTAGTCGAAACACTAATCATCTGTCAAACCACCTTCAACCATACTTTAATTTCTAGGTCCACTTTACCTTGCATTGGTTTCCGTAACTTACCATTTACTCATCACTAGGAACTTTTGTTTGGGTCCAATGATCTCTGATTGGTAGTAGGGTCTCCCCCTAGGTCTTGGTTTATCTAGATCTAAAGTGAAGAGTGCCTCGGTTGACGTGACTCCCACTGTGCATTGGGAACCGTGGCATCTCTTGGGTCACATCTTTAGTTGTCCATCTCCTCTACCATCCCAGATGGGATACCACTAGGGACAACTACAAGTTGTGTGATAACAGGTACCTAGGGTAGGTTTTCAATAATGACTTTTCATCCTGTCCTAGAAAGGTTTCTAGTGGGAATTTATTTGCAGGATGTGATTTCTTAGATTAGCGCTTGAGTAGGAATGTCCAAATCCATGAGTGCTACCAAGGAGCAGCTATAAGAGAAGGCACAACTGTCAATTAAGTGCCGACTCTTCTCACTTTTAACTTGCTCTCAAAGGTGAAGGGGGGCTTCCCTAAGGTTGATTGGATTGTTTCTAATGAAAAGAGCTTGGATGGTTGATTTTAAATATGATTAAATGTGCGAGTAAATTGCAGATTTATTAACCCCAAAGGAAACTGTTTGAACAAGAGAAATGTAGAAATGCTGAAATGTAACAAACAGTTTAGAAGATGAGAGGAATGTGTCGGAGGAGAAGAGTTCAGAAATACATAATCCCATTCATAGACTTGAATAAAATGAATTAAATCCATCCATGTTCAAGTCTCATTAATTCTGAAAATTTATTGAAAGAGCAGAAATATTCATCCACAAATGTTAAATGCTCATAAGAATATCAAATGACAATGTAAAATGGATTCATTTGCTGCAAGTCAAGAGTTATTCCAGAATTATGCAAGAAAGAATAAGTGAGCTATCTAATAGATGAGTAGAACACAATGCTGCAAGCCCATGGTGAGGACTTGCCTGAGAGATTTTTGAAGCAAGGTGTCGCCTGAAGGATTATTTAGTTCAAGAGAATAAAACTTTAATTCTCTTAACTTAAAATGTTTCCAGATTTGTAAAAGTGATGAAATCACTTCTCAAAACATGGAATAAGTTAATAATTGATTTGTTTTAACAAGTGCTCGAAGAACAAATATATAGCCACTTACAAGTGAAATTTGCTTTTAGAAAGATTTGAAGAATGGATACAAGGCAGATTTACTTTATTCAATCATTTGTGCAAGAGAATGCATCTTTGAAAATTCATAAATGTAAGAGAATTCTAAAAAGTTAAGATGTTTAGACAAGATAATTTGTAGAACTGCACGAGTGTAAACAATCACTTAATGAAAGTATGTTTGCCACATTATGATCATGCCATGAAAATCATTACTTCACAAGTGAAATGAAAGACCAACCACTCAAGTCAAATCCTATTAGAACTGCACGAGTGTAAACAATCACTTAATGAAAGTATGTTTGCCACATTATGATCATGCCATGAAAATCATTACTTCACAAGTGAAATGAAAGACCAACCACTCAAGTCAAATCCTATTAGCACAGTTGGTTTCAATGGGCCTCATTCTGCATGGTGACCCGAGCTTGAACCCTGCATGGTAGCCGGTAGGAGACACTTAAAATCAAGCCATGCTAAGGGATGGTGTGGCCCAGGATGGGTGTGATCCCTGGGTGATTTTGACAGCTTAGATGTCCCTGGGTCATAGTTTCTTAGACCATAGGCTAGTCTCGCAAGTCATGGACAAACTAGCGAAAAAAAAGAAAGACCAACCACTCAAATTAGATTTTACGAGAATGCAAAAGAGCAAGATATCTATGAAACAAAATTAACAATTTAAGATTTTACAACCTTTAGTGTGTGAAATCTGAATAAAGAAATTGTGCTAGTTGATCACTAAAGTTCCAGATCTGAAAGGTGACTTAAAATTATTTAATCCAAATTTATTGAATGTGAAAAAGTGAGCAATGGTGATTACTAAAATCTTTAAAAGTTATGGAAACAAAACAGATTTCAAGAGATGAATTATCAGCACATAAAACCCGAAATAGAAGATATGATTAGTTAGCATTTAGGGGCAGATTTATTTCTGTTTTCCTTTGCTGTTTAAAAATGTATATAAAACAGAAATAAAACTATTAAGATTAAGCTTAAAAACAAGTGGTGATGAAAGAGAGTGATGATAGAAATCTGAAGTGTGATGGCAGCCTTGGAAGATTCAGATTTCTGGCTTTCGAAAAGAGGAAAATTTAAGTATTAAGTGTGTTTGGTTGAGGAGATGGAGGAAAGGACAAATGCCTTAGTCCCTTGGGCTCATGGGGTCAAACAAATGGTTCTTTCTAAGCTTGGTTTGAGAGTACTTGGGGTTGAAATTCCTACAAAATTCATGACAATTCCACCCCAAGCCTTTAGGGTTTGATGTAGACTTTCTCCAAGGAAGGGTCACCCTTGGGCATACACCTTTAGCAAGAGACCTAGTATATACTCCAACGAACAATAGCTTGAATCTGCAAGACTCACAAATGGATGCCACCTACAAGCAAGCTGAAAAGAACTAGAGCATATATAAAAATGAAGAAGTTTTCATTCATTCTTATGCAAATGATAATAGTTTACCTATTCATGGACTAGATCATTCTAACATGACAATGCAAAAAATGGAAACATTATACCTCAAGATTAAGTTTGCCACATATGCCTCACAAGTTGAGAAGTTTCTCTAACACACCAAGAACTTTGAGGCAAAGGAAGTTTTTATTCTACAATCCACAACAAGAAGATACAAATAAGAGGGGATCCTCTTATATAGGAGTTTGGCTCAACAACCCTCTAAATAAAATAATAATGTATTGGGCTAAGACCCTAGATCTATCCTAGGGAAGAGCAATATCCTCTGTACATGGTCAAAAAATCATAAAATATGAGGTGGTTAGGTCAACCAACTTCAAAACACTCATAAAATGCCCAAGATGAAGGGGGCACACCAATATATCTAGTGAGAAAATTGTAAAAAATGCTCCAATAACTAACAAATGCCATTAATCACGATAGGACATGGTCAAAGAGCAAGTGCACCTTGGTAGATGAGGTCAAAATACATAAATAATGCTGAAAACCCTAACCAACCTTATCAAGATGGGGGAGGGGACACCTCTAGAAGAGAAGTTATGCCTTGAACAAGGTCAAAAATCATAAAATAATACAATAAGGCTCAATAAATGAGAGCACTCCTCAAGACATGGCTAAGATCACAACAAACTTCATCATTTTGCACCAAAATTCTACTGCACTCCTCAAGAATAGTGGTACATGTGGCAATAAAATATGCTCCAAGGTCCAATAGAGGGTCAAAACCCTAAATCCCTCCATCATACATGGAACAAACTTCTCAAAAGGCCCACACATGTGAGACATCCAATCGATAATGTGGTCAAAGGATGGTAAATGTGCAACAAACTCCTCCATAACATGTGCCAATGGTCCAAATAAGTGGCAATTGCCAACCAACTCGGACGTGCTAAGGAAAGGTCATCATACATCACTTAGGAAGGGGACGATCCCATCCTAAAGCCCTAGGTGCCATGTGTACCTCCAAGAAAATGTGTGAGCAAGGGGGATGCTCATCATAATGTGTGTAGGCATTATCAATGTGTGTCATAGCAAATGTTCTACCATGAAAAGTGCTTGAATTCTCATGTGCTAAGGGTCAACCCACAATTAACTTAGAGAATGTGTGTGTGTGTCATAATTTTAAAAATCAGAATCAGACTCGGAATCGGTCAAGGGTCAACTTGGAATCGTAATTGCAATCGGTAATGAATCGGTCGATTTGAATTTGATGACTCGGTTTTCTAAAAAATAAATAAAATATTTAAATTTAAAAGAAAAACAACATTTTCAAGTTTTTAATCCATGATTCCAAAGCGTTAGAGACAAAATATCCAAAGTCTGCTTATGTATATACCATATAAGAGTCAATATATCAAAATGGTACAAAGTGTACTGTGCAATACATATTTAGGAGATTGGCACTGGAACAAAATATATAATCTATGAGACCAGTAGGCTATATGGCCTATAGACTCCAAAAAACAACATGCTACATAGTCAACTACATACCAGTGATTAGAATTTAGTACTACTACATAGTACATAGTCAACTGTCATACATCATCAATGATCAAACTCATCACCACTGCTAGAACTAGACGAAGAACTGGAAGGATTAGCAATGGCATCATCATGTGGCTCAGGCTTGGACTCCTCAGGCTCAAGGTCATCTGCAACTGCAGTGGTAGTACTAGCTGAATTCCTATGTTACCTAGATGCACGAGATCGACTAGTGCCTGCTATGCCTGGAATCTTTGGATCTACACCTGCATGAATTGATGGTAATAGAGGATCTGCATCCAACGAAACCTCCATGAAGTCCTCTATCTCAATATCCAGATCGAAATCCTCATCATGATCAAACTCTGGCACTTGAGTCTCCACTACCCAATCTGAGGTTGGATCTATATCATCCAACACAATGGGATCCGTATCAGATCTTCTGTTCATCAATTGGTTGTGCCTGAGTAGAAGGTTGTACTGCACGACGACTAGATCATTTAACCGTTTCTGCTCTAAACAGTTTCTCTTCTTCGTGTGAATCCGCTCTGTTACCCTTCAAACTAGAAGTCTTGAATAAATAATGCTTTATTGATAGAATTCTAGTGATTGGTAAGCATGCAGGAGAAGCTTAGGCCCAAATGTCACCACAACCCAAACTCTAAACTTCTTTGGGTAGCTCCTATACCCAGGGGAGAGCCCTTAAAGATATCTGCAAACAACTCCAAACAACTCCAAACACCTTTCTATGACCCTTATAACAGAGATCGGTGCCTTGATATGGAGTCAAACAGTGCATAACAGAGACAACTAAGGTCTGAATAAAGAGGTTAGTTCAATCCTGTAGTTCGCTATCAGCATATATTTAGTGCTTTAAAGGCAAATCAGACATTAACACAGCCTTTCAATTGCAATTCATGGTCTGAAATTAAAAATACATAGTTAAAATAGTCGATGTATTTATGCCACTGTGGATACCAGCACTTGAACAATGCTTCACAGGTTAGTAAACAATTCGGCCTTGGGGCGGTGATTACAATATAGACAAGGACGAGTTGAATAATCAGTTAAATCTGCAAAAGAAGGTTTGCTGCAATTTCATTTGACAGTTAGCAGAGATTTCGTTTTTTGGCATTTAGACTTTTCCCTAAGCCACAGATTGGGCCGTCCTTGAAGATCAGTGGACAAATCCACTAGGGCGCACTTGTTTCATGGATCATGTTTACAATTTTCCAAATATATTTTGAGTTTTGAATTTTCAGATTTTTAGGGCTTTTTTAATATCTGATTTTTATGGCTTTTTTAATCATAAAAATGCATGTAAAAAAAAATGTACAAGGAATTTAGTAAAAGTAGATAGATTTTGTGAAAAGATAGGGCATATGATTATTTTCTCAAACCCTAGGGCATTGAGAGATCGATGATTAACGTTCCTCTCTAAAAATGTCTTTCGACACTTGCAACTAGGGCATCACCTAACAACCTCTAGGGTTTGGTAGGAGAGTCTAGTTAGGGCAAATGAAGAAGTCCAAGGCCCAATAAACAATGGAGAAATCCTCTAATAGGACATTTTCCTCATACAAAGTTGACAAAATGTTAGCTAGAAACCCTAACGATTTAACAAAATGCACCATAAAAGCACCATTCAACTAGGGTTAGAAGTAACACTTACCAACATTCCCCAAGAGATGATCAATGAAAGAGCCTTAGGTCACTCTTGTGCTTGAGTTATTCCAACCTCTGTTGCGTGGGAGCGATCCCTACCCCCTCGCTCCCGCTCCCAAAGCTCGCTTCCTTCGGAAGCTTGCTCCCAAAATGATCCTAGTTTTGGGAGCACGCTTCCAAGGCACTCCCTACCTCTCCTATACTAAAAGCTCCTTTACTAGGTTGATCATCTGATGACAATGTTATGGTACCTCCCTTCTTTGCCAAGCTTCTATAAAAGTTGTTATGGTTGATCATTTGATGGTAATGTTATAAGTTATAACTACTAGATGATTGATGTTATATGGTTTAATCCATGTTTTCTATAACTAATTGAACATCCTACATGTTTTTTAAATATAAATCCATCAAAATTCATTAAAATATATACTATATAAAAAATGCTCCCAAAACGGGAGCTTTTGAAAGTTTCGCTTTTCGCTCCGCTCTCGCTCCCCGCTTCCCGCTCCCGCTCCTCGCTCCCAGCAACATAGATTCCAACTAGTTTTAGCATCAACCAATGTATGTCCAAAATCAAACCTTAGAAGCCATCTTCATTCATCCATTAAGCTAGCAAAAGGCATCCAAGAGAAGTGCCCAGCACATGAAGAGCTCAAAAGGTAAGAGAAAGGGAAAATAATGCATATTAGAACCGTTGTCTTATGATTTTCAATGAAGGTGAGGTGATATATTTATATTGTTCATCCTCAACCTTTTAATTACTTGAGCCTAAAGTCAACATTGAATTAGAATATGTTTAGGGTAAACGCCCCACAAGTTGGGGACTAAGCCCTAAAATAGACATAAAATATTAAAATAACAAATAATACTAAAATTAGGGTTCACTTGATGAAATAGTGAGCCAAAGGGGGATGTCATGCCTCAACTAACCCCTAGAAGTGCTTTATCCCTCAATGCCCCCGTTTTCAAGCTTGTAGGTTCAATTCTGGTAGGATGATGTCATAAGATAAATTGCTAGAGGAGGGGTTTTTCTGTGCTAATGAGGTCCAAGTGGGTGAAGGAGGTGTGCTAGATAGGGGACAACAATCCTTTACAAGATGCAATCACATGATTGAAGAAGGCTTTGTATGGGTTCAATAGGTACCCAGGATCGATAGTCATTTGACTAGCTTGATGATCACCATGGGTGATGCGGATTTCAACCTTTGCTACAAGGTTGAAGATGGTTTCTATATACATATGACATGCTTCTCTCAGATGGATGCAAGAAGGAACTCACCATAGAGTTCGAGTGATCTTGAGGCTCATATCAGTAGATCTATCTGACGAGAGATGACACAGATAGATATGCAGAAGATCACTCAATGCAGAGTGTGCATGATGTTCAGTCACAGAGGGAGGACAATACTCAGATGTAGAAGACTCCACTTCAGAGGGAGTAGATCTCAGAGTTAAAGAATCTTGGCATGATTAGATATGTGGCTGAGATCAGATGAGATTTTTCCTTAGCCAAGGAAAATGTGAAGAAGAGATCTGGGATGATGGACAATGGTTTCTACAGTTTACAGACAGATGATTGGTTCGTTGATGTATTTGACGAATACCAGGCCAGATATATGCTTTGCTGTGAACACCCTGAGTCAATATCTAGTTGATCCTAGACGTGTTAACCTGGTAGCTACAAAGCATGTGATGAGGTACCTGAAAGGTACGATAGACTTTGGTTTATACTATGTTGGAGATCATGACTATAGATTGTATGGTTATACAGATGCAGATTGGGTCGGAAGTGTCTCAGATAGGAAGAGCACCTCAGGTGGATGTTATTGTCTGGGATCCGCCATGATCTCATGGTTTAGCAGGAAGCAGTCCAGTGTTGCTATAGCACAAGCTGAAGCAGAGTATATAGCAGCTTGTTCTGCTAAGTTGTGAAGCCATATGGCTCCGAAAGTTAATGTCAGGTCTATTTGACCTAGAGTTGGATACCACAGTGATTCTATGTGACAACCAGAGTTGTATAAAGATGACGAAGAACCCAGTGTTCCATGACAAGTTAAAGCACATAGAAATCCAGTATTTTTACATACGGGATATGGTACAGAAGGGAGCTATAAAGCTCTAGTATGTGAGCACCGATGAGCAAGTTGCTGATGTGTAGACTAAGCCTCTGCCTCGAGTGAAGTTTGAGTACTTCCGTGACAAGCTTGGTGTGGTTCGAAAGGACCTTCCTCGAAAGGGGGAGTAGTGATGATGATGTTGCAGTGGGATTGTATCATCCCTGGACATTAGTCCTAAAGTGATCCACAGACTTTTGTCTTCGTGATGATGATGTTGCAGGTGGGATTGTATCATCCTTGGACATTAGTCCTAAAGTGATCCGCAGACTCTTGTCTCCGTGATGTAGTTGTAGTGATGATGATGTTGCAGTGGGATTGTATCATCCTTGGACATTAGTCCTAAAGTGATCCGCAGACTTTTGTCTCCCTGATGTGGTGGGATTGTATCATCCCTGGACATTAGTCCTAAAGTGATCCGCAGACTTTTGTCTCTGTGATGTGGTGGGATTGTATCATCCCTGGACATTAGTCCTAAAGTGATCCGCAAACTTTTGTCTCCGTGATGTGGTGGGATTGTATCATCCTTGGACATTAGTCCTAAAGTGATCCGTAGACGTTTGTCTCCGTGATGTGGATAGGATTGCATCATCTTTGGACTTATGTCCTAAAGTGAGAGAGATTGATCATCCCATAATTGGATCAGGATTGCATCATCCTTGGATTGATGTCCTAAAGTGAGAGGCATTGATCATCCTGTAATTGGATCATGTGTGTTGTAGGTTATGTTGCTGCAGATGATGTTGTTGTTGATCGAAAGATCAAGAGTTGTTGCTGATCGAAATATCAAGAGTTGTTGTAGATGATCGAGAGATCGAGTGTTGCTGTAGATGATCCAGTGATCGAGTGCTGCAGAAGATGAAGATCAAAGATGCAGACTCAGTGCTCCAGTACTGAAGATGTTCCAGTAACTGTTCCAGTTGTTGATGATGTTGAAGAAAACTTCCGATGATTTATAGATGTATCACCTTGATGTTGTTGATGATGCTCTCTCTCCTTGCTCCTACAGTTGATATTGCTATTGTCAGTAGAATACCCTTCTCGTTAAGGGGGGGTGTTGAAATATTGTAACTTCGAAGAATATTCTATTGTATTTTATTATTGTAATTTATTCGGAGATTTTTTATTCCTTCGTTGGGATGTTATTATTGTATTTGGTCATCATAGAGTCATGAGGCAAATCCTCCCTTGTAAGGCGGGGCAATAGATCCCCTAGAGTCAAATGTAATGGGGTTTTCCCCATAGGAGTCGGCCTAATCAGCATTAGTTGAGTGGTAAAGTTAGTTGAGGCCAACATGTCAAGTTGTAAAATTAAAGTAGAAGTGAATGTATAAATAGAGAGCTAGGCTCTCTCATTTATTCTTTCATTCACACACACTCACTTGTGTAATTCGCAGAAGAGAGAGAGAGAGAGAGATATCTGCAAGGAGAAGGAGCACTTGTTTGGGGTTTTGTCTTTGTACTTTTGATCATCTATATTGAGGAAGTTTTGCTGGGTTTTCACCCCCTAGAGGGTTTCCTAGGATAAAATTTTGTCTCTTGTGTTTATGTTGTGCTTGTATATGCTATTATTGTGAAATTGAATTGAATATTGATGTTATCTATCTTAGCTGTTATTCTTTCAGTCTTCTTGTATATGCTATTGTTGTGAAATTGAATTGAATACTGATGTTGTCTATCTTAGCATATTGAATCTTCACACCAGAGACTCACTAAACTCGCTAGAGACTCGCCAAACTCTCCAGATACTCGCCAGAGATGGTAATGTTAAATTCTTAAAGTAAAAGTAGTATTCTCCCTATCTTTCATTTTCTATCCTTTTACTTAAATATGCAAAAAGTAGAATTTTAGATCCCATTCAAAATTCATATGCAAAAAGTAGAATTTTAGATCCCATTCAAAATTCAATAGACTTAACAGTATTAAGGGTTTTCAGGATTTGCAACGTTTCCACTGGATTCTATCATGTATGACGGCAGGGGATTGGCATTTAATCAAGCACATCAACCTCTCTATGTACCTCGATGTTGGTGGTGCTAATTGTTTAACTCCTTAGGCACTCTAAGCTTTTTCTACCTTTTTTAATGCTTGGATTAGGAGGTTTCATCAAAATTGTAGGGTGTCAACTAATGTCCTTGGACGATCAACTTTGAGACTCGAGATAGAGGCAAGGGCTAGAGCCTAGAAGTGGGGTGAACATGGTGCTATTGACGAATAAGATCCTAATGTAGGCAATGGTTTTGATGATATGTAGTTATTTGTTGTAGCATGAAGTTTTGAAGTTTTTTGGACTCTAGAGGTGATTTAGAGCCTCTTTGTTTATGTATTTTGGGATAGATATGGATTGCACTCTATGCAATTTTAGTTACATGCACCTGTACTTTCTATATAAATCTCCTGGGGGTGATTTGAGTTGGCTTGATGAGGAGATTGAGGATCCCTCTAGTGTTTCCATTTTTTGAAATGGAAACACCCAATACACCTACATCACAATTGTGTCTTTGTTCTAGCGATGTTGTCACTAGCTCCTCTAGGCCCTATTCTAGGCATTCTACTTCTCGTAGTCATGTATGAGACTTGAGATTGAGCTTGAAGACATTGTCAATTTTGATTTTCTACTTATGTTTTGAGTTATGTATTTGAACTTGGTACTATATGTTAATTTGTTAAAGGAATCGTCTTTCAGTTCACTATTTTGCATATAAATATGGAGCGTCAAATGTTGTATTATCATATTTTATGAGATGATACAATGAATTTCTACATAGAATGTGGTTTTATAACTTATATGGATTAGAAATGTCATTAGTATATTATTTTGTGCACAAAATTTGCAATATTTTGAGTTTTTTTCTATTTGTCGAGTATTTGCCGAGTCTTATCTGAGTCTTATCCGAGTCGCCGAGTCAGTGAAGTCCCAAGCCAGTCAAGTCTTTGTCGAGTCTGCGTCTGACAACATTGGTTTATAATGGTCATCTACAATATAGTCGTAGGTATAATGATAATGTCTCTTTATGACATAGTTTAATTTATCCTTAGTGTTGTATTAAAAACCAGTGTTATCAAAACCGGACCGGAATTGGCAAAACCGGCCGGCTTGATTGGTTTTGGGGCCGTACTAGTCCAGTTCTAGTTTTAGATTGGAAAAGGCTTGTTCTGTACCGAACCGACCGATTCTGTACCAAAACGAGTTGGTTCTATTTGGAACCGACCTTAAATGCTTGAACTGGCTAGTTTGGTACAAGTACATACGTCAATTATGAAAAAAAATAAAAAAAATATAAAAAGATAAAATGGAAAGTCTAAAACTAACACTAGACCCTAGTAATTACTGGTAATATTAAAGACCCTAGTAATTATTGGTCATGTTAATTTCTTCAAGTAAAAGGATAGAAAATGAAAGGTAAGGATGGTTGAGAGTGGTTCCAACCTCATTGGACTACATATGCAAAAAGTAGAATTTTAGATCCCATTCAAAATTTAATAGAGTTAATAGTTTTCAAGATTTTAGGATTGCAATGTTTCCATTGGATTCTATCATGTATGGGGGTATGGGATTGACATTTAGTCAAGAGAATCAACCTCTCTATGTAGTTTTTGGTCGACTGATTTTTTCGTCCGATTTTTTTCTGACTTTTTCTAGGTTCCTGTCTGATTCAGATTTTTAGGGTTCAGCGGTTCGATCACCGGTTCGGTTCTGATGACACTGTTAAAGACTGTAAAGTACATTTAAGTAATTTTCATGGTTTATGCATCCAAGGTTTATGTCATTCCTTTGCTACAAGGACATGATTTCTCTCTTCATTTGAGATCCAAGAATTATTTCCGTCTGTCAAGTTCTGTCTTTTGTTCATGGATTCTCTGTGTTTGTTTTTTGTAATATCACAAACTCTGGATATCCCCCACACTAGTTGTGAAAACAAATTCATCAAGATATTTTGGTTAGAACAGAAAGGGATTTTGTTCTCTTGTTGAAATAATATCTCCACTTTAAATGGGCGATAATTGCAGAATGAAAAAGGGGCTATGAAAGTGTTGTAGCATTAAAGGAGGACCACTTTCCTTTCTTAGTAGTTTATTAATGCCAAAACTTGACGAGGAAACGAGGCAAATGGGGTCATATTTATATTGCTTCTTTGGCGTTTGACACCATCTTGATGGATGTGTATCCATCTTAGATAACACTTAAAGGAGCTATCTTAGTAAACACCTGCATTGGGACCTGACTGAGATGTAGGCTTGTGTGTATATGAGGAAATACTTCATAGATTACTGTGGCCTATTTTTCTCTTGATCATAGTCAATGTGTCTTTAATGAACCTACTTTAAAGCAAATTCCTGCTTGTGTCTTTGAGCTAATACTTGCTTGTGCACTAATGTCTTTACTTGTAAGAAAATACTTCAATATGTAGCCATGTGCTTCTACATGTAAGCATGGTGCAAATTTTGTAAATTCTAGGGCTGTAACAATAAAATTAAGGTAAACCTGTCTGAGAAGAAGTGCCCAGGATTGTGAATTTCATTCCAAATGCTTCGTTTATTCCTTCCACTTGTATATAACATCAAATGTGTCCAACAGTTCAATGGGCATGTCTCGATTGGTATCTTGTTATCGACAAGGCAAGACAGATGAGAACGAGCATGAAAAAGGAAAATCTAGAAAAGTTTGTTTGGGCCTAAAGAAATTGACCTTGAGAGTTGTTCCTAATGACTCGTAAACTCTTAAAATATTACATAAACAAGGGTTGTACATTTTGACATTACAAACACTTGCATTCTTTTTAAAGTGATCTGCTGACCGAAGAAGAATCACCTAAGTGAGTGAATGGAGGGTCCAAGGGGCTTATTCAAGATTTTGATTTTGAGCTGGTGAGGCTCTGGGTTCATACATATCTCTGCATTATTAATGATTTTTTGTGGTTTGGTTTTACTTTAAATTTGTTTTAGAATTATTTCAACTTGTGCGGAAGTCTTGCTTGGTTAGCTTGGAATATGTTCATAAGGATTAGGAAACGTTTCAGCAGACGTTAGCAGCAGTTTGTGACAGTTGATGACTGTGAGATGTATACCTGTGACAATAATACTCCAAAATCAATAAGTTTTTTTACTTTGAAATGTGAGACGAGAATGTTACTGATGGATTTGTTGACTCAATTAGGGAGGTGGTGGAAGAACTTTTGAAAGTCTTGAGAGTTCATTAGTTCCTTTACTCATTAATTTCCTTGAATAAATTAAAGTATGAGACGAGATTTAGATTATCAAATGGGCATTGGTGGAAGAGAATTTGATTAATGGCAGAGCTTGTTTACCAGAAAAATGAACATCCATTCCTATGCAATTCTGATTTTTCAAGAGATGATCAGCACAAAGAATTGATAGAAAAAGACTACTGCAGTAGTTTCAAGAGCAGTAACAGTGGTCGAGTCTCATCGACTTGCTTTTTTAGTTGCTTTTATCATCTTATGTGATTTGGTTGCAACCACTTCTGTCCGTGTTTTAACTAAGTTGTAAACAGTGAGGCTTATTTCTAGTTCTTTGTTTTCTTTAAAGTTTTAACAAAGTATTATTTACTTTTAATAGTAATAAGGATATTCCGTGGACCCGTCGGCTAGACTAGAGAATTGGCATGTCTAAATGTTCTCAATTTCTCATGTGTTTGAAATTTGGCATGATCTATTTTTCCTAATGTTCCAATTTTTCAAGCACATGAAATAACTTTCAATTTAGGATATTTGTCTCATATTGTACAATTGGGAAATATGTACTATGCAGGTACTGAAGACAACCTGGAGGATATTATTGTGGTAATCTATCTTAAATACTCAGTCTTTTCTACTGCCTTCCTGTCATTCTATCCTGTATGTAGCATTGAAAATTTTAAAACGTTTTTGGAGACTTTCCCATTTGTATGTTAAAATTAGATGTCTGATGGACTAATCTTATAAGCTTGCTTTGCAGTCTCCATCAACTTCACAACAAGAGGCTTGTGACTTTGTCATGACAGATCACACGGCACAGTTATGCCTTCGGATTGTTCAGTGGCTAGAAGATCTTGCATCTAAGGCAGTTGATTTTGACAAGAAGGTAAAATTATCTGTCGTTAATATTGAGTTAAGTGATCCCTTTATTCAGGCCTTCTTGAAAGTGTTCTTATAGTGGATCCTATATATCCGTTGGCAGACAACATTAGATTCTCAAACACATAACTGCCCAGCACAAGTTCTCTAGCAGTTGTGAGTATGATATCTACTGACAATTATGTGGATTAGTTATCCTCAAGTTTATTTACATCGATTCTGAGCTTGTGAAGGAATTGCATAATTGAATTTCTTATAATATCTGTATTTCAGGAAATGAATATTTATAGAAAGAAGGAAAATAAATTCTATTAATGCCCACAAGTGGCCAAAATAGGTCAATGGGACTGGAAAGTATGACAAGTCACAGTAGTGATGCAAGAGTACCAAAGGCAACTCTTAGGTGCAGAAAGAAATATAAATGCAATTACAAATAAAAATACAAAGCCAACATGGAAGGTATACCCTAAGAAAGAATGCACCAATATGCAAGAGGTTAAAAGAAGAAAGCCACTACTCTGCGCAGGAAGTAGAAGTGGGAATAGAAAAGGAGCTATCTTAAAGACACGACCTATTGAAAGGGCATGACATACCATTGTCACCAGTCAATGCTATAAGTACATTGTCACATGGTCATTGTATCACCATCTCATATTGTATACATTTATTATATTAGTCCTTTATGGATTATAACTTTTTGTCCTACTTAAATTGGATATTCAGCTATTGAATTACTGTTCGTATTCAGGAAACAAATATTGTTCGTTCAATTTGGTATCAAAGCTTCGTCTCGATTCGGCCCTTGGCCATGCTGCTTTTAGATGTCATCTGATCTAGCCGTTGGCCACCCTCATTAATTTCCAAAGTTTCTCTGAACTGGTCCTTGACCACCAATCGGCCTTTGGTCATTTCAAAACAAATTCTGTTCAAATGAATTTGTATGAAAAACAAATCGCTCCACCGTCGAGAAAATCAAAAGAAAAATAGGAGAAGACAGTTCGCTGCCAAATATTTAGGAAGAAGGGCCATCACAATCATTGTGGTTATTGTCTCCAAAAAGAGGCACTCGTAGTCCTACGGGCTTGTTGTATTGGGCATAAAATTGTTGGAGCATAACCATCATCTGCGTCCATTACACTTCTCTATCCGCTCAAACTAGAGTGAAATTGCGTGGCATTTTCAGCATTGAATGTAGCAATACGTATCAAACCATTGCTAGTTGATAATAATCAAGAAACAATCAGACATTATTAAAGCTGGGGTAATATCGTGACTATTGACTGAATAAGGGCGACTGTCAGAGTAATTGCCGCCACCATTTGAGGTAACCGATCAGAAATCAGGAGACCGCTGTGAAAGTAACCGAAATACTTTGCGTGGGAAAATCATTCAAATTGCAAAAAAAAATTCACTGGGTTGACCATCAGGTCATTCAGGTCTAAGCTGTTAACCATCGTCCTTGCTGTGCCACAGCGGGGTCACAACTATCCAAGAAACAAGGTCAGAACTGTTCGAATTGGGTTACCACCAAACCGTCGTCCCGAGATTACTTTAATAAAAGTAAGCATAAAGCAAAATTGTAATTATTATATTAAGATTAAATAAACTTGCCTTGATCATCAAGGGAAAAGTTAAAAGTTCTATTTTGATTATTGAAGGATTCGTGGAGTGTTATAAGTGGGCTATCTTGTTATATTTTAATTTGTGAAGGGGTTGCATTAAGTTGAGATACTATTAATATATATGCAAAATACAAGTGCCTAATAAGAGTGTTTTTTTTAATCTAATGGAAGTAATCAAGATATTATTATAAGTGAACATCACAAATGTATTGTTATTTAATATAAAAACAAGTTATTTCATTTCTTAAAGTATATAAGGAATATACCTTTGAAAGGAAAAATAATGGATTTTAATAAAAAGAAGGGAGATTTTTTTAAGAAAGGCTATTGAATCCTCGTGTTTAGGATTATTAACATTCGAAGGGAGTATTCAAGAAAAAGAAGTTAACATCATTATCTTTGCGAACCTCAAGGGAAATTACATTCATGTAGATTTAGCCAATCAATTAATTATTCCAGAGCCCAATATAATAAAAAAGCAAGGCATTTTTGGCAATGATTACAAAATTAAGGGCTTACGTGTAACAATTGATGGTTATAAATACATATCTAAATCCAATGTTACAACTATGTATAAAGGAGAGGTTGACCTAATTCTTGGTTCAACCTGGTTAGAATCACTGGGTACATTGATTTTGAACGTGGAGAATTTTTTTTTGGTGTTTTCATACAAAAAGAAGAAAATAACGGTGCATGACCTTACAATGAAGCCATGTTCAGAGGTGTCCTCATCAGAAGACCGCATGTATTAGAAGTGATCCTTCAAAATACTAAAATACCTAGAAGTGAATACAAAAGTTGCAAGATCGACAGAAAGAATGTGGCATGGTCATCATTGAGAAAGATGAAGAGATTTCTTGCATATGAAATCAGAATAAAAAACTACTTGCAAAAATCATGAAGTCCAAGGAGAAGAAGTGGTGTTTTCAAAAGTTATAACAAGAGAATCAAGATCTTGTTAAGGAATTCAACAAGAAGTTATCAGAGGAAGATCAAGAAGCTTTTAGCTAAAGGAACCTTAACCAGAGGTTGCTTGAGCAAATCAAAAGATCAAAAGAGGTGCAATCAGAGCCAAGACCTTAAGGACAAAGTTGAAAATCCAGAGAACAATGAAGAACTTTCACTCTTAAGGATTCATTATCAGAGTTTACTTACCCAGATCAAGAAGTTAAAGAATGATAAGAAGTCGCTAGAAGGGAAGCTAGAGCAACTTATCAATAAAGAACCAACAATCAATAAAGAAACACTGACTGATCTTGTTGAAATAAAGAAGTCATTAGAGGTAAAAATCGATACATTGGCGAAGGGAATCGATACAGATCCAATTGAAGTTGTACGTACCAATAAATCACCAGAAGCATCAAGAGATGAAGGTTTCGAGAACATGACACCATATACAAGCATACCCTATCATCATCGTAATTATAAGGGTCATTGACTCATTAACGAGCTAACAGAATATTCAATATACAAAATAAATATACAAAGTTGAATAGAGATCCTACTCTATTGACGAGAAGTTCAAGTATGGAATCCTATCATCACAGAAGTCATTGCCAAAGAAAATCACAAAAGATCGAATTAGGTTGGTCTGACCCTTACGCAATCCGACAACTCTACTCATCACTTGGAAGATCATATCGCCTCGTGTCCTCAACAATGATGAATGCAATAATGAAGAATCCTGAGAATGCATTACAAGCCAAAATGAAGACATTTTTAAAGGGGAAGGCAATGTAACATACATAATAACAATAGATAAATAATAATGATAATAATAACGATAATAACTGTTAATAATTAACAATTAACAATTAATAATAATGATAATAATAATAATTAACAATTAATGATTAATGAAAGGACACATCATATCTAAAAGACATGACCTATTGCAAGGACATGACTTACCATTGTGACCTGTCATTGCTATAAGTATATTGTCACATGGTCATTGTATCATCATCTCATATTTAATACATTTATTATATTTGTCCTTAATGGATTATAACTCGTTGTCCTACTTAAATTGGATATTTAGCCATTGAATTATTGTTCGTATTCAGGAAACGGATATTGTTCGTTCCATTGTGTTGGAATCTTGATCCTGTAAGCTATATAGGTATCATTGTATCCATCAGTAGATGTAATCAAACGATTGCAAATGATGGAATTAATCACAGAAGCCATCATAGGTTTTGAACCTATCTCAATAACGTCCCACCATGCATGCTCTACATGTGCCTTAAAACTAGAAGGCTCATCCAACCTCTCATTGGAATGTACAAGTGCCACTGGACCAACAACTACCCTCTAAGGGCCAACCTTTCTCACCCATCTAACCAAGATCCTCTAACTATCTAGTCTACAATCTTTGATGGTAGATCTATGTTATAAGACATTGAAAGAATATGCTTCTTTAATCCATGAACAAACAAACAAAATCCAACTCAAGAACATCAACTTAAGGCATATGAAATTAGGTGGGGCCAAGTCCTCTAGTAGGGTAAGTGGCTCATGACAAAGGTCCACAATCATTCCTCCCTCTTGATTCTGAAACCTGTTGAACAATGATATTCTATATGTCATATGTCTAGAAGCTCCACTGTCCACAGGCCATCCAACACTAGACGTAGTGTTAGAGGCAAGCAAGAGACCAAAGCCATATCCATCCTAGAAAATCTGCAATATGAAGAAGATTCTCCACCTATCATAGGTGAAAAACAAATTGGCATCTATTGGAATAAATCAACCACCTACCACTGGTCTTTCGGAATATCTCACTTGTTGAAAATAAAACCATGCTAGTCAATAATGACATAGATGCACCACCTATCATTGGCAACCATTGGAACATATCAACCACCTATAAGTGGTCATTCTAGGAATCACACCAGCGGAAAATACATCTATAACAGCCATCACTATAATAGATCCCTCATCCCTCATTATGAGAGAAACGGGAAACCTATCAAAACATTTCACCGGTAGAAGTGCTCATCTCAAGCACAAATCTTCAATGAATGAAGAAGAAACAACCCTTTTTTAAGGCTCAAGGTGCTTCTCTATAGCAACCTAGGGTTTCTCACCCAATGACCTTATCTATGTCAAGTACATGTCCTAGGTAAACTGTATTACCTGAATACAAGCTCCCTCTCACTTGAGTGATATCAACCATGACATGCTCTAATAACATCTGGAAATTTCATGCACTTCAACAATTGATGTAAAACTGAAATTTCATCTTCTTCCTAGAAGGTTTCTTGGATGTTGGCCCTAGAATTTTCGGTGTTTAGCACTGCTGTAAATTAAAGTGTAAAACAACAGCAAAACAATCACAATGATTCACTTCTAACAGTCCTAAACTTCACTGCAAGTCAAGGAGAAAAGATACCAAACCAAGACATAAGTTTTCAGTGCTTCTACGGCAATGTATCAGCCAAACAGTAAATACAAGAGTATAGCAACAGTAAATGCAACCCCTTATATTCTTCCTTTAGATGTTAAATGAAAATCACTTAAGAGTTTGCTCTTTTACTTATGTCAAATCAGCAAGACATAAATCATTGTAAATAGAAAAGCATAAAAAACACATTGCTAGAAATTCAAATCTGCAAATGAGACAAGATATGGACTGTTTAAAATTTTATATATAATCTCAAGATGAAGTGCAAGTACATAGCATAGCCTTCTCTCAAGGTTAGTGAAAAAAATCCAACCACCCAAAAATGCCCTAGCTAGAGTAAATCATCAAACCCTAGCTCAACTAAGAAGGTCCAAGTATAAGAATCTCTCCAACACAATCTCCAAGGCAAGATGTCCTCCCCCACTTCTATTCTTCACCAATTCACTCTAGGGTTTTCTCTCAAAACCTTAATCTCCAATCTCCACGGGATAAACCCTAACCCTAAAACTTCAAGGTGCTCCAAGATACTTCCAGAAGACCAAGAAACCTTAGTGCCTCAATGGAGAGAGAGATAATAAGTACATGTGAATATCCAAGAGAGAGAAAGAGTGATCATCCCAACATCTCCTCTATAAGAGCTAACCCTAGTAAAAACAGAAAACTCCAAATGAAGATGTCCCCACTAGACTTCATAACTCCACCTAGGGTTCATGACTTTTTCCAAGAGCCAAGTGCAAAGAAAAGAGTACAAATGTTGACATGATGATTCTATAAACTGTTTCCTTCCTCTATTTATATGAGAGGTATGGGAGGCCAACAATTCTATGTGGGCCCATGCCCTTACAATGCTATCCCCTACAAGAACACTGTGAAAGCCTCAAACATCCCTGAGTCATCTCCAATGCTTCAAACTAGAAACCAAGTTGCCGCATGCCAAATAGGGTTGAAGCCCTCCTCCATGATGCAAATTACTCCACATCCCTTGAGGGGTGCTCTCCAAGTACATGGTTCCTCCACAAGACATCAGTTAAGGGCATCCACCAAACTATGAGAAGATATCCAATGCCTAAAGGAAGAAAGCCAAGCCAGCACCATGTTGAGGTCAAGCGTCCATTGAGCAAGCTATCTCAACTGTGCATATGCATCATGGACCATCTCTCATGCTACAATCCATTTTGGACCATCCAATGACTAGTCATACACCATGTACCCCAAATCTCATGGAGCAATCCCAAGCACTTTTAGAGTAACCTGAAAATCTAACAAGTCCTTGCATATTTATTGATATTATTTTAATTTTTTCATCATTGTCTAGAATGTGGTGTAATTCAGAGTATTTTCCGCTTTACATATCCATCCTATACTCTTATCATCGAAGCATTGTCCTCGCCAACAAATTTTTTCATGTCAATTTTTACGTTATTATGATGTTATGGTGAAGTTTCTTCATTTAGAAAGTTAGGTATTCTACTCTGTCCCATATGTGGTGTAAAATTAGACATGATTAAGTTAATGGTTTTAATGCACTTGACAGTTTTAATCTTTTTTTGTTCCATTGATAAAAGTTGTAATCTCTTTATTCCAAGAAGAAATAGTGAAATTACATTTAGCAAGTGTTTGAGGATGCTACAACTGAAAAGGGTGCTACAAATAGAGCAACCAAAACAGCAAAAGCACTACAGTGTATACAATGTAGAGCGTGACCCAAAAGTATACGAACCCCCCCAAAAAGATCCTCAAGCACCACCAGGAAACCTTCTAGCTCAAGCACCGCCAAGAAGCTTTCACAAGGTTGAGCTAATAAGGTTCTGCTTTCGCTAATAACAAAAAAGCCACTCAGAACAAAACTCAAGCACCACGACCTGCACAGTGGTGAGTGACAGTAGAGTCAATAGAGTTCCTGATCAGGAATAAATGGATCCAATACGGATTAAACTGTTGGAAACCACCAAGACCAGAGGCCGAGAGAGTTACAGAGAGCAGTAACCATTGGAGTCCCTACCATTAACTCTAAGGAGAGAAGGGCAGAAAAACATAGTCCCCATTCACCAGCCAACCAGAGCAGCTCCAAAAACGAGAAGCTGCCCCACTCAAGAAAATACCACTGGGGGAAGAAAGAGGAGCCAAAGGAAAGCAAAGCAGATCCATTAGCATCACCAAAAACAAAACCAGCAATGTCAGTAGCCCTAAAAAACAAGGGAATACAGAGGAAAACCTCACAGCATCAGACACATGCAGAGTCGCCTACCACCAATCAAGCCCAGGACAAAGAAAGGCCCAAATCCGTTGTGCTTCCAACGAAGAAATGCCAGGGCCGACCACAGCAGCCCAATTGAAATCTCTACTCATGTATGGCAGCTTGAGAAACTCCACAAAACAACCATGAAATCTGAAGGCGAGAAGGAATCAGCAATGGAAATGGACACAGTGGGAGATCTGTAGACTGGAAGAGCAAAAGTGTCCAAGGAAAACCCTAGCCACTTCTTGCTGCAGGGCTCAATTCTTCCTTTTAGGTAGCTTTCTATTAGCTCCGCACCACCTGTTATATCCACTCAATGACTGTTTGAAGCTACCTTCATGCCCAATTATTTAGTTGATGGACAGAAACAAACATTGTAATCCATGTTGAAAATGCTCTACGTAAAGGACAGTGGCTTGAAATTGAGGAATGTTTTGGGTGTGTGTTAGATTTGGAAGCTTTGTACATTTGTAGGTTCCAAGGGGTAAAGGTTGAGGCCAAGGGTTTTTCTTCCAAGATTAAGAAGATGAGAAACATAATGTAAGTATAAATTCACCAAGTTTGTCACTATGGAATGCACCTTTTACAGAGAAAAAGGCAGCCTTCTATCATTTTGTTGGAGTTTGATGGTTAACCTTGATCCAAGTTGTCTAAGGCGGGCAAGTTTGAGTTTGGTACTTTTTCTGAACACTAAGAAGCAACTACCAGATTCTTAAACATCGATCCCCATCACTCAGTTTTTTACCATGTCTCTTTGCCCTTGTAGGTCGTGAGTGCTTAAAACTTGGCTCTGTCACCATAATTACATACAGTGCAACTTGTTGAAAGTAAAACATGAACCATGGCCCTTTTTGATTATACATTGATTTTCACGAACTGTAAAGTTACATAAAGTGAGTTTCCAGCCCTTTACCTAGCATTATCTGATTATATTGAATGCTCCTAATATGAGCAATCAGCAACCAATAACAATCAAACCAAATATCATCACCTATCATGCCTGGCAGATGTAGTGCTTATGAGGATTGTTCTTTGAATTTCTTTTCCATGGAAATCACACTTAGTCCAATATGCACACTTCAAAATCTCTGTTGCTTCTAGATATTTTTAGTTTCATCTTCTGTAATTTCCTTGAAATTTGCTCTTCACACATGTTTCCCTACCACTCTTTTTTGTTAATATGAAAGATAGTCTCAAATGTGCCAACAATTATAGTCAAAATGCATTACAGTATAGCATCATGCCTTTGCTTTTGAATAAGAATGGCACTATGCACCCATGTACAATTAAGTCTGAAATTAATAGGGCATGTATCCTTTCACGGTCTTTTATCATACTTGATGGAAACTTAGGAAGTGACTGAATTGTGGGATTTCTCAGTGCCTTGTGTAAGTTATGAATAACAGGCCCAAGCGATGGCAGTGATTTTTTCTGCTTGAAGAGTTTGTTATGGTATTGGTGCCTTTTATTAGATAATGGTTCTGAGTTTGTTTTCAATCACAAATTTCTTAACTTTAGGTGGTGCTATGCCATATATCATTTGTCTTTATGACTGAATAGTGGGACTTCTCAGTGCCTTGTGTAAGTTATAACTTATGAATAACAGGCCCAAAGGATGGCAGTTATTTTTTCTCCTTGAAGAGCTTGTTATGGTATTGATGGTTTTACTAAAGTTTGTGACCATGCAATAGATTTAAATTTTCTGCAATATGTTGCCTATAGTGAACCTTTGACCCCATTGTTATCTACTGTTTGCTGGGAAAATGTTTGGCTTCACCTTAAATGTTTCTCTTCATCTTGCCAATTGCAAGTGTTCTGCATGCATTATCCTTGATGGATATTAATTCCATTGGGCCACCATCATTTTTCAGGTAAAAGGATGGTATACTGGTTCTTATCTTCACAAGTCAGGTGTCTGGCATCAAACACAACGGCTGTTAAAAAAAAGGTCAGGTAGTTCAACACTTGTCCACTATTTGGACTTTGATGCACCAACACGGGAACAAGCTCGTATTCATCCAGAAGATCAGGTGTCATTTTTTTCCTGTTCTTTTGCTGTTTCAATTTATATTTCTGCTCTAATCTAGCTTTCTTATTCTTTTAGCTTTTGTGGCAAACTAAGCTGGACAATTGTGTAATCACTGCGTGTGTGTGTGTGTGTGCGCGTGCGCATAGGTTTATAATTTATATATCTATGTGGAGTTAAGAACATCAAAGTAGAAAAATGTAAACATTTTAATGTTTGTATATATGGACACAATCATTTACTCATTCATCACAGATTCACATTTCTCTTTACATAACCAAAAAATTGCTATATTTATTAGAAACAATTGTCATAGAGAATAACAATTACAGAAAATATACAACCAAAGTTTGTATGTATAAAGTTGACAGTAGGATGAATCTACAATACTTATGTTTTGCTGAGGATCAATGGGAAGGGATGACAAAAACTCGGAGGTTATTTGTGCTCTTTCCTAGCTATGTTATTGATTTAAATCTATTCATTACGCACTGCACTGTCATTGTTTCTATGAATTATCTTGGTTGCTTTCCCAGTGTTGTTAGGTCATGTTCTCTTGATAGTTGGTCTCAGAAAAGTTTCTCATAATATACAGTTAATTTCTGTTATGCGTTGCTGCAATTCAATGGGTTCTTATAAGTAGATCTCCCAGTTTCAGATTTTGTAAGAAACATATCTGTCTATAGTTTGAGAGCATATGCAGGTTTCCAAAATCTATGTTAACTGCGAGTTGGCTGAAACAAGTGAGTGGGTATGGTTTCTGGAACAGGTAAAACTTTTGGAAAAGTGACATTCAAAATTTTAGAAATGGTGAATCACCTAATTTATAAGTTTATTTATCAATGCAGACTTAAGAACATGAACATAGAAAAGCTGTAAATATTTTAATGTCCATAGATATAGACACAGACATTCATTGGTTAATCACAGATCCCTAACACTCATTAGTCATTGAGAGCTATCTTGAAGCTGAGCTAGCTCTCGATTTGAAAATCAAGTGAATGATGTGATGGGATTAGGACTCCGGAAACAGAAAAGAAAACTGAAAAAGGAAATCAACAATGTGGGATTTGAGAGAGTGAATATTGTGCTTGAGCAACTTGGTATGAAAGCCTTCATCATCACCAACTCCTTTAGTGCTCATAATCTTGAAGACTCTCTTGTTGTCTCCATGAGATAAGATATGATAATTTTATTAATGTCCAATAAATGACCACAAAAGTAGGTCAATGGGACTAAATGATAGATCCAGTGTTAGTACAATGTGGGAGTGCAAAAGCAGCTCCCATATAAGAAAAAGAAGAAAACTGAAAGTATAGTCTAGGTAAATATCCGACTAGGCTAAGCCCTAGGTCTAGCTAAAACCAAAACTAAATTGTATATAACAATATCATAAGTGCGGGGATACAAAGTGAGTGTCCATGGTAGGTGTTGGACAGGTCAACAGTATTGGAGAGAAATATCTGAGGATGAAGCCAATGTCTCTTGGATATGATGATTGATGGTGCGGGGGGCGACGGGGGTTGCACTGGCTCCCTGTCGGAGTCCTCGAGTACCAAAGGGGGATCCAGATGTATGACCCTGGGGCAGATGTAGGGGCGAGGAAGCTCTGTTCTTCTATTATCCAAGGTCGAAGGAAAGAAATTCTAAATAGATATCTGATTGCTCCGTTGGGGCTGGGAGGCAATCCGACGAGTGAGAGGTGCCCTGTTTTGAATCCATCTGGAGCTGAACCCTCTGTCACTATGAGGATGTGTGGATGGATGGATAGTCCTGCACCTCCGGATTGGTCTCAAACATATTGGTTGATCTCCTAAGGGGGGCAGGTTGAGGGGAGACTTGAGGTCTCACCACTGTACGATATGAAGTACTTTAGAACTCTGAAAATAGGACAAGGGGTAGGGAATAGGATGTGGACTGGAGGCTCCGCCATGATATTATAAAGGGTTGCAGGAAGAGAAAAACTGGATTGAGAATCTAACTCATGTGGGAGAGTTGTTTGTCTAGGAAAAAGGATACATCAAATGGTTTTAGGTGAATACTCCTTGAGATAGTGCACACTCACTCTAGGATGCATGCCTAAGAGGTGTTTTTCATTGCATAGTTGAGATCTATTCTTGAGGAGCGCTCCACTCTATAGTACTTGCCTTGGGATCCTTGATGGTTGATTGAAGATGATTAAATGCATTTGTTGAGGAGGCATAACCACTTTGTACTCTTCCCTATGTTGCTTCATTGCTTTGCACATGGATTTGGAGATGAGTTGATGGTTTTGGTTGATGGTGGCTCATGGTATTCGTTATTTTACGCTTATTTTTGGGGATGCGATACTGCACATCGTCCTAGGTTGCTCCACTCTTTTGGCTCTTGGATTGTGGAGGATTGGTTGTTTGTACATGGATCTATGCCTTGGCACGCTATTTGAGGATGCCCACCCTTGGAGGTTGTTATTACAATCAATGTGGACCTTCTTTTGCACATGTTTGTATGGGATCAATTGTTTGAGGAGGTGGTTATTGCATTGGACAAAGAGCCTTAACTAACCTTGCTATTTTGGTATGGTTTTGGCATATCAAAGTTGGCTCATTAAGCAAGTGGTATGATCCTCTAGTTGGTATCTTGGCACATTCATTCATGATATCACTATCTAGCACACTTATCCAGGGCAGCCATCTCTTGGTTCATTATTTTATTCATGGCGACCCGAGTTCTAAGGGATTTCATAACTCCTATTGGCACACTCTTCAAGTGCACAACCTCCATTGACTATTTTATATTATCTTAGCTAGGTCAATGTGGCCGCACCTTTTTGCACATTTCTCAAGGGCGAATCATTTTTATGGATTGTTTTACATGGTATGGTGAATTCAAAGTCGCCCAAAGACTCCTTGCACTTATTCCTATGGCACACCTATCTAGGGAATATTTTATATAATATTGTTTGTTAAAGTGCATTCTTGGAGTGCACCCTTTTTATAGGTGATTGAGACTTGGCATTTACACAAATATCAAGGAGGGACGACTGTTTCTCTTGGATAGTGTTCACTTCCTTTTTGACTTGGCATATATAAAGGAAAACCTTGAAGGGCATTCCAATGGAGAAGAAGGCAAGTGGCATCTTGCATGGAGCATTATGCATGGAAATGAAGACATGTGGCACCCTATTCATTGTGATCACACTGTGCTATTACTTTATTGTTCTAAGGTTTTTGGATTGTATTAGAGGTAGTTAAAAGATATTGTCTTTATGTTTCCCTAGGACAGATCATGGATCCACCTTCTGGATATTATTATTTTATTGTGAGGGTTTTGAGCCCGAGCTCTATTAATAGAGGCTCACTCACATTGTAATGGTTGTTGAAGAATTGGAGAAAAACTCGTGTATTGGCTTGTTCTTACTTTGCTTATGAAGGCTATGTGAATCGAAGGTTATATAGATGTAGTCTCTGAAAATAAACTCCATCAAAATGAGAGGCTGGAAATAATCTGCATTAAAGTGATGTCTCTCCTAGATCTCACTGTTTTTGGCTCACCTGAATAATTTGTACGAACAGCAGGCTAAAACGACCTCTCTATGGTGCACTACTCCCAAGATAATGCTGTTTTACCAGTAATAATGAGCATCAAAGTGTTGGTTATGATCCCATCCAGCTTACCAAAGATAAGAATCCTGTATACATGCCCTAAATACATGGACAGCAATCTGTAATTAGCCTCCAGCAGAGCATTCACTCCAAAATATGACTGTTTAGTTTTTCCTCTCCTATCCACACAAATTTGCTAAAAATCCTTCATTAGAGCAAATTCATTCCCAAATACCACTGTTTTCTAATAATAACCACTGAACTCTGCTGGACCAAGAAACAAATCGCATGAAGAGCATCAGAAGATGTTATAAGATACTTCTGCTCGAGTATGGAAAAACTTGAACTTAATTTTTGATCTGATTTTTCCACAAGCCAAAATTTTCATGGATGGAGGAAACTCCATGAATATGTATTGCAAGTCCCTCCAATGCTCCATATATGCCATCTTGAAAAATCTTGTCATTTGATGAAATTCACAAGTTTAGAGAGGTGACAATTGGTTCCAATTTGGGGACATGTGCTCTCAAAGAAGAGTACATGAGAACTGGTTCTGTTGAGCTCCGTCTGCTTCGTCGTGTTTGCATGCCCCCGTCTGCTCCGTTGAGCTCTCGTCGCTCACTCTGCTCCACTAGGCGGGCCCAAGAATTGAACCTCAAGGTGTGGGGGCTCCCACCACCTCCTCCATCTTTGGATCGCTTATAGGTTGGACCAATGTTACTTTGTGATACCCTGATCTCCCAGAGATCACCTTGGAGTGGGCTTGGCTCGGATTTGACTCCACACTTTTCCTCTGCTTCAGGTTGGTGGGGGATTGGCTCCAAGCACTTCGAGCCAAGTGGAAGCTATTCTTCCTTCTTGGCAAGATACTCCTCAATGAGGACCTCACCAGATCCCAGGTAGCGTAGCTCAAATGCTCTATAGAGTAGGTCACGGTAGCACGACAAGTGGAGAAATGGGCAGTTATCAAAGATCTCAGGGATGTTATTCGAGATTACCCCCCTTTGAGATGGTCTCACCCAGGGTTCTCCAAATGATGGGTCCATTGGGAGAGGCGACAGGGACCAGGCTTAGTAGGTTGCTAGAATGGCAATGGGACTTTTTGGTCATTGCTGAGAATGATATATGATGGCCTTGGCTCATCGTGATTAAACATCCTGTTCATCACTAAGATCCATGCAAGCCCTTCCCGTCCTCTCCCCAGTATAGTAGGATACCATTGGTTCTCAGTTTGCAAGGAGACTAGAGCTTAAGGAGGTGTCAGTGGGTGGTGAGGTTGCTTGTTTGATCAGGGACTTGCTTCAGGGGAGGGTTTCTATGGTCTCTTCGGACGTGTTTTCCTGGTTCATGTGCATTGGGATTCACAGGCTATCTTTGTACCCATAAACATCTACATTGCAATGTGCTATTTTCCTCTAGCCTCATTTCAATTTGCTATTCACAATGATTCAATTGGAGTTCCTTACCTGGATTTATATGCAAATGTCATTTAGTATTTAGGGGCTGGAGAGGTCATCCTTTTGGGGGACTTCAATGCCTGCACCGGAGATCTCTAGATCCCTCTTCATGACAGTGCTAAGGATGCATTTTGTACATAGGAGATTGATTGGGATTTAGTGGGAATTCACCGCACTTCCTTTGATATATTCAGACTTGTTACAGCATATGGTAGACACCTTATGAGGTTTGTGGAATCTCATGAGATTTTGATCCTCAATGGCCTCTCTTGTTTCCCTAAGTCTGACCACTTCACATGTTGCCCTCATGGTGGGAGGGCTAGCGTAGTGGATTATGTCATGTTCACCTAGGATCTGCTTCCCCACATTCGCCATTTTTCAATAACCTCCATCCCCTTAAATGACCATGCCCTTCTCTCCTTCTCCCTCCAAGCTGTTCCCACCCTCCCTCAATCCCACCATCCCGGGGTCCACCTTGGACCATTATCTTTTTTAATGAGGGGGACCCCGATTCCTTCTCATCCTACCTTTTCCATATGCTCCCTTCTGAATCCCAGTTCTCTTCCCTCGTTTCAACCTTTTCCAAGTATGCTTGTCTCTCATCCACCATTTGGGATGTTTCTCTAATGTCCTATCCCTTCATTACCCAGTCCTCCTCCCCAAAACCTGGATCTTGTCCCATGAACCATTGGTGCGACTTAGATTGTAAAATACTCCATTGCCAGCTTCGACATGCCTTCTCTTGCTATCTCCCCTCCTACCCCAGCCTTAAAGCCTCTTACCATTGCCTCCTCTGCCACAAAAAGTTCCTCTTCATTTCACAGAGGAGACATGAATTGTGCGCTTCCCTTAAGCTCTTTCAACCTCGTGAATTGTGCGCTCCCCTTCCTCTTTATGATGTTCCCATGCTACCCCTGATTCAAGTTACCTCCTCGCCTTCTTCATGCTATCTATTCTCATCTTGAGATATCTGAGAGGCAGTTTGGGCAATGGAAACTAGTAAAGTAGGGGATGAGGAAAGCTTCCAGGTAGAGTTTTTCAAGCATGGTCTCCACACTCTAGATAACTACTTGACTGATCTCTACAACCACGTAGTCCGTTCAGGTTTCCCACCAACATGGTCACATCACACCATTCACCCGATACACAAATTGGGCCCCAATGCAGATCTCGACAACTATAGAACCATCATGGTAGGCCACACGTTCTCAAAGCACTACGCAACAATCCTTCATATTAAACTTTCTAGAGAGCTTGAAGATAGATTCCTTAGAGCAAGAGGGCATGCATAATTTAGGCCTACTCATCAGACCATTGATCACATTTTTTCCCTTCGAGCTATTATTGAGGAGGCATGGCATCGCTCTTCAAAAGTTTAATGTTGCTTTGTAGTCTTTCGAAAAGCTTTTGATTCTTTTCCTCAGGAACTCCTATTTCAAAGGTTGAGAGACATTGGCATATTTGAGACCCTACTGGTAGCCATTATGCACTTATACGAGTTGGTCCTTGGTCATCTTTGCACAACTCATGGTGTATCTAATTTTATTCCGAGTACCATTGGGGTTTCTCCTTGTCCCCACATTATTTGGGATCTATATTGATGAGTTGGAGGATTTTCGCCATGACCATATCCTAGACAACGATGGATGTCTCCTTCACCATGTTTTGATATCTTTTTTACTTTTTGTTGATGATGTGGTTCTCATAGCCTCTTATCTAGCAGAATTGTAGAGATAGTTGGATGCCCTTGCTCTATTCTGTGATCTTCGATAGTTGACGGTCAACCTTGGTAAAATCAAGGTTATGATCTTTAATGGGACGAAGAAAACCATCTTGGGCTTGCATTTCTTTTTTAGAGGGGAAGAGATCGTGATAATCAACACCTACACAAACCTAAGTGTGTAGTTCTCAGGACCTCGGTTCAATTTGCGACATGACCTCTAGCCCCAAGTCAACTAGGGCTACGAATCCTTAGCCCTCCTTGGGAGACGGTGCTTCAGATACCATTTTTAGGACATCCTGTCCAAGATGTCTCTCATGGGCTCCCTTATTCGATCCATTGTGCTCTATGGTTCAAAGGTTTGGGTGCCTTGTTTACTTGAGTTTGATTGGGCATTTGCCTAGAGGGTCTAGACCCTTCTCTTCCAGTGCATCATTAGGTGCAAACATGAAGTTCTCCAACACATCATCTTAGTGGAGTTTGATGCCCGACCCTTTCAGCTTGAGACGGTATTTAGTTCGATCTCTTTTTTGCATCAAGTCTAGAGCTCCGTTGACTCAGCAAAAGGGAGAGAGAGGTACCCATTCTTGGCCTATTGCTCCTCAATGACTATTGCCTCGTCTAGTCCTCCTGGCCAATCTTGGTGTTGGTTCGCGCGGGTTTTGACTCTTCTGGAGTCTGTAGTCATTCAGATGGATTGAATCCCTCCGTTTAGATATTCCCTAGATGCTCCTAGCTTCCTTCTCCCCACTAGACAGGAATTGAATTTGATTATCAGGGAAGACATTTACATATAGTTTATTCAGAGTCTCAGACCACTTTGGTTAACCCTTAGGGCATGTTATGCCCAAAGATGGCCTTATATGTTCAGCACTTCTTGGAGCTGAGAGACAGACTCATTGTACGATTGCAATGCACCCTCCGCCATTAGATGCATGCTCTTTGCATCCCTCTAGGCTTGTTTAGAGTTGGTTTTGACAAATTGCGGGTAGAGGCCAATGACCAGATTGATTGGTCAAACAGGATCTGCTAGCTCTTCTACCTTCAAGAGATTGAGACTAAGAAGCACTTCATTTTCTGCTGCCCCATATACTACGAGATTATAAGGATGTTCAATTTCTTCAGATTCCTAGATCAAGGATGTTTGGCCCTTTATATACAGGATGCCTCTCGGCTTCGTTCTCAGTCCATCCGACCACCTTCGAGACCAGCTTCCACTCAATGTATCACCTCCCTTTTTACCAAGAGATAAACAGATAGTGGCCTGAGCCTTGACCACAGATCAGTATGGCCTCAGAGGACCACCAACACTTCACAGAGATCTCAGCAACATTTCCAGTCTAGATCCCACAGTCAACGGAGAGAGTCTAAACCCCTGCGACGGGCATCCTCCATTCAGCAACACAGTTTGTTGTCCAGATTCCCTTCCCCTCTCGGCACTTCCTCCGTTCAGTTCTCTATCTTAAGCTTCTTCCATTTGGCCTCAGATGCTAGGGGAAATTGATCCAGCAGATTGAGATACACGCTGCATTACTCATTGCTATCTTCTAGATCCAGTTCTTGTATTTTCTTGTATTGTTCATCTTTCTCCCCGAGGAGGCTCTTGCCCTGGAGCGCAGAGATTGTGTCTGCATGATTTAGTTCATTTTTGCTTTCTGCATACTATTTCTTATAGGAGATGCTTTAGCGTTCCCACTTTGTATTGACATCATTGTAACCAACAGTCCTTTTGACCTACTTTAGTGGTCACCTGTTGGACATTAATAAATTATCTATCTATCTATCATATCTTATCTTATTAAGGTGCACCCCCTCAAATTCATCTGTATTGCTTCAATTAGTGAACATGTTGCAAATACGAGTCATCCAAGTCTCTCAACCTCCAATAAATCAGCTGCCACCTAATTATGATGCCCTAAATATGCTTGAAACAACTTACTTTTGCGCACCTCCAAAACATGACTTGCGATTATTTAATATTCATCATAAAATCTACAGGAAATATTTCTGTTGGAGTGCCCTTCCTTGAAGTTTGTAGCTATTATTTTCTTGAAAGAACCCACAGCAGCATGCATGAATTCAAAAATCTGCCCAAAATACTTGTCCTAGAGTAAAGCCTCTTCCTCATTTGATGTTTGCATGGTTGAAACAAAAAATCTGCCAATGAATATTCCTCCTAGCCTTAGAGTGCACCTCTCTGCAAGATAGCTAATTTCACTGTTTCTAAATAAAGCACTAATGGTAAAACAAGCCTCCAATGAATCACTTAGAAGGTTATATTGAATACCATAGGGTGTACTTTTAGAGGAGGGAACGTCCAAAACAGGCTTTGTGCATAGTGTGAGAACAATATCATTAAAGCATGTCCTATTACCATAAGTTAGGAACGGAATCTCAAGATGGGCGAATAGGCTTTTAGGGAAAAAATAACAAGGATAATTATTTCACAATCAAAGGGATCAACTTGTTTCAGTTATGCGCCCTAGAAACCAAGCATGCACAGACCCCCAGGAGCACTCTGCTATGTCTAAATATAGTTGCCATGTGTCCTCATGAGATACCGGGCAAATTAGCAGGGCTAATTCCCAGTAAGCATCAATAAGAAGAGTGACCCAATGTCACCTTGGTCACCATTCTAACTTCTTCGGAAGTCGAAACCTCCAAGGAGAAGTATCCTTATGCAAACCTGTAAGATACTAGGACAACCAAAAACTATATTTTCTATAGAAGTGTTAGTTAGACCAGTACCTAGATGGAGTCGAGTGTTCTCACTTATCACAATATATAAAGCTAAATGTAAGAACATATACACACGTACTACAATAATCAATACTGGATCAAAACACAGTATTGCTAATAAATTAACCCAAATAAGTATTAAGAGATAAATGTCACTATCATTAAATTAAGCAATTAATGAAAATGTAAGAGGCGATCTACGATTCATGAATTAGATATAAGCATGTATGTCATTGATGGACCCAAAGATTTAATCATTCACCAGCGTTCATTAACTACCATTAATATAACTAAACGAATTTTAATTTTTGGATAGCTAGAAAGTGTAATCTCTAGATCTGTCGCAGGTCAAATAAGACTTATATATGCAAATGTAATATTAAACACTAAATCAATATAATAATATACACAATTAGCCTTCTATTTACTATCAAATTAACCAACTTAAACCACAAACATAAAATGCCCCGATTTTATAAACAAAAACTCCTTGTAGAACCCCCTTTTTTTTAATGAGGAAATTTAGATTTCATAATTTGTTAATTTATTTGTGTGCAGGTAAAAGGATGAGGGAAAACGAAGTCAAGGCAGCTCGGTGGTGGACGTAGGGGCCACGAGTTAGTGTAGGGATACGGAAGAGGTAGCGAGGGATGAAGCCCGCGGGAAAAAAAAAAGCAGACGGAAGGGCCGCAATGGAAAAGGAGCAGTAGGAAGGGACGACCGTGGAAGGGGTGAAAGTCAGGGCGACGAACGTAACGGAGGCAGGGATGAGTGGAGTGACAGGTTGCGGGGGCCGCGGATGGTTAGCGGGAGCTGGGGGAAGCCGTGGTGGAACGGTGGAGGCTTGCGGGAGGGAGCTTGAGCAGCTGAGGGATGACCGTGGGCAGCAGAGAATGGGCGAGGTGAAGGGATGCGGCAAGAAGGGATGGCGCGAGCTCGGAAGGGCTCGAGCTAGGAGAGAGGGGGCCGTGGGAGTGGCAGTGGCCACGGATTTGTAGTAGAGAAGGGCTCGCGAAGAAGGAGCGGGGACTTGGGGAGCAAGTAGGGACGTGGAAGCCACGAGCATGCTGAGGAGGCTCGGTCGTGGCGGACTTCGGGTAGCAGGCTACGAATCCTGAGGGAGCAGCGGAAGGAGGTCGCACACAATTTTTAGGGCAAAAACTCGAACTTTCAGAAAATGACTAAAATAAAAAAAACTTAATTAACAACATATGACTTAAAAAAAGAAAAATCAACTTGATCCAACAAAACAATTCAGAATAAAAAAATCAAATAATAATTACAGTATTAACCCAGAAAAATTAATATAAGCATAATAGTTACAAAATTACACAATTCAGAAAATTTAGCTTTGAAAGATAAATGAACAAATTAGGGTTATAAAGAATAAGAATCAACTTAACCTAGGGTTTTAAGAAAACCTTTCCTTGAGATGGCACTTGCCTAATTTGGCAGACCAAGACTTTCTCCAACAACCTCTAGGGTTGGTTGTGAGAAATTTGGCCAAGGCAAACCTAGGAGGCCCAAAGCTCAACCTTCTTGCTAGGGTTAACCTAAATATTGAAATTTAACGAGCCTAGGGCAAAAATGCAGCATTACAACCACCATTCAAACCTTAGACAAGCATGGTTTCAACATTTTTACAAAAAGACATCAAGAGAGAAAGACTTAGATACCTCTTTAGCAATTACCCAAACAAGATGCTAGATAGATAGAAACTCCAATGATAAGTCCCACAATCAGCTCATACATTCATCCTCAAGAAAGTGTTTCTCCTCAAAAGCCCAAGGAGGTCGAAAATCAGAAAAATAGATATGATCCCTTCAATTGTTAATTTTTGAAGTGAGGAGAAGATGAATTTATATCTTTCTCACACTCACTTTTACACAAAATAAGGTGAATTTAATATTTAAAATGTCAACTTAAAATTAGAATTGAAATAATATAAAAATAATCAAAGTAGTGGGTAAATTGGGTGTTTTCCCACATTTGACCCCTACTTGAGTAAAAATGGCTAGACAAGGTCAAATTCGACAAAACTGAAGGCTGCGACACAGAGGGGGGGTCGTCATACCCCTACTAACCCCATGAAATAGTGAAAAGCCCTCAATGCCCCCGCTCAAAGCATACATCTAGCATCCAATGGAAGATGACGCCATCCTCTGTAGAGGCCAGGGAGGCATGGTGCTGGAGCTCTGGAGCAGTAGGAGGATGCAAGAGGAAGCCCAAGTCAATGACAAAGGCCCCAGTTCTGAAAGAAACATGCCATCAAGGTAAACAATGCTTGGGGAATCCATGTGGTTCAATAACCCATCCCTGGGGGCCCTAGACACCAACCTCAGGGTTTCAAACCCTTTTATGAGGCAGTCAGTAGTGCCATTAAGCCATAGTACCCCCAGAGGGGAGCTAAAGAACCTGGCCATGATCCCATCCATGAAATTTGGCTGTATCGCATCCTCCAAGTCAAAATATAGGCTGCCACCTCCCTAGGGTGTATTTGGAACATGTGCTGGTACTGGTACTACGTAACACTGGCTTCAACTTCGGGACGAGTGCTCCTCTCGGGGGTGCTCGAGAATCCTGGAATCATCTGGGTACCTGTAGGCCTACACACATATCAAATAACGAAGTACATCAAACTACCAAGAGGCAGACACTTCCGTCCTGCCTTGTGCAAGTAAATAATAACGCGAGTACTCGATAACAACTAAATTAAAGAAACAACTAATAACATAATCAAATAAAGCAACTAATGAAATGACAAATAATCAATCAACTAATCATAAATATGCAAAAGATCAGATACCACCTGCAAAGAACCTCTTCAGCAACTGTCCATTGACAGGAAGAGGAACCGCTTCACCATCCATGTGGCTTAACCGGAAAGTAGTTGGCCCTGCAATGTTAGTGATCTGATACAGACCCAACCACAAACTTTCAAATTTTCCATGTTTACCTGGTTCTTCGCCTCGCATGTTCCATAAGAGTACTGGATCACCAAGATGAAAGTCTTGTTGTCGAGCCCTTTTATCAAATTTCCCCTTAACCTTTCCTTGATGTTCTGTTAGGTGATCAGAAGCTTGCCTTCTGTTCTCGTCCAGTTCTATTAGGCTGTTGATTCTTCTTTGGTATTTGTCTGGATTGTCCATGCTTTGTTGAAGAATTTTATATACGGGCAACTTTAGATTAATTGGTAATGTAGCGTTCAATCCATATACCAGCTCGAATGGACTTTTTTTGGTAGATTCCTTTACATAAATTCCATCTCCCCACACTGCAAATCTGAGTTTACTGTCCCAAGATCTCTTGTTGTCCGCGACTGTCTTCTTTATGATATTCATCAAGTTCTTATTACTTGATTCCGCAAGCCCATTTCCCTGGGGTAATAGTTGGAAGAATGTGACAATATGATGCCGTATTCAAAACAAAAGGTGGACAACTCCCCTCCTGAGAAAGCAGGTGCGTTATCTGTCACGATCTTGACTGGTGTACCAAAGCGGGTGATAATCTTGTCTTCCAAGAAGTCTATGATCACCTGGGCTGTGGATCTTTTTGTAGGAATGGCCTCAACCCATTTAGTAAAGTAATCTGTAGCAGTCAAAATCCATTTATGGCCATTACTTGAATTTTCTTTGAATTCACCGATAAAATCTAGGCCCCATTGTTGAAAAGGAGCTTCAATTATGACTGGCTGAAGTGGCAAGGCCGTGAGCTTTTGCTTTCCTGTAAATAACTGGCATGGCTGACAATTTCGTACGTACTTGTATACATCCTTGAAAATACTGGGCTAGTAATATCCTGATCTCAAAATCTTATGTGTGGTGGTAGAAGCTGCATGACGTCCACCGTAGAGCCTTTCATGAAATTCCTTCTTTAATTCTTCGGCTTTAGGAGGTTCTATGTAATTGAGTATGACACCATCTGGATTCTTCCATCCAAGCCCTTGAATCCATCCATCATCTGCAGCAATGTCCACGAAGCAATATTTGAATGCCTTCAACTTCAAAGCTCTCTTCCTATGATCTAGAAGATGACCAGGGTATGATAGATTCTATAAGTAGTAAACAATGTCCCTGTACCAGTCGCACTGTGCTATGGCCTCTTTAACCACTAAAACCATAGGAGACCCTTCTTTTGTGATGTCCAATTCCTTTTCATTTCCTTCTGCAAGCAATTGAGCAAGACCTCTGCCTTTAACTAACTTAGTAGGTTCGATCTCTAAATCATACTCCTGTATTTTCGTGATCCATTTAGCTCGAGCATCCAAACCATCTTGTTGTTTCAATATTTCTTTTATTGCCGGGTGAGGAACGTAAGCCACGATCTTTGAGTAACCAATATACACTCTGAAATGCTTTAGTGACATCACCAAGGCATATGCTTGCTTTTCCATACTGTGATACTTTGCTTCTGTGTTGCTCAAGGCCTTACTCATAAAGGCAATAGGTTGTTATTCATTCTTTTCATTCTTCTGAAGGAGAACTCTTGCAATAGTGTCAGTGGATGCAAAAGAAAATATTTGAAAAGGTTTGGAGTAGTCGAGACTTACCAGGATTGGAGCTCGAGTAATTGCAACTTTTATGCCTTCGAAAGCTTTCTTTGATTCGTCGGTCCACCTGAATTCTGCATCTTTCTTAAGCAACTTATTTAGAGGTTTAGTAAGTTCGGCAAAATTAGGTATAAATCTATGAATAAAAATAATTTTCCCAAAGAAAGATCTCAAAGCTTTAAGATGTTTAGGCAATGGTATCTCTTTGATAGCTTTTACTCTTTCATGATCAATTTTGACACCTTCCTGAGTAACAATATGGCCTAACAATTTACCTTTAGTAACCCCCAAAATGGACTTTTTAGGGTTCAAAGAAATGCCATACCTGCGACATCGTTCAAATACCTGTCTCAGATGTTTGATGTGGTTCTTTCTTTCTTTGGAGTAAATCGTCAGATTGTCTTCATATATTTCCAGTATCTTCTGCATAATATCTCTGAAAGCATAATCCATGGCTCTCTGGAAAGTAGCTCTGACGTTCATCAATCCAAATGGTATTCTCAAATACTGATAAGTGCCCCAAGGAGTAGTGAAAGTTGTCTTGGCTTGATCTTCTTTCTTGACTGCCACTTGGTTGAAGCCCGAAAATCCATCAAGGAAAGACATTAGTTGGGAACCAATAATTCTTTGTAACAAGAGTTCCATATTCGAGAGTGGATAATTGTCCTTCTTTGAAACCACGTTTAAATTTCTGAAATCAACACATACTCGGACGTCTCCCGTCTTCTTCCTGGTGGGAACCGGATTAGATAACTATTCTGGAAACCTGATCGGAGCTATAATTTTGGCTTCAACCATTTTCTGCAATTCCTGTTCTACCAATGGAGCTAGCTTTGGATTTATGTTTCGTAACTTCTGACGATGCGGCTTCGCATTTTCTTCCAGAGGTATAGCATTCTGAATTATGTTCTTATCGTATGTTTTGAGCTCATCATATGACCAGGCAAACACATCTATGAATTCACGAACCAAGTCAATCACTTCCTTTCTTTCTTGAGAACTCAGTGCTTTACCCACCTTTATTGGGCGAGGGTCCTGTTGTGAACCAATGTTTACTTCCTCATATCTAGGATCCGGAGTTGTTTCCATTTTCTGTTTATACCGATCATCCCTGTCAAATATTCTCTCCAAAGAAACCTTTTCCATTGGCATAGGATTGTAACTTGGTTGCTCTGTGGATCCTTCCTCTCTCCAATCTATATAGTTGTTGGAGTATTCTTTTGTGCTGGCAGGAACCCGCGGATCTGTTTGTCATCATCAAATATTTCCCATTCATTGAAGTTATCAGGTACTGCTGGGCGGAAGATCACCTGAACTTTTCCTATATCATGCGTTATATTGGTGTAATCAAAGGTAGATGCAAGAATAGCAAGTGCATCGGCTGCCTGATTCTGTCTCGGGATGGCCTTTAATGACAAGGCATTGAACTCTTCAGTAGCTAGCCTCACTGCATCCCTATACCTTTTTAGTTGCTTCTTTTTACAGGAAAATATTCCTTTGAGTTGGCAAACAATTAGGTCAGAAACAACAAATATATGTAATAATTTTATACCATAATATTTAGCCATATTAAGTCCTAATAACAAAGCCTCATATTCAACAATATTGTTAGTACCATCAAATTCCAATCGTATGAAAAACAATGCTCTTCATACCTGAGAGACGTCAACACAATACCTGCACCCATACCTGCTTGGGACTTTGCCCGTTGAAGTGCAAAGTCCAGAGCTTGTCAATGTCTGTTTGAGGAGCTACTTCTGTAGTGAACAGAGTATGGCCCAATGTCATTTTGGCATATATACTCATTCTCTGGCTCTTTGGGATCTTCTACATGGTGTTTTCGCATTGTTTCCCTTTGTAGAATAATATACCCACCTTCTGGAGTGGGCACTGTGGCATATGATAAGTCTAACTGTAAGCTTCCTCCCAAATCTGAGCCAAATTTCCTGGTTAGCAACATACCCCATGACTCAGGCAGATCAATGACAACAATATCTATCTTTATCATTATAGTGGGGTGCAATGTTAATCGCATAGGGACATCTACCACTACTCCTGATACTTTCACTTCTCGAGAATCCATGGCACAAATATTCCTGTATGGTCTAGATATCTTTAGACCTAACCTTTTTATCACAACTAAAGGCATTACATTAGTGGAAGCATTAGAATTAAACATGCAATTATGTAAAATTAAATCACCAATGCTTAAAGAAATGAAAAAAGGTTTGTGTCCAGGATTCTTATTCTCAGTTGGAAGCATGTTGGACAATATGATCGGTGTATCTTCTTCTTCAGCTTTGTTGAAATTTTTTGGTGGAAATCGAGGCTGACTTGGTTGTTGATTTCTTTCCAGTTGAACAATTCGGTTTTGCATGGAAGTAGCTTGTTGATTCATATCAACCCTTAACTGCCTCATTTCTTCGATTAGTATATTCATCGGATTAGGGCCTTCATTGGAAGATGAGGGCTTGCTCTTTGGTTCTGCTTTAGCTCTTAAATGGCTAGAAGTATCAGGTCTTCCAGCGGCTCTCCAACTATCGTCCATAATCCTTACCCTCTGTTTTGCTGTTGCCAAATCGGTCGGTCGATCCAAATTGAGATGGAACATGAAGTCACCTGAAAATGCTTCTAAGTAATATGATAAGATCATTGGATCTTGAGGTTTGCAATTTGCCGGAAATTCCTTTATAACCCCGTCAAATCTGCGATCAAACTCATCAATAGATTCATTCTCGCTTCTTTTTATAGTCATTAAAGCATTACTTAACAGCACAGGATCTTTCTTTCCTTGCCACCTATCAAAAAATTTAGACTTTAAATCAGCATAGGTAGCAATACTATTAGCGGGCAAAGATTTAATCCAATCTGCAACATCATCAACTAGGCAAGAAGCAAAAGTTTTAAATTTGATATCCAGATTAGTAGTATCGGTAAGCATAAAACATTTTTCAATGGCATCCTAGTGTTGTGTAGCAGTAATAGCATTTGTCCCAGAAAACACGGGGAACTCTTTGAGATCCCTATATTTTAAGGTTTGGTTAGGATACCCTTGGATGGCGGTGAAATCAAAAGCAGCAAAAGCCATATCGACTTGAATTGAAGGAACAAACAACTTATGTATATCAAGTATAGAGTCAAAGGCTTGTTGATCACTTACCAACTTATCCTGCAGACGATCTTTCCTTTTTAGCAATATATGACTGAGCTTGGGAAGGAGAGTACCTTTAAAATTAGCCCTTGTCGAATATCTCTTTGAATTTTGTCTAGGTGGAGTCGCCAGGAGAGACCTGCGAATGTTATGACAATGCAAATCTCACCAAGATATAAGCAAAGGACTTACCTGAGTTCGTATGTGGAGTCGCCAGATAAACCTGTCAAGTTAGTCCAAATAAAATATAAAGTTTCAAATATAGGGACGTAACTTGAGTAGCGGAAGGAGGCCGCACTAAGTTTTTAGGGCAAAAACTCGGATTCTCAGGAAATGACAAAAATAAAAAAACTTAATTAACAACATATGACTAAAAAAACCGAATAATCAACCTGATCCAACAAAACAATTCAGAATAAAAAAAATCAAATAATAATTACAACATTAACCCAGAAAAATTAATATAAGCATAATAGTTACAAAATTACACAGTTAAGAAAATTTAGCTTTGAAAGATAAATGAACAAATCAGGGTTTTAAAGAATAAGAATCAACTTAACCTAGGGTTTTAAGAAAACCTTTCCTTGAGATGGCACTTGCCTAATTTGGCAGACCAAGACTTTCTCCAACAACCTCTAGGGTTGGTTGTGAGAAATTTGGCCAAGGCAAACCTAGGAGGCTCAAAGCTCAACCTTCTTGCTAAGGTAACCTAAATACTGAAATTTAACGAGCCTAGGGCAAAAATGCAACATTACAACCACCATTCAAACCTTAGACAAGCATGGTTTCAACATTTTTACAAAAAGACATCAAGAGAGAAAGACTTAGATACCTCTTTAGCAATTACCCAAACAAGATGCTAGATAGATAGAAACTCGAATGATAAGTCCCAAAATCAGCTCATACATTCATCCTCAAGAAAGTGTTTCTCCTCAAAAGCCCAAGGAGGTCAAAAATAAAAAAAATAGATATGATCCCTTCAATTGTTAATTTTTGAAGTGAGGAGAAGATGAATTTATATCTTTCTCACACTCACTTTTACACAAAATAAGGTGAATTTAATATTTAAAATGTCAACTTAAAATTAGAATTGAAATAATATAAAAATAATCAAAGTAGTGGGTAAATTGGGTGTTTTCCCACATTTGACCCCTACTTGAGTAAAAATGGCTAGACAAGGTCAAATTCGACGAAACTGAAGGCTGCGACACAGAGGGGGGGTCGTCATACCCCTACTAACCCCATGAAATAGTGAAAAGCCCTCAACGCCCCCCCTCAAAGCATACATCTAGCATCCAATGGAAGATGACGTCATCGTCTGTAGAGGCCAGGGAGGCATGGTGCTGGAGTTCTGGAGCAGTAGGAGGATGCAAGAGGAAGCTCAGGTCAATGGCAAAGGCCCCTGTACTGAAAGAAACATGCCATCAATGTGAACAATGCTTGGGGAATCCATGTGGTTCAATAACCCATCCCTGGGGGCCCCAAACACCAACCTCAGGGTTTCAAACCCTTTTATGAGGCAGTCAGTAGTGCCATTAAGCCATCGTACCCCCAGAGGGGAGCTAAAGAACCTGGCCATGATCCCATCCATGAAATATGGCTGTATCACATCCTCCAAGTCAAAATATAGGCTGCCACCTCCCTGGGGTGTATCTGGAACATGCGCTGGTATTGGTACTACGTAACACGATGCATCGGTCAGCTACTGTTTATGAAAGTACCCATCCTCTATCCAAACAAGAACTTGGAAACAAATCCACCACTGTACACTGGAATCATGACACTGTCTCTTTCTCTTAAAAATATAGAGCTGCTAAATATGGACATGCTAAAAATAGCAATTCCGCCTCCTAAAAAATAAGAGTCTTGTAATATGGATATAACAGGTAAGGGAAGACTTACTCTAAATAGCATATCTAAAAATTGGCACTGCTAAAAATAGCAACTGCTCACATGTCACTGAAAATAGTCTTGTTGGATTCATCTTCATTCAAGTAGCCTGGATCTCTACTCTGATTTGATATGCGAGCCCTGAAACCCTAACTGCTAAAAATAAAAGTTTCATGAAACAACTTGCATCTTGCTGAAACAAAGCTCATCAGAATCATGAGCTCTCAAGGACCAAGAATATGTTGCTAACTCCAACATGTGGGCCATGGAACTCTGGCTCCCAGAAAGTAGAACGGCTAAAAGTAGAAAGTTCTCAGAATCTGCTGAAACTCAATGTGTAGCAATCTCTGAACCATAATAAACCCTGGATGTACATGTAGATGGTTGACATCATGAAATTAAGCTGGAACATAACCCTCCAGTTGTACATGCAAACTGGGGTTAACACTACATTGATGGGTTGCATCCACTAGTGTAGTCATCTCTCATAGTACTATATATGTGACATTTTTTTGACTGCATGTGATTAAATTTTTGTATCATGCACATTTAATTGTTATTATTTTAATATTTTTGTCCTTTTGGAGAATATGGGTTTATCCCTTTACATTTGAATGCTTATGGCATCCCGTGACTACAGCAAGGTACATCACAATAGGATATGAAGTGGTTAAATGATTGATGATAGTACTAGTGGATATAACAGGCATATAATTAAACTAGGATCAAGGCCCTTTACTTTTGAATGCTTATGGCATCCCGTGACTGCAGCAAGGCACATCACAGTAGGATTTGAAGTGGTTAAGTAAGTGATGATAGTGATATAACAGGCATATAATTAAACTAGGATCATAATATCTGTTGTTGTGAATATCCCACTCAATTTGGAAATTATTCATGTGTTGAAAGAATAGTCAGCTCTAAGATGTGAAACCAACTGATATATCTAAAGCAGTTGGCCTTTATAATTATGTCCGAGAAACACCAGACGTTTGCCAGCGACAAAGTTTTTTGTCCTGAAGTGAAAGAATGCACATTGCATATATGCCTTGTTAAAATATTCTTACTTTACACTCTGGTCGACCATCTTAATTTTTTCACAGTTCTTATTGATTGGATTTGACCTTTATGTTCACATCTCATGTGGCTGACCAGGTGCTCAGTAATGTCCTTTAGGACTTGTCATTCTTGCTATTTTCACTTACTCTGATTTCGTATTTGGTTAGGCATGCTGGTAGAAATGTATGATTTTCTAAAGATTGTAAAACTTTGAATGGAAACAGAAACAAGAGCAAGGTCTGCTGGAAGATGTCTGGGTATTACTTCGAGCAGGAAGGTTGAAAGAAGCATGTGAGCTTTGTCGCTCTGCTGGACAGGTTTGTTGGATAATATATATAGGATGGTATTCTTTTACGTGAGCATAATATTCTCATTGTTCTAAAATTGTTTAAATTTCTTTTCATTATTTCAAGGCATGGAGAGCAGCCACTTTGTGTGGTAATGGTGGCTTTGATCCTTGTCCTTCCGTTGAGGCATTGTACAAAACAGGGAAGAACAGAACATTACAAGCAATTGAACTTGAAAGTGGGCTTGGTTATCAGCGCCGACTTTGGAAATGGTCTTGTTATTGTGCTTCTGAAGTAGGTAGCTTGATGCTTGCAAATTCTCTCTCTCTCTCTCTCTCTCTCTCTCTCTCTCTCTCTCTCGCTATATATATATATATATTGTTTTCCATGCTGACCAAGTGGTGAATGATTAAAATTAAATGTTAATGTTTCTGGGGATTCTGAACAACAGAGGCGAGACATTTTTCTTCTTCTTCTAGAGTTTCTTTAGCCACCTTTCAATTTTATCGTTTATGCCAAATGTACTTTGTTGAACATGATCTCATATATATATATATATATATTGTTTTCCATGCTGACCAAGTGGTGAATGATTAAAATTAAATGTTAATGTTTCTGGGGATTCTGAACAACAGAGGCGAGACATTTTTCTTCTTCTTCTAGAGTTTCTTTAGCCACCTTTCAATTTTATCGTTTATGCCAAATGTACTTTGTTGAACATGATCTCAGAGTAGAGGATTGAAATTACTTCTGCCTGCTGTAATTAGATGCTTGATCTGGTCAGTTCCGTTTTGTGTTTTTCATTTGAAATTATAAAGTAGACTTGATAAAACTTATATTATAGTATAGACTTTAAAGATTGAATAGATAAATATTATATTATAGAATAGACTTTAAAATTCAAATAGATAAAACTTATTATTACAATGTGATGGCAAGTCCCCTGTTAGGATCTTTAACAGAAGCTATCATGTTTACATGTGGCTGGTAAATTCTATACAAAATGCATATGGTTTGAAAGAGTCTATTGATCCATTTGTCTTTTTCAGTCTTTGAAAGGACTGTTATTTCCATAGATAAGATAAGATAATTGTATTAAGGTCCACTGAATGACCTCAAAAGTAGGGACTCTACTTGAGGATGTATGAGAACCTCAGATCTCAGATACCTGCCATATCCTGTCACAAGGAGAGAAATCATGTGGTGGGATAGGTTCATGCACTCATTATTTGTAAATTTTTATGAGTTTTCTGCTTGCTGGTTTATGTCAACATTTCAGTGATTTTCATTTACAGCCGGTTTTGCATAGGCTGCAAACTACTTACGAAATTTTCTGAGACAATTAAACACGCTGAAAATTCATTTTAACAGACAGAAAATAAATATTTAACATGCACACCATAAAAGATAGAGACTCAGAATTTTCGGCAACTGTGCCCTGGAAAAACCCCCACGGGGAAAACCAGTAAGAGAGAGAGATTTTATTATTTCTTCAGCAATGAAATAGAACAGCAATACAGTGAAAATACAACTTATCTTCACCCATAAATGCACCCACAGACTGCCTCGAAATGTGTGCAGAGGCTGCCTTGATTTCTGTGCAAATAATAACCTTGAAGTTAATGCTGAACTCTTCTCGATTTCTGTGCAGAATCAACCTTGAGAACTGTGCTGTACTATTCCTTGATTTCTGTGCAGAAATATATCTTGAAAACTGTGCCAAATAACAGCCTCGATATCTGTGCCAATCCGTACCTCGAAATCTGTGCAGGAAAGGACAGTACTGTACAGTATGGTCTCGGTTTCTGTGCAGCAGAACCCTGTCTCGAAAACAGTGCCCAAAATCTCGAAATCTGTGCCCAAATATTCCTCCTCGAAAACAGTGCCAATGTCCTCGGGATTTGTGCCAGAAAGCTCCTCGAAATTTGTGCAGGTTGCGTTGAAACCCGTGCCCAGAAAATGCTTGGAAACTCGTGCCAGTATAATGACTGCTGTGTAGAATTTTCTGCACTTTATTGTCTGCTGGTTTGTGTTAACAATTTGTGGTTTTCATTCCCAGTCGGTTATGCATAGACTGGAAACTACTTATAAAATTTTTCTGTAACAGTCAAACACACAATAGAATGCTAATAACAGGCTGAAAACACATTTAAGACATTCACACATAAAAAGTAGACTCAGAGATTTTTGGCCAAATCGAGCCCTGGAAAAACCCCCACGGGGAAAACCAGTAAGAGAGAGAGAGAGTTTCTTATTTCTTCATAATATCTCAGTACATAAATTCATAGCAGAAATTTTACTTATCTCTACAGTGAAATATCACACAACAGATTTCTCGAATTCTGTGCCAAAGACAGCAGCCTTGTAACCAGTGCTGTAAGTGCCTCGAAAAACGTGCAGAAGGTACAATCACAGAACTGTACGGATCCCCTTGAAAACTGTGCTGTAACAGTCTCAAAAATCGAGCCCCAAAATATCTCAAAAAGTGTGCAGCACCTCGAAGTCTGTGCTAACTCCTCGAACTCTGTGCTGAAACCCTCGAAAAGTGTGCCCAGAATCTACTTCGAACTGTGTGCAGAAAATCTCGATATTTGTGCCCAGATTTCCTTGGAACTCGTGCCCAGATTCCTGTTGAAACTCGTGCCCTGTTATCTGCTGTACCTTCACCTCGGGATATGTGCCAGCTGAAGACAATAATGAGAAGACTGTACTGTGCATTTAATGCCCTAGCTCATGCCTCGATTTCGGTGCCAAGTGATGGCTGCCTCGAAGTGCGTGCAGTCTCCTTGCTCCTGCTCTCTCTCGATTTTTTTCTCTTCTCAAAACTCAACAAGTGAATGGAATGAGCCTCCCTCATGCTTTTTACTAACCCTAAGTGGTTATCAAATCCAACGGTGGACATTAAATCAATCCAATGGCTAAGATGTGATGAGAGTAAAAATATCACATTATTTAATTCACTTAAATAATTATTTACTCACCCACTTTAACTTTAGCAAAAAGTGACTTTAAAAATATAAAGTCTCATTAATGTGTTTTTAATGTGAGGGTCACTTTTCCACTTTCTTAGTGACTTAGGCTAAAAATCACTAGGGGAACACTTCCGTAGGTACAAAACTAACACTCCCTCTTACCGAAGAAGGTGTTCCGCACCACTCCCAACTTATTTCTGAAGAAGACAAACTTCCCCCTCCCCAAAGACTTCGTCAGGACATCTGCAACCTGTTGATCAGTGGATATATACTGTAGCTCAACTGCCCCTCTCTGAACGTAGTCCCGAATGAAGTGGTACCTGATCTCAATGTGCTTCGACCTGTCATGGAAAACCGGATTCTCAGAGAGCTGAATGCAACTCTGATTGTCGCAGTAAATCATCGAGGTCTCAGCTGCTGATCAAATAAATCTACCAATAACTTACGAAGCCACAGTGCTTCGCAAGTCGCCTGACTGGCTGCCATATACTCAGCCTCAGCAGAACTCAATGCAACGGACTTCTGTTTCCTGCTGAACCGCGACACTGCTGTTGAGCCCAAGCTGAAACAGCAACCGGAAGTGCTCTTCCGGTCCCTCACACAACCTGCCTAGTCTGAATCTGTGAACCCAACCAAGCTGACTCCATCCGAACCCCTATAGTTCAGACCATAATCCACTGTCCCTGCTAGGTATCTCAAGATGTGCTTTGCAGTAGTCCAATGCACACTCCTAGGCTGCATCATGAATTGGCTAAGAGTGTTGACCGCAAAGCACAAGTCTGGCCTGGTGTTGACCAGATACATCAACGATCCGATGAGCTGACGATATAGTGTGGGATCCACCAACTTACCCTCTGAAGCATGAAGTTGCTTCAAGTTGGTGATCATAGGTGTAGACATAGGCCTGCAGTCGTCCATCCGAAAAGTCTTTAGAATCTCTGCTGCATACTTCCCCTGTCCTAGAAAAATATGTCCTGGCTCCTGCCAAACCTCCATCCCCAAATAGTAATGCATCAGCTCAATATCCGTCATCTCATACTCAGCTGCAAGATCTCTCTTGCACTGTGCAATAAGACGCTCATCTCCAGTGATAAATAAATCATCAACATATAACAGAAGAATGAGTGGATCTCCACCAACCACAATGTAGTATAGGTTGGGGTCAGCCTCACTCTTCTGGAATCCCATCGAAGTCAAATATGTATCTATCCTGGAGTACCAAGCTCTAGGAGCTTGCTTCAGACCGTACAAGGCTTTCCTAAGCCCGCACACATGAGAATCTCTCCCATGTATCTCGAATCCCTGTGGCTGCTCTAAATACACCTCCTCCTGCAGAAGACCATTGAGAAATGCGGTCTTCACATCCATCTGGTGGATCTTCCAACCCATCTCTGTTGCTATAGATATCACTGCCCTGATAGAGGAATACCGAGCAACTGGAGCAAATGTCTCATCATAGTCAACTCCCTCAACCTGTGAGAAACCCCTAGCCACAAACCGAGCCTTGAATTTTTCCACACTGCCATCTGCAGCGTGCTTGATCTTGTATAGCCACTTGGAAGTCACAACTGACTTCCCCTCAGGTCTCGGCACAATCTCCCAAGCATCATTCTTCATGATGGAATGGTACTCTTCCATCATGGCATCTCTCCATACCTGATGCTGAGAAGCCTCCTCAAATGTCGAAGGCGTAGAGTCACGAAGACTCGCAACAATGGCCATCCCATATCTGTCTGGCTCAACAATCGTCCTGATCGGCTCCTGAGGTCTACCAAATGCTTCTGCTTCCTTCAAGGTGTCCTGAAGCCACTTAGGCTTCTTCTTCCTTGAAGGCTCCTCCCAAACTGGTGTATCCTCATTTGAGGAAGTGCCAGAAGCATGAGGTCTAACACCCCGAGGACCTGTAGCTGATGAACTAGTCCCTGAGGACCCTGTAATCTGTGAGCCTGAAACCTGTGATCTTGAACCTGTGCCAATCCCTGAACCTGTCCCTGAAGTACCTGTAATCTGAACCACTGATCCTGTAGAAGCTATGCCTGTACCCTGTGATCCAGTCACCCCAGAAACCTGCGGACCTGAAACCTGTATGGTAGAAGTCTGACTCAACTGAGGTGTGGGAGCTGGTGGCTCCCCCTGCTCCATCTCTCTCGACTTCCTAAAGGCCCTCTCCTCATCAAACTTCACCTCCCGCCTAACTACAACTCTCCTCTGGCCAGGAATGTAAAGCCGATATGCCTTCGAAGTCTCATCGTAACCCACAAAGATACCTCTCTCTGCGGTAGGCTCGAACTTCGTCCTCTTCTCAGAAGGGACGTGAGAGTAAGTTAGAGAGCCAAATATCCGAAAATGGCTCACCTCAGGCTTCTTGCCTGAATACATCTCCTCTGGAGTCATCCTCCCCAAGGCACGGTGGGGACTCCTGTTTTGCAGATACACTGCAGTGTTGCAAGCCTCTGCCCATAGAAAGAACGGCAACCCCTGATCATGAAGCATGGCTCTCGCTGCTCCAACGATCGACCTGTTCTTTCTCTCTGCTACTCCATTCTGCTCAGGAGTGTAGGGAATTGTCAACTGTCGTTGTATACCCTGTTGCCTGCAGAAAGCATTGAACTCCTTGGAGGTATACTCACCCCCATTATCTGATCTCAACATCCTGATCTTCCTCCCTGTCTGCTTCTCCACAAGGGCTTTGAACCCTTGGAAGACACTCAATACAAGTGGGGACTTCTTGCTCCTCAAGAAGTAGATCCATGTCTTCCTAGAGTAGTCATCAATGAAGCTGATATAGTACTCATGACCAGTCAAAGATACTGTGGACATAGGACCGCAAATGTCAGAATGAATCAGGTCAAGCACTCCTGCTGCTCTCGTGTCACTGCTAGGAAACACAGTCTTGGTGTACTTTCCCAAAGCACACCCTCTGCACACATCACTCTGCTCAGTGTCGAACTCAGGTAAACCTGTGACCATGCTCCTCAACAATCTCAGAGCGGGGTGATGTAAATGGGCCATCCTCCTGTGCCATAACTCACATAGCTCACTGCTGCTGCTGCTGTGTGCTAGAGCATGCTGTGGCTGAAACAATAACTTGTACAGTCGTCCACATCTAACTCCAATATCCATGGGGGTAGATACACCTGTGGTCTTGGGAAACACCTGCACTCTCCCATCTGAGAAGCACACCCCAAGACCCCTGTCCTCAATAGTGGAAACCGAAACAAGGTTCTTTTTCAGCCCAGGGATGTAAAACACATCCCTCAAAGTCATGGGACTCATGGACTCCCTCTCAAATGTAACAGTTCCCTGACCCACTGCTCTAACAATGGTGTTGTCACCAAGTACCACCTCCACCTCTCTAGTTGTCCGTGATAGCTCGGAGAAGAACTCTCGAGTACCTGTCATGTGTCTCGAGGCTCCGCTGTCAATGTACCACGTACCAGTGGTGGATGGACCTGTCTGATGCCCTGTCAACAATGAGTGCTCACCCTCCATGTCCATGTCTGTGCTGGTGGCTAGGGAGACTCTCTCTCTCTCACTCTGTCCAGCATATAGGGAAAACTCCCTCTGAAACCTGTCACCAAACTCATCAATCTCTGCTGAGGCTGCTGTCTGCTGTCCCTGTCCCTTCTTCTTCTTCTTGCTTGGACACTGAGATGCATAGTGCCCAAACGTCTGACAACAATAGCACTTGATTTTACTCAAGTCCTTCTTCTGTCCACCCTGTGGATGCTGCTGCTGCTGCTGCCCCCTTGGCCCCATTCTTCTTGGGACCCTTCTTCTTCTTACCCTTGGCTGTCAGTTCCACGTTCTCCTCATCTGCCCCACCACCTAATGAACTGCCCTGTACGAGACCCCTACTGGTCTCCTCCTGCACAAAGTCATCCCACAGCCTCTCCCAAGATGGTAGGTTCTCTCTTCCCACTATGGCCTGCACAAATACACTCCAGGACTTTGAAGCCCCATTCACTGCTGTGCGTACTAGCTCAGTAGGAGATACTACTTCACCAACCGCTGCCAGTTCATCCCGAACTGCAGAAATCCTAGTGAGGTAAGCTGTGACTCCCTCTCCTCCATTCATCTTGATACTCTCGAGCTTCTCCTTGAGAACCATCTTCCTGTTCTCATTGGAGCTCTCATACAAGCTGATCAAGGCACTCCACATCTCATGTGCCTTGGTCTTCCCGGAAATGTGAGGGATTATGTGGTCTTTTACTGCATCAAGGATGATCCTCCTGGCCTTACAGTCTTTCTTGTTGAAGGTTGAAAGAGCTGTAGCATCTGAGCCATCTGGAATGGTAATGGAGTTGGTAGTGGTGTTCCTCACCACCTCCACCCATAGCTCATTCTCCTCCAAAAGCAACAAAATTCTGGCCTTCCAAGGCACAAAGTTTTCTGTCCCATTCAACCTGTCTTCAATCCTCAAACCTGTAGCCATCTGAAAATCAACCAATAGAATGCTGCCCACTAACAAAAGGTAAAAATTATTGAAGTTTCTGAGATCTGGAAATTATGTGTGTCTGCAAACTATCACTGTTTTCTGCCCCCTTTGCTCTGATACCATGTAGAATTTTCTGCACTTTATTGATTGCTAGTTTGTGTTAACAATTTGTGGTTTTCATTCCCAGTCGGTTATGCATAGACTGGAAACTACTTATAAAATTTTTCTGTAACAATCAAACACACAATATAATGTTAATAACAGGCTGGAAACACATTTAAGACATTCACACATAAAAAGTAGACTTAGAGATTTTTGGCCAAATCGAGCCCTGGAAAAACCCCCACGGGGAAAACCAGTAAGAGAGAGAGAGAGAGTTTCTTATTTCTTCATAATATCTCAGTACATAAATTCATAGCAGAAATTTTACTTATCTCTACAGTGAAATATCACCCAACAGATTTCTCGAATTCTGTGCCAAAGACAGCAGCCTTGTAACCAGTGCTGTAAGTGCCTCGAAAAACGTGCAGAAGGTACAGTCACAGAACTGTACGGATCCCCTTGAAAACTGTGCTGTAACAGTCTCAAAAATCGAGCCCCAAAATATCTCAAACAGTGTGCAGCACCTCGAAGTCTGTGCTAACTCCTCGAACTCTGTGCTGAAACCCTCGAAAAGTGTGCCCAGAATCTACTTCGAACTGTGTGCAGAAAATCTCGATATTTGTGCCCAGATTCTTCTAGAAACTCGTGCCCAGATTTCCTTGGAACTCGTGCCCAGATTCCTGTTGAAACTCGTGCCTTGTTATCTGCTGTACCTTTGCCTCAGGATATGTGCCAGCTGAAGACAATAATGAGAAGACTGTACTGTGCATTTAATGCCCTAGCTCGTGCCTCGATTTCTGTGCCAAGTGATGGCTGCCTCGAAGTGCGTGCAGTCTCCTTGCTCCTGCTCTCTCTCGATTTTTCTCTCTTCTCAAAACTCAACAAGTGAATGGAATGAGCCTCCCTCATGCTTTTTACTAACCCTAAGTGGTTATCAAATCCAACGGTGGACATTAAATCAATCCAATGGCTAAGATGTGATGAGAGTAAAAATATCACATTATTTAATTCACTTAAATAATTATTTACTCACCCACTTTAACTTTAGCAAAAAGTGACTTTAAAAATATAAAGTCTCATTAATGTGTTTTTAATGTGAGGGTCACTTTTCCTCTTTCCTAGTGACTTAAGCTAAAAATCAACAGGGGAACACTTCCCTAGGTACAAAACTAACATGCTGTACCAACAGACCTCGGGATGTGTGCCAATCCTTGGGATGTGTGCCAAGTCAACTACCTCGATTTCTGTGCTGTACGGACAGCATTAAATGCTGCTGTACAGTACCTCGATTTCTGTGCTACTGTGGCTGCCTCGGAATGTGTGCCTGCTGAAGAAAATAAAACTAGGAATCCGTACTGTGCATTGAATGCCCAACCAATGCCTCGAAAATCGTGCCAAGAGAAAACTTCCCTTACAGTCTGCCTCGATATTTGTGCCCTTCTCCAAGCTCTTCTCTCTTCTCTCTTTCACTTCACTCTCATCTCAAGAATGAGTCAAAATGCCTCCCTCATACCTTTTTGATCAAACCCTAGGGTTTTCTAAATCAAGTGGTTGAGATTGATTTGGATCAATGGATGAAATTAAATGCTCCATTTATTTCTCATAAATAAATAATTTCACTCACCCACTTAAATTTATCAAAAAGTGACTTTGATGTTATAAAGTCTCATTAAGTGCAATTAATGTGAGGGTCACCTTTTTCCCCCTTTCTAAGTGACTTCGGCAATTGTCACTTGGGGAACACTTCCCTATGTACAAAAACTAACATTATTCATCCATACATTGAAAACAAGGCTATATTCAATACATTGAAAACACATGCTGGAACCTTTTTGATGGCTTGGTTGAAATATGAAGTGGAACTATGCAAATGGAAACAAACATAAAAATAATCTCAAGGAGAGGATGCGCCACCGGCCCACCACATGCTTGCTCTATCCATTGACGGATATGGCTGATATAAAATCTGCAGTTTGGTAGCCCATCATCAATTGATAAAACATCTCCATGATCCAGAATGTGCGTCTCAAAAGGCTGATCTGTATGCTCCAGCAATTCCAGTCCTTGGCTTCCATGAAAATTATTGATCTTACCTACAAGCTTTAAGGGTTTAGGTGGCTCCAACATAAATCTGGAACAACCATTGTTGCTGCACTCTAACAAACATGCATATGATTTCAGGGACAAAATTTCAGATTAAATTTTTTGCTTTTGTAGCTCATATTTTAGTTCTTGCTGCACTCTTTTTGATGGCTGAAAATATCTGTAATCGGCCATAATTTGTAGACACTGCTGTTCCATACAATTTCCAGCTCTAAAAATATAAGTTCGAGCTGAATTTTTATGCATAAATTGATCAAGAGCTAAATGTATTAGTGGCTGGAAAATTATTCCACTTTTATAATAAGAAACATTCCCATTATGATGCAAAAATTTGTTCCATCTATGAAAAAATATGGCTGAAAAAATTCTGAACTTTGACTATAATTAAAATGCCCCATATGCTGAACCAAATATGCAGTATTCATGAAAAAACATGGCTGTTAATTATCACAAAATTTCCTGCACATTTGTCCAATATGCTTGGCCGCCCAAGAGACAAAATATGCACTTTTAGCCCTAGAATCCTCATCAGTGGCATCTGAGAAATTTATTTCTTGTTTTAATCGCAAGAGGGTGCAGGTCCATGGACAACCTATCATGTCATTTTCCCTGTAGAAGAGAAACAGAAGATCAGAACTAAAGCTACTCTATAAAGTGGGCCTTTTGTAGGTGGCTAGCTCTTTTTATCCTGGAATTATGTTTGCTAGTTTTTAGATTTTGTTTATTGATCTTGGAAGGAAAGCTATGATGAAATAAAAACACTACTCATACCAGAATGATGCCTTGGATGTTGGCTTGTTCATTTCATAGTAAAGGAATATACAGTTACACTACTGGACTGTCTTTCTTAATGTGTCTTGGGGTTTGAATACATGCAAATGTTGTGAGGTTTATTGTTCTGGATTCAAATATATGATTTTTCTTTGCTTGCAGAAAATCGCTGAACAAGATGCTGGGAGATATGAGGCAGCTATATTTGCTGCTCAGTGCAGTAATTTGAAGCGGTTACTACCTGTTTGCACCGATTGGGAGGTATGTAAAAACTATGCATAGTATTTTTGAGTCGTATTCGTTTTCATTTTGGTTTTGATTGCAGGATGAATATCTCGAGACATAGACATTCCTGCTTAATGTTCTCATCTTTTCTTACATGATAAAATTGAAAGAATTACCAATGTAAAGATGGTTTACGCTTCATTTATAAAGAAAACATTAATTAAAGTTAAACTACAGCTTAAAAGCTTCATATGTAAACCGCTGGTGGGATCCTTGGGCCACCCACAGTGCTGCTGTCAAGAAAAGGTGGCCCATCGTTGGAACTTGGGGGGTCTCGTCTGCATCAAGGGGAGGCATCTGGTCTGTCACGTCGCTGAGATCTCAAGGGATAGGGTAGTGTCTCACAGGTCTGCACTGATTTGGAGGTTATGGTTGTACTACTATTAGAGTGTCTTATAGTGCTCATTCTTGATTGTAGCACTGGGAAATAGGAAGTAATTCACTGGGTTGAATCTGGTTAAGCAGAAGGTTGAAGAATATGGGCTTGCATCCTGAGGGTCTCATACATGTATAAAGACAAGCATCTCTGGTCAGGATATTTGAAGAAGCTCTTGAGAGTCTGAATCCCCTTGAAAGGACAATGGAACCTCCCTCTGATCTCTTACTAGATGGGGCAGCAGAAAACAAAGTGCTCCTCTGTCTCGACCTCTTGAAGATGGCATAATTTGCATATCCTCTTAGGACGTTCGATTTGGTGGTCCGTCTCTTCCCGAAGCCTGTGAAAATCCACTCAAAACTGGTCGAGGGGAATGCGAAGAGCATGTAATCGGTGGCAGAGGGAATACTGCAATCAAATAATGAGTCTGTCTCTCATCCCTAAGAAGTGCTCAGCGTATAAGGCCATCTTAGGATGCAACTTGCCTCGAGAGTTGACCCAAGTGATTTGGATAAATTGCTTGTAAATGTCATCTAAGATGATCCTGTTCAATTCTTGTCTAGTAGGTAGGAGGTGGCTAGGTGCATCTAAATAATATCTAAAAAGAAGGAGTCAGTCCATCTGAATGCCCATGGATTCCAAGAGAACCATAAACCAACCTCGAGGACGTCTCAGAGGACTATATGAGGCAATAGTCTATGAAGAACAATTGACGAAGTACGGGTACAGGCCTCACCCCTCGAAGTCGATGCATAAAAGAGACCAAACTAAAACACTGTCTCTAGTCGGAAGGGTTGGGCACCAAGCCCTGCTAGGATGATATGTTGAGGAACTATTTGTTTATGATGCGTTGGAGGAGAGGAGTCTAGACTCCCTCGATTGAGGCCTAATCAAAATCCAACAAACAAGGTCCCCACATCTTCGAACCATAGAGAACAGTGGGCCGGATAAGGGAGTCCATGAGGGCCATCTTGGATGAGATGTCCTGAAAGTGGTGTTGGAAGTATTGTCTCTCAAGGAGGGTAAGGATTCATAGTCCTTGTTGACTCGAGCCTTAAGGGCATGTCGCAAATTGAAGTGGGGTCTATAAAATTGTACTTCCAAATATGTGTAGAAGTTGATGATCTTGATCTCCTCCCCTTGAAGAGGAAATGAAGGTTTGATAAAATTTTCTTTGTCTTGTTGAAGATCATAACCTTGGTTTTACCCAGGTTGATTGTTAACTGTTGAAGACCGTAGAAAAGAGCTAAAGCATTTGATTGTTTCTACAACCCCTTTGGAGATGAGATCAGGAAGACCACTTCGTCTGCAAACAAGCGAATATATATATGAACTTGGTGGAGGAGGCACCCATTGCCACCTTGGATATGCTCGTGAAGGAAGGCCTCCAACTCATCAATATAGATCCTAAACAAGGTGGGGCACCGTTGATGTTTGTAGCTTAGACAAGGATTTCCATGGGTTTGTGTCTTGCCCATAGGAATCGTCACTATTATCTCTCAGGAACTTGGGAAATTCACTTTATTAAAGTGAATGCCTTTTTATAATTAATTTGGGTTAATGTGGAGAAATGCCTAAGTTTTGGGCATTAGTGATTTAAGTTAATTAAATGAATCACAATCGTCGATCTCCAGTGAGTGAGATCTAATCTCAGCCATCAGAGTTAGGGTTTTGGATCATCCCACAAGAGGGAAACTCAAGCATTGAGTGGGGAATTAGGAGAAGGATCTTTTGATTTCTAGTTCTTAGTTGGGAGAGATAAAAGGCAACATTTTGAGAGTAGTAGGCAGCCGTACTAGTCTGTCGGAGGCAAGGCTGAGCAACAGAGCCAACCAGGTAGCTGTAAGGGAAGGCTGTACAGATTTCGTACAACCGTACAGAAAGACCACACATAATCCACACATCTGTACGGACAAACTATACTGAATCCGTACAGTTGCACGGATCAATACGTATCCGTACCAATGTTTGAAAAATCGAAATCGGTTAAGGGTCAACTCCGAATCGGAGTCGGAATCAGAATCGGTAATGAATCGGTTTGCTCAAAAATACATAAAATATTTAAATTTTTAAGAAAAACAACATTTTCAAGATTCTAATCCATGATTCCATAGCATTAGAAACAAAATATCCAATGTTTGCTCATGTATATACCATATAAGAGTCAATATATCAAAATGGCACAAAGTGTACTGTGCAATACATATCTAGGAGACTGGAACTGGAACAAAATACATAATCCATGAGGCCTATAGGCTATATGGCCAGTAGAGTCCATATAGCCTTTGGTTGTTCTCGTACTAGAGCCTTCCATCGTCTCCTTCATGGACTTTAAGCGGAACCAGAGACGAAGGATCGAGTCCCCAACCCTTAATGTCAGACACAGTATCCCCCAATTTGAAGCCGTTGTAGGCCTTGCTGAAGGACTCCTTTGACGCAGGTGTGAACTGCAAAGTTCGAGGATCGTAACTTGTCGAGCTTGAGGAATTGCAAAGGGCTTCATCGCAGAATACAGTCGGAATTAAAAAGGCGTCTTCATCGGATAGCACGGTAGGGATCATACCGTAGTCCATATTTGCACTGATTGCTTTCATAGTTGCACCGATTCCTTTCCTTGCCATCTTGATCACTCAAAGCAATCAAAGGTTGATGTGTTCAACGTTGATAAATAGAGATATTTTGCAAAAATGAAGTTGTTAAAACCCTAAAAACATTCCCTAATCCTCCCACACGAGCGAGGGAAGCCAGATGGACTGCTAACCATATTCACCGAGTGGAGGGTCCCTGCCAAACTACAACGGCGAACAGAGCAGTAAACACGACGATTCGATGATTTCAATGATTAAGATAGTTTCTGTTGCTGTGAATTCGGCGCTGATAAATGTCAATAAATAGATCGGTGCTGATAGTTTATGTAGAGTCCTCAACAAACCCTAAAAATCGGCCGATTTTTCACGTGGATCGATGGATCAGACCGGTTTGGTACCGAACCGGTCCCCCAAGGGCCAAACCGATTCATCAACCGGTTTGAACCGGTCGGGTCCTAAATCGGTCAATCGGCCGAAACCGAAACCGATTTGACCGATTTTTAAAACATCGATCCGTACAGTTCCTATGGATAGGATAGTCGAGGTAGTAGAGATCATAATGATTTTTGTGTTTTTCTGGGTTTTTGCTGAAGTCTCTTCGGGCAGATTTGCAAGCAAAGATTCATCTTCTGGAGGGCAGATTTTTTCCAGGTTTAATGTGTATTCTTCTTAGGGCCTTTTTCCCAGGAAGGGCTCTCTTGTAAGCTTGGAATTTAATTTATGAAAAGCTGATTTAGAAGGGTAGAAAATTGTGCATGTGTTTTTGGTCTGTGTCCTACATTGCTTCCGCTATTTATTTTTGTTGATAGATCTCAGCAAGTATAAATCAGTGAGCTGAAAATTAATTTTAAGCAAGGAAAATCACTATGAATTGTTTTATCTAGTGTTGTGGTTAGCAAATTAACAAAGACATGGGGCATCCTTGCTTAACCCCAATGATACTCTGAATGAAATCTTATACCTTGTGAGCTGTGCTGAGACGACCAAGGATTTACTCTTATAGGCGCATGATGGTAGTCAGTAGGATCTCACAGATGCCAATGTCTCCAAGCCTTTGGAATAGGGCCTCACCAGGGACATATCAAAATCTTTTCGAAAAACTACAAAGCAGTAATAGACTTTCAAAGAGCGATGTCGTGCCTCCTCAATGAGAGTTCCATTCTCTGAGATATCAAATGAAAAAATTCAATCATTTTAAGTGGAGAAAAAAAGTATTATAACTTTGGGTATCTTGGTTTGCTCTAAAACCAAAATGTGAAGGAACATCAAATGTATTTTAAACAAGCAAGAAAATAAAACCTTGTGTAAGCAAGAAGTCATGCAATATGGAAAAAAGTGGAAGCATGCAATCAAATGTGTTATGATGTTATCTGATGTATACTAATCATATATCAATCGTCATTAAATAAGGAGAAAAAGATAAGAAGGAAATAGTGATTAAAAAAGGAAATATTGTTGTAAAGTTTTTATTAAAATGTCCACCTCTTTTGTTCAGGAACTTGATACAGAAGGCAAACAGGGATTTAGATTGAGCTCGACGGGTAAGGGCAAAGCTGTGATGCTTTTGTCAAGAACTTTTATGGAGGGTGGCTTGAGCTTATGTTGTTTGGAATCTTGGATGCCAGTAAAAGTATTCTGGAGTAAGAAGTGAGGAATGTCCACTCAACTAAGATTGGAAATTCATGATGAAGGTCATGCTTACATGGTACATGAATTTGTCTTTGTAAGTGTTGTTTATATTAATGGTAACGGAGATTGATTATGCCTGGGGGATGTAACAGTAATCGTTATCAGAGTTGGTTACCACCACTTTAAACTTTTTACTGCCACTAAAAAACTATAATTGAGTATTAACAAGGATGAGGCTATGTTTTTTTTATAACAAGAACGGTTATGGAGATTGTATTAAAAAAAAGTCTTCAAAAATACAGAGAAACAGATTCTGGTTTTCCTCTGTGAGAGACTAGCATTCAAGTTTTCCTTTCCTGTTTTGGTAATTCTTCTCTTAACTCTAACAGGTCTGAAGCTAGTGCTATAAAACTTAACAAATTGTCCCAAAATGAGCTTACAAAAGCAATACATTACAAAAATTGGATATAGAATCCATTAACGCTGAGAATACCCATTAAAACTAAACCATAGTTTCTTCTAGACTATAGCAAAAAGATAAAATATAACCCGCAAAAATGAAGAACCAGCAAGTTGAGTCATTTCTGGCATGGTCGAGGAGGTTTTGGGCTTTCCATGGAGTCGTCCGGGTTGGAGCTAGAGCCTGCAGTGTCCTGGAACCCTGGGATGCGGCGGGCCAAATCTTCTCTGAGCCTGTCCACCTTTCCTTCAACGTCTGAGATATTCCTATAGTTATCGTCCACCTTAGAGTCCACATTTGATATACTGTTTGCTGTGTAGTCCACCGCTTCCAACATGGAGGAAATTCGACCATTCATAAGGTCATTGTTATGCCTAACCTCGGTGCTTAGAGAATGCAGGAGGGTAAAAATTCTCGTCATGTTCTTCTTTATGTTTGCCACCTCAATTCTTATCCTGTTCACCTGCGCTTCCATGGGTTCAACCACTGAACCTTGTAGGGTTGAAGGAGGCGAGGATTCGAGGGCTGCTAGCTCGTCTTCGCACAGACCGAGGGACGAGAGGTCAACAAGCAGAGTGCGTAAAGGCTCCAGGAGCATTGCTTCAGGAGGAGAAATGCCGGGGAAGGAGAGCAAGGGCTTATCATAGAGCGAGCAGGAGAGCAAAGGAGGAGAAAAGGTAGAGGTTGCGCCCAGGGAAGGAGCAAAACAAGTAGTGGAGTGAGAGTCCATTCTCAGGGCAGAGGCTGACAATGAATAGTTCTGGAAGCGTCTGAATGAAGAGGCAATCAGAGCGTGCGAAAGAGTGGAGGTAGGTGAGGAGAGGCCATGTGATGGCATTAAATGCCTCCATTGGCCCTCGAACAATGTGACAGGTGTTTGCATGCAGGAGCAAGGGTGACCGCGATCTAAGGTGACGAGGGATAGGAAAGGAGGCCGGGGTGGAAAGAGAGAACCCCAAGGTAGAGAATGGTTAGGTAATCCAACAAGGAGAAGGGTCATCATCATCGTGGGATAGGAAACCAAAACATTGGAGCACCGCTTTGTTAGCCATTTCATCGGCGTGATGATTATTGGATCGTAGAACATGGAGGAAATTAAGAGTGTTGAAGTCTCTGCTGACAAATTTGAGGATGTGGTGATACTTGCTTGAAGGGGTGGAGTGTTTCCTGATGAGATTGCGGGCTTCTCGGATTATAAGAAGAGAATCCCCAACGGCTATCAGTTCTTTTATCCCGGCCTTGATGGCGATTTCCAGACCTTTAAGTAAGGCCAGCCATTCAGCGTCGTTATTGGTCTGTATTCCAATTCCCCAGGCATAGCTTTTCATTCTGCTTCCCCCGGGGTCAAAGATGACCCCTCCCACACCTGCCAACCCAGGGTTACCTTTAGAGGCACCATCGAAAAAAAGAGAGTGCTTGCCAAGCTGAGCTTTCCAATCTTCGAAGTCTTCTGGGTTGATTTTGATTTGCCAGCCGGTGGAGCAAGGCTTGATTCGATCAGGGGCTCTAGGAATTGATCCTGGAGGGAGGAGAAAGTCAGAGGCCCAAAGCTTTTCTTCTATGTTTAGAGGTTCCTGATGTATGTGGTTGAGGCCTCTTGAGAGAAGGGTTTTAGCCCACAAAGCTTTGGCTGTGATGGAGGTTCGAAAGGGAGAGATGGATTTGATTTTCAAAAATCCCTTTGTTCCTAGTGTTCCATATTTTCCAACAAATGAATTTGGGTAGAGCTGCCCAAGCCTTAGACAAGTCGGGTTTCTGGTAGAGAGATCTAGGGTAGTAGTCTTTCCAACAGGTAAAGAAGTCAGTTAAGGAGGTGGGAAGAGTGATGTTGGCTTGCAGCTCTTGGAGAGCAAAGTTCCAGACTTCCATGGCGTAAGGGCAATCCAGAAACAGATGATCCATTGTTTCCTCCGAGTTTTTACATAGAATGTAGATGGATGGATCGGAGATACCTCTTTTCCTCAAATTTTTTGCTGTTAGAATCTTTTTGTGGGCCAAGGTCCAACAGAAAAAATTCACTTTAGGGAGGCCATCATTGTTCCATATGCCTTTCCATATCATTTCTTTGTGTTGATTGCTGAGTAGGGACGAGTATCCATTTTGACCGAGTAACAACCTTGCTTTCCCCAGGTTCTGGAGTCATGGAGACTTATGTGGATGGGACTATAGCCCTGAAGCGAAGTAATCAGGGAGGAGTATTCCAAGATTAAATGTTCAGGGATCTCAAAGGTTTTCCAACCTTGCCATCTGCCAGAATTGGATTAGAGAGAAAGATCATGCAGGGTGAGGATGTTCTGCTGCTTCATCCAAAATTTTAAATCAGCGAAGAAGAGAGGATTATTAGTTGGAGATGAGGGGCTAAGTGAATCTTTGCAGATTTGAATCTGCTTTCCATTGCCGGGGAACTAACGAAGGTCTTTCTGAATAATGGGAGCCGCCTTTCTATAGAGTTTCCAAATTGGAGAGTCGTCGACCATAGACGGGATTTCTTCCAGGCACCTATTTCTTGCTCCTTTTAAGTATTTCTTTCGAAGGATATCCTTCCACCAAGCTGACTTCCCAGCTAACATCCTCCATAGAATTTTGGCTCCCAGAGCGAGGTTCATTTTTCCAAGGTCTCTGATTCCTGCTCCACCACTGCTTTTTTGGGTTACACACCGTTTCCCAGCTGATAAGATTGAATTTCTTATTTCCATTCGTTTTCCCCCCTTGCCAGAGAAAGGATCTGATCTCTTTGAAAATGACTTGAATTATGGAGCTAGGCGCCAAAGCTATTGAGCAGGTGAAGATGGGATAAGCAGCAAGGACAGAGGAAATGAGGAATAATTTTCCGGCTGGGTTTAGCCATTGGGCTCCCCAGGCTTGTATTTTCTTCTTTATTTTCTCAACCAAAACGTTCCAGTTGGCAGCTTTTTTTTTCCCTTTGTGAATGAGAACGCCCAAGTAGCTGAAAGAGTTCTAGTTTGTCATTCCTTCATAATCGAGAATTTTGGCAATCCTAGCTATGGTTCTCTCATGACGATTCCGACCGTAGATTTTGGATTTAAGTTCGTTGATTTTCCCATCTGAAGCTTTTGCAAAGGTAGAGAGGACTTCTTTGAATCTTTCTGCTATAGTAGTGGACGTGCCACCGAGAAGAATAGTGTCATTAACGAATTGGGCGTGGTTTGCAGCTTTTATTCCCTGGGCTATTTTGATTCCTTTCAACTCTCCTTTTTCCTGGAGAATGGTGAGTTTCCTGCTAAGAGATTTAGCCACAATGATGTAAATGAAGGGAGATAAAGGACAGCCTTGTCTGAGGCCACGGGTAGCTTTGAAGAAACCTGCCGGTCTTCCATTAATCAGAGGGGCGATCCAAGGATTGGAGATACAAGCTTTGATCCAACGAATGAAGTTCTTGGAGAATCCCATTTTCTGCATGATTTCAAAGAGGAAGAAATGATTGACTCTGTCAAAGGCATTTGCCATATCAAGTTTTATGGCCATTCCTTGTTGCTTATCCTTCAGACTGGAATGGATTGCTTCCTGAACAATGACTATGTTGTCCATGATTTGCCTGCCGGCAATAAAACCACCTTGGGTGTCCGAGATGATTTTGTTCATCATTGTTTTCATGCGGTTTGCAAGGATTTTGGTGAGGATTTTATAAGAGGTATTGTATAAGGATATGGGCCTGAATCTGTCCAGGGATTGAGAGTTTTTGTCCTTTGGGATAAGAGCTAGGAAGGTAGAGTTTGTGGCACCTCCAATCTTCTCTTTGTTCCTCATCCAGTTCAACATCTTCTTTAAATCCTCTTTGATAATGTGCCAAGCAGCTCGATAGAAGTTGATAGTGAAGCTGTCGGGACCGGGGGATTTATCCGGGTGAAGCGACCAGATGGCCGAGATTATTTCATTCTTAGAGATAGGTTTCTCAAGTTTTTCATTATCTTTATCAGAGATTGAAAGCTTGATTCTTGAAAGAAGATCTTCCTGGGAGATTGGATCCGTATCTCCGCTGTTCGTGAGTAGGTTCTTGAAATGTTGGTAGGCTGTTTTCATCATGGCTTCTTGATCCTTAACCACTTGATTGGTGCAGACTTTAAGTTCTCTGATGAAGTTGCGGCTTAGCTTGATTTTGGTTTGGTTATGAAAATACTTGGTATTTTTATCTCCCCCTTTGAGCTAGAGTTGCCTGGACTTCAATCTCCAGGTTTCTTTCTCTCGCTTGGCAGCTTTAAGGATGTCAGAGTTGAGTGCCTTTTCTTGCGCGATAATTTACTGGGTGATTTCTTCCTGCTCCATGTGGCTTTGCAGTGAAACGAGATTATCTTGAAGTTTATTTTTGGAGGAAGAGGGGTCCGGAAAGGAGGAGATTGCCCAATATTTTAAGGCTTGGTGGACTGCCCTAAGCTTAGATTCCCAGATGTAACAAGGAGAGCCAGAAAAAGGTTTGATCCAAACAGAGTGAATTAAGTCCAGCGTTGAGTTATATTGAAGCCAGAGGGGGTTGAATCTAAAGGGAATGGGGCCGAGGTTAGAGGGCGAGGAGAGGGAGAGAGCTATCGGTCTGTGGTTTGAGGAGGCTAAGGAAATTAGATAAGAAGAAACTATTAGATAAAGCTGGAGGATAGTGGTACTTATCAGAAATCGATCTAGCCGAGCTGCTTTATGTCCCGGACCAGTGCGCTTGTTGCTCCAGGTGAATCTTCCATTATTTGGGTTGGGATCCAAGAGATTGAAGTCTGCCATTAAATCTTGCATCATTTCCCCAAAAGGGTCCATGATGATTGAGCCTCCCCTTTTCTCAGTGCTGGAAATTGTTGTATTAAAATCTCTAGCAATGATGAGGTTTTTTCCAGGATAATCTTCACAAATGGAGCGTAGGGAGTTCCAGAAGGTTTGCTTATCTCTATAGTGAGTCGGGCCATATACATTGCATAATAAGAAGGAGTCTGAGTTGCTTTTGCTGACTATTTCTGTAAGGAGCCAGTGAGTATTCTCTTTGACCAGATTGAGGGTGAAATTGTTTGAGTTACAAAAGGTTGCAATTCCACCAGCAGCTCCTCTAGAGCTTATTGCCATACCGGTGCTATTTTTCCAGAAGAGGTTCGAAAGCTCCAAAACCTCCCTTTTATTCATCTTAGTCTCTTGGATGAGAAGGACATCAACCTTTTCAGATTTCAGCATATTTTTTAATGCTTCGATTTTGTGGATGCCGCCTAGCCCTTCCCAGTTCCAAGAGACAAGCTTCATTATTTCTTTGGCACTTGAGATACTGCTCGGGATCGAGTTTCCGTACTGCCATTATTTTTGGTGTTTTGTAGAAGTTTGGTGTCTTCTATACTAAGCTGTCTTCCTAGATTTAGTTCTCTCTCTGTCTCTTGTTCGCGGTGTTGTCTTTGCGACCTTCTACCTCTGCCAGATGGGGGGGGACCAATATCAGCGGCCTCGGTATCCTGGGAGATTTGTGTTTCTTTGGAGGTGGTTTGTCCTGAGGATGGAGATATGGGGTTGGGCCTGTTGATTTTAACCATTTCAGCCCAGGTTCCTCCTGGGGAAGCTTGATGCTTAATGTTCTCTTCTGCAGTTGCCATATCCGCCCAGGTTTCCTTAGGTGAAGGCAAGTCTGTGGGGGGGTTTTCAATGATCTGCTCAATAACAGGGATATGTAGGGTTTCAATAGGATTACCTGCGTTTTCGTCGACTTATGTTCTTTCTTCGTTCAATTGTTCTTCATGATTAGGAATTTCTCCTTCTTCTATTTGAAGATTCTCAAAATGATTGCTGGTAGAGGGGTTGGTGCTTTTCTGTTGCTGATCCTTATTTTGCCCCTGCTGTGTTCCGGGTTTATTTGAGGCTGCATTGTGTATAGCCTTTTTGCCTTTTTTGGCTTGTTGCCATCCTTCTTCCTGAACTTTTTCAGAATTTTCCTGTGTGGATTAGGGACAGTTTTTGACAAAGTATCCATATTCATGGCATTTTCTGCATTTAAAGGGTAATTGCTCATAGTCCACTTTTTGGTAGAATTCCCAACCATCCATGAGAAGATTGATTCCTTCCGGCAGCCCCTTTTCTAGATCCACTTCGACATAGATCCTAGCACAGGAGAAAAGGTGCCCTTTGGGCTCCGCTTTGTCTATGTATCTTCCAAGGGAGTTCCCGATAGCTTGAAAGACCTTGTCGTTCCAGCAGTGAAGAGGAAGGTGCAGAAGGCGAACCCAGGCTGGAACAATAGGGGGAATATCTTTATCAGGATCGAAAGAGAGGTTCCATCTATTGAGATACAACCCTCTCGATCCCAAGAAATAAGGCCCACTGCGAAAGATCAAATCTCTATCTTCTTTAAATTCGAAAAGAAAAGTGTAGAAACCCTTACCACATAAGCAATGCTGAAGTCCTCCAGAAATGAGAGGCATCTAGTTCTTTGAGAGCCAAGAATCCATGGTTTTCGGAGATGGCCAAATCCCAGTAATTTGCCCAATGAGACCTCTTTCATTTAGGGCTAGAGCTTTCATCCTGGAAGCTGCCGTCGTGATCTACAGTTTGGGAGCTGCTGCTCGCTTGATAAAGGAAGAGGGAGGGAGATCCGCTGCAAGAGAGGGGGGAGATGAGGCCACCAAAAGGTGAAAGGCGGCATCTAGGCGAGAACGAAGCTCCTCCGGGGAGGGATCCACAGGAGGAGGAGCGGCCATGGTGGCCCAAACCAGGCAAACCCAACAAACCCTTAAAATAGGATGAGGCTATGTTGTTCTATTAGAAATGTGGAGTTATTTTGAACATTGTAATTGTCTTTGTCTTGGAAAGTATGATATGAAAGAGTATACAGGATGTTTTGAGCATGGCCCTTCCTGTAGAAATTGACTTCACAGTTTTCTTTGCTGGAATGGTTTTAGGAACAAAGAATGTTATCAAAGAACAAGGTATGAAAATTTTAAATGTAATAAAGTCAAACCAATGAAGTAGCTCTCAAGTACAAATACAAAAGAAGATAGCTGTGATGAAACCCATTTATTGTTGTAAATTAGAATCCCATGTATAAATGGTGGCTGAAGTTTGGCAGTATTTAAGACTAAAAGATATTTGTAATTACATTGCATTGAAGTTGTTGATTTCAATAATTGCAACAATAAGAATCATCACACATAATATGGTGGATTGGGAACAAGGTATGAAAATTTTAAATGTAATAAAGTCAAACCAATGAAGTAGCTCTCAAGTACAAATACAAAAGAAGATAGCTGTGATGAAACCCATTTATTGTTGTAAATTAGAATCCCATGTATAAATGGTGGCTGGAGTTTGGCAGTATTTAAGACTAAAAGATATTTGTAATTACATTGCATTGAAGTTGTTGATTTCAATAATTGCAACAATAAGAATCATCACACATAATATGGTGGATTGGGAATTGGCCTTGAAGGCCCAATGCTATTGAGGGCTTGTGGTGGTTAGCTGAACCTTTATAACAAATAATTATCAATACAGGTAGGCTAAGTTGCACTGAAACATATACAAAGTTGGGAGGAAGGGGGCACACATACAACAAAACTTTAGCAAAGGTTGTATATGATATGACAGGGAAATACCAGATATAATACACACATGCACATGCACACACACACACATAACTGAAACATATACAAAGTTGGGAGGAAGGGGGCACACATACAACAAAATTTTAGCAAAGGTTGTATATGATATGACAGGGAAATGCCAAATATAATACACACATACACATGCACACACACACACACAATCATTGCATCTCAACGCAATACAATACTATATATACTATATATATACATAATCGTTGCAATATATATATATATATATATATATATATATATATTGCACTAATTGCAAGGAAATTTTCCAAAAAATGATTTGCCCAAATTATATAGGATAACATTATTTTACTCTAAAAATTGCCCAATTTTTCTAGAGACTATAAAATCCTCAGAAATTTAAAAGTTAAAAAAATATCGCAAAACATTTTATAGTTGTCATTTTAAGAATTAGTAATATTTGCCAAGGTTTATACACTTTAAGGTAAGTATGGATCCTTAAAATTTTCTTGACTGATTGTGTGCATGTATAGTATCGATGTATCGATGTAATACAATACAATATACATATTGTATAAGTGCAATACAATACAATATATATATTTTAGTGCAATATTGCAATATATATATATATATGTTTCTTCCATGAAAAAAACATGTTTTCTATTCAAGTAGAACGGAAAATACAATCATCAGGTGCTATGGCAGATAAATTTGTAATATGGATAAATACAAGGCATCATATATCCTACCATAAAAAATATCGCAACAAAAATTCCCTAGGGATATTCATGAAATAGCTAAAACCTCCACGACTAGATCAAAATAGTTGAAAGTCTGATGATTAAAAAACTGTTCCTCATAGACTTACCAAAATTAAAAAAAGATTATTGGAACTAATAGAGACTTGTTGTCCGTGTTTGAATCCCTCAATATAAGTTGACCAGGCTCCAGAAGTAATGCATCCCTAGAGAGAGAATCTACAACTGTATTCAATTCTCGAAAAACATGAGTAAAGCTCACCTGCTGAAATAATACTCTGATATTCTTCAAATGCAGAGCCGATTGATTTAGTCCAGTATTGTATACCTGAATCTCATCATTCATCCACTGAATAGTCAATGAAGTGTCCCCAAAGACTTGCATTTGAGAAATGTCCAGCTCCAACGCAAATTTCAATAGTTAGAATAAATCATTAAATGCATCCAAATTATTGGTTCCTGTCCTCAAATAGGTTTTACTTGTTTAATAGTGCCCACCAAAGATATACAATGCAAATCTGAGATTACGTCGCTGACCTTGCTCTTGACAAACCCCATCGAAATGACTCCGGGCAATATCGGTATTCACATTTACTTCACCAACCGAGCACCCAATCTTAGTTACCAGGGATGAGGAGTAATATGCAAACATCGTGGTGAGGAGTATACGTCTGTTGTGTAAATATATACAGTGTATTTGTCATAATCTCTCCCTCTCTCGCTATGTGTGTGTGTGAAAGTGAAGTAACATAATGGATAAAAAACCCAAGGGTAAACATTGCCTTTTTCTTAAGCATTTATTTGCAAGAGTGAGGGGTATTGTTAATGAGCTGGCAACTATTACATTAATTTCATCCATTGCTGCTCAAAAGGTTAAGAACAAGAAATGTTAAGCAACAAATTGGCCGTTTTAACTGGGAAGTTGGAACCACTATCATGCCACACTCAATATAAATTACGTTGGGAGGGTACGAAGTCGCCAAGGAGTGAACTTGGGTCATCGTGGCAGTAACTGCCCAAAGGTGTGGCTAGACAATTGTGTGGTGTCCTCCCCACTTCCCAAGGAATATCTGGATGGTGGACATATTAATCTCTAATCATAAATTAAATTGGTAACCTTGAAGGACCATTGTTGGGAGTATATATTGTGACCTCCCTCGGAGTATGCCAATCACTTGAACTCACCCTTGGGGCTATATACATTATATATATACACACACACCTAGAAAAACCATGAGATATAAAAATTTGGATTACCTCATTTTGCTTATTAGTTATAACTTATCACTTATCATTATCAATTGTTTAAAGTAATTTTTTCCAACAATGCTTATCAAGATTGTTCTCAAATGGGCAAAGATGACACTTGGATATGTATTTTCAATTTTTCAGTAATGGAAAGGAACTAAAATTAAGAAGACCTAGTCCTTTCTTTGTGCATAGCATCCCCAATATTAGACATTAAGATGAACCCAACTTGTATCACCGATCTCTCGAGAAAGACTAGAATCATGGAACAAGGAAAATGGCATTTGCCTCGAGAGTACAATCTATGTGTAATTTGATGCATAAGGCAATTTGATGGTGAGCAATGACCTTAATCTTGTAGGAGTAAAGAGGGTAGTATTTTTTCTAACTTAAGACTCTGCAAGTTTGCAAGACAAAATCAATCAATCACATAGTTAGCAAAAGAGTTTGTCAAGATCTATATGTTGATATCAATAATCACATCTTCTCTACTAATAGGTCAAAATGCTTGTTTCTAGGTATTTGTTTGGGGTTGTGTCACCCCCTCATATAGCATAAGGTATTTGACCCAGTTGGGTAGGCTGTCTTGGAGTGTGATGGTTTGTGACCCACATTTCTTGCTATTGGATGTAGATATCAAGCATTATCAGTTGGCATTTTCTTTACATAAGACGTACATATGCATGGTTATTTGATGGAGCTTCATGGTTTATTGAGGGGGCATTATGGTTTGTGCACGTACTTTCCCTTACACTTCCCTTATGATTCTATTGACCACCTTTGCTGGGTGCTAATAAGATAAGATAATTTTATCAATGTCCAACAAATGACCACAAAACTAGGTCAATTGGACTGTGTGGTAATATGATGTCAAAACAAAGTGGGAGCTCTAAGGTGGCTCCTAAATAAACATAAAGCAAGATGTGAAACTCTATCTTAAGGCCAAAAAGAGCTAGCTCCAAAGATGGAGAGCCAACCCATAAAAGATAATTACAATGAGAGCTGATACCAAAGAAAGATGTACAAAGAGAGTGGGTCTGGGAATTGTGATACAAAAATGAAGAATATGTCATGGTGCACTGGAAGCACTGGAGGCATCTCTCCTAACATCCATAGTCGAATGAAGAAATCTTGAGATAGTGATCTGTCTAAAAGAAGAACTGAAAGGACTGGAAGAAGAGCTATAATGGGTAGTGTCTTGTTGTCGAGGATTGGGAGCCTACTGCTGTGATCTGGATGTAGTCGACGGTTTGCTGGGGTAGGATCGAGGCTGGCCACGTTGCTGGGGTTTGTTGGATGTGTCTTGGGTAGAGTTATTCTTTTGCACGCTTACTTGCTTAGTGTTGTTGCCCCTTAGAGCACATCACCATGGGGGATTGTTTCTATGATTTATTATTGCTATACCGTGGTTAGATGATTTGCATTATCTTCATTGTTGGCTTATCGATTATTGTTCAGGGCTATCCTAGTGGAGCATTCCATTCATGCACATTTTTGTGATGATCTAGCATTCCAAAGGCTATAGTTGTGTATGATTCATGATGCGTTTGCTTGGTGATGGGATGCCCTTGTGTATGTTGATAGTTTGATAGTGTTGTGGTATGCTTTGTGTAGTTGATTGCTTGATGATGTGGATAAATTCTTTTATTTGGCATCTTTTCACTTGGCATGGGGACCTTGCTTGCACGTTGTTCTAGGTAGCCCCACATTAGCACCCATGGTTTTGGATAGGAGTCGATGGTATTGGCATATGGTTTTGAGCTATGGGATGTGGTTTTTGGTAATTGGAGAACGTCCCGCCTTCATGCATCTCTTACATGGTTTCACCTTTTTCCCTTGGGTTTCCATTATTTTATGAGGGCGCCCACCAATTATTATGCTCATGAGCTTGGTTGACCACACTTGTTGAGTTCTTGCACACATTTAGGAATGTTGGAAACCACTCCATCTTGTTGTTTGTAATTTGAAGAATTAGCATGTTTGTCCATCTTTGCTCAGTTGTTTGTCTGATATTATTCATATGTTATGTTGTATTATAAAGTGTGTGGGGTTACAAAGATTTTTTCTTTTTATATCTTGTCTGGTTTTGCATTCCTTTTGAAGGTTGCATAAAGTTAAATGGTTTGACATGATTTATGAATGTCTCGTACTGATCATAATGTTTGGCAGTCAGCGTGCTGGGCAATGGTAAAATCATGGCTTGACATTCAGGTTGATTTGGAACTTTCTAGACTCCAGCAAGCAAAATCAGAACAAATGAAAAATATTAGTGCTGAACCAGATGGAAATGATGCTCTGGGTGATCTAAGTATGGAAGGTTCATCTGGTCCAGATGTATGGCCTCGGCAAGTCCTTGACCAGCAACCGCGTGATATTCAAACACTATTTCAGAAGCTTCATTCTGGGTAAATATTCTGCCTATAAAATTCAGTAGCCCTCCTTTTTAGCTTGTTGATATTCTGTTTTTGTCGATGGTTGTAATCGGTTTGAAATTGTCATTTTGTGCTGGTTTATTGCAGGGATCTAGTACCTGAAGCAGTTTGTCGAGGATGTAAAGAACAACATCGACAAATTGAGGTGATGTTTTGAGAATGCTAGTCTGTCCTGCAAGCTTATTGATAAGCTTTTAAATTATGTTTCTATGCATTGGATGGGAGGCATGAGTATCTTGCAAGAAAGCATTGCTTGGGAAGCATGCGTCTCTTGGAAGAAAGGGAGTGATTCAATGAGCTTGAAATCTTGATTTGCTGTTTCCATCTTTCTTTGTTTGCGTGCACTTTAAAAACTATCATAAAGGGTAGAATCATCTCATATGCATTCTCGCATTTCTTAAATACTATCTGCTTTCATTGGGCGAGCATGAACTGAACCTGCATTATCCTTTCTACTCATTGAAATTGAGATGAGTGATTGTATCTAAAGAAATTGATTTCAGAATGAGTGAATTAAAACAATGCACACAAAAACTTGCTTCATATCATGGGTATTGAATTCTAACTCTAGATTGATGCTGTGTGAAGAATGTATATGGAAGCTAAAGTTAATGTGAACATTCAGTGCAACCGAGACTTACAGGTGTACCTTGCTGCAAAGCTAAACCCACGTACTTTATGGATTTACGTAGTTTTCAAGATCAGCAAAATCCAAAATTATGATGGTAAATGTGACTGCTAACGAAAGAGTTACAGTATTAATAAATTATTTATTATTGATGGTTCAGTTTTTCGTTTGTGGTTGTACAACCAACTATAAGGTTTTATGTGGCAAGCTAGGGAAAAAGATTAGAGTTAACCTGAGTTTCAGTGGGGAATCCCTTGTCATAAAACTTTGATTGGAGCAATAGCTTCCACACCATAAATTAGGTGCTATATTTATAAGGTTTTACAACTGCATATGCACATGAAAATAAACACAAGATATGGTGGATAGATAAGAAATTCCATGTATTATCAATACTGCTTATTGATACACCATAGAGTTGGCCCAAGATAGGCTACCCTAGTACATCGAATAAGTGTGATTTTCTCATCTCTCTCATCCTACACTGCATTTATAGTACCCTAAGATTGCTTTTTTTTTCCTCAGAAAAAAATTTGTAGTTTTCTTTCTCATATGAGTATAAAATTACATTATATAGATATATGCCGTGCATATATTCTGAATACATAGTAAAAAATGCTGTTCTATAGATATGCTCATAGCATCGCATCCATAAACTAAATGGTCTTATATGAGCTCTGCTTTTTTGCCATCGTCCTGTTCTGTATATCAAATATTCTTTGCCAAAAAGAAATAATAAACCAGATCTGATCCAAATACTGTTTCATAATGTTGCTGATGAAGAAAAACAAATACTGTTGGGATTTACTGTTTGTTGCCAACGCTCTGTTACATATTATGAAGATTGCCAAAAGGAGTAAAAAACCCAGAACTGATCCAAAAAATGTCTCAAAATGTTGCTGTGATGACTGTAGAAAACCTGCTGGAGCATGAAGTAGTTGTGTCCTGTCAAGTGGCCTCACCTGATGACCCAAATTCTTCTATAGAGTGCCGATGATAGTATTGAGAAAAATGTTCAACATTGTGTCCTTCTATCTTAAATTGGCCTTTAACCAACTGAAGACCTGCTTTAGATAGGGTGTCTGCTGCCCTATTCTGCTCCATGTATACATGCATACATGAAAATAAATTAAATATTGCTTTAATTTCATGTATCTCATCTAGCAAAGGCAATAAACGAATATGCGAACATCTTTGTGATCCTTTATGCCAATTTATAACCAACATGGAATACCCAAATACTTGAAGGTTCTGACAGCCCTTTTCCACTTAAAAGAGAAGAAGGATTTTGAGAGAGTAAAGCTCAGCATAGTTATTTGTTCCCTCCCCAAGTCCGATTGAGATCTTGAAGAAGTGTGATTTTGTCAAATAAAGAATAACTATCCCCCACTGTAAAAATTTAAGGAAATGTACTAAAAACTCATTTAGACATTTCTTCAAACACTTTGCTTCATAAATGACTTAATGCTGCTCTGAGTTATTTAAAGCCAGAAATAACTTGAACAAAAAATACTCAATGAAACAATCACACAATCACACAATCACACAATCACTATAGAATGTGAACACATGTGTTTAGGGCCAATACCCAGGGCAAGACCCCCAGTATGGGGAAAACCCAGATAGATGTCTTTTATTAAATGAGAGCAAAACTGAAATTTCTCACAACTTGGAAATTTATCTTCCACTCAGCAAAATCATAAATGCAATTAAAAACAACTTATCTCAGCAAAATTTCAGACTGTTGTACAGACTGTGTACGGACTGCCTTGATTTCTTTGCCAACAGAGGACTGTACAGACCAGTGTTGCAAATATCGTGTCGGCGGATATATCGCCAAGGGTCCTGTTATCACCAATTTTGTAGTTGCCCCTAATGGTGGATCCTATACAGGATAGTAGAGGGGATAGGCAACCAAAGTGGTGAACCACGAGACCCTCAATTCCCAAAAGGATTGGTTGTCACGCCAATCAAGGCACCCTTCACTTTATACTATCAAAGCCACAGATAGTAGGGGGGAGACCCTAATCTACTCCCGACAAGAGAGATCTAACAAGATCACCAAATCAAGCTATGGAAATAGGGTACGTAAGGTGATTGGTGAAGAACCCTAGATTTAAGGAAATAGGGTCACTGTGGAGGCTTAAGAAAGATGAGATTTGCTTTAAGATAATTAGACACAGTGACTTAATAATTAAAAATGATTCCAGGATTCAAGTGCTAGTACAAATGATCTGTTAGTCCCAGAGATGTTCTAAGGTTGCTTTTAGAACTGTGCCTGGGCATCAATAAAATTTACTGTGTTCTTTTGCTTGATCAAAATCACATTCACCATAAATAATACAGATAGCTAATTTTGGAATAATGTGGGCAGTATTTCAATATGCCAATGACAAGAATTTGAATGAATTGATATTAATGAAATGGCACAAAACAAAGGTACTTCAGAGAGAGTAAATCTTTGCTTTATTTTTGAGAATAACGTACTGAGCCTAAGGGAGGAATTCAGTAGTTTTAACAAAAATGATCACAGAACTAAACCTGAACAATATGAGGATATTATTTCCAGATAACCCAACATGAATACTTCACGCCATAACCATCTTAGAAGCAATAATTTAAGCTTGGAGCACTCACATTAAAATCAGAATCAGATTCATAAATCATGAACAATATGACAGAGATGAATTAACAGAAGAAAGAATACTAACTGGACATATCAAAGTTTTGAATCCATAAGACCCCAAGATCAGACAAAATGATGTTCTTCTTTATATATTGATCAGACTGCCAAATATCAAAAGTAATACTTCTTACAAAAAGAGCCGACCATTGGCCATTGCCTATTCTACTATATATAGCCTTCACAGGCTTTACAAAAAATAAGTTGTTACAGCCCAACGACTTATACATTCTTGTTTGTGATTTACAACAAAATCTGTTACAAAGCAGTCTTGCTAACTAATGCTGACTAGCTTGCTGCTGAGATTGGGGTCCACTATGCTGAGGTAGAAGAACGCCTTGATCCGTGGAAGAGGCCTCTGCTTCTGGCTGTGCTAATGAGGCTGCGACTGTTGCTTGTTCTTTGGTGGACTGTTCTAACTGCTTGATTTCGAGGAATCTGGTGATGCTTTTCCAGTCTTTATCCATAGGGTAATGGGAGACCTTGAGCTCTCTAAGAGATGAGTTAAGCTCAGTGTAGCGTTCGAAGGAAGCCTTTGGGAGGCTTCTGAAAATAGTTTGGAGGCGGTTAAGTACCTCAAAATTTTTATGCAACTTATACACAACTGCCTTTCCACTGAGCTCTTGCAAAGTATTTGTCATGCGAATCTCAGTATTCCTTACATCTGTCATCATGGCAATATACTGCTCCTCTGGATATAGGTCTCCATTTCCATCCCAGAAAGAGGGAAGACCGAGGGAAAAAGTTAACTTGAACTGTTCTTTGAAGGAGTGAACATCCTGCTTTAGTTGGGCTGCCATGTCAGCAACATTCTGGGCCAAAGCCCCTTTTGTGATCATCTTGTTTGCTTCCATGATTATTTTGATTCGGTCACGGACAACATATGTTTGCAGCTCCTCAAAGGTCTTTTCATTTAAGAAATCGATTATCGTCCTGGCTAACTCGACCTTCTTATTTACATTGTTCATTACAGATCGTGCATCAAGTGTGGCAGTTTTAGCTATTTCTGATTTTTCCTGGGTGTTATCACTAAAGTTAACTCTCGACTGCAAGAGAGCCAAGCCTAGAGAAATCTTAACAGTAGGTGAAAAGATAGCTTAATAGTTGTAAACAAGACAGAGATCAAGCTAAGATAGAAGCTTTGACTGCAGGGAATGAATCAGTATCACTATCATAAATATTGACAATACATAGCTATGAAGCATGACTTTGTGAATGTAATGATTAAGGTTCTATTTCAAAAAAATTAAAAAATAGTTGCATGTTGATAAAAAGAATCATGGTATGGAATATTAAGACCACACATAGACAAAATGATGATAACATGTACTTTATATATTAAAACAAAAAGGCTCACAGATCACAATCATTTCAAAAAACAGCTATATCATTAAGAAAAACAGAGTGTATACATGCCCCTGCCTCAGCCCTCGGCTAGAACTTCTTATCCTGCCTTCGGAATTGGGCCACAGGGAGTCCTCCAACCATGACGTCTAGGAGAACCCGCCTAGGGATATGCCAAGTGTAAAATACCTAGAAATGGTTTGCCAGTAAACCAAATTGTTTGAGCCAGAGAATTTTCCGAAAGATTTATGATTAGGGTTTGAAAGTAAATGACAGATGGGTAGGATAGAAGAATAATTTACATACCTTCCAAGCGTACCTGAGTCATGGAAATTGATGCTAGTATGTCGAGGATTGTTCCCCCAAAGATCAAATGAAGATTTGGTGCTTTATCTTGCCCATACGATTTTGCCCAGTTCCACTAATGCGCCCTCCTCCTGCAAAACCAAGGAAACGAAATCAATCAGTCAAGCAAGAATGAAGGTAAATACAAGTGATGAAAATGATGACAAAGAGTAAGAGGTACAAAGACAATAATACTCCCTGAACCAGATGAAGAGATGAGAGAGAAGCAAGGAGAGTCTCCTTAGCCAATGCGCCTTTCCTCCAATTCGACTTCTTCACCTGTAGATAAACATGGAAAGATAGATGTGCAAAATAATCACCAAGACCCTTAGTGCAGAAGAAGAATAGTTTCAATCGACATAACCAACATCCAAAACCAGAGCACAAGTATTTGCAAAAATGTATTTTATTCCAGAAGCCAAGAGCCAAAAGTCCCTTTACAATGAGAGGGTCTCTCCCTTAAATAGGAATGGGAGAGACGAAAACCCTAACCACCTTTTTAATGAGTGGCTAAGATTAAAAGATATAATGTTCTAATCAACGGTTGAGATGAGTTCAACAATAAAGTACAAGGATCAACTCCAAAACATAAGAATACACACTAGTCAAATCGCCCTAGGGAGGACATCCCACATAAAGTGACTAGGAAATATAACATGAAGCTCATGGTGGGTCTATGGGGTGATGTAATCCCTCTCTAGTGTGTCCCCATGGCACAATAACATAAAATATAACATCAAAGTACAATAATGTGACCATGTGGCCAAGTCGTGTGCTCTCAAAGACACAATAAAACCATAAAAATGAGCCTGGGAGGTGTGTGGGCCCCACTAGTTGCTGAAACTGTTTTGGAAGGTGTGGGAGATGCCACAGACCAAGCTCAAGGTCGGCCTTTTGCCCAACCAAAAAATTTGATCTTGGTCTCTAAATTTCGATTTTGATGAGTAACATTCAGCTGTGGTCTCCGATTACAAAAATTCCAACTTTCTCCGAAACCCTAATTCCCAGAGCCATGAATGAAGGTGTTCAAAATCCAATTCTGTTTTGACAGAAATATGCACCTAATTGTTTCTGGTGTAACTCTGAAATTACGAATCCACAGGGTCTGAAACTTCTACTTGTGGTAGCCTGACCTATCATCTTTCTAACCGCATAGGTCTTACCTCAAATGGATTCTCTGAGAGAGAGTTATGCTAAGTGTCGCAACGTGACATGTTTATGGAATAAAACAGTAGAGAGAACTTGTACGGCGTACCACGTGTCACTGGTTCAACTTCGGCCTTTGAAAACCTTACCTGAGCAGCTACAGTCCGTGCCCTAATTGTCACTTTTTACTAAATTTCATTTGGAGCTTCTTAGGCCAGGTTGTGACCTTTTTGCCTAGGTCAGCTGTTTATGACTGAGATCTGGAAGAGGCAGAAACCCTAGATTGTACAGATCATAAAACACAAAGTACAACGAATTAGAAGTTGTGCTTCAGACACAAGGTACATGGGGATCGTATCTTCGACTTGTAAGAGTTTCAGATCTTGAAACCTCGCCAAAATGGATTTATAGCGAAAGTGCTATGATGGCTGGTTTTTGCTATATCAAGCCCTAGCTTCGCAAGTGCAACAAGTGTCATAAATGCCATACCATGCCTTCTCAGGCTAGCTTTGATACCATGTTAGTTTTTCTGAAATTTCAATCTGATCTAGGATCTTAACTGATAGAATAACATGTACAACATATCTACAACATATCAATCATGGACACAATAATGCAAGCACACAAGAGACACATAATTTCACCGGGGAAAACCAAGAAGGTGAAAAACCCCGCAACTTCCTCAGAGATAGATAGAGCAATGATACAACCCAAGCATAAGAGATAGTCCTCCTAGCAGCAACTTCTCCTCCTCAACAAGTGCGCCACTCTCCAATGAGAGTATGAGAGAGAAAGTGAATGAGCAAATAGAGTGCCTCCCGCACTCTATTTATACTTGACTTGACTTGCCTAATAACCTTTACTAGGTCGGCCTTAACTTAACCACATAGCATAATGCTGATTGGGCCGACCCCCAATAGGGTGGTCTAATAACCCTTTGACCCACATGACTTATACAGGGCCGACCCCACCAAGGTGGTCTAATAACCCATCAAGTATAAGTTACGACACTTACAATATAAATGACGACACTTCCGTATAGAGGAATAATAACATCTCTATAGGAATACAATATACATATAAGAAATACATTCCGAAGTTACAAATACATCAACACCAAATGTATGGCAATTGTAGCACATGATCCTTGAGAGATCCTTCTTTTTTGTTCTTGGATTGGAGTTGATCCTTCACCAAACTTTCTTCTTCTTCTTCCTTTCTTTCAGGGACACTAAAGAGCATAGTGATCAAATCTATGACAGCTGAAGCACTTAACTTTTGAAAGATCCTTCTTTTGTTCTTGGACCGATGCTTGATTTTCTTCATTCTGCAAATTGTTCTTGGACAATATTATGAAACTGGACAACATCTTGAAAAAATCTGAAATCTGATGCAAAAACCCTAGTCGCAACAAAAATTAGGTCAAAATTGAAACTGGCTCCCTGCTGTTGGTGTTGGATGGAGGTGGATTGTCGTGTCCTAACTGAGTATATTGAAAAATCAGGCTTGGGATCTCATAGATTTGTCACTAGGGAGGAGAACCATCGTCTACAAATGGGTGTATAAGGTCAAGTACAAAGCATATGGTGCACTCAACAAGTGCAAGGCCCAATTTGTTGCAAAATGGGTTCTCACAGTGAGAGGGCATTGGCTATGAGACAACCTTTTCTCATATAGAAAGGATGAGCACCATTTGATTAGTTCTAGGCATGGCGACTTAGTTTGATTGGAAGGTCCATCAGATGGATATGAAGAGTGCCTTTGAGAATGGAGATTTGGAGGAAGAAATCTACATGTATCAAGCGTAGGGTTTTCAGGTTCCAAGGAAGGAACATCTTGTTTGTAGATCTGAGAAATCTCTATATGGCTTGAAGTAGGCACCGAAGGCATGGTACATCAAAATTGATAGGTGCTTGGATGATAGGTGTTCAAGAGGAGTCCTTCGGATTCTAATTTGTCAGTCAAAAGCATTGGTAATGATATCATTCTACTAGTCATATATGTAGGCATCATTATTATAGGTAGTGAGGCAAGTGCTACTGAACATATCAAATCTAATATGCGTAAAGCTTTTGACATGACTAATCTAGGCCTCCTACATTACTGCCTAAGTGTAGAAGCTAAGCAAACATGTAGTAGCCTCTTTGTCTCCCAAACAAAATATGTTAGGAATTTGCTCAACAGGTTTAGGATGCCATATTGCAAAATCTTATCTCTGTTTATGGAAAATATGATGAAGTTTTTAACCAAGATTGACTCTAAGGGAATTAGTAAGTCAATCTATAGGCAACTAGTCAGGATCTTGATATACCTTGTACCTTACAAACACTCGGCTTGATTTGAGCTATGTTGTGAGCTTCATTTCTAGATTTATGACAACACCAAAAGTATAAAATTGGACTGTAGCAAAGAGGGTATTGAGATATGTGAATATGATGCTTCACTTTGGCATTCTGTACAACAAAAGCAAAGACCTTGGGCTGTGTGGGTATATAGTTTCAGATTGGGTAGGTTGTGTGGATGATAGAAGATCAACATCTTGATATGTATTCAGTTTCACATTGGCATGTGTGTAGTCCCATGGACTACCAAGAAGCAACATCCAGTAGCCCTTTTATTGATTGACGTAGAGTATCGAAGAGTAGGAAAAGGAGTTTGTGAAGTAGTTTGGCTTAAGAGGATTCCTTTAGACATGAAGATGTAGCAGATAGAGCCACACCCCTATTTTGTGACAATCAAGGGGTACTCAAACTAGCCAAGAATTCTATCTTCCATGAATAAACCAACCATGTTGAGATACATAATTACTTCATTAGACAACTTGTAGAGGATGGTTTAATTGAGCTATAGTATTGTCTTGCAGAGGACCAAGCTACAGACATTTTTACCAAGTCTTTGGATCTTGAAAAGTATGTACAATTTCAGGATAAGCTTGGTGTGGTTAGTAGATTGACTATTAAGGAATGTGTTAGAGTAAACATTAGATTAAGGAATTGTCAAGTAGATATTAGACATAGGCATTATTAAGTCATTTCGACTTTAAGTTATTTTGTGCATTTGTGATTTATGTCAATTTAGTGTGTTTGTTGGTCTTTTGCACATTCATAAAGTGGATTGACTTGACTAGCTTGTATCTGTTTATAAGGAGGCTTTCACTCTTTATTTTATTAATGCAATGTGGAAAACTCTCTCAAGCTTATTTTGGTTTTCTTTGTGTTATTTGATAGTGATCCTAGAAGGAATAATGGGGTGAGCTCTAGTGGGTGGAGCCCCAGCACTTCTACCACTCAAGGCTAGGGTTACGAAAGTCTTAATCGATTGCAGGATGCTTGACGAGCATAGTGAGTCAAGATTGTACTCAGAACAAATGGAGTTTGTCTTTGGCTTTTGGATCTCCTAGACTCATGTTGTTTGTTGGTCTTTTGACATCCAACCTAGGGTCTGGGATCAGAGTTTTTGAAGAGTCTCTTGGAAGAAGGATTCCCTGTCGAGGTGTGGGGCGTGGTTGAGTAGAGATTCATGACCTCACTAATCACCGAAGAAGTTTGAACATCTTGTTGTTTTTGACCTTGAGTAGGTTGAACAAGATGAATAAGGAAGTGGTCCTCTTGGAAGAGTTTGGATGGCAAGGACCACACAAGCCTGTGATCTAAAACCGAGAACCCCCCTCATAAAAAGAGCTAAACACCTTTGATCTAGGTATTGAAAGGAGGAAGATAGGGAGCCCTCCAAATCCTTCTGAAGGAAGTTGAAACTGCCCTAGATCTCATAGTAAACGAGGCATCTGATGCAATATTATCAGAACCGGACTGATCATCGAACTGGTGGACCCTAAAAATTTGAAACTGGTCAGAACCTGACTGGAACTAGAAAAAATCGAGAAAAAAACTGGTCAACCGAAAAATACATAAAATATTAAAATTTTGAGAATATATATCTATATATCTATATCTATGTGAATCCAAACCATTAGACATAAATATGCAAAGGTATGTGATGTATATTGCAAGTAAGGGTGCTTATAGCCAAAATAGCTCCTATGGCAACCATATATGAACCAAAATGCATAAAAAAAGAGGCTATACCTGACCTATAGAGTCCAAAGTCCAAACATAAGCATATTAATCATGTAATTAGTAATTTACTGGCAATTAGAGTCTGGAGTCTGCGATCTAAGATTCTAATCATATGATAGAATCATCTGAATTTGCATCCTCCTGATCCCCAACATCCTCGTCATCAAACTCTAAACTGGGATTTCGACTAGATTCCCCTGGGCAAAGGTCTAACACCAATGCTAATATTTGGGATAAGTAATTTTTAATTTATTTTTTAAAATGTAATTGAAAAGACCGTGGTTCCATGTGACTTGTATGAGCCCATATGGAACTGGCCGGTTTAGGCAAATAAGAAATAGCCATTTCAATGTATGCATTTATTCTGTATCACAAAGCTCTGAATGCTTTGTTTTTGATTATCTGTTTTCTTTTCAGATGAACCTAATGGTAGGGGATGTGTCACATCTCTTTGACCTTTTGAGGGCATGGATTGCTCCCCCAAGTAATGATAACACTAGTTCAAGGTAAGCTGTTGTAATATTTATACATTTGGCAGCCAGTGAATTGTTGCACATCCCTATACTGTTTGATGTGTTTTCTTCTTTGTATTTTTGAAGGCCTCATGGTCATCCACAAATGATCCGTTTTGGAGCACATTTAGTTTTGGTGTTGAGGCATATTCTTCCAGATGATGTGAAGGATACCTTTCGGGAGAAGCTTCAAGTTATTGGTGATTTGATACTTAATACGTAAGTAGATTTATAAATATCTGAAATTTGTTTAGATAATTTTTCTTTGCTGTGTTACTTTTGTGTTATAAATGTCTCAATTGTAGAAGATATCGTGGCATACTCATGAAAGATTTTGAGGTCTTTCTAAGCTTCACTTATCGATAGACATAGCGAGCTGACTTGAAGAAGTTGTAATTTTAGGTATGCAATATTTCTTTTTTCACAGAGGCATGAAGAACTTGTTGGTGTATATGCTTCACAGCTTGCACCCTATCTTTGTGTAGAGCTATACGTGCACATGATGGAGTTGAGGCTAACTGACAGGTATCCAAAAGAGTTTCATTAAATAAATCTTTATTTTGTTAAGTTGCTGCAACTAACAATTCAAGTTTGGTTATTATTTGGACGCGGAGTTAGTGTTGTCTGAGATACATTTTTCTTCCTCTTGTATTGAAATTTAAAAGGAATAAGCAGTATATAGATTATTCTTCCAGAGTTTTTTGTTTTGATATGGTATACCATATGCTAATTATGCTGTTTGTTTTATCCATCCTTGTGTTTGAAATTGACAGCGTACACGTTAAATATAAAATTTTTCGATCAGCAATGGAGTACTTACCATTCTTTCCAAGTGAAACATCAAAGGGTTGTGTTTCAGAAATTCTTGATAGGTACCAGCTATTGTTTTTGTTCAGATTGTTTGAGAAAAAGACTATTTTATTCATGAAATATATTAGCTTCACATATATACCCTAGTAGACTGATTTACCAATTTTATTGTTAAATAGGGTTCTAATGAGATCACGTGAGGTCAAACCCAGTACTCGCCATGTTAAAACAGAAGATCCAGGAGAGCAGCACCGTGAAGGAAGTTTGGAGAAAGCAACAGCAGTGCAGTGGCTTTGCTTCACTTCTCCATCTACAATATCTGATTCTGAACTTGTTAAGGTGGAGCTTCTTGCACGGGCATTGCAGCACAGGTTAATACTGTATTTTTTGTCCTTAAGCTTTCTGAAGGAATTGATTATGTAACACAGGACTGCATGATTAATTGTAGTTTATATTACGGTTATACTATAAAGGAATTCAAGGGACTTAGTTTCCTTTTCGTGGCTGTGTATTTTAGCTGGTGATTATCATGGCGGTCAGCTTGTGGAGTTTCTTGTCTAAAATGTATTTCTTCTTTGCTCAATACAGCAACATACTCTTCCGAGAGTTTGCACTTATATCTATTTGGAGAACTACTAAAATGCCTGTTGGAGCTCATATGTTACTAAGCTACCTTGCGGAGCCTTTAAAGCAGCCAACTGAGCTTCTTCTTTCTTTGGAACACCATAATGTATCAGAGAACCTCAAGGAGTTTCAAGATTGGGTAAGTTTGTTTTTACAATAGTTTACTTGATCCTACAATTTGAGCATTAAAACCAAGAGTGGTCTCTGAATTTCCTATGAGGCTTATTGTTTCAGAGAACACGGCTTTAAAATTGATTTCTGTTATTAGAGTCTCCTTTTCAAGGTTTCCTACTGAATAAACTTGTTTAATATGATCAGAGAGAGTACTATGCATGTGATGCTTTATATCGCAATTGGCTGAAGATAGAAATGGATAATGAGGAGGTTTCTCCTATTGAGCTCTCATCTGAAGAAAGGGAAAAAGCAGCTGTGGCAGCAAGGCAAGCTTTAAATGCATCGTTGTCTTTATTGGAAAGTAAGTCTGCTGAGACAGAAAATGCATGTTTGTTATTGAATGGTGTTTGATTTGGTCAACTTATGTCAAATGATGCATTTGGAATCATAGCTCTAAAATGACCTTTAAAATGATTGTATGTTCTATATATGCTGAAATTTGATAGGATTGGTCTTTTAAATGTTTTATACAGAATTTTCTTTTGCATTAGGTGATGTCTTAGGACCTGAAATATGGTTTATGGTTTATTCATAATACATATGCATGTTAAAAGTTTCCACAACAGCTAACATAAGACAGTGAGAAATGCACAAGGATGCGGACTGCATAGAATTTTTATAGTTGACAATGACACTGGAGTTGCTTAGGAAGGTGAGGAATTGTAATCTCAAAAGTTTTGAATGAATGTACATGGAAGACGAGGACCATATTTTGGGAAAAGGACCCTCATGATGAGTGCCATGAGGCTACTTCCACTCTCACTCATGTGGCATGCAAAGTGTTAAGCTTAGTATTTGTTACCTTATTATCTCTAGATCTCTTATTGTAGGGACACGGTATAATTCATCATATGGACAGTGATATGCTTCAGATATTTTAAAAGATATAAATTTTATGGTATACTATAACCAATATTCTTTCTCTTTGGCCACCTATAGAGGTAAGTTTAGCCATTTTCAGCTATCTATTGCATCCAATATTTGATCATCTAGATACAAGTTATACTCTATAGAAATACTTTCCGAATTCCCATGTACAATGAGGAACCAACAAAGGTAGTGACATCTAGAAATAGGGAGGTCTATTTCTTTATTTTTTGGAGTAGTTTTTCTTTTTCTTATTTTTTGTGTCCTGAGGAATCGACAACTGGGGTGGTGCTCGTACTCACGTGACATGGGGTTGATTCCCATCCTCTACCACTATACCCCCAGGTGCACTCACATTGCCCCTACATGGGTACACTGGCTATTCTAGGTTTGAACCCGTAACGTCACAAGGAGTGCCTTAACAGTGCACCCTATCGCCAACTGGTCTACATCCAGAGGGCTTATTTTTCTGGCATGGATAAGATAAGATAATTTTATTAATGTCCAATAGATTGCCACAAAAGTAGGTCAATGGGACTAGATGATACATCTAGTATGAGTGCAATGTGGGAGTGCAAATGTAGATCCTAGAAAGTGCAAATACATAGTTAATAAGAACTAGTATAAATATATCTCTTTTTGTATCACTTTGGTGAATAGGGAAGCTTATTTTATCATGTCTTATACATCCACATGTATCCAATCAAAGGGCTACTATGAAATCATACAATATTTTCATCTAAGCATAGGGATATAATGAATGCTACTTGAATTTTTGTACAACATGTTATGTTCTTCTAATTTAATACCAGGATTCCACTATCTTGTGAAATTACTTTTCCTTTCCTTGTGATTCATTCCTAGAAACAAAATATTAAGCAGTACCTATAGTACACATTGATATGGTACTAGGAGTAGATTTGTTGCAAATCTTAGGAACGTATACCAAAAACCTATGTTGCAGGGGAGCACCCTCCCTCCTTGCCCCCGCTCCGGAAGCTCGCTTCCAAGCAGAGTGTGCCCAAAGCGCTAGGAGAGCGAGATCTAAGATTGCTCCCGATTGGGAGCGTTTTTGTAGGACGCACTCCATGCTAAAAATTTTCGCTCGCTGGTTCCGTCTGGAAGCGATGTGGGAGTGATCGAGAGTGTACGCTCCCTGATCGCTTCGACGATTTAAAAATCTCTCTCCCTAAAACGCTCAGTCGATTGCTCCCATCACTCCTGAGAGTGCTCCCACGTCATCCGCGTGGATTGAGGAGAGGAAGGTGACTTTTGACCATTTTGGAGGGTTTGCTTGGGCTTTAAAGCACACCCCCCAACGTCTTTTCACTTCATAGTTTCCATTTGACTCATGTTTGCAAGGGTTTGTGGAACTTGGAGCGAATTTGGAGATTTGGTGAAGAGTTTGGAGAGTAAGAAGGGAGATTGAAGGGTGCAATTTGCAAGAGCTTGGAGGGGATCTTGAAGGCCATTTGCAAGAGCTTGGAGGGGAGCTTGAATGCTATCATAGGGTTCAACTTCAAACATTAAGGAGAGACAAAGAGGTAGGACACTAAACTCTTTCTTGTTTTTTCTTTTCCATATAAACTTGTATTTGTTTATGGCTTGAAATTTTGAATGCTTGTAGTTTTTCTTCTCCTACTCTTTCCCATTCCTTCTCCCTCATTCCATTGCAGGCAAAGAGTTATTCTCTAAATCTCTACAAGACTACAAGCATTGTGATGGATATGTCAATGTGGTTTCTCCTTTTGGTTCCATTGTTTATTATGATGGTTTTGATTGGAAATTGCAGGAGAAATGAAGAAGAGGATGAAGAAGTGGGTAGTGGCACATACCGTGGAGAGGTGGGAGAGGTGGGAGAGGAAGAGGAGGATGAGGAAAATGATAGTGATGGTGGTGATGGAAAGAAAACCAAACACCCTTGTGGAAATATGTCACAAAACTTGGAGGAGGGAGAGGGGGTGGAACAACAAAATTTACATGCCCCCATTGTGGAGTAACTTACACAGGTTCATATACCCGTGTGAGAAAGCACTTATATGGGGTTATGCCATGGGGTGAAAACAAGACTTAGGAGTCAAAACCTGTACACAAGTGCCATCAAATGACAGAGCCAAATATAAGAGGGAAGAGGAGGAAGCACAATACCTATGCAAGAAAACAAGGGTTGAACATGAAATTGCAAGCTCACATAGATCATTTAGTGCTCGATCCCCATCCTCCCATTGCAGTGGATTCTCGCCCTCGCATTCAGGGCGTAGAACAATATCAGATTTCCTTGACCAAGGTGGTAGGAATGATGTGGATGCAAAAGTGTTTCGATTTCTCTATGCATGTGGCATACCATTCAATGTTCTTTGCTCACCCTATTGGCATGAAATGGTTGAAGCCATCCGAAGTGCCCCTGCAGGATACATGAGCCCCGGGTATGACAAAGCTAGAACCGTGGGACTTGACAAGGAAAACGCCAAGATCCAATATACTTTGGGGCAGTTCACAAATTCTTGGAATGAATATGGAGTATCCATTGTATCTGATGGTTGGACAAATGTAAAGGGAAAGCCATTGATAAATATTCTTGGGGTGTCCGCCAGTGGTGCAATCTTCCCTTCATCCCATGACTACTAAGATCAGTTCAAGACTAGAATCAACATTGCAGAAGCCTTAATTAAACCCATTGAATCTATGGGGCCATACAATGCCATCCAAGTCATTACCGATAATGCTGCTAATTGTAAAGCAGTGGGAGCAATCATTGAGGATAGATACCCCAACATATTTTGATCCGAGTGTTTGGTTCCCATATTGAACCTTTTAATGCATGATATTATTAAGATGAAGGAGAATGATTATAAATGGATTGGTTCACTGCACAACAAAGGCAAACACATGATAAGATTTATTACCAATCATAGTAATTCCTATCACATTTTCCACAGTCATTCAAGGTTGGAGCTTTTGAAGCTTGCAAAGACTAGATTTGCTAGCTATTACCTTACCTTCAGGCGCCATTTGAAGGCAAGGGAGGCATTGGCTAGTATGGTATCAAATGATTCATGGCAGATTTTGAAAGACAGGGCTACATCCTCATCTGAGAGGCGTGATTTTCAAGAGGTGGAGGACATAGTTCTTGATGGTCAGTTTTGGTTGAGTGTTAGGTATGTGTTGCAATTCACCAAGCCCATGTATAACATGATTCAGTTTGCAGATACTGATCAGTTGGTAATTGGGGAGGTGTATGAGCAAATGGATACAATGCTAGGCCAAATAAAAGATATTGTTGAGCCAAAAGATCCCATCTTGTACGAGCATATTCAAAAGCATGTGGTCAATAGGTGGGATAAACTTAATGTTGCACTCCATGCCTTAGCCTATGTCCTTACACCAAATTATTATTTTCCATATTGGTTGGCAAAACCAACACCAGGGGTGGGGTTAGGAGGAAACCCCACACAGATCCAAAGGTACAGGCTGGGTACATGCAAGCTATAGACAAGTTGGTCCCTGATGAAGAGGAGAGCGCCATATTACGTGATGAATTGAGAAAATACCTTAGTCAACATGGGGTGTTAGCTAGTTTGCATGCAAACAAAGATCGAGATAGATTGGTTCCTATCAAGTGGTGGAACATGTATGGCTTTGCCACCACACAGTTGCATAAATTGGCCATCAGAGTGCTTTCACAGGTGGTTAACAGTTCTTCTGCAGAGAGAGGTGTTGAAGCACCTATAGCTTCATCCACAACATGAAAAGAAACAACCTTGATGAAAACCTAGCAGAAAGCTTGGTTTTTGTACACTACAACTTGAGGTTGTTGTCTCATTATTGTGAACGTTGCAAAAGTGATAGAACATATCTCAATTGGGACAAAAACCCGGAGGAGAACAATTTAGAGGATGGAGCCATGGTTTTAGAGCACTTGGAAGCTGAACTTTTGGGTGATGGTGATGGTGACCGTGCAGTAGCAGCAACAGAGATGCCACCCCCCTCCAGTAGCAGTGTTCCATACCCACCTGTACCAGTTTTTCCTCTAGCTTTAGAACCTCCATTCTCTCGTGGGGGTCGTCTAGCTATAGGACGTGGTTCACAACCACTTCCACCTACTCCGGATGAGGAGGCTAGCTGTGATCATAGATCACGGGAAAAGAAATTAGATGTTTGCCGTGGCAAGAAGAAATATTAGTACTTGTCTTTTTCTAGGTTTTCACTACTTTGGAAATTGTAACTAATGACTCTTTAATATTCTTATGGTGACTCTAGATGACTATGAAATATTTTGAAAACATTATATGACAATTTAAGTTTGATGTTTGATATTGAAACTAGAACGATGAACCTACCTTTGAATTGCATTGCTTGCAACTTTGCACTATTGACTACATAATAGCATATTATAATTGTTTGAAGTTTTGAACTTTGGTCATTAGTAATTACTAATGAATATGTGCTTCTTGAATCGTTTTGTTTCATGGTTGATCATTAAATCATTTGATGTTGTGACTTGTCTGTTATAGTTTGGTAACTTTGGTTACGAGAGATATGAGTTTGAAACTTTGATGAGTCATAGTCATGACAAATGTTATATATTGAAAATGGTTGATGATTGATCATTTGATGACAATGCTATATAGTTTAATCCATGTTTTTATGCTTTTTGTAACTAATTCAACATTCTACATGGTTTTGTTGACATATAAGCATCGAAATATATAAAAAGATATATTATATAAAAAACGCTCCCACCTTGGAAGCTTTTGAAAATTTCGCTTTTCGCTTTGCTCCCATTTCCCGCTCCCGCTCTATGCCCCCAACATCGTAGCCACAAACTAACAATAACCTAAGTTGTCAGGGTACTTGGGTTTGGGGATGGGAATGGGGTGGCTGATGGGGACTGGGACGACAACTTTTGAAATAGGGGACTTGGGTACATCGGGGGTATTGTAGACATATACTATAATGTATGTCTAACATACTTTAAATATTTAAACATATAAATTTCAAATCATTATCAACAAATAATAGACTAAAGTCTAACAAACTAACTAAAACATGCACAATGATTCATTGATATAAAGTTATAAATATAATGTTTAAACATATTGATATTGAGATATTCATGTGATATATGTCCATTGTCATACTACATCCAAACTTTGCCTAATGACATTTTCAAATATGAAATAGAAAATTCAAAAAACATTGAACATTGACTAACATAGCTGATTTGTCTTCCTCAAGCCATTCCTGGTAGGCTAGCGACATCTGCATCATCATTGTTATCGACATCACAGAGGGCCTCAATCAACAAGCTCTCTAGGTAAGAATCACTCTCAAGTGAATGCTCGTCTTCATCCATAGCAATTGGAGGTATCTCGACAAGGTCGTTTGGTTCTATCTCCTCGTCCACACTTATAGCATCATCTGTGTATTGGTCCCATCTCTTGAAAGGAACGTCCTTGTACCATGGGTCTTTTTGAGATATGAGATGAAGTGTGCTATGGATCTAGTTTGAGTTCTCTACCTTCTATTCCAACCAGTTTCTCTTCATTGAATGGGTGAAAGCATAAGTGCTCCAATTCCTCTCACAAGATGAGGAACTAGGTACTCTCCCAAGTAATCGTATGGCAAAATGTTGCAACTCAAGAGCATCAACACCATGAATCCACCACCAATCAATTAAATGCTTTTTCTTATGCTTATTAATCTTAGAAGCATGCGAACTAAAGGCACCACACCCATGCGAAAATTTGGCAATTTGAGATCATAACTCAAAGGCCTCTTTTGTAGAACCATACATTTTTTAGCGACAACCATAAATCCTTTCACCTCCTGTCTATCTTGGGACAAAGGCCTTTTTCCTGTCGACGAATCATACCATTTTGGATTAACTGCATAGGCTGCCATATGAAGTGGGGTGTTCAATTTATTCCACTATCCATGTATGCATGCTTTCAATTGTGGCCATAAATTTGGAGCTTGCCTCTTTGTGATGGATCTAATCCTCTCACACATAGAGTCCATGTTTTTATTAATCTCACTTAAGCATGGTCTATCTGTGTCTGCACAACAAAGCATATTACATATTGGCTCTACAAATTCAACAACAAATTTGACATTAGCCCAAAATTGATCATTGAAAATCAACTGCTTCACCTTCATAGCAACATTTGAGCTAGAGTGGTTCCATTGGTTCCACATATCAGTGATAACTATTCTAGATAAAGCCCCCTTCATCTCCACAAGCCATATAAGCGGAATGTAGTATGTTGCAAATTTGGTATCCGTTGGTGTTCTGGCAAAGTTAACTAGGAAAGTTGTCCGACCCTTTACCTTGCCTCGTGCAGAAGTAAAACTCAATTTTTTGATATTGCATGCATGCATTTTTTAATGCACAGTGTTATTTTCCATCCAAAAGTGGGATTTTTGAATGCACTCATATTAGGGTTTTGGAAACCCTAATCAGGATGTGAGTTATTATAAGGACGCAAGTGTCAAAGGGAAAAGGTTACTCAGTATTTTTCTTCAGAGATTGTTGGGAGAGAGAGGAGGGCGCATTCAATGCATGTAGAGGGGGGGCGCATTCATCTAAGATAGATTGAGGGCATCCTCTTGGCTGAGTGAGTGTGTAGGGTTTCTTCTGAGAGAGAGGGGCCACATCTTCCAGTGTGTGAGAGGAATCACATGGGATCTCTTCAGAGATTGATGAGTAGAAGAAGATGGGTGCATTTTTGATAGAGGGGCACATTCTCCGTTTGGAGGAGAGCTCAGATCTGAGACAGATCTTGCACGCTTGTGGAGGATTCTTTAGGGAGGCAGAGATTGCTTCTGTACTTGATAGGGTTCAGTAGCCGAAAGATCATAGTTTGATCATTCAACAAAGTGGTACATTTCCTGAGTAGAGGGGTGCATTTCCTTGAGGAGGGCGTGATCTGAGAGAGACCTCAGCAGATCAAAGAGTGGGGCATCACTGAGACAATGATCTTGTGTCATAAGGGAAAGAGGCCCTAATCAGAGAGCAGTTTAGAGACAGTTACAGTCAGAGCAGAGGGGCGCAGTCAGTTGAGGGGTGCATTCATTCAGAGTGAGGGCGCAGTCAGCCAAAGGGGTGCATCACCCAGCTTTCCATCAGATCAAACTTAGATCCTGTGTGGCTCAGAGATAAGTCATTGTTGGAATACTCTATTGTACCGGTTGTCATTGCTTAAGATTATAAAGATGCTTCCATCTGTCACTGGTTTTCTTGCAAGGGTTTTTCCAGGGTCTTTAATCGAAAACATCGAGTCTTATTGATTATGTGTGATTGCTATATTTGTTGAGTTGTAGATAGATTTCATGTGCTTTAAGTTATAAGTATATTGTATTGCTGATAACTTCTATGATATCCTATAATAGTTTGTCAACTCGTTGAAATATGCATGTTAACCCCGCTGTTGGCTGAAAATAATTGAAAATAGGAGGTCGTTGAGCAATATGAGGGTATGGATGAATAGAAGAGCTAAATGGGTGCCCAGAAAGACCAAGTTGTTGTGCATCTGGATGTTGGATCAACACCATGCATGTTCATGAAATATAGAGACTACTTGTTGATACTATCTAAGTGACCCTTGTGATCATTCTGACATGTAAGTCTGTAGACTGAAAGTAGGGCCAAATGGGTATCCAAATCTATTAGTATATCTGAAAAATATTGGGTGCATCAAATCCATGCACGATCATGAAAATTAGGACTGTAGAACACTTGGCAATGTAGCCACCACCCTGTAGATGTGATTGATTTGTGGCAGTATTGATCAATCTAATGGCACATACCTAAAGAAGTGGCCAAATGGGTATCCAAATATGTGCTTAGAATGCACAAATCCCATGTACAACAAAAGACATAATATTAGTCCCTTAGTGAATGGGATTGGCCACTAGATAACACTAACCAACTAGCACTGAATCCAAATGCTTTGAAGAAGGTGCGATGATATATCTATAGCAGTAAGATGATACTGTACTATAATCAAAAGATGTCCTAGATGGACTGACAACAGAGGATGTCCTAGATGGACTAGTAGTAATGATGTACATGTGCAGAATCAATGTACATAGTAATCGTGATGCATTTAATTGTTTATTGTGATTCATTATATGGCATTCACAATTATTTTCAAGGAGTTCATTGGATTAATGATTTAGGAACATACCATCACCATGTCAACATCAAATAATTTACAAGGATCGGTTCTTCATCAAGGTGGATACAGATTATGAACTAGGTTAGAACGTGAATCAACTTAGGTTGACTGAATGAATTTTGATAAGGAGTAAGGGATCCTTTGTAGTTTAACCAACCATCCAAGTGTGTGTTATCAGAGGGAGTGTGTTATGAGATACCTTTCCCTTTGATCCCAACAGTAATATTTCATTTTCTTTCTTTTTCTTTTGATTTTTCTTTTCATCACTTTTTACATTTTTGCAAGATTAACGGTTTTAAGGATACCGGCTCGGGTTTATATTTTTTGGAGACCAATAATTACACAACCTTAGCTCCGCTACCAACAAGCATCCATAGGCCAGATAAAGTTGCCACAGTAAAGCATTTTCATGCAGATAGGCCTTACCTTGCTGCCAGTCAAGCGTCCATAGCCTCGACAAGGATTACCTATTCCTTCAACCGTTAACCATTTTATTTTTATAGGGAATTTCTTTGATCTCAGGAAAAGACATTGCTCATTTCTAGAGTTTCCTTGTTATGATAGGCAACCTCGGGGAGCATACTCGAGAACCTTCTACATTCGAAATCTCTACTTGTAGTTCTTCTTGACTATTGACAACCGACTACGGGGATCTACCCAAAAGAATCCTGTACCGAGGATTCACTACATCAAAGTAACCTAAGACACATAAGAGAAATAACAAGAGGCACGAAAGGTGACATATCCACAAAAGGGGAGAGCACAAGTCTAATCAAATCAACTTTAAACCGTTGGGATGCAGACCAAATATGGAGTGATATGGATGATATGGATAACGTTAAAAATGAAATCGAAGGAGGGGAATAGTCCTTGCAAAACCAAGAGTCACCGAGGTTCATGGTATGTTAGTAAATCAAGTAAATCAAAACCCCTTCACCATCGTCAAACTATGATTGGTACTACTAGCTATACTCATCAAAACAGTCAAACACATCATACATTATTAGTGAAGTACAGCATCCATAAGTATATCATCATCAGTAAAACATGTCATAGCAGTAATAACATCATCTCATCACTCATATCATATGGAAGGTCCCAACTGCAGTAAAAAAAAGCACTATGAAAATGGGATGTGTCAGGAGAAGTGAAGCAAACATAAGTAGCAGCATGCCAATACAGTGTGTGGCATAACATACCCTACAGGTCCATCATTAATGGGACAGACTATTTCCTCAAAATAGAGTGAGCGGGATGCATTGAAAGGGATTCCACATGCAAGAAGAAATCTTGCTATTGCAAGCTCAATGCCTTCCGTTTCCTTCACATCAAACATGTCATAAATGCCATAGTTTCAGGCCTCTTGTGTGATGCAGTTGTATTGGTTTTTGATGCTTTTGATGGCACATTGTCGTTACCAAAATGAACTTCATCATCGAATGGCATTTCTTCCTCATAAGACTCATCATTATCACTGACATCATGACATGGCCGTGAGTTTGCTGCTCGTTTTATTCAGTAGGGAGTCTCTGCCACGGTGGACTGAGCAAGCTGGAGGTGTCTTTGGAAAATATCCATGGTCATACAATAGGTCTCATCTGTGGAACTGCTGGATTTGATGGAAGATCACATAGGCAATTATCATCAAGTCACCCCTACATGCTGAGGGGCAACAAGAACAATGTCTATGATATGATCACAGACCACAACTGATCAACAGGTCAGCCCTGCTGATCAAGGGGTAACATGCCCAACACGATAACGTATTGCATTGGTTTTTCAGTAATTAGGTCATGCTTTGCTTTCTGCTTTTTCATATGTATTAGTGAAATTATTCCGGAATGCAGGATTTTATTTCGATTTAAGTGTGACTGATTGTTTTTTGATTGTTAGATGAATCCTATAGTCACTAGGGATCCCCCCTGTGGTTAGCAAACACTAACCCAAAGTGCAGGGAAAGAATACATGGTGACAGTGTAGTATTCCAGCTGAACCTGACAGTTTCAAGTGTTAACAGGTGTCATGCCTATTATTTAGTGGGTGTTGTTGTAGGGTATTTCAATAAATGCTAATCTTTCTTCAGTGATTAAATTTTTTTGGCAGCTATATTTATAGGACAGATTCCATAATGTGGGTTACCCTTTCTACTTGCCCATTTATTTAAAGATGTTTTAACATTTTTTTATTAATTTCTCATCTAATTTCAACATTTGGAAATATTCAGATTTATCTTCTTTTCATAACATGCTTTTGTTCGATTTGCATGATTTCTTATTTTGTTTAAACAGTGGTATCATTCTTAATGAATTTCAAACATATGATTTTCAATTTTATATATTTGGTTTCTCACTTTCAAAACTCCCTTTCTCGAGGCCCATTGACCTATTTTTATAGTCATTTGTTGGACATCAATAAAATTATCTTATCTTATCTTTTCTTCTCAACCAATCGATGATATAAATTATTGAACAGGAAGAGACATTCCTTGGCTCACGGGTATTCAAGATATGCCTCATGACATAATAGAGGGTGAGTGGCTTGAATTGGATGGAATTGCAATGGTCCGTCTATCTTCTGGTGATTGCTTACAACCTGATGCAACAATATGTACTGCCTTAACAAGTGCCTTATATGTCTGTGCTGGAGTGTTAGCTACAGAACGGCAGTTGTCGGTATGCATTTCTATTTCTGGTTCTGGCTCTGCTAATATTTGCAGTAGATGCACTGAATGGCATTTTCTGCTTTGGTGAAATAACATGGAAGAAAAGGAGTTTGTATGTAGTGTAGTCAATTAGTTTAATGCATAAAATACTAGGCATAAATTAAGACATACTAAGGAATATACAAAACATTCCTGGAAAGAAGTAAAATTAGTTGGTTGATTAAATGGGGAAGAAAACATAAAAGATGAAAATTGAGATTTAAATATTTTTTGTGATGAGTCAGCTTGTTATGTTGCCATGGAAAAAGGGGAATTGATTTGAAAGTTGCTTCCCATCTTTCACACCTGTCCAACCAAAACAGTGGATCTCTGTTTGTTTACAAGCTTCATTAAATCATCTCTGATGTACAATGTGCTATATGCTTAATTATTTCATTTATTCTCCTGAAAATTGACCATGGTTTATCATGGGGCTAGACTAATCTTTTTTATTTAATGGTATTCACTTTGCTATCGGTGAAAATACTTTTTACGTGCTTATTGAATCCATTTTTCTTCATTAATTTTCACGCTTCAGGAACATTGTGTGCTGTATCTTATGTTAATGTATACTTGGCTATAGGTGTTTGTTTGTGAAAGTCTGGTGCACCCTTCGAATGCTAATCGCCATATTGCGATGGAATAATAGTTGCAAGAGAACATGTTCCCACTATTGGGGGGACAACCTGGAGTTCCCACATCCCTAGGAATTTTGGATTGGGTTGGGGATGAACTTATAAATCAAACTTTTGAGACGTGTAATTTGCAAACTAAAAACTAGTGCCTCACTAATGAAGTTGATGGCTCAAAATGGGAAGTAGCAGATCATTCAAAGATAAGATCTGCACATGAAATACTCGAGAAGAAGAATAAGAGATTTTTGGCTTACAAACAATAACAAAATATTAAGTCAAGAACTGAATAAAAATGATAAAGAAATTTGTTGACTTCAAGAGGATTAAATGAAATTTGGCAAGTTGAGATTAAACAATAGAATCCAGAAATTAATGTGGAAAATGTTGACAAATTTCTTTCAATAATTTAGAAATTTTGAGAATCACCTCTTACTGCAAATTCAGAAATTTCACCTCAACCTTGAGGTTTCCTGAATCTATTTCCTGTGAACTTTCAGTGTTAGGATTAAATCTGAAATATGAATTTACAGTAGCAATATTTCACTTTTTTTCAACCCAATTTCGCAAGGCAGCCCAAGAAAATAAATACCATTCAGGTGTACTTCAATACCACGAGGCTACAACCCATAGGGCACAATTTTCCAAGCATGTAACAGATGTGAAATGCCTTATTACAGCAGATTATAACGGCAGTAAATCATATGTTCTAGATATGTGTTAATTTGTTAAATTACTTATCCAATTCAGCTCTATGTTATGTCAAGTCAGCATGAACAACTAGTGGTAGAATCTACCCAATCAAGAAGATAATATAAGCTAAAATTCAAATCTGGAAGTACACACTAGATCGACAATTGGAACAGTTTGTAATACACACACACACACATACACACACACACACATAAGATGAAGCACATGTACATACCAACAACTTATCGCAAGCTGGTACAAGTCAAGCTCTACAAACCCTGGCTAGTGAAATAATAAGAGAAGTGTAGTCACCGACTCCTCCTGGTTAAGAACCACTCCTAAGAGAAGCTAGTTACTCCACCAAACATCCTTAACAAACTAGCATCAACACTGACATGTCCTCCTTAGCACATGCACTTGCATCCCACAAGTGTACAAGGATATGTCCTCTCTCTTCCACAACAAGTAGACCAAGTAGCACTAGGGTTATCAAATTCCACAAAACCCTCGTCGTCTTCTCTCACAAGACTTACAAGATAAAATGCTTCCTTTGCTCCTCTAGAGATTATCCGAAACTCCAATGTTCATCCTCTCCTTGTAATCGACTTCGAAGCATTCTATCTCTTCTTGGCATTGTGATAGTTGCACCTTATTCATATAGTTCAGCTTTGATTCTTGCTTCAGTAGGAGTGGCCTTTGCACTCCCACTTTGTATTGCCACATTTCTAAATCAAGTGCGTGAGTCTATGAGTCAACAAGTATAAATTATGAAAATACTGTCTCGTCCCTCTATTTGTATGAGAGGTGAGGGAGGTCAACAATACAAAGTGAAGCTAGTTGACTATGTCACTACACACAATTTAACTACAAGAAGGTAAGTCTACATGTGGAGTGTTCCAACCCTAGGTGACAGATTTCAAGCTCCAAGGCATGCATGCCCAACAAGCACGATTACAAGTTTGAACGCTCCTCAAGCAAGGTCCAATGCTTCTTCTCAAAGGCCTCCCTATGATCTGAAAAATATTTAGTCACTGGTTAACCAGTCTTTTTTAAAATAAAACATAAACTTTGCTTGACAGTGCTTCTTGCAGTTTATGTGGAATTACTCTTTACTTAGCCAAACTTTATACTTACGGAAAATTACTTGCTTTAAAACAAAATTTTGAGATGCATAAAAAGAGATTGAGAGCAAATATCAAGTCACACAAATGCACCAGGATTTGGTAATGGAGTTCATCCACTTCGGGCTATGTCAAAGGGTCCACTCCCTATCAGTGGGACCACTCTTTATTAGTCTAAAAAATGCTTAACAATTTACAAAGGAAGGCTAAATACTAATTCCTGATATCACCTTTGATTTTTGCTGTTCTGGAGCAGAGACAGACTTCACTAGTAGCAGCAACAGACAATTCTGCAACTCTGAAGTATAAACATGGTTGTACTTTGGTGTGGCTGAAAGGGTCCTGCGAGCACTTTTCTGACTGGGTACTCGGATGCAGAAACACAAGCTAGTTTCTGACTCCTTGTGAAATTTTGCAACTTTTGACTATAAACACGACCACCTTCTAAACGAAGCCTCGGGACTCCCCCTCTGGCACAGACTCCAACATTGCCTCTGATCCGTATAGTCCGTGTGGCCTTGAATTGCATTCAACAATGAAATCTTCCACGAACGGCGCACAACAGTACTGCACTTTGCCCTTGGATGCATGCATACTTGGCCTCAGGATTCATGACAAAACCACATTGGAGAGTGTGGAAACTGCCTCGGTTTTCGTGCCAATCCACCTTGGAAAATGTGCATAGGCTATACCTGTCTATCTCGGTTTTTGTGCATAAACTTGACTCCCAAAAATGTAATCGAAATGCAAGTGTGAACGGGGTTAAATAGGGGACAAGGGCCAAACTCGGCATCTGAATTTCAAGCTTCAACGTAAATATATTAATATCCATTTTCGTTAACAATTAGCACCCATGGCGTGGCGGTTAGGGCATTGGCATGATGGTGGGAGGTCACGGGTTCCATTTTTGTGGACTCTCGTGGTTACATATTGTTAACAATATATGATATATATAATATGTTGGTTGGATTCGTTGGAATATTAATATGTTGGCCTGCCCCTTATGGGAGCCAAATTTTTTGGATCCAATGCCAACATGGTTGTTTCAACATTGCCACATGGCGCCATATGATTGGCCCAAATTTGCGCAGTCACATGCCAATAGAGTGTATGGTTGGACACGTGTCTATCTCCCATTGGTCCATGTCACTGCCTTGCGCAATCAACTCTTCCATGTCAACCTTCCCAGTAACTGTACGACTGACATTGTGGCACCCTTCCAGTGGCAGCACATGGACCGTATGGATGCCATCTGTACTGTAAGGATGCCACCTCATCACCTACCATGTCAGCTGTACAAATGCCACATCATTTGTACGAATGACATGTGGCGCTTCAGGGTTGCCCACTTGGACGTCGAAAATGCCAAATCTGCCTAACACATGGCAGTATGTTGGGCTGCCATGTCAGCTTGCTGATGTTAGCATAATGTCATCCTGCCAAACCAGCGTACGGATAGCCACATGGCAGCATGTGGACATGCCACGTGGCACCCTTGTTTTTCCCCTTTTACCTGTTTTGTCGAAACTTCAGAACTTCATATCTTGCCCATCTGAAGTCCGTTTGAGGCGAAACGAACGTTGCCAGAAAGCTCTCGTCGAGCCCTTCGCGATGGTACCCTTTAGTTGAACATTTGAGACTTTGAAAATTTGAGTGATCCTGGATCCTCCTTGATCATTCTTCTCCACTAGGGAGCTTTTGGACCTCCGAAAGTACAATTAGTGAGCAAGTAGGTGAGGGTAGAGCTCTCTCACTCTTCCAACCACCATCCACTTTGCTTTTCTTGAATCTACCCCTTTATGACCAACTCTGAGATACTCCACATCACCTTGACGTGAAGTCCTAATCCTCTTGTCAAGGCTAACATCTTCCTACAACTCATCTAAGTACACATGAACAAAATCATCAACAATAGGAATCTGAACATCTTCATTAGCTTCCATAATCATAAGAGGTTCATAAAGCTTCAAATTCTCAACGTTCACTACTTCATCCTTCATGCGTTCCTTGCTGATGTATAACCAAACCTGATCACCAACTTCAAATTGATGATCTACCCAATGCCTGTCATGCGTTTCCTTGTACTTGGCTTTGCTCTTCTCCAACTGTTCTTGTATTGCCTGATGCACCTGCTGGATCTTCTGAATGAACTTCTTGGCTTTATTGGCATCGTCATGTAGATCCACTTTACTTTCTTCCTTGCAAGCAAAGTCCATAGGATACTTAGGCAAGTACCCAAAACATATCTCAAAAAGGAGTTCTTTGTGTAGAAGAATGCATGGCACTATTGTAGGCATGTTGCACGTAATGCAGCTGCTCATCCCACAACTTAGTGTTAGAGGTAGAGGTGTATTTCGAGATGTCCTTCATGTTCAGATGCCTAGCATGGAGGTACATTTTCAGTATAGGCATCAGGATGGGGCAGAGGGTGAGATGCACTCTACCAAGTGTCATGAATCCAACGGTGGATGCATGCAGACCTTTTCGGGTGATTTACTTTACGCATCCAATATTTTGCATGCAACTTTTTTAATTAAAAAGCATGCAAAAGTGGGAATTTTGCATGCACTCATATTCGGGTTTCAGAAACCCTAATCAGTCAGTGAATTGATATAAGGAGGCAAGGGGTCACCAGAAAGGGTTACTCGGTATTTTCTTTAAAGAGTGAGGATATTCAGAGTGAGGGTGCACTTGTGCATGCAGTCGACATATTCTTGAGAGGAGGGGCGCATCTACAGAGGGAGATAGTGAGTGGATTCGAGAGGGATCGGTATCAGCTTGATCTGAGGTACTGAGTAGCCATTTTAGTGTGCAGTGAGGCTATCTTTACAGAGGGAGCTCAGAGACTGAGCTAGGGTGAATTCACAGAGGAGATGGGCGCACTTCCTCATGAGAGAGGGCACACTTGTTAGTGGGGATGTTCTTCTTGAGGCTAGGAGGGTTGAAAGAAGCAGAGAGGTTCTTCAGTGATTGAGGAGGACTAGATCAGATCTTTTCAGAGATTGATAGAGATCCAGAGAGGGGCGACTTCAGAGCAGTGGAGGGGGGGCACACTTCCTATGTTAATGTAATTGTAACTTTGGAAGGTATTCACTTGTATTTTATATTGTTATTATTATTGTATTTTATTTGTACCTCCGACGGAGATGTTTATTCCTCTGGTCGAGGATGTCATTATTACATTTGGTCATGTAAAGTCATTGTGGTAAATCCTCCCTTGTAAGTCGGGGCAATAGTTCCCCATAGAGTCAGTTAGATTAGGGTCATTGAGTTCCCTAGAGAAGTCGGCCAGTCAGGTATAGCTGGGGCCGACCTAGCAAGTGAAAAGGTCAAGTGAAAGATAAAGTATAAATAGAGAGTGGAGCTCTCTCATTTGAACACGCACTCACTCACAAGTTTGCATTAGTGAGAGAGATGACAAGTTCACATAGGAGGAAAAGAAGAGGAGCTGCTGAAAACCATTTTTGTTTTGGGGTTTTACTTTGTGATATTGTATGGTGACGATTCTATCTCTAAGGAAGTTGCGAGGTTTTCTCCTTTATGATTTTCTCGAGGAAATTCTTTGTGTCTATTGTGTTATGCTGTGCATGTTATTTTTTCAGTTAAGATCCTAGATAAATATTGATTAAAAGTAGAAAATCTAACATGGTACCAGAGCTAACCTGAAAAGAAGACATTGTGCAGATGCGGAAGCTAGGGCTTCTTAATTTTTTGGACTTCTCTCAACAGATCATCAACGAAAAGAGGCTAGGCTAACTTGCCCTAGGAGGGCGCATCTTTCTGCAGAAGCAGAATTGGATTCTGAGAATTTTCATTTTTTGGCCCGTCATTACTGTCGGAGGAAAACTAGGGCATTAGATATTTTGGGTTTCTGTTCACTGATTTGGGGAAGTGAGTACATTGGGCAACTCCCCTTGAGGAGGCGCATCTATCTATCCAATCAGAAGTTCCAAATTCCATGTTTGGAAAATTAGGGTTTTTCTAACAAACCCTAGGTCCAACCAACTCCATAACTAATTTTGTCATCTCAAAGTGGTAAGACTTAAAAGCTTTTCTATTTCCATTTGAAGTTCTCATTAAAGATGTCTCACCACACCAAGCTTGAGGATAAGCTTGAAGGGGTTGATAACTTCCGAGCATGGAAGTATAGAATTGCACTTGTCCTTGAAGAGAATGAATTGGACCTATATCTAAATGAGAAGATTCCAGCACCAGAGGGAGATGAGGGTAAAGCCTTACATAAGAAGAACTTGCTTAAGGCCAACATGATCATTGCAGATTCTATTAAGGATCATCTCATCCCACATGTGTCATCTTTGAAGACACCCAAAGAGATGTTTGATGCCTTGACCAAGCTGTTTGAAGGGAAGAATATAAACCGGAAGATGACCTTGAGAAACCAGTTGAATAATGTGAAGATACAAAATGCAGAGGCCATGCAGTCTTACTTTACAAGGCTCTCTCAGATCAAGGAGCAACTTGAAGCTGTGGGAGAAAATGTAGGAGATGGGGAAATTGTGATGACCACTTTGAATGGTCTCCCAAGATCACGGGACTCTTTCATTCAAGGGATTTGTGCTAGAAAGAAGTTAATCACATTCAGTAGGTTGTGGGAAGAATGCTCACAAGAAGAAGCTCGACTTGTAGCTCGAGAAGAGAAGATGGGAGCAAATGACGATCAAGCTCTCCCAACACACTCCAGGAGGAATAATAACAAGAGGGAGCACCATCACACCACCACCAAAGTTAGAGGGATAACTTTAGAAGATCCAGGAGAGATCTATCTAATATTAGATGCTATACTTGTGATGAGAAGGGACACGACTCCAGAAATTGTCCCAGAAATAAAAGTGGCTCCCACAACAAGAAGAACAACAAGAAAAGGCACCATGCGCACACTGCAGAAGTTGATGAACCTCCAAGGAAGAGAGCTAGAGAAGAGAGTGATGAATCTTCAAGTGATGAATAGTATGTCCTGATATCAACACTCACGGGCACTGTCACACATGGAAGTAATGATTGGCTTGTAGACAGTGGAGCTTCCAAGCATATGACAGGGTATAAAGAATCCTTCATAAACTTGTCTGAGCATGAGTCACCTCACCAGGTGAAACTTGGGGATGATTACCGATACCCCATAAAAGGAAGTGGAGAAGCTTCATGCAAGTTAGACTCTGGCAAATCTCTGAAGATGAAGGTTGTCCTATATGTTCTAGGACTAAAGAGGAGCCTTCTCTCCATATCAGCACTAGATGCAAAAGGTATGAGGGTTGCATTTGTTGATGGCCAAGTCCTAATGTGGCCAAAGGGAAAGACTATAGATGATGCAGTTGTGATTGGAGAGCAAGAGGGAGGTTTATACAAATTGAAGGGCCAGCCTGAACAAGCCTTGGTCCATGACTCCATGGAGCAAAGTGAATTATGGCATAGAAGGTTTGCACATGTGCACTATAGAGCACTACCCTTTGCAAGCAAAGCAGTTGAAGGACTTCCAGAAATCCAGTCAAAGCATGAAGGCGTTTGCAAAGGATGTGCAAAGAGAAAGAACGTGAAGAAGGCATTTCCAAGTAGCGAGAGCAAAGCGAAACGAATATTGGAAATCATCCACTCCGATGTATGCGGTCCTATGTCATCTAGTTCATTGAGTGGATATGTATATTATGTTTCATTTATTGATGACTTTTCCCGTAAGAATTGGATATATTTCTTGAAGAGTAAAGATGAAGTATTTAGCAAGTTCAAGGAATTCAAAGCCTTGATAGGAAACCACATGGAGAAAAGAATAAAGACTTTTTCGATCAGATAATGGCGGAGAATTCACATCAGAAGATTTCAGGAACCTAAGCAGAGAGTCTGGGATTAAGAGGGAGTTTACCACCCCATACAATCCACAACATAATGGAGTTGCAGAAAGAAATAATAGAACAATAATGGAAGCAGCAAGAGCAATGCTTCATGACCAGGATCTTTCGATGCACCTATGGGAAGAAGCTGCGATGACAACTGTGTATGTACAGAACCGTACTCCTCATAGAGTACTAGAAAACAAGACTCCAAAAGAAGTGTTCTCTAGAGAGAAACTAGAAGTCAGCCATCTCAGGATATTTGGCTGCCCAGTATACATAAACATTCTGAAGGAGAAGAGGATGAAACTAGATCCTTCAGGATAGAAGGGTATATTTGTAGGATACAGTGAAAGCTCGAAGGCCTACCGAATATACTTTCCAGGATTCAAGAAGATCGACATCAGCAAAGATGTAACATTCGACGAAGACTTAGCCTACAACAAATCCAGAAAGTTACCTGTTGAAGACACTGAAGAGCCTGAAGTTCCCAGAATCAGGGATGTAGTAATGGAAGAAGCGATTCCAGAAGATCATGAAGACGGCGAGATGCAAGAACCACAAGAACTTGTAGATACACCTCCTGAGAAGAACTCCCACAAGAGGAAACCAGCATGGGTACAAGAGGCAATACAAGAAGCAGAGAAGTATGGCGCTCCAGAGGGAATGCACAGAGAAAGCAAGAGACCTAGACCATACTCAAGCTATGTAGCCCTGTTGTGCGACATCATTGACAAGGAACCTGCCAACTATGAGGAAGTGACAGAGAAGAAAGAATGGAAGGATGCCATGATCGAGGAGTACCAATCAATCATGAAGAATGATGTCTGGGAGGTAGTTTCGAGACCAGAAGGGAAGCCCGTTGTGACTTTTAAGTGGATCTACAAGATCAAGCATGCTGCAGACGACAACATCGAGAAACACAAGGCGAGATTTGTGGCACGTGGCTTCTCCCAAAAGGAAGGCACAGATTATGAGGAGACATTTGCACCTGTAGCCAAATACACTTCCATCATATCAGTACTTGCATTGGCTGTAGTAATGAAATGGAAGGTACACTAGATGGATGTCAAGACAGAGTTCTTGAATGGTGTAGTAGAGGAGGAAGTGTACGTGGAGCAGCCACTCGGATTTGAGACACATGACAGACAGACTCATGTGTGCAAATTGAAGAAGGCCTTGTACGGATTGAAACAGGCACCCAGGACGTGGTACGACAGGATGGATAGTTTCCTGATGAGCTTGGGCTTTACCAAGAGTAAAGCAGATTCCAACCTTTACTACAAGGTTGAAGTGGGAAATCCAGTGATACCTCTACTCTATAGATGACTTGTTTGTAGCAGGGGAGGATGGGCTCATTGCAGATACGAAGAGGAAACTTGCCGCAGAGTTTGAGATGAAGGACCTGGGCATGATGCATTATTTCCTAGGCATTGAGGTGTGGTAGAATGTGGATGGGATCTTCCTTGGACAAGGGAAGTATGCAGTAGAGATTTTGAAGAGGTTCGGAATGATGGACTGCAAGGCTATGGCCACACCTATGGCATCGAACTTGAAGCTACTGTGTGATGCTTCATTAGAGTTAGTTGATGCCACGATGTATCGTCAGATGATTGGGTCATTGATGTACCTGACGAATACAAGACCTGACATATGCTTTATTGTGAACACATTGAGCCAGTTCCTGACAGATCCGAGACATGTTCACCTGATTGCTGCAAAGCATATATTGAGGTACCTGAAGGGTACAGTTAATTATGGGCTCAAGTATGATGCGAATCAGAAGATTAACCTATAGGGTTATGTTGATTTAGATTGGGCAGGCAGTGCTATAAATAGGAAGAGCACTTCGGGATGCTACTTCAGTATGGGATCCGGCATGATCTCCTAGTTTAGTAGGAAGCAGTTGTGCGTGGCACTGAGTACAGTCGAAGCAGAGTATGTTGCAGCTTGTTCGGCTAGTTGTGAGGTAGTATGGCTTAGGAAGGTACTGTTTGATTTTTTTGATCTCCAGTTAGAGGCGACTTGTATATTTTGTGACAACCAGAGTTGTGTGAACTGTGAAGTTGTCCGAGAACCTGGTGTTCCATGACAAGTCGAAGCATATTGAGATCAAGTGTCACTATATTAGGGATATGGTGCAGAGAGGAGTAGTGAAGCTCCAGTATATTGCGACGGATGAGCAAATAGTTGATGTGTTGACCAAGCCACTAGCCAAAGTGAAGTTTGAGTACCTCAGAGAGAAGCTTGGTGTTCTCTAGATCGAGGATCCTTCCAAGAGGAAGTGATGAGTCCGGAAGACGCAGATGCACATGGGCCATTCTTGCATATTGGTAGGTTTGTGCCTCCTATGTTGGTAGATGTAAGGGCCGGTCCATTCTCGTATAGTGGTAGGTTCGTGCCTCCTATGTTGATAGATGTAAGGGCCGAGCCATTCTCGCATGGTGGTTGGTTCGTGCCTCCCATGTTGGTAGATGTAAGGGCTGAGCCATTCTCGCATGGTGGTAGGCTCGTGCCTCCCATGTTGGTAGATGTAAGGGCTGGGTCTCGCATGGTGGTACAACTGAGAAGTCATCCCATTATTGAGTGCCCTAGAGAAGTCGGCCTAGTCAGGTACAGTTGGGGCCGACCTAGTAAGTGAAAAGGTCAAGTGAAAGATAAAATATGAATAGAGAGTGGAGCTGTCTCATTTGGACAACACACTCACTCACAAGTTCGCATTAGTGAGAGAGAGGACCAATTCGCATAGGAGGAAAAGAAGAGGAGCTGCAGAAGACCATCTTTGTTTTGGGGTTTTACTTTTGTGATAATGTATGGGTGACGATTCTATCACTAAGGAAGTTGCAGGGTTTTCTCCTTTATGGTTTCCCCGAGGAAATTCTTTGTGTCTATTGTGTTATGTTTTGCATGTTATTCTTTCAGTTAAGATCCTAGATAAATATTGATTAAAAGTAGAGAAAACTAACACAGGGGAGATTAGATTGGTTTGTAGGGAATGACATCATCTCCTATAGAGATTGCACATGTACAGACCCTGAGTCCTCACTTAGGGAGAGGATCATGAGGGCTCTGCTGGATTTGCACTTGGTAGATTATTCTTGGTATCTATATGAGTATGAGGCACTGCAGGTGGGAGAGCTATTCTCCATACAGAGACTTAGACTCCGTGGATTATTTGAGCACATAGACGATGAGTGGGTTAGCAGATGTATAGATACAGTTTGGCGAGAGCCGATTAGATTAGCAGAAGTTGAGTTAGTTATTAGTACTTGGTTTCTACTAGAGGATTACATGGAGATCCCGATGACTATCAGCATGATACGACATCAGCTAGTTGGAGTTGGGTTTGCTGGACCCCCTTGTTGGTGGTGGGATCCAAGCATTCATTTGCACGATGGATTGTTTCAGATAATAGAGGTGATTGGCAGAGTTGTGAGGTTGATCGATCTGCTATATTTGTGGGATGAAAGTGGAGGAGAAGTTCAGACTTCGTTATGGCAGAGCCGACTTTCTTTCCTGGTATTCAGGATTGAGATTGACAGTGGAGCCGCTACGAAGGAGATTGCCAGTTTCCGCTTTCAGGTGTTTATTTGTGGGATGGTTAGGTTTGGATGCATGATAGAGCAGTCTTCTGAGGAGTTTGTGCTGCTTATGATTCTTTGGCTCTTCAGGGGCAGTTAGATGGATTCTGGTGTTAGCATTAGGCAGACCAGCGCTTGGGGTAAAGAGCGCTTCACATCACACAGGCTAGTGAGGGACTCAAATGACTTCACCTTTCACAGGAAGATGTGAGGTAGGTTTGCATGGAGAAATTGGGTAGATATTATGGGGGGTCAATAGGGCAAGTTGGGACCTGCATTGATGCAGCCTTTGACAAATTTTGAGCAGCCATGTGGGAGCCTATTGTTAGATTGCATCACAGGCATACTGAGGATGTAAGGTGCAGAGTATATATGTGCGGAGACTCATCGGTTATTGGAGTTCTTGTAAATTCCAGTGATTTCCTTGGAGTATAGGGCAACACAAGTGATAGAGCTGTCTCTTGAGGATACGATTAGAGTTTATGAGAAGCCCAGAGTCGTTACCAGTGACTGGTGCAGATTTCCTATGTCAGTATTTGAGGTCGAGTATGCGAACAGAATTGCAGACTTCACCTGGTTGCCTATGCACTACACCATCCATAGTGAGGGGGCCAACTCTTACATATATTTCTGGTTGGAGTTCCAAGAGAGGTGGCTGTTGATAGAGCTTGACAGACAACTAATGATGATCAGAGTGGCTCAACGATTGCAGGATGGTCTCTTTTTTTGGGTAGCAGGGGACCTTGAGATTGCAGTAGTGGACGGTACAACAGTTAGCATGAGGACGAGAGTCAACTATCACTTTCAGGAGCCTATCCATATGGAGAAGTGGATTAGCTTCCTAGGTGGGGGACCTTATGAGGGATGGATACAGATTTTACTAGCTTGGATTCTTAAGAGTCTACAGGATGCTCCTTTTGTTGATACTCCACAGGGATGTGGTGGATGCAGTAGGTACTCCATAGTTCTCATATTGATTTGGGACCCCAAAATTTCAGTGACGGGCAGTTTAGTGGTTATTCGAGGATGCATTCAGGAGGTCTCATGTCATGGTACCTCGCAGGACAATACTTTGAGTAGAATCGTGATCGAGGTGACTTTGGGTCACTATTCTTATATTTTCTTATTGGGAAACCAACATTGCTAGTTTGCCCGGTAACACTCCCGATACCTCCAAGAGTTCTCCAAGGTCAAGTAGAAAACGAACTCTACTCACTGCTGTGACCAAGTGATCAGTCCTCTGCACATCTCGAATCATCTACGTAGGTGTGTGCTCAAGAACGAGGAATGCATCTCGCATCTTGGTCATGTGACTACACTGCTTGCAGTCAATCAACCATCTCTCAGTCTTCATGCACATGCATCATGCAAGACCTCATGCACATCTCTACAGTAACACTCCCTCTTAGCGAGGAAGGTACTTCTGGAGAAGCATCCACCAGGATCAAACACATCATTTGTTGCTACAGCTACTCTCTCTGAACTGGAAGACTTCTCGGCTATATTTGCTGCACTCTGATATGCAGATCTGTGCTCCTCCTCTATCAGTGTCATCATGAGAGAAGCATCATGCTCTCCCTCTGTCACCAATACTGAAACTGCATCCAAGGTCTCCCTAGACCCACATACAAGCTTGCCCAACAACTTGTACCTCTCTCTCAAGCTAGTGGCCATAACCTTTGAACTGAAAATACACAAAATGATACAAGAACCTCTCTTGATCACAGATCTAGCCTCCCCTTGCTTAGATCTGATAGATCTATCTCAAATCTATCCACCTAGGTCACAAATATTATTGACCTGACCTCTATAACAACAGATACGGTCACCCTCTCCACAGATCTGAGTGTGATAGTTCTCCCTGACCCTTACTAGGGCTCTGATACCATGTTAATTTTATCCAGAGATCATTACTCCCTCTGGAAAGCCCTGAGATCTCAAGCGGTTTGAGTCTCTATAAATTAATAATGCAATAAAGACTTAAGAATCAAACACTATAGATCTCTTAACACTTTGACAATGAAAACACAACAATCACACAACTCTGGATGAACCCTGGAAACCCCAAACGGGGAAAACTAGCTATTTGTGGGGCTTTCTTCTATCTCGAGCCCAGAGCAAAGTAAGAAGAATACAAGTACATACAATATTACCTCATAAGGAACAACCAAACCTGACAGGGTCAAAACCCTAGATCTGCATGCAACAACTGATGCATGCACAGAGGAAATGTGCCCTAACTGTCAAATGGGTTTGATCTGTCTGAAGGTAGCAATCTGTCGGTACTGTCTCTCTCACAACACTGCTCTGATCTGCTTAGCCAAGGAAGAAGGCCAATTGCTAGATCTGGTGAATACGCCCTTCCTCTGCATATAAAAGTGCACCCTCCCTCAAGATGTCAGAGGCTAGCATGGAATCGGATCTCAACAGATCTGAGCTCTGATCATCACAGTCCTTCCTGAAACACTAAGGTAAGGATACTCCGAAAGTCTCAGCTGCTCAGTCGATCAATTGAATCCAGAACGAGCTCCTCTCTCCTCTGGTAATGCGCCCCTCTCTCTCTCTCTGGAAGACGTCCTCCTCAACCTCTGCAGAAACCACTCTGATGAACTCTCTCTGTCCACAGAACTGGGTGCCAAGTACCCTTCGTCAAGTGGTGTCTGATCTAGCTCAGATCACCCCACTCTCCCTACTGCAGAAGATCCTCTCCCTCTCAGAAATTCGCCCTCTGCATGCACAATGCACCCTCCTCACTCTTGACTGATCTCTCTCTGATAAGTTAACTGAGCAACCTCATCCGAGGACTTCCTACCTCTATATATAATCTCACTGACCAATTAGGTTGACCAAAAACCTAATATTTGTGCATGCAAAAAGTAACTTTTGCATGCATCTTTTAATTACTATTTGTACATGCAAATCTCATGCATGCATGAGGCAAAACACCCCGGAATGTCCGCATGCATCTATTTTGCATGCATCTTTTAATTACTAATTGTACATGCAAATCTCATGCATGCATGAGGCAAAACACCCCGAAATGTCCGCATGCATCTGCCAATGGATTCATGCCTCTGAGTAGAGTGCATGTCACCCTTTGCTCCATCTTGATGCCTATATTGTTGATGTACCTCCATGCAAGGCATCTGAATCATGGAGGACATCCCGAGATGCCACTATCTCTAACACTCCCTCTTATCGAGGGAAGTCCAGCCACTGATGCCTGGATCCAACAAGTCCCTTGCTGCTGACACTGGCCCAACTTCCCTTTCTGTCACTGCTGCCCTCTGACCTGTAGTACCCTGATCAAACTCCATAAATCTAGCTCCAGAAGAAGCCCCTGATCAACCATTGACTTTGTCACTGAACTCTGATTCAGACTCCCTCAGAATCTCTGCTGTAATCGAGCACCCAATCTGCCTTCAAGCGGATCTATTTCCCTATAGGTGATCTCGCTCTGTCTCTGAGTTGACCCAGCTCTCTCCTGAGCTAAGTGCATCTCAGTCATCTCATACCAACTCAATCTCCGACTGGTGCCTATATGAACATAATGCTCATCCATCTAATATGAGTCCAAAGACTCACTCCCCTGTCTCTCATCAACACCATGAGCATCTCGCTCATCCATCGAATAAAAGGAATCACTCCTTTGATCATCATCATCATTGTGAGCATCTCGCTCACCCATATGTTGAAAGGACTCACTCCTCCTAGCACCATCCCTGCTGTGAGCATCTCGCTCTCTATCCCGCTTTGACTCTGAAGAGGATGCACTCAACCAACCGGATGTGCCAGATGTGGGCTGTCCCCGAACCAAGTACTTACCGTCGATCCTATGACCCATCAAGACTGGATCAACTCCTTCTAGATAAGTGAATATCAGATCCCTCTGGAACACCACCGAGTAACCGACAACACCCAATGCTACCACTGAGAGTATACTCCCTCTCAGTCCTGGAATGACAATACTTTTTGTTACGTGGTACCGGTACCAGCGCACCTGCAGAGGTCCCCCAGGGAGTGGAGGTCATTGTTCTGACCAAAAGGGGTGTTTAACCCACTGTTTTTAGTAGGGGTTATTACCGGACCCTTTGGCTTCTCCATTGGAAATACTATGGCTTAGTGGCATTGTTGACTGCCTCATGAAAGGGCTTGAAGCCCCGAGGTTGGTGTCTGGGGCTTCCAGGGGTGGGTCATTGGGTCACATGGCCCCAACCCTTATTTAGCACTCCAGTGACAGATCTTTCAGCATTGCGGCATCTGTTTATCCTCCAGGTCACCTCCAACATCTTCTTGGTCCTCCAGTTCACCAGTGCCCTCTCTTTGGGGCCTCCTTCTGATGATGACGTCATCCTTGGAGCTAGGCTGTGATGCTTGATTGGGGGGTGTTGAGGGATTTTCACTTCTATTGGGGTTCGTTGGGGCATTACGATCCCCAATTCCGCAGTCTGGCCTTCAAAACAGGCTGATATGCTTATTTTTAGCTATTTTGTTCATGTATGGGTCAAATCTGGGGAAAATACCCCAATTTACCCACTATTTTAATTTTAAGTTGACATTTATAAATTTCAAATTGACATTTTGAAAAGGCACGTCGACCTGGATATATTTTATTTTTGTAAAGTGAGTGTGAGAAAGGTATAAATACACCTTCTCCTCACTTCATTATAACATCAACTTATGGGATAAAATTCTTTTTTTTCTTCTGATTTTTCACCTTCCTTGGGCTCTTTGAGGGATGCGCACTTCTTGAGGATCAAAGTACAAGTTAGTTTGGGGATTGATGTTTGAAGTATCTATTGTTTTTGCACTTTGCTTGGGTGATGCTAAGAGTTGTTTGTTTGACACATGCACAAGGAGGTATCTAAGTCCTTCTCTTGATGTCTCTTTGTTAAATGTTGGATATATGCTTGTCTAAGGTTGAATGGTAGGTTTCTAATGCTGCATTTTTCCCTAGCTAAGTAAAATTTCAGTATTTAGTTGCCCTAGCAAGGAAAAGCTTGAGCTTTAGGTCTCCAAGGTTTGTCTCTCTCAACCAACTTTTGAGGTTGCTGAAGGAGGCTTGGCTTGCCAAGCTTGGCAACTGCCATCTCAAGAAGAGGGTTATCCTCTTGGATGCCCTAGGTTAGGGTGGATTATCCAACAAAACCTAGGTTGCTCTCTTTTTTTACCTTATTTTTCTGAGTTCTATCTTTGTATATATTGTTTTCTTAGTCTTTTTGTATTTTCTGAAGTCTTTACTTTATTTTTATGCAAAAACTAATTTTTAAAAATCAAAATTCTAACCCGAGCTCTGTAAAAACCCTAACTGCCTTTGTCCTAAAGCCGTAGCGGCCTCCCTTCCTCACTCTCCTACCTTCGCCCTCAAACCTCCCTTTTATTCCCTCCCTGGCCTCCTTCTAAAGTTAGGGTCTTCCATCCGCATCCCTATCTCCTCCCTATCTCTTCCTCTCTTCCTCTACCCACGGCCTCCTCCTTACCTTTTCTCTCAATCTCTCCTCCCTTTTTCTCCCTTCTTCCATCCATCCTTTTTCTACCTCCTTCGCTGCCTCTTCCTTCCACTTCTGTCCTCCCATCCGAACCCTCTTCTTTCAGTTAACACAGGTCTTCATTAAAATTACAACCCTGTGTTTTCCCTTATACCCTTCTCTGTAGAAATACAAAACAGAAAATTAAATAAAGGTGTCAGCTAGTTTGTAATCTAATTTTTTTGAAGAGTGTTTCCTTTTTTATTTTGCAAGTTAATACTTTACTGCTGTTGGTATTCAGAGGTCTGATTTTCTGCACATTTGTAAAAAAAAAATTCTGTGGATGATCTCTGCTGACTGCATATTCTCACTTACAGATCTGAAGGTTGTATTTTGGATGAATTAAATTGACACTAATTTGATCTTTGTTATTACTTATTATTGATGAATGGTACCTATTGAATGATATTGAACACTACTTTTCTACAATAGACATCGGACTTGATTACATTTAGTTTATGATGCATATTTGCATGATAAGTATTGGTGAATGATCTTACACAAGAACTCTCTTATATTTCATCAGTGTATGGCTATGATTTCTTGAAGTGTTGTCATTGGTTACACATCGTTATGATACATGCTTGTGATCCTTTTTATATACATGTGTATTGATACTTAGATAGGTGATCTTTATGATTTTAATAACACAATCGATTATTTCCTTCGAATCATAAGTATACCTTATCTTGCACCATTCATACCAATCTCTTATGCCTCATATTGACTCCATTTAGGCACTAGTCTAACTAATTGCATAGAGAATATAGTCCTTCTGGTTGCACTAGTGGTCTATAGGGTCCTCAAGGGTACTTCTCCTTGGAGGTTCTGACGCTCCAAAGAAGTTAGAATCGTGATCGAGGTGACTTTGGGTCACTATTCTTATATTTTTTTATTGGGAAACCAACATTGCTAGTTTGCCCGGTAACACTCCTGATACCTCCAGGAGTTCTCCAAGGTCAAGTAGAAAACGAACTCTACCCACTCCTCTGACCAAGTGATCAGTCCCTTGCACATCTTGAATCATCTACATAGGTGTGTGCTCAAGAATGAGGAATGCATCTCGCATCCTGGTCATGTGACTGCACTGCTTGCAGTCAATCAACTATCTCTCAGTCTTCATGCCACGAAAGTACCCTAAAATCTGTGACCAAGTACTCGGTACTTGGGTGAAGTACCCGGTACTTATGCGGTACTTCCAGAGGTACCAGTTTCGGTACCCGGTCCGGCGGTACGGGTACCTGGTACTGGTACGGGTGCCCAACCCCCCGGTATGGGTACCCTGGCAACTTAGGTCACTTTTGCATGCATCTTTTAATTACTAACTGTACATGCAAATCTCATGCATGCATGAGGCAAAACACCTTGGAAGGTCTGCATGCATTTGCCAATGGATTCATGCCACTGAGTAGAGTGCATCTCGGCTTCTATTCCATCTCGATGCCTATACTGTTGATGTACTTCCATGCAAGGCGTCCAAATCATGGAGGGCATCCCGAGATACCACTATCTCTAACAAATAAAATAGGGCCATGAGAACTAGGGGCCACCTGCATGCATTACATGCGGGCCATATTTCATGATGCATGCACATAAATACCTTTATTAATCCTTCATGCACACGAAAAGCAATGCATGCAAGTCAACTGAGAATTAGAAGAGAAAAGTGACCTAGGCATGCAAAAGTTAGGTCATACACTGTCAAAGTTATAAAAGACGGATAAAGTGAATGAATAGGTTTGCTTATTGATTATTGATTTGAGAAGTCAACTTGGAGAGCTCAGAGAGCTAGTTTAGGGTTGAGGGCACACCACTCAACCATTGAGTGTATTTCGACAGTGACATCTATCTTCTCTAGTCACTATTAGGGTTGGATCATCCAGATTCAACATTACTACTATCATCTGACATCATTCTTCAACATTCTACTGGGTTCAAGCCATAGACTGGAGTAGGAGGACTCGCCCTCTTTGCATGGGCGAATTGGACAAGTAGATTATCTTCATATCTCAACATACAGTGGAATTTTTGTTTGCATGTAGCCTCCATCATTCCGAGAGCACCATTATTGTCCTTGTTATTGAATACATGTTGCTCATTCACCTTCTGGATCAAGTTACCATCAAAATCAGTAATTGAGGGGTGTCCTTTCATGCATGGGCGACTTTCCTTGAGGATCTCCAGGTTTTGTGCCTTAGAGTTATTGCATGGCTTGCATGCCAATGCCATATTGATCAGAGAGGGATTCAAACCCTAGTACATTCATCCGAAAGCATTTTGACATCAATTGATCTCTCATGCATCCATTCCTATACTGAAGAGTTCACATTTATCATAAGGGCACATTATTGGAGGAAGATCACCTCATATCATACCTGATACTTGGCACATATCTCGCATGCTGGTTCCATACTCATCTACATCTACTATTATTGCTATTGGTATGTACATGTATTATTTCTATCCCTACTTTATAGCATTTTTGATTATATGGGTTATTTAGGGGTTGACAATGTGAAGAACCTACAACAATTAATTGATGAAATACACGATATATCAGATCACAAAATATTTTTATTGATCGCGGGCCACTTCGAGGGAGCAACCTCCTTTGAGCAAGCTCAATACAAATAACTTTACGGTGCCTTCATTGGCCTCAACACGCGCTTATATATTAACTCTATGCCGAATATTATGGGTCATTACCATGGAACATATATTACTACAGGACGACTTACAAAGCATATGCGTCCAATACTATGGGTCAATACCATGGGCTGATACAAACTATGGATCAACAAATACCACGGGACGACTTATAAAGCATATGCGTCCAACAACAATATATTGACAAAGTAAAGAGAAGGGTTGACACGGGTTCCTAATAGGCAAACCCATGCATTTGCATGCATGCTTATGCAAGCATAGCTCATCACATGCATTCATGTTTCCTTTAAATATTGGACCATAAAACTACACGCAAGCAACAACATCATCAGGAACTTCATAAATAGAACATAAAATATCAGTTGGAATATTACAAAAGTATAGTGGTCCGTACAACAGTGTGAACTTGAAGTTGCCTGTATTTTTGTCATAGTATTGTAGTGGGTTTCCAGATTGCCATTGGCATTACTTTCTTGCTGTAAATCTTCTAAAAGTATGAATATATTTCACTTTCTTAGGTTTTCCTCTGGGCTTGGCCCTAAATTTCTGTGTTGCATTTATCTTCAGTTCACAAGATTGGTTGTATGGTGTTTATGTTGATTGAGTTGTCATTGATGCCAACATGGGACTTGTAGTGGCCCTTTTAGTTGTCATTGATGCCACCAAGGCCCCGTGCAGTGGATAAGCTTGATGGACAGGTATGGACTTGATCATGGACACTTGCACATGTTCTTGGTATCTCTTGTGGGAATTGTTGCACAAGTTGGAGTCTCCTCCCCACACATAGTGGTCAGCTAGATGGTTGCATTCACAGGTATCAGCATGATGGTTGCACAGGTATAGATGATGTCATGTACCCCCACTTGTGGTAGCATGGGCATTGGAGTCCATTCACAGATGGTGTGTGCTTTGGAGTACTTGGTTGTACAAATGATCCATTCTCTAGTCATTTGTTGAAGATGATGTGGCCCTTGCTGATGATATCTTTGCACATGGAGGCTTGGGTCTTGGGATCCACCCATATTGTGGTGTGATGAGGTCATGGAGCCCTTGGTTATGGACTTGCTTACATATGGCTTGATGATCCTTGTTGCTACTATGATGAGGATGACCTCACACTCTTGCATGGGTGGTTGAATGGTGATATCATCTTCGGACACTCTTGTGTTGTAAACTTGGGTTTGGAACTCTTACATGGTGATGTGATGGACCTTGACATTTGCATGGTCCTTAAACCCACAAGCTTGGATTTTAGACCCTCTACATGCTTGATGATGTGGATGATCTCTGAGCGCTTGGTTGAGATGCCCCTACACTCTTGCACATGATGGGACTTGGTTTGTATTCTTATCAATTGAAGAAAGCATGATATGTTCACACTAGTCATGGTGGTGCCCTGTGGAACATTTGGTTTGGGTCTTGAACCCACACATATGGTTGATGATGGAATCTTTGTATATGTTCAGGCCCTTGTTCATGATGGAATACGATGAAGTTCTTGCTTGTTGATGATCAAGACCGTTGAAGCCCTTGATGCTTGATTGAGCCCTTGTAATGATGGTGGAGCCCTTGATGTGTTGAGAAGCCCACGCACATGATGATGTAGCCCTTGAACAACATGTTGAAGCCCATGCCCACTTGGAAGTCCTTGATGAACAAGTCCTCGGTAATACAACTCCTCTTGTTGCATGTTGGACGTGGTTACACTTTTGCATGTGGTAGAGATGTGGTCATGATGCCCTTGGAACCCCACACACACGGCACTTGGACTTGACCTTGAAATCCTTACTTGTCCGATATGATAATGATCATGGTTGCAAGTGAACCCATACACATGAAGGAAGTTGGACCTTTAGCTTGATGCACATGATTGATTTTGATGACATGGAGTCTTTCTTGCTTAAACCCTTGAAATCTAGTGTGGAAGCCCAAACTTGTGAGTCTGTGACAACTTGGGCATGCATATAAAATTAAAAAATAAAGAATAAATTAAAGCAAGGTCGGCCCAGCTGTGAACAAGGTCGACCGAGTAAAATTTGGGTTCAAATCAATATTAAATTTTATTATTATTTTAATTAAAAAGCCCTTAAATCAGGTCGGCCTGCCCTTATTTTATCCCCAACGACCTAGGGTATTCTCATATAAATAAAACCCTTGTTCAATCCAATAGATGTGTGCTAATGCTCTGAAAAAATTCGGTACAGAATGAGGCATCCTCTAAAAAATTCAGTGGACTGTATTCAAGTGTACAGAGAAATTCGGTGGTCTAATTTTTGAGAGGTCTGATCTTTAATTGGGTGGACTGTCTTCAAATGTACAGAGGTCTGATCTTTAATTTGGTAGACTGTTTTCAAAATGTACAGAGGTCTGATCTTTAACTAAACTTCAATTCTCAGTGGTCTGTCAACAAGTTCAGGTGATCTGTCTCTGATTTTGGTGGACAGTCTCTCAAGTTCAGTGATTTGCTTTCAAGTTTTGATGACCTAACTCGCTCTAAAATTCAGGCATATATGAAGGAGTCCGAAGTTGTCTATGGAGGAGTCCAAGGATAACATCTGAAGCTGCCAACAGTTCAAGTATTTGCTACGAAAGCTCACTTAAGCTGAGATTAAGCGATAGCAGGTTCTCCAAGGCAAAATGGAGTTGTGATCTTGTCTGGATGCCGTCTACAGCATATCTTGAGCCCTCATCAAAGTGACAAAGGATCTGAAGGCGTCTTGATCTCAGGATAGTATCAGCATTTGTAAGAAGCTAAAGAATGCTTTGCACATAGAGAAGAGGCCCATTGGTTTCATTGTAATTGCAGAAGCTAAGTAGATCATTGGTTTCATCTTGAATAAGTGACTAATAACTTGACAGTGACAACTTGAAAGAGATAACCATGATATGACAGTGATAGCCTGATATTGACAACATCTTGATATGACAAGCTCCTTAACAGAGACAGCAGCCTGATTTGACATGCCAACATTTTGATGCAATAGATGATAAGTGTCAGGGACAACATTTGATTGAAGTGGCTTGGACATTGTGTAGCAAAGGCAGAGCATAGACATGCAGCATGACAGAGATTGCTTTGATTTAATAGTGATTCACGACAGCCTTGATGACATTGACAGCCTAGCGATATGACAGCTTGATGACATTGACAGCCTAGTGATATGACAGCAGCTGACAATGACTTGTGACAGCAGTTTAGCATGACAATGATTGATGTGATAGTGATAGCATTACGACTTGACAAGTGAAAGGTTGGTGACAGTGATATGCTGATTGTATGACAGATTGGTTTTACTTGCAAGCTGTGTCTTGCACTTGGGGATTGGATTCCTCATCTTTTCTCAGTTGGAGTTGAGAAAACCAAGTTGGGTCTTGGATTGAGAGTTGGTGCTCTTGTTTCAGTTGTTGCTGAAGTAATCGTAAAGATTGTAGTCTTCCATTGTACATCATATCAAAACATAAATAAAGCCTTCCATACAAATCTTGTGTTGTCTTTTGTGACGTGTTTTGATTTATGATGACATGCTTATGATTTAGTATTACATTTTGATGATTAGTTGATGGATGCTTATGATGTGATGACCTACTTAGTAGCATGATGCATTGATGAACTTTGATAGATTGGTAGAAGTGTAAAAAGAGGTTTAATTGCCTTCACACTGGTTCACCCCCCCCTCAGTGTAACCATTGTGTCCAACAATTGGTATCAGAGCAGGCCTTCACCACAAGCTTTGCCAGCTTGAAGGAGATTCGTGGACACACAATGGATGCAATAACAGAGTACCCCATCAATGATGTTTCGGTATTTGACATGATAGATTATTTCGGTTGGAGAAGCAAGATGAAATCTTACTTAAAGAAGTTTGGTGTTTGGGAGATTATTATCAGTCCACCCATTTCATCCAATAAGAAGACCAAGTCAGTTGCATAGAAAGAAGCTAAGAAGGACAACACCACTGCCTTGAAGTTCCTCATGGATGGACTTCCAAGCTCCGTCAAAGAAAGTGTAGGGGACCACACTTCAGCCAAAGACCTGTGGTTCAAGTTTGAAAGTGAATACCAAAGGGGAAGACAAGACAAGGCTAATCAGGAAACAAAAGTCAAGCCTAGTGAAGATGTGAAGCAAGAAGAAAAGAAAGAATTGGACTTCAGTAAAGGTATGAACTCTTCTGGTTGCAGTAGCTCTATATTTGATGAAATTGAAAATGCTCTTGCAGATGATGAAGAAGATTTATTGAAAGAAACAAAGGAAATAACACATACCTTCTTGAATATTGATCTCAAAGCTGATTGGTTCATGAATGTTGTTAGTCTAAACCAGTATGACTTCTTGAGGTTTAAAAGGAGAACTTTGGACTCCATAGATAAGTACCAACAGAAGACCTTGGCACTAAAAGAGCTACACACGAAACTTAAGCACAATGAAGCCGTGTTGCAAGATCAGTTAGAAGACAAAGAAGATGAAGTCGAAAGACTGAAGACGAATTAGCAAAAGAACAAAAACACACTAGTGAAGACCTGGAAGAGCTTGAAGAGACAAGAAAGGCTAATATCGATTTGAGGACTCGGTTGGAGGAAGCCAAAAGAATAACAGAAATCTTGAAGAATCAATTGGAAGAAAAAGAGAAGACAAACAAGAAGCCTGAGATGGAAGTTTCTGATCTCAGAAAGAAGAATCAGACACCATTGCGAAGTTATCACAGATTAAAATGAATAAATTTCTCGCTTAAAAGATCACAGTAAAAAAATACTTACACAAATCAAGAACTCAAAAGATAGAAAACAATGCTTTCAGAAGTTGGAACAAAAGAATCAACATCTTGAGAAGAACCTATCAGAAAAGAATGAAGAAAATTCTCGTTGGAAAAACCTTAATCAAGGGCTACTAGAACAAATCAGAAAGTTGAAAGAAGAGAAACTTGAAAATCTAGACATTAGAGATATCAACAAATCAGATAATGAAGAAAATCCACATCTAAAAAATCATCATCAAAACCTACTGATGCAAATTCAAAAGCTTAAGAATGATAAAAGGTTGTTGGAAAACAAGTTAGCACATCCAGAAGGAGGAATCAAGGTCCTCAGAAGTAAAATCCAAGTTGTGGAAAATGGAACAAATATAGATCCAATCCATATCACTGCTCAAGAAGATACCAATCCAGTTGAAGAACAAACATATAGGGATGTTGGAGTACAAACGATGGGAACTCCAAGTGTATGTACTAATAGAAGTTCATCAATTTACCAAGCAACATCAAGGCATGAAGAAAATCGTACGTCAAAACTAAACCAAGAAAACACTACAAGCATGATAAGGGAAAATAATGTTATAAGAACTCCTTATCAGCATCCAAATCATAAAAGTAGATATCTTAAACAATCAGGGTATCAATATCCCTTAGGTCGCGAAGAACTAAATTATTGTCCGAAAAATATTGATACCAACACAATTAAGTCTCATGGTAACAGTTCGTTGTGAAAGTGCAATGTTCCGCAAAGAATTGAAGTAGGATGGTCCGATCCTTTTACAGTTCGAAAATTTTGCTCAGCACTCAGAGGTTCACATTGTCTTGTATCATCAACGACGATAGAACAGAGAATGATGCGATGTCATTACAAGAAAGAGTAAAGACGTAAAGCCTTTTCATAAATATGCTTTGAGGGCAAAGCATTTCTAAGGAGGAAGGCAATGTTATGAACTTAAATAACATGAATATACATAAGATAATATCAATAATAATAATAATAATAATAATTATTTAATGAAGAGACAAGGAAAAGATGTGTCTTATCGAAAAGACATGACTATTAATGAAAGGGCACTCTATCTAAATGTATATAACAGGCCCTCAGTTGTAATCTATCATCTCATTCATTCATATACATTTTACTCAATATATTATTTTATCTTAAATGAATTACGTTATATTCCAGATATTTTGGAATCTTGGATAATTTATGTGTAAACGAACTTTGTTCGTCTCATATAACTATTAGATGATTGATGTTATGTGGTTTAATCCATGTTTTCTATAGCTAATTCAACATCCTACATGTTTTTTAGATATAAATCCATCAAAATATATTAAAATATATACTATATAAAAAACATTCTTGAAACGCTCCCAAAATTGGAGTTTTTAAAAATTTCGTTTTTGCTCCGCTTTCGCTCCTTGCTGCCCGCTCCCAACAACATAGGCTACAATCTTTAATCGAACATTACTTATGAAAAACAATAGTATAATTCTCATTACTAATTTTATTAACAAAAGGCAAGCTGGTTTTTAAACTTGTAACCTATAAGACATTTTGGATATTTTTTATTCAATCTCTTGAAAATCTTATAGGTACTTCACATCTTCCTTGAACCTCATGAACAATGTCATCACCAAGAATAATGATCTCATTATCATAGGGAACAAGCTTAAAAAAATCTCCGTGCTTACCAGTCATATGTTTGGTGTGAAAATCCTCACAGTAGATCTAAGAGCTGATGTATACTTCACAATGAAAGAATTTAGGAATAAGATTAAGAGTGGTCAATGTAGTAAATGAGCAACAGAGTAATAATACAGTAAAATTCAGATAGAAGCAAAATAACTTCACACACACTCTAATACATTAATCACAAATGGACAAATAAATAATACAATGGATGAGGATTCGAATGCCAAGGTGGCAATTCGAATTAGCTTTCATGGAGAGATCAAAAGATCACTGGAGTGTCATCAGAGCACAACTAGAAGTCTTCATCATCATCAGTGGAGTCATCAATGCACAAGTAACTGTCAATCATTAGTCAAACTGAGTCTAACTGAGTGTGGTAGGTGTAACTGGCACATGGAGGCACTAACTGAATGAAGGAGGCTCAGTGGAGGGCGCATGAGGAGCTAACTGGAGTCAGAATGGGCAGTCTAGTCTTACTGGAGGTTCATCGGAGTGATACAGTTAATTGAGAGTCAGTCTTTCCTTAAATCAAGGAAAGAACTAAAGATAACTCAATTAACTGAAGTGCAACTGAGTGGTAGGTGAGAGAGGACGAGTGGCTTCCTTAAATCAAGGAAGAAGGGCGCACTAAGCTCTAGGAGGGCTAAAACTAATCAGTGAGAAGCTCCTGGGGCTAGCTAGTTGAGGGCTAGGTGCTGGGACTGATGACTGGGATGCATGCAATTGCATGCTGCATACAAGACTAAAAATGCAAATAATGAAAATGCTGGTAGGACTAGGATGGAGTATAGGAATATCCTAACATTTGGTGGCCCTTGAATCAATATACCAAACACATTGAAACGTCGAGATGTCAATATGAGAAGCCATAAACAAATAATTAGTGGCAGTTTCATTCTGTGGAACCTTTATACTACTCTCTACAAAATGGCTTTGATGTCTTCCCCCTCTACTTCTTCTATGATATCGTCTACCTCTATTTCAGTTAGTCTTATGTCTCTGCTTAACATAACTCTCTTCTTCAGTATGATTATTTATTTATTTTTACTACAATAATTGTAATGTTTAGAACTTTGAGAATTACCTGTTTGATTTGAAGAAATTTGCCTCAAATTAGGATTCCAACTGTATCGTCCTCCTCTACGACCTTTGTCACAACATCTTTATCTGTGTTTTCCTGTAACAGCTCTACTGTTTTTGCAAATTCATTTTTCTTCTAGTCGTTTTTCTTCTTGGAGTAGTAAGCCTACAACTTCTTCAAATGTAGGAACTTAATTTGGAGAAGAGACACATGATGAGGTTACAAAAATTTGATACACACCAGATGTTAGGAAGTGACAACGAAGGAAGGTCTTCCTGCATGCATGTGTCCTTGCCTACAAAAGACATTAATTGGAAGCCAATTGTATTTAATTAATTTTTCCTAAGTTTACTTTGGAAAATTAATTAAAGTGATCTAATTAATTATTGACTTATTGAAATGCTTTTTATAAAGTGTAAGTGAATTATTTAAAGTGATGGAAAGATCTAATCTTGGCCATCCAATCTCACCGGAAGATCTCAACCTTAGATCTATAGTGAGATTAGGTTATTCGCTCAGCATTGAGTTATAAAAGAAAGGTCAATTGGTGGAGATGACACAATTGCATTCCGACAGAGACAGAAGAAAAAAAGTGTGAGAGAGAAGTTTTTGAGAAGAAGATGGAGGAGCAGAAGGCAGATTTGCAGAGGCAGATTGACAGAGTGAGAAACAGTAGCAGGTAGAGGTGACAGTACGGAAATCCGTACAATCCGTATAGTCATACCAATTCCGTACAGCAGGCCGTACGGATCCATACAGTAGGTCGTATAGCAGCAGCAACACTGTTGCGTCGAGATCCATGCCCACTTACAAGTTTTTCTCACTGTTTTTCTGTGTGTTACGATTTTTCCAGTTAGGCAGAATTTGATTTCTGAATTGTACCGCTCCATATTTTCTTAATAAAATAATATCTCATACTGCTGCACCGGTTTTCGCATCTTGGGTTTTGTCTGGGGGTTTATACCCAAAAAGACTGAGTTCTCTCTATTGATGTGATTGCTGCTATATTTCTTTCAGTATTTATTATTCCGTTGCATAGTGAAAAAATCCATGTGTGGTTATTGGTAGCAATTAATTGGTATGCTTTTAGCCCTAGTTGGGTTTTAAGGAAATTTACACCAGATAGCCTATTAAATAGAATGATGATGAATTCTTAATCTTTAATGTCTGTGAATTGCTAATAACTCATTGTTTAGTTGCTGCAATTTCATAGCATGATCTGTAATTGAGTTTGATGCCATCATCTTCAAACTGGTTTCTCAACAATGGAATTTGAAGTTCATTGGAAGTTTCATATAAATTCTTTAACTTTTTTGTAAGAACCTTAAAAACTCATAGTGTGTAAGTATTTATGAAGACAAGTCTTAGTAGATATGCAATGCACAAAAATAGGCATTACCAATAAATTCTCCACAACAATGAACAATGATTAAGCACACTTAGTAAGTTATAGTAGGTCTATGCAATATTAAATAACATAAATTCTACCAACGGTTATCAATCTCAATGCATAGTTAGTCCAACAACAAATGCATTATAATACAAACAATTGCCAATCTCACAACAAAAACATACACATTATGAATCTAACAAGCAAAAACAAGTGTTTGAGAAAACATTCCACCAATTGATTATGCAATTATTTCATACATAATGTATAATGCAATAATTCCATGGTACAACCATAATAATAATAATAGCCACATGTCTTAGGTGAAATGGAGCCACATGCTAATAACCACATATCTTCTTAAATAACACAAGGATGCATGATATTATTGTTAAAAATAAAAAAATGATAGCTGTAGCAGACTATAAATATAAAAAATGCAGAGATGGCTAACTGTAGATAAAAATAGAACAACATGCAACCACAAGAACACGGATGTTTACCCTGGGGAAAACCTTTTAAGGTATAAAAACCCCAGCAAGAATATCTTCCTTAAATATGAGATGTCTGAGTTTTACAACAGCAGGCTAAACAAGCCTTTCCAACAATTAGAATTGTTTCATTTACAAAGAAGAACCCTGTTCTGCTGTAACTGAATCAGTCTCAACCTTGTACAATCATCCTGTGCATGTCACTGTTCACTGATGTCTGTTGTGGCCTTTTCCAGGGGCTGTAGTGACTTGTAGATGGCTGCAAACAATTATGGACAGATCCTGAATGCAACTGAACTGAAGTATGCCCTAGCAGGGCTCGGATCAGCAGTAGTAATCAGCAGTGTAAAGAGTGAACCCAATAACCACCAGTAGAGAGAAGGGAGAACTCAGCAGCAACAGTAGTATAACCCAGCAGTAAGAGATCACTCTTGAATGCACAGAAAGAATGCCCTAACAGGGCTCGAGTTAGCACAGCAATAAGAACCAGTAGTATAGAGCCCAACAGTAAGAGATATGGTGATAACCCAGTATTAACAATGAAGAGAACCCAGCAATACCACCGAGCTGTCTTTCTTGACCCGAGCTGACTTTCTTGACACCACCGAACTGTCTTTCTTGACCACCGAACTGTTTTCAGAGCTATCTTCAAAACCCACGAATTGATTTGTGAATGATGAGTCACTTTCCATATTTATAGTGGAATAATTCCACACAAAATTAATGAGGCCGACTTGCATTAAATTGGCCATTAAATCATGAGGCCGACTTGCATTAATTGGCCATTAAATTTTTATTTTAATCAATGAGGCCGACCTTCCAATAAATATAGATATATTTTAATTTCTTCACATCATTCATCATTTTAATTGTCTTTCCTCCAATAATGAGTTGACCCAAAATACATAAATAAATACATATTTATTTATTTCTTCTTCTTCTAACTGGTGGGTTCATGGACGAAGCCAAGTGGTGCTTGGGTTCTATGGTTCTTCAATAGATCATCCAGGTGTCCTTCAGGGTCTTCATGTCCACTCCAAGTACATCATCATAGGAAGATACTTAATTGCTTTACTTCACCCACCTGTGGTCACCAAGTCCAAGTGGAGGAGTACACCACTTGCCCAGACCCGGTCTGGGGCTTACAGTGAAATCTTGGTAACTGACTAGGTACCTCCATTATCCCAGAGAATGGCTCTCAGCCCCAGGCTGAGCTTCCAGTCCCAGACTGGATCAATATCCTGGTAATTGACCAGGTGCCTCCATTCTCCCAGAGAATGGCACTCAACCCCAGGCTGAGTTCCCAGTCCCAGACTGGGTCAATATGCTGGTAATTGACCAGGTGCCTCCATTCTCCCAGAGAATGGCTCTCAGCCCCAGGCTGAGCTCTCAGTCCCAGACTGGGTCAATATCCTGGTAACTGACCAGGTGCCTCCATTCTCCCAGAGAATGGCTCTCAGCCCCAGGCTGAGCTCCCAGTCCCAGACTGGGTCAATATCCTGGTAACTGACCAGGTGCCTCCATTCTGCCAGAGAATGGCACTCGATGGTGCTCAGGAAAAAATCAACACTCCCTCTCAGCGAGAGGGTCATTCTCTGCAATACCAAGCTTGTCTCGAAAGTGCACAAGCTTTGTCAATGACAGGGGCTTGGTCAATATGTCAGCAATCTGCTCATCTGTACGAATGTACTGGAGCTTCATGGCACCTCGCTGTACCATATCTCTGATGAAGTGGTACTTCATCTCAATGTGTTTTGACCTGTCGTGAAATACAGGGTTCTCTGAAAGCTTAATGCAACTCTGATTATCGCAATGGAGAACAGTTGGTTCAAGCTTTCCACCAAACAGGTCAGAGAGAAGCTTTCTAAGCCAAACTGCTTCTCTGCAGGCATCACTGGCAGCAATATACTTAGCTTCAGCTGTGCTCTGAGCTATGGAACCCTGTTTTCTGCTGGACCATGAGATCATGGCTGATCCCAAACTGAAACAGTACCATGATGTGCTTTTCCGGTCCACTACACTGCCAGCCCAATCAGAGTCAGCATATCCAAGTAGCATTACCCCACTGTTGGAGGTATATCTGAGCCCATATGTGATAGTACCTCGCAAATATCTGAGCACATGTTTGGAAGCTATCTAGCGTATGTGCTTTGGCTCGGACATGAACTGACTCAATCCATTCACTATATAACAGATATCTGGTCTCGTATGCACTAGATACAACAAAGATCCAATAAGTTGGCGATACTAAGTAGGATCCACTGCCTGTGAAGAAGTAGCTGAGTCACGTAACTTCTTCAGATTTGATGTCATGGGTACACTCATGGGTTTGCAGTCATGCATCCCAAATCTCTGCAAGATATCAACTGTATACTTTCCTTGAGACAAAAAGATCTCATCTGGCTTTTGCCAGACCTCTAAACCAAGGAAATAGTGCATGAGTCCCAGATCCTTCATTTCAAATTCTGAAGTAAGCTCCCTCTTGCACTGAGCTATCAGTTGCTCCTCTCCAGTGAGGAACAGATCGTCCACATATAGGACTAGGATCAAGACATGGTTCTGAACAACCTTAAAGTAGAGGTTGGGATCAGCAGTGCTCTTGGAGAGTCCCAAACTGTGAAGGTAACCATCAATCCTGGCATACCAGACCCTTGGGGCCTGTTTGAGTCCATACAAAGCTTTCTTTAGTTTGCACACATGAGACTGCATTTCATGTGTTACAAAACCTTTAGGTTGCTCAATGTAGACCTCTTCTTCAACTTCTCCATTAAGAAAAGCTGTCTTTACATCCATTTGATGGAGTTTCCATCCAAAGACAGCAACGAGAGAGATAATAGTTCTGATGGTGGTATAACTGGCAACAGGAGCAAATGTTTCATCATAGTCTATGCCTTCCTTTTGTGAGAAACCAAGTGCCACAAACCTTGCTTTATATTTCTCAATGCTGCCATCAGCAGCATGCTTGATTTTATAGAGCCATTTGGAAGTTACCACAGACTTCCCTTTTGGTCGAGGAACAATTTCCCACACATCATTTTTCATAATGGAATTATATTCTTCTGTCATGGCATCAATCCATACCTGATGAGACTCTGCTTCTTTGAATGTAGAAGGCTCTGCATCAATGAGCTTACTCATAAGACTTGAGTATTTCTGGGGCTTCTTGCTTTCTCTAAATGTCCCAGATGGAGCTTTATGCTTCTCTGCTTCTTGCAATATTTCTCTTGCCCAAGTAGGTCTTCTCTTGGATGGAGGGGCTTCAAGTAGTTCTTCAACTGGTCTTTCTGGTTCTGAGTAAGCATGAGGTTCATCTTCTTCCTCCCTCTGATTCTCTGAATGAGGAGAATCTGGTAAGTCAGAAAGAGATCCTTCTGGATCTTTTGGAAGCTCTTTGGAGTGGCGGAAAACAGCTTCCTCATGAAATATCACATCTCTGCTGATTTCAATGTACCTTTGACCAGGAACATAGATACGGTAAGCTTTTGAACTTTCACTGTACCCAACAAATGTGCCTTTCTTTCCGGAAGGCTCCAGCTTTAATCTCTTTTCCTTTGGCACATGGATGTAGACTAGAGTGCCAAAGATTCTCATGTGGTCAACTGCAGGTTTCCTTCCTGTAAAGACTTCCTCTGGAGTCTTTTCTCCCAAAATGGCATGAGGACTTCTGTTTTGAATATAGACAACTGTACTAGTAGCCTCAGCCCATAGAGACAAGGGAAGATCTAGATCACATATCATGGCTTTAGCAGCCTCACAGACTGTTCTGTTCTTCCTTTCTGCAACCCTGTTCTGTTGGGGGTTGTAAGGTATAGTCAACTCCCTCTTGATCCCTGCTTCTTGGCAAAAATCATCAAAATCATTTGATTCAAACTCACCTCCATTGTTTGACCTCAAGATGCGAATGTGTCTTCCTGTCTGATTTTCAATCAGCGCCTTGAACTCCTTGAACTTATCAAAAGTTCCACTCTTAGCCTTTAGAAAGTAAATCCAAGATTTACGAGAGTAATCATCAATGAACAGTACATAGTATAAGCAACCACTTAAGGAAGGTGAAGACATGGGTCCACAAATGTCAGAGTGAATTAAATCCAAATACCTTTTGATTTGCTATGACTTTTTGAAAAAGACTTCTTGGTATTTTTACCAAGGGCACAACCTTTGCAAATACCACTATGTTCATTAGAGAACTCAGGCATACCTGTAACCATCTTTTGAAGACCAGGGAGAGCTGCATAATGAAGGTGCCCAAACCTACGATGCCATAGCTCACAAGGGTTGATAGTACTGTGAACCAATGCTCGAGTAGAGTACCTAGAGGCCTTGCAAAGGCCTCCCTCTCGAACCCCAATCAATTCTGCTGCACTTAACCTTTCATTCTTTGACCAAAGCAAAACCTTTTTGTCCATGAATATAACTCTATAGCCTTTGTCTTCTAAGCCAGCAACAGAAAGAAGATTTTTCTTCAAACCTGGAACGTATAGTATGTCTTCAATGTGCAACATGGTCCCTGAATCAAGTTGAAATGAGACTGAACCCACTCCCTCTATTTTGTAGGTGGAGTCATCTCCAAGTTCTACTTGAGTGTCAAACTTCTTCTTTCTGTAGCTTGTAAGGGCTTCACGGGAACCTGTCATATGTTTTGAGGCTCCACTGTCCACCAACCAAGAATTTGAGCTGTTGGTGATGGACCCTGCTAGGGCAGAAATCAAATAGTATTCTTTCCTTGATTCTTCTTGCTTGGAAGACTTTGCATTTTTCTTCTTCTTTGGTTCCTCTTCTTCAGCTGTAGATGCTTGGAATTTTCTTTTGGGCCTTCTCTTTGGCAGCCTACAGTCCCTAGCATAATGTCCCATTTTGAAACAATTAAAACATTTAACTTATGACATATCAAATTGCCTACCTTGTGGCTTGTTCTCTTTCTTCTTGGGATGGAAAGGCTTCTTGAATTGTCTCTTGGTTTTAGCTGCTAGTGCAAGGTTCCCTTCTTTAGGACCCTTAGTTCTGCTCTGTACTCTACCTTCTTCTTCTAAACAGTCATGCCAAAGTCTCTCAAAATTTGGCTGAGTCTCACGCCCACTAACAGAAGCTAAGAAGGTTTCCCAAGAACTTGGAAGACCATCAAAAACAGTTTGTACAAGATCATCATCATCTACTGTAACCCCATTAGCAGAAAGTTGATCTCTTACCTGAGCAATCTTTGTGAAGAAGGAGGCCACTCCTTCATCTTTTTCCATCTTCAATGTACGAAGTCTATTTTTCAAGACTCTCTTTTGACTGGGTGCTTTCTTCTCATACAAATTTGTCAAGGTGTCAAAACACTCCTTGGCTGTCTTCAGTGGTGTTATGGCAGGCATTATATTTTCCTTGACTGAGTCATATATAATCCTCCTAGCCTTGGCTTGCTTCTTTTTGAATGCTGCCCTTCCTGTGTTTGACGTGGGTTCTTCTACAACATTGATGACCAAGTCATCAAGGTCATTTTCTTCCAAGGTGGCCATAAGCCTTGCTTTCCATGAATTAAAGTTTGTTGAGCCCTCAAGCCTGTCCTCTGGTCTGAAAGAGGTAGAAGAAGCCATCTCTAGTCTGTCTCTGCCGTCCCAAGGTCTATGTAAGACACAGTCAACTGCTCAAACACTGTGTGCTTTACAAGCAGAGCTTTGATACCATGTTAAAAATAAAAAAATAATAGCTGTAGCAGACTGTAAATATCAAAAATGCAGAGATGGCTAACTGTAGATAAAAATAGAACAACATGCAACCACAAGAACACAGATGTTTAGCCTGGGGAAAACCTTTTAAGGTATAAAAACCCCAGCAAGAATATCTTCCTTAAATATGAGATGTCTGAGTTTTACAACAGCAGGCTAAACAAGCCTTTCCAACATTTAGAATTGTTTCATTTACAAAGAAGAACCCTGTTCTGCTGTAACTAAAGCAGTCTCAACCTTGTACAATCATCCTGTGCATGTCACTGTTCACTGATGTCTGTTGTGGCCTTTTCTAGGGGCTGTAGTGACTTGTAGATGGCTGCAAACAATTATGGACAGATCCTGAATGCAATTGAACTGAAGTATGCCCTAGCAGGGCTCGGACCAGCAGTAGTAATCAATAGTGTAAAGAGTGAACCCAATAGCCACCAGCAGAGAGAAGGGAGAACTCAGCAGCAACAGTAGTATAACCCAGCAGTAAGAGATCACTCTTGAATGCACCGAAAGAATGCCCTAACAAGGCTCGAGTTAGCACAGCAATAAGAACCAGTGGTATAGAGCCCAGCAGTAAGAGATATGGTGATAACCCAGTATTAACAATGGAGAGAACCCAACAATACCACCGAGATGTCTTTCTTGACCCGAGCTGACTTTCTTGACACCACCGAACTGTCTTTCTTGACTACCGAACTGTTTTCAGAGCTATCTTCAAAACCCACGAATTGATTTGTGAATGATGAGTCACTTTCCATATTTATAGTGGAATAATTCCACACAAAATTAATGAGGCCGACTTGCATTAAATTGGCGATTAAATCATGAGGCCGACTTGCATTAATTGGCCATTAAATTTTTATTTTAATCAATGAGGCCGACCTTCCAATAAATATATATATATTTTAATTTCTTCACATCATTCATCATTTTAATTTTGTCTTTCCTCCAATAATGAGTTGACCCAAAATACATAAATAAATACATATTTATTTATTTCTTCTTCTTCTAACTGGTGGGTTCATGGACGAAGCCAAGTGGTGCTTGGGTTCTATGGTTCTTCAATAGATCATCCAGGTGTCCTTCAGGGTCTTCATGTCCACTCCAAGTACATCATCATAGGAAGATATTTAATTACTTTACTTCACCCACCTGTGGTCACCAAGTCCAAGTGGAGGAGTACACCACTTGCCCAGACCCGGTCTGGGGCTTACAGTGAAATCCTGGTAACTGTTCAGGTACCTCCATTCTCCCAGAGAATGGCTCTCAGCCCCAGGCTGAGCTTCCAGTCCCAGACTGGATCAATATCCTGGTAACTGACCAGGTGCCTCCATTCTCCCAGAGAATGGCACTCAGCCCCAGGCTGAGTTCCCAGTCCCAAACTGGGTCAATATGCTGGTAACTGACCAAGTGCCTCCATTCTCCCAGAGACTGGCTCTCAGCCCCAGGCTGAGCTCTCAGTCCCAGACTGGGTCAATATCCTGGTAACTGACCAGGTGCCTCCATTCTCCCAGAGAATGGCTCTCAGCCCCAGGCTGAGCTCCCAGTCCCAGACTGGGTCAATATCCTGGTAACTGACCAGGTGCCTCCATTCTCCTAGAGAATGGCACTTGATGCTGCTCAGGAAAAAATGAACAATTATGAGCATTCATCTCATGATCATCAACTTAAAACATATCATATATAGAACGGAATATAAATATCAAGAATACTCTTATCATGATTAACAAACTCATTAAATGGTAATAATAATAGGTCTCAAAAATCCAAACCAATATATTTTCATCATGATATTACTATATGTATTCATTATGGCGAGTGCCAGTTGTTCCAAGTGATCCGCTCAAATAGCCTGATGAGGCTAAGTATTCTGTGATTTCGTGGGAGCCCATAACCACGAATGAGAATGGCTACTATAAATATATTATGGGCTGGGGGACAAGCCCAACAATTAGCTCTATGCCAGCAGCGCTTGACTTTAGTACTAGAAGTTGGGAAGGTGGCAGTGCCACATATACTTCCCGAAGAACTTCTGTTGTGACCAGAGTCCACGGTTGGAGACATACTCACCGGGAGGGAGGTTTATGGAGAAGGACTTCTGATGCCTGGGGCTAGTGCCTTGAGGGTGCTAGGGAGGATGTTTAGGCTAGCCTTCTGAGATGCCTGGGGTATAATGATCTTGATATCAGGATCGGGGCTACCGGGAGTATCAGGATCGGGGTACCGGGAACTAGATGCCGGCTAGTACCGATGAGGTCCAGATTCTGTTAGAATCCGATGAGGCCGTATTATTACCAGAAGTTGGGAAGGTGGCGATGCCGCGGTAACTTCCCGGGGAACTTCTGATGCCTACTATATGATCTGCAGACAGGTTACAGTAGAGGGCCCATGCCATGGCGAGCGGGACCATCCGGAGTTGGAGGGGAGGTGTAGGGAGGTTGATTGGATGGTATGATTCTCAGGGAGAGGGTGAGTAAGGAAAGAGGAAGTAAACAAACATATTGTCATTAATTATTAATTAATTATCTAATGCTTATGTATGTATGATGCATGATTGTTGATGTGGTTGCATACTAGACTTATAGGGAATTACTTAAGAGCATGTTGTAACTTAGGGCGTTTGATTGTATTAGTGTGGTTTGGAGACTTCTATGTGGTGGCCACACATATAAATCTCTTAGCTTTACAATAGTACTAGCTACCTATATATTCTAGTATTTACTTGATTGATTGATTGAATAAGTAGTGTATTTATTGCTTGAATATTATAACTTCGGGACGAAGTTTCTTGAAGGGGGAGAGTATGTAACAACCCTCATATACGAATATAGAGAATATTTAATATAATAAATATAAAATAATGTAAGATAATAATATAATTGGGAATATGAAAGAAAATAAGGGAAAACAAATTGCATTAAATAAGAAATTAAGAAATTGGGAGAAGGAGGAGAAGAAGTGAGAAGAGGGATCTTTTTGGTTTTTTTGTCTTTGGGCATCTTGGAAGAGGAGCTCTGGAGGAGAGGAAAGCAAGATAACACTGGCATAGGGTTAATTGTTGGGGGCTCAGGGGCCTCAGTCCTTGGCTGGGGGTTGGTTGAGTGGAGAATCGTCCCCCCACCTTCAGTTGCACTATTGAAGCTGTTAAAGTAATGGTAGCTCCTAGGTCATCTAACCAGGTATGATTTTCATAGCATATTTTCTGTATTTATTGATGAGATCCATTTCTTTGTCAGATCTTCTATGCATGTTGTTCTTGTTGTTTTTGGATTTTATAAGATATAACATTTTATCAGATTCTTGTGTTGGATCAGAGATCTGCATGTATATTTAATATTCTTTGTTATTTAGTAGGTTTTATGAGTAATTTAGGGTTCTTACATTTTTCCAAACATCAATAGCATTACTAAGATTGTGAATGTGGGGGTGAATATCATCTTCCAAAGCAAATGTAAGAAGAGTTAATGCATTTTTGTTTTTCCACTTATGGTCATTTGTCATGGGATTAGGTTTTGGAATTGTTCCAGTTACTAGTTCCCAAACATCATGATAAGACAAGATCTGTTCCATTTTTAGTTTCCAGGCGGGATAATTTTTGCCATTTAATTTATGAGATTTAGGCATCATAAATTACTAATATTGGCCAGTTTTCCTTATAACTCCACAAAAAATATTCTGCTTATAATTCCAAATTAAAAAAAATTCTTCATAAAATATGTCGACTCATAAAATGTCAGATTTAATAATTCTGAAAAATATTTGAAAAACTGATATAGCTTTAAAAATGCATGGTACCTATTTTGACTATGGTGTCATCTGTACAATAAACTTTATTTTCAGCAGTTGTTTATAAACTGTCGTACCATCACTGTACTGTTAGTTTTGTACCTAGGGAAGTGTTCCCCTAGTGACTACTTGCCTAAGTCACTTAGATAAGGGAAAAGTGACCCTCACATTAAAAACACATTAATGAGACTTTATATTTTTAAAGTCACTTTTTGCTAAAGTTAAAGTGGGTGAGCAAATATTTATTTAAGTGAATAAAATAAAGTGATATTTTTGCTCTCATCTTATCCTAGCCATTGGATTGACTCAATGTCCACCGTTGGATTAGATAACCATTTAGGGTTAGTAAAAAGCATGAGGGAGGCTCATTCTATTCAGTTGTTGAGTTTTGAGAAGAGAGAGGTCGAGTGAGAAGAGCTAGGGCTCCTGCACGATTTTCGAGGCAGCCATTACCCATTGGCACGAATTTCAAGACACGAGTTCAGCATTTAACATTGGCTCAGTTATCGAGGCATGTACTTGGCATATATTATCAGCACGAATTTCTAGATAGAAGTTTTTATCTACAGCGCAAATCCCAAGGAGAAATACCGTACAGCAGGTATCTTTTCCTGCACGCAGTTCGAGGAGAATCTGGGCACTATTCCCGAGGTATATTCTGCTCAGTCTGTGGAGAAGGTACAGGGCACGGGTTTCAAGACTTTCAGCACAGTTTTCTAGAAAGATAACAGCACAGAAATCGAGGAACTAACAGCACAGAAATCGAGGGAGATTTCAGTTTTGTTCATGCACAGAAATCGAGGTGCATTGGCACAGATATCGAGGAAAGTACAGTGGTATGGACTGTGTATTCTTCAGCACAGTTTTTGAGTAAATTCTGGCACGGATTTCTAGGCTGTGGGCACACAAATCGAGGTTCAGTTTGGTGCACGTTTTTCAAGAAAGATTCTGCTGAGTGGTGAAGATAAGTTAATCTTTTCATTGTAATGCTGTGATGAATATTTTGCTGAAGAAATAATATCTCTCTCTCAAACTGGTTTTCCCCGTGGGGGTTTTTCCAGGGCTCGATTTGGCCAAAAATCTCTGAGTCTATTTTTCATGTGTGAATGTTTAAAATGTCATTTTCAGCCTGTTAGTAGCATTATATTGTGTGTTTGATTGTTACAGAAATTTTTTATAAGTAACCTACAGCCTATGCATAACCGGCTGTAGGTGAAAACCACAAATTGTTAACACAAACCAGCAGACAATAAAAGTGCAGAAAATTCTACATGTACATTTAGTTTCTTAGACGTGCTGAACTCATGAACTTCTGTACACTTAATTTCTGTATGCTCGTGCAATCAATCACTTGCTGTCCGTACAATTTGATTTATTGCTCAGCTGTATAATTAATGCCCAACTGCCATACATAATTCTGTTTCCGAATGGGATTTTAGTTTGCTCTTAGTCGCTGTACAAAATCTGTTTGATACCTTGTGATTATATTTATTTGGTTTCCGTACGGTTTTGACCCTGCAGTTGCCACAGGAAACTAACCACTACCATACAGTTCTCTTTTTTACAGAGCCGTACAAAATTTATAATTATGAAACTTGGTGTTCATTTAATTTCTCAGTCATATTGATTTTTCTTGTTATCCCTATCGTTAGTCATCCATACAAATCATCTTCACTATGTACAGATCTGATCACACAACTGTACAAAGAACTTGGTTTCTCTGGTTGCAGCTTGTTTTCTTCAGATTGCCTTGAATTTGAACTTGTCTCTTTCTCCAGGTGTGCCAAACTTTGCCTTGACACCGTCTTTGAGATTGCCCTATGCCACATTCCGTGGCTCTGATACCATGTTAAACTGCGCTATGGAGAAACATGCAAGGGACAAGGGAGAGTTTGAACAAGAGACGTCTTATGATTAATGTTCACCAAGTTACATACAATTGTGTTGTATAGATATATCTAGCAAGTTCCAATATTCCCATTAGGAACCACTAACCTAATTTACCTAAGTTAATTATTACATTAACATAAGTGTCATTTGTTACATATGGCTTATTTCCACTTTATGACATTATTACTTTAGTACATAAATAAAATATTCTTAGATAAAGTAAACATTACATAAACTTAGAATATCTAACATAATCCACAAGTTAAATCTATGCTTTTATATTTTTTCAACTAATTTGACATTTTGTACTTGTTTTTTAAATATATATGCATCAAGATATATTAAAATATATATTATATAATCAATGCTCCTGGAATGCTTCACTCTCGAAGTCTTTTAAAAATTGGCACTTCATGCACCTTGTTCCTGCTTGGTGCTCCCGCTTTGCTCATTCTCCCAATGGCCTTGTTCCTTACACTTAGTTTATGGTTTGCATGTATGATGAATCTTATGTGTCTGACCAATGATCATTTGATGTAGTTATATAATCTAATGGTTGAAGAAGTTACAACTCTCTCTCTCTCTCTCTCTCTCTCTCTCTCTCGGTTGAACCATTTGTGCAAAGCATGTTGCCGACAGGGAGGTCAGAAGTCATTGATTCAAATCTGGTTGAGTTCCTTGAGGTTTCTAGTCGTCATTGTCATTGGTGATTGAGCCGCCCTCCATCAAGATATTTTGGGGAAGAGGGTAGAGGAAGATATTGCGAGGTTTTCCTTGGATATATATATATATATATTCCATGTGCCCTATTGTGAGGTGGTCTATGTACTTGTGTCAGACACTCATATCCCCATATTAGGTGACTTAAGATGTATTAAAGGATATGTAAATGCTTCCTACGAGTCATTCAACATGTATTAAAGGATATATATGTTAAGTTCTTAAACATTGTTGGGTTGCATACATTTTATTTGCATTGAAGTATTGTAGGTATTAGTTTAAAAAATATGCAGAAATGATCTACATAACCATGTGTTCTCTCTACTAGCATATGCAATATTTAACAAAAGCATAATAAACCCAAACAAATAAGAGAAAAGCTTACAAAGTGGATTTAATGGTGGAGCTTATGCTCCATGATTTACCATTCAGCTACAAAATAGCACTGGTACATCAATATATCCATGTGAGTATCTCATAATCCTTCATCTCCTTGTTTTTTCCCATTGTCTTTCATTGTAGAAATGAGGGAAATGAACCTTCTATTTATACACAACTAACTTTGTAGAGGGATCCACTAAAATATAATAGTAGATTGTGGGCTGGCATGATACTCCAATAAGGTCACCTAAGAGCTCCTCTAAGGGGCAATAATGACTCAAACAACTCCCTGAAGGTGCCATGAAGGTTTACATTAAGAGTTAGATCACATAAGTTTGGAATGCCACTAGGCAATATTACACCGTTACAATTATGCCATGCAATTTTTGCATTCAAGTAATGTAGGTAGCAATTAATTTTTATAAGAACGTGAACTAGTGAAAGAACACTGCTATTCAGAGAGAAAGAAATACTGTGAAGGTGATAAATTTATATAAAAATGAAACAGATTGTGCAAAGTGATGTGACATTTGAAACTATAATAATTCAGAGGAAAACCGCTACTTACAAATGTCCATTTCACTTTGCTATTTTGTGTTTAAGTAATTTTATCAGGATAATGAAAATGATACAGCTAATGCATTTGCAAGTTAGAATGTAAACAAGAAGGCTTTCATATCTTTATCTGAGATATCTCTGTTCCATTGGCGGAATCTACAGTAATATTTTTTTAACATTAAACTTGCAGGTTGACATTTCTATTTGCATGGGAGATGAGTACTGCATCAATGTGGTTTTACGCTGCTCAGCAGTAAAAGGTGATGGAATCGGGCCCTGCACAGCTGAAGATGGTGGTCTTCTTGCATCTGTCATGACAGCTGCTTTTAAGGGTATTTGAAACATTGTTTCCTGTCAGTCTTATTTAAGTTGAATATTGCAAGGGATTGTTATTGTTGTTTTCCATATTGGCAACAGGCACAATATTTCTGTCGAAACGTTTCTAGGAAGAAATGGATATCATTTTTCTGCAATCATAGTTAAATATTTTACATATTATATTATGATTTTAATTTATTTTTTTTCTTATTTTTAAGAACTTAACATACGGGCTAAAGCTGTTATAAATTCTTTATATATATATATATATATATATATATATAACCTCAGATTATTAAACTCTTCCTGGGTGGTGGGGGTGATAATACCCGGCTGTCTTCTGTGTGTGTGTGTTTACAACTTTACAGTGCATCTGGACCTAGCCTGCCATGATTGAGTCACTTTTAAAGTGATTTGGTTATGAACCTTCTCTACATTACTGCAGGTTTCAGTTTAGCCCATATGTTTAAGTTGAATGATCATGACTACAAACTCTTTAGCCCATATTTCAATTCTTAAAAGTGGCGAAAATGAATAAATTGACATCATATATATATAAGTGGATATATGTAGAATTAGTTTTTGAAAATGTGCTACTCACAGAACAACTAACTGACATTCTAAGTCTAACTATGATTTTCATATGCATTGTGTTTATGATAGGTGAACTAGAACACTTCCAAGAAGGTGTAGTACTTGAAGTTTTCCAACTTGATGCCTGGTACATTAATAAAGAAGGTTGCCATGAAGCTCCAGCAAAATTTATTGTTCAGGGTCTCTGCCGCAGATGCTGCATTCCTGAACTCATTCTTCGTTGCATGCAGGTAAACGTTTTCATACCACTCTCGTTAATACTGTATTTATCACATGGGATTTTTTCTGTAGTTTTCGGAAAAGATTTCATGTCTGGGTTTGCTGATGACTGGGTCCCTATAACAAGCAAAGATTCCATATCTGTCATTTGTTATGCTTGGGTTTGGAATCTGCTTAGTGTGCAAATTTGTCTCTGGAGAATCAGCTGAAACAATTTGTTGGCTTCATTTACAGATTAGAATCTCATTAGCAGACTCACCGGATGGCGTACATCAATACCACAATAAGTTAGTTGAACTAATTGCATCCCCGGATTCTGAATTACATCGTTTGTTCAGCCAGCAGCAATTGCAGGTACATATATCTTCCTATATACTCGTATAAGGAGAGCTAAACTTGATGGTTTGGACATTATATTTTACATATGAATGTCTTCCATTTTCTATGATTGTTTTTCTTGTTGATTTTCCTCTTTCATTTTGTTAAAAAGGGAATGCTCATACAAAAGTGTCTACATAGGTGTGATTCAAGGAAGATGGGTAGAGCATTTTGTAGATGTAAAATCTTTCGTTTTTAACAATGCTTATATAATGATATTAGACTAAGAAACAATTAGAGTCCAAGATAAAGTCAGGCAATTAAGCACAACAGGCTTTTGAAAAAGGAATAGCTCATCAGTTTCATATCTAAAATACGGTTTATGGACACAACTATTGAATGCCCATTTACTGGGTTGCTCAGGTAATGATAAAAGTATAGGTACCATTGCTGCTGTTTCTGCCTTCTTTTCTAGCAGTACTACCATGTAAGCAGATTGTTGAGCAGATACATATATATGCCAACTCAAGGTTTTATTGCATCTGTCATACATGTGCAAATAGACCGAGTTACTTGAAGTTGAAAGCACTAAAGCCACTTCAAATAGAGAATAAGGAAAACATTTTCACATCATGCACACTGTCTCTCAGAGCTAACTCACACTCCTTCCATATGCTGCAGCGCTTTGCCTTTGCATAATAAAAATTATAGAAAATTTTCCATTTCCGGATATTTAGCACATATCAATACTGATTTTTCTTTGGACTTTACTGGCACAATATTTTATGATATCCACTTAAGTCTAAAGACCAACTACAACATCATCGTTCCTCCAAGGTGATTTGCCATTATTTCTGAAGAGAACTCTAATATAGGAAGGCAGGCAAATTGGAACTTGGAAGTACTAGAACTTCCAGGCATGCAGATATTAATTATGCTTAAAATCTGAGTTCTTTCTGTCATAAATTAATAAATGCTTGCAACAAAATTGCATTATCATGAGCTGTACTGTGGCAATATAATTGCCAATTGGTGATAATAAAGTGGTGCTTGCTCTGTTTCCATGAATTAATGAGGATTTGACAACTCTAAGTTTAAGGCCATCTTTGAGATCACACTCACTCAAAGTTACAAGTTTGGAAAGAGAATGAGGCAAAGTTAATCAAGAGATAGTATGTGGACATATAACTTAAATAAATAAGAAAAATAACATTCATAACCTTCACAACATTCACATAAGGATGAGAATTGTCATGAAGTTCTTATTCATTAAGCAGGTACTTGGGATTAAGCACACTCATTAGGACACTTGAAAATGAAGGGATTCCACTAGGGTGCTCATTTCTGGGGTAGGTGCATGTCTTTTGCATCGATTGATGTGAGGATACTAAACTTGCACCAGGGAGTGCAATGACCCACTGGAAACCATCAAAGGACGCATCTTGATTCCTGTTTTTAGTATTGGCAAGATGTCACTGGTATTATCAGAACTGATTGGTTCTACTCCATTTTTCTCCTAAACCGGTCGAAACTGGCATTCTAAATCGGTTTTGGACTGGTTTGTGCTCAAAATGGCTAGTTTGGGGCTTGAATCACCCAATTTAGGCATGAACCTGCCAGTTCAGATCAAAGCCAGTATGATGGACTGGTGTAGGGACTTTTAAAACAACGAAGAAAAATGAAAACCATCCTTTGTCATGTAGTCATAAAAAAGCCTAAGCCTATTCGTTGTCTACTCAACCACCTTTGACCTAATCATGCCAGTTAGTTGATCTCCTTTTTGGAATGGTATTTAACCTTTAATATTAATTCTTAAAGTTAATGTAGACATTTACATTTACTTGTATGTTACATTCATTAAAGTGGGAGCACACTTCAGACCTCATATGGAGAAAATAGAAACTGGGGTGTTTTTCAACTTTAGGGTACACTTAACAAAATTTTCAGTGTTTTAGCATATATGCAAAACATGGACCTATACTCCTTACTCCTGCAACCCTTAAGCCTGGAATTGTGGGATTTTCAGATTGAAACCTAGAAAGGGATTGGCAGTTCATTGGTGTCCATTGACTGAAGCCTTTATATTGCCCAAAGGTACAAACTGATTTATGACATCAAATGGTAGCAATTGTTGAAGCAATTCAGCAAGAGAAAGAAAACATTAGATTCCTAGAATCCATTGACTCAGTGTGATGAGTCAGACTTCATATGTCAGACTTGATTTTAGTATGATGCCATTTAAAGCCTTGATATTTAAGTATGTTTTTTCATAACTTTAACTTTATATATGTTAACATCGCTATGTATGAATAAATGACATGCACATGCACACACATGCACAAGCTTGGTTCCAGTTTATTTAAAAGGAAAAAGACATAAAGACTCCTGTTTTTGAAAAACTACGGGAATATCTAAGCCAATTTTGATGTCACATGCACGTGCGCACGCACACAAACAAGCTTGGTTTCAGTTTATTGAAATAGCAAAAGACATAACAACCCCTTTTTTTAAAAAACTATGGGAATATCTAAACCGATCTCTCTCTCTCTCTCTTTCTCACACACACACACACACACACACACACACACACAGAATATCTAAGTCGATTTTGATGTCCCCCCAAAAGAATTTAAAAGGAAAATGACAACTCCATTTTTTGAACAAGTACATCAATATCTAAGAAAACTATGGGAATATCTAAGTGTTGATTTTTTTAGTGCAGCTGCGAGACCCATTCTCAGAGAGAATGGTACCCTAGTCATTTGACTAGGGTTCCTGGTCAAGTTAACCAGGCAGAGTATGAGTAAGACCCTAGAAGGTACCCTAGGGCCCCCAGCTGTCTCCTGGGGTTCTTGGTCTAGGACCAAGCAGATTGATGCCATGGCAAAGTCCCTAGCATGTGGCTAGGGCCCCTATTTGTCTCTAGGGTTTTCTGGTCTAGAACCAGACGGTTTCTTGGTCATGATGACCAAGTAGATCCTGCAGGTTGAGACAGAGACTTCCTAGGTCCTGCAGATGGTTGATCAACATTCAGCCTAGGACTGAATGCTCAGCTTGAGGCTGAGGACCATTCTTTGGGAGAATGGAGAGCCTGGTCATAGACCAGATGGTTGATCAACATGTCCCAGTCTAGGACTGAGGTTCAGCCTTGAGCTGAAAGCCATTCACTGAGAATGGAAGATATTGTTGTCCCCTCTCCTAATCGGTTATTGCTAGGTTGCTTCTCAAGGGACTGGCCACCCCTTGGCGATGTCTCTAGCACCTAACCCTTAGGAGCAGCGTTAAGGACAAAAGGATTGCACCATCCGTTTGGATCTTCTTCCTTATACAGTGATGACAAAAATATATAAACTATGTATCTTAAGAGAGAGAAAAGTCTTTGGTCTTGTTGGTTCTATTTGTTTGATTGTCCACCTTGGTCTTGTGGTTGTTGGTTCATGGTCCTATTCTTACTTGGTCCTAGCACTCTTACTTATGTGCACTTTTGACCATGTTGACTCCTACTTTATGGAGTGTATTTAAATATTAATTTATTAAAAGATCATTGGACCATGTATTGTTATGGTTACCTTATGTTTGGATAAAAGACCCTTGACCCATGATTTTTGGTCCTTTTACCTTTTGTTGAACCTATGGTGTTTTTTTTTTACTTTATTATAAAGTCATTAAATAATTATTTTCTTTGTCTTATTAATAAAATCATTATGATTTTATTAATAAAGACTTTGTGGACCATTTAACTTTTTGACCATTTGCGATTACGTTTATTTTTTATTATCACTTCCTATTCCTAATCTTATATAAATATTAGTGATTCAACCTTCTTACTTACATCATCCTCGGAAATTTCTTTTACGTGCTACCTGCTGGTTATTATCTGCGATCTCTGTCAGTCTGTCTATTTGCAATTAACTGGATCAGTTCTCGGCGTTTTCTTCCTGCTTGATTTTTTTCCCGCGATCTCCTGCTCGAGTTTCTCTTATCTACGGCTGCTCCTTCTTGCCCACGGGTTTCTCTGTCGGGTTTATCTCCACGGCTTTCTCCTTCACGGCATCCCTGTCACGGGTTTATCTCTGCTCCTATTTGGATTTATCTCCACGGCTTTCTCTTTCATGGCATCCTTGTCACGGGTTTATCTCTGCTCCTATTTGGATTTCACTCCACGGTATCCCTGTCACGGGTTTATCTTTACGGAGATATCCTTCACGGCTGGTTCACTGTCACGGGTTTATCCTCACAGGTGATCTCTTCACGGTATACCTGTCACGGGTTTATCTTTACGGGTTGCTCTCTCGACTGTTGCCCTCATGACTGTTGCTCTCTCGACTGTTGCCCTCACGACTGTTGCTCTCACGGTTTTTATTTTATTTTTGATATAGCATTTCTATTACGGCTGTAGCTTGTAAAGTCTGCTCCCATTTAGATTTCTCGACCTTCTTCACTGCATTATCCTTCACGGCTATATCTCCACGGGGGTTTTACTTCACGGCTGTCTCACGACTTCTCTATTTTTTGTTGTAGCATTAATTGTCTTACAGCTTCTCTTGACTGTGTCTTGGTTTCTTTATTTTGGTTGATTGACTGACAGTTTCTCTATCCTAGCTGTAGCATTCAGCAGTCTCACAGTTTTTCTATTCTGCCTGTAGCATTCAGTAATTGAACTCTGAGTGAGTGTTTGCTTACTTACTTGACCTTTGTAGTCTGCAGCACCTGTGTGTCTTTCTTACTACTATCATTTTAATTGAAGAACTTGAGGTCTGTTTTATTCTTCTGAACTTTCTCTCTCTTAAGGTACGTATATGGTTTATCTAGTTTGACTTGTCCTTTCAGTGACAAGATCAAAACTATCTGAGTATAAGGCTGATCCAAATATTGGTTATAATTCGTTAATGCTACTTCTCATGTACATGACATTTGAAATTTAGTTTACTATTCATGTCACTTGAAATTTATTTTATATATTGTGCATTTGATGATTCTCGATGACCAACTCTAATGCAGTGACCAAATGGAGCATTAAGTTGAAAGAGATGAAAATTATGTTTTAAATCAGTTTAAATTTAAATATTGCAGTACATTTGTTTACATATTCTTGTATCAAGTTTTTATATATGCGTTAAAATGTACATAACCTGGATTTTCAACATGGTATCAGAGCTTTAGGGTGTAGCTAATTCTGTTTTGCAGCCAACATAAACTACATCGATCCTAAGACAAGATCTTTACTTCACAGAAGCTTACTTGGCAAGTTGACTGTAAGGGGTTGAAATGGCTTCTAACTCTGTAAAGGCAGAAGATAGGCTTGAAGGAGCCTCAAACTTTAATGCATGGAAGGCCAGGGTCTTAAATATTTTGGAGGAAAATGATTTAGATGAATTGGTCACTAATGTTGTGGAAGAACCCACAACAGCTCAAGGAAGAGCAGCATTTAAGAAGAAGCAAGCTAAAACAAAGAGGGTGATTTTTGACTCAGTCAAAGATAATTTGATGCCTATAATAGCTCCTCTAAGGACAGCCAAGGAATGCTTTGATGCCCTAGCTAATCTCTATGAGAAGAAGGCACCTACTCAAAAGAGGGCCTTGAAAAAGCAACTCCGTTCATTAAAGATGGAGGATAAAGAAACAGTTGCCTCCTCCTTCTCAAAGATTGCTCAGTTAAAAGATCAACTCATGGCAATTGGAGTTGAAGTAGATGATGATGATCTTGTGCAAATAGCTGTAGATGGCCTCCCTACATCTTGGGAGACATTCCTTTCAGCAGTGAATGGAAGAGAAACTCAACCAAGCTTTGATAGATTATGGCATGATTGCCTAGAAGAAGAAGGTAGAATCCAGAGTAGATCTGGACCTCAAACTGAAAAGAACCTTGCTCTTACTGCCAAGACAAGAAGAGAAAGAAGTTTCCCTCAGCACCAGAACAAAGGTAAGAGACCTCAAGGTAATCACTCTTATAAGTCAAAAGTAAGATGTTTTAAATGTAACAAGCTCGGTCATTATGCCAACGTTTGTAGAAATCCTCCTAAGAAGAATTGGCATAAAGGGAAGCACCATGCTTCAACTGCTATAGAGGAAGAAGAGCCTCAACAAAAGAAATCTAAAGGTTAGACCAAAGAAAAAGATAAAAAAGAGTACTACCTTATTTCAGTGCTCTCAGGTTCCATCTCCAATTCATCAGACTCATGGTGGATTGACAGTGGGGCCACCAAGCATATGACTGGATACAAACAGGCACTTGTAGGTTACAAGGCCAAGAAGTTTAATGCAAAAGTGGAGATGGGAAACAGAAGTACCCTTGAAATAAAAGGAGTTGGTTCAACAGCCTTAAAACTCGATTCAGGTACATTAATTCATGTTGAAGAAATTTTATATGTTCCTGGTTTAAAAAGGAATGTTCTTTCAGTGGCAATTTTAGAAGACAAGGGGTTCTCTATAGCCTTCTCAGAAGGAAAAGCTTTAGTATGGACTAAAGGTGGAAATATGAGCTCAGCTTTTGAAATTGGTGTCCGTGAAGGAGACCTTTACAAGGTTTCAGGACATGTTGTTAAAGCTCTATTGAATAACCCTTGTCAAGTTTCAGAGATCAAGAGGGAGTCTTACATTGACTCAGACATAGAAGTCCATGAGACTTCTCATTCAGAGAAACAGAGGGAGAAGGCCAAGAAGCTTTCAGTTGATCTCTCTAAGGAATCTTTTGTGGGGTTTCAAGGTTGCTCCAGTGGGAGCCATGTCACTGATTCAAGTTCAACCACAAATGTGGAGTTAGCCAAACTTCAAGTTTGGAACAATGTTTTTCAGTTGAAATTGGATAATGATATATGGAAAGTGATTCTCAGACAACAAGGGAAGTCAAGTATAACTTCCATTTGGATCTTTAAGATCAAAGTGTTTGCTGACATTCAGAGTTCCTTGAAGCTCTCAGAAATTCCTGTATTCTATGACAGGTTGTTTCACCATGACAAGGACATGGTGCAGTTGTCAGTTATGTGGACTAAGCCTCTGTCCTTGACAAGCTTAGCATTGCTGAGAATGCCTCTCTTGCTGAGAGGAAGTGTTGATTTTTTTAGTGCATCTGCGAGACCCATTCTCAGAGAGAATGGTACCCTAGTCATTTGACTAGGGTTCCTGGTCAAGTTAACCAGGCAGAGTATGAGTAAGACCCTAGAAGGTACCCTAGGGCCCCCAGCTGTCTCCTGGGGTTCTTGGTCTAGGACCAAGCAGATTGATGCCATGGCAAAGTCCCTAGCATGTGGCTAGGGCCCCTATTTGTCTCTAGGGTTTTCTGGTCTAGAACCAGATGGTTTCTTGGTCATGATGACCAAGCAGATCCTGCAGGTTGAGACAGAGACTTCCTAGGTCCTGCAGATGGTTGATCAACATTCAGCCTAGGACTGAATGCTCAGCTTGAGGCTGAGGACCATTCTCTGGGAGAATGGAGAGCCTGGTCATAGACCAAATGGTTGATCAACATGTCCCAGTCTAGGACTGAGGTTCAGCCTTGAGCTGAAAGCCATTCACTGAGAATGGAAGATATTGTTGTCCCCTCTCCTAATCGGTTATTGCTAGGTTGCTTCTCAAGGGACTGACCACCCCTTGGCGATGTCTCTAGCACCTAACCCTTAGGAGCAGCGTTAAGGACAAAAGGATTGCACCATCCGTTTGGATCTTCTTCCTTATACAGTGATGACAAAAATATATAAACTATGTATCTTAAGAGAGAGAAAAGTCTTTGGTCTTGTTGGTTCTATTTGTTTGATTGTCCACCTTGGTCTTGTGGTTGTTGGTTCATGGTCCTATTCTTACTTGGTCCTAGCACTCTTACTTATGTGCACTTTTGACCATGTTGACTCCTACTTTATGGAGTGTATTTAAATATTAATTTATTAAAAGATCATTGGACCATGTATTGTTATGGTTACCTTATGTTTGGATAAAAGACCCTTGACCCATGATTTTTGGTCCTTTTACCTTTTGTTGAACCTATGGTGTTTTTTTTTACTTTATTATAAAGTCATTAAATAATTATTTTCTTTGTCTTATTAATAAAATCATTATGATTTTATTAATAAAGACTTTGTGGACCATTTAACTTTTTGACCATTTGCGATTACGTTTATTTTTTATTATCACTTCCTATTCCTAATCTTATATAAATATTAGTGATTCAACCTTCTTACTTACATCATCCTCGGAAATTTCTTTTACGTGCTACCTGCTGGTTATTATCTGCGATCTCTGTCAGTTTGTCTATTTGCAATTAACTGGATCAGTTCTCGGCGTTTTCTTCCTGCTTGATTTTTTCCCCGCGATCTCCTGCTCGAGTTTCTCTTATTTACGGCTGCTCCCTCTTGCCCATGGGTTTCTCTGTCGGGTTTATCTCCACGGCTTTCTCCTTCACGGCATCCCTGTCACGGGTTTATCTCTGCTCCTATTTGGATTTATCTCCACGGCTTTCTCTTTCACGGCATCCCTGTCACGGGTTTATCTCTGCTCCTATTTGGATTTCACTCCACGGCTTTCTCTTCACGGTATCCTTGTCACGGGTTTATCTTTACGGAGATATCCTTCACGGCTGGTTCACTGTCACGGGTTTATCCTCACAGGTGATCTCTTCACGGTATACCTGTCACGGGTTTATCTTTACGGGTTGCTCTCTCAACTGTTGCCCTCATGACTGTTGCTCTCACGGTTTTTATTTTATTTTTGATATAGCATTTCTATTCCGGCTGTAGCTTGTAAAGTCTGCTCCCATTTAGATTTCTCGACCTTTTTCACTGCATTATCCTTCACGGCTATATCTCCACGGGGGTTTTACTTCACGGCTGTCTCACGACTTCTCTATTTTTTGTTGTAGCATTAATTGTCTTATAGCTTCTCTTGACTGTGTCTTGGTTTCTTTATTTTGGCTGATTGACTGACAGTTTCTCTATCCTGGCTGTAGCATTCAGCAGTCTCACAATTTTTCTATTCTGCCTGTAGCATTCAGTAATTGGACTCTGAGTGAGTGTTTGCTTACTTACTTTACCTTTGTAGTCTGCAGCACCTGTGTGTCTTTCTTACTACTGTCATTTTAATTGAAGAACTTGAGGTCTGTTTTATTCTTCTGAACTTTCTCTCTCTTAAGGTATGTATATGGTTTATCTAGTTTGACTTGTCCTTTCAGTGACAAGATCAAAACTATCTGAGTATAAGGCTGATCCAAATATTGGTTATAATTCGTTAATGCTACTTCTCATGTACATGACATTTGAAATTTAGTTTACTATTCATGTCACTTGAAATTTATTTTATATATTGTGCATTTGATGATTCTTGATGACCAACTCTAATGTAGTGACCAAATGGAACATTAAGTTGAAAGAGATGAAAATTATGTTTTAAATCAGTTTAAATTTAAATATTGCAGTACATTTGTTTACATATTCTTGTATCAAGTTTTTATATATGCGTTAAAATGTACATAACCTGGATTTTCAACACTAAGAAGACCTATGAAAACATCGAAAAACCTAAAAAACACAAAATGGTCACTTTATTTTTATTTTAGTGCCCTTTTTTGACTTTTTCACATTCTTATGCTAAGTTACCAGGATATGGATACGGATGCGGATCCGGATCCGGATACGGATACGGATCCATCAAGTTTTTGAAAAGCCAGGATCCGGATACGGCAAGTACAAATAATTTAAATAAATTTTTATATGTATTTTAAATAAAACTTGTATAAAAATTTAAAGAAATACAAAATTTTAAATATATAACTTATTTATAAATATTAAAGTAATATAAAAAATAGAAATAAAAGTTAATAAATAATTATAATACTTAGTAATTATAAATACTTACAAGTAATAAATGTTTGAAATTATGTTACTATGAAACTTTGCTTATAAACTTATTATGAAAAATAACAATTTAAATAATAAAAAAAATATGAAATATAAAAAATAACAAAGGAAAATATATCTAACGCCCCACAGAGGGCCCAACCACTACTGAATACATTCATTCATATGGTATAACTACATAGTCATCCATACGGCGAATCCGAGCGGGAAAACCATGGCAGATGCTAAAGCCACAAATTTCACTGCACGTCTTTCATGATTTGGTTCATCACACGTCTTTCATCGCACGTCTTTCATGATTTGGTTCATCACACAACTTTGATCGCACACCTTTCATGATTTGTGTGCGGAAGTTAGGGTAGAACGATTTCCCCACGGAACTTATCGCATGCCCTCAGAACTCCTCGCTCTGGAAAATCGTATTCGTTGGTGTATTGTATGTGGGGTCGGCCATGTTTTTTGATGGGGTTAAGTCGCGGATCCATTTCAAGAGGGGGCATTTATCATGGATCCATTTAAGCTCGACGGGATCCGTATCCCTTTTTCCCTAAACTGCTTGCTATCGTATTTTTGGCGGATCTGGATCCGGATCCGGTTCAGAACCTCGGATCCACGAATCCTAGAACCCTGCTTGGCGGATCCGGTAACACAGTTCTTATGGGAATATCTAAGAAGACCTATGAAAACATTGAAAAATTAACGCCCCATTTTTTACTCTTTCACATTCTTACAATTCAACAGCTTAAGACGATGTGAATTTCAGCTGAAACAATTTTTTTAACAATTGCAATGGAGGTGATTTTCCAAGATAATCCTTTTAGGAACAACAACACAGGTTTGTTTTTTAAAGAAGAGTAATTAGTAAGAGGTTTTCTTACCATTGTTGTTTCCTTTTGTTGTTTTGTTTGATCAGTTTGGATTTAAATTGATGTACATGAATATATATATTTTTCTTAAAATTTGAATATTTTATGTATTTTTAGTTGATTGGGTTTTCAACTTGTAATTTTGGCCACTTCCAGTTTGATTCGTAATTTTGATTTTGGTTTTGAGTTTTGACTTCTCCAATATATATCAATGACCAATGTTAACTTCAACTTGTATATAGACTTTGTATTTAGAATATTTATAAAGCTACCATGGAGTTAAAACCAGTAAATAAAGCATGTGTGAGTTATTTAGTGGTTAAGGTATACTCCCATATTATTTGGGAGTTATACCATAATGTCTAGAGCAATGTACGTATAGTTATCTTCTTTTATAAAAATATAATCTCACATTGAGTACTAGTTTCTCATTTATTTTTGATCTCTTTGGTTAACATGGTATTATAGAGAAAATAGGAGTAGAGCATATAATAGATGGGCCATGGTGGATTGAAGTTGAAGACGAGGAAGGAGATCGAGATCCAACTTTACCCTAGACGAGGATAAGAAAATTTTCAAGTCTATGAGAAGGAAATTTCATTTTGTTATAGAAGCAAAAGAAAAAAACACTAAAATTAAAATGTAAAGTTGAACATGTGAGGGTTGAGGGGTAGAGAGAAATATTATTTAGATAGAAAGACAAACCTTTAATTGCCAGAGCAAACCCTTTAGAGAAGATTGTGAAGGCCACAACTTGTAAGAAGAGATGCTCGTAAAAGGGAGGAGATATGTGCAAGAAAGAGAGATGCAGATCCAAGTATGTTTGCATGACGATTTTGTTGCCAAACACATTATGTTTGGTAGTACTTTCAAAGATTGTAGGTAGGAGATAAAAATTCTGTTTTCTGTAAGGAGAGAGACAAATTTGTTTAAGATTGCAGGACCCAACAAGTTGTAGACCTGTGGAAAAAGGAATTTGCTTAATATTAGCAGAGCATTTTAGAAAGATCCATAGTGTTTTACAAAGGTGTTTCATGTGTTCTCTTAGAGTGAGGACATGTTTATAGAGTGCTATGTGGATGCTTAGTAGCTGTGGTAGATTTTTGTAGACTGTTAAGAGTCAAACCCTTCATTGCTGTTATGGAAACTGCTGGACTGTCTTCCTTTACTGTTGGTTGGATTGCTCTCCTCCTTCACTGCTAGGATAGAAATGAGGTAAGTGTGAGTGGTTTTGCTTGTATAAATTGAGGTTGGGGCCAAGGTTACTTGGGAGCGGGAGCGGGAGTGAGAAGCAAAATTTTCAAAAGCTTCCGGTTAGGAAGCATTTTTTATATAATATATATTTTTTATATATTTTGATGCATATATGTCAACAAATGCATGTAGAATGTTGAATTAGTTATGGAAATGATAAAAACATGAAACAAACAATAATACCATATAACATCATTCATCAATCATCATTCATCAATCATTTATTAGTGAACTGTGAATTCATCAACCATAGATTCATGATTCCATAAGTTATAACATCAAACTCAAATTCCATTGATCCATGATTCCATAGTGAATTTCAAATTCAAAGGTAGGTTCAAGTTTCAACTTCAAACTTCAAACTTGAAATGCCATGTAATGTTTACAAAATATATGATAATAAATATAAGAGTCAATAGTGCCGAAACTTGAAAGTACTGTAAACAAGAAAATACAAGAAAAGTAGATTTTATGGAATCATGGATGTTTCCTCTTGCCACGAGAAATTTCCATTTTCTTTTCTTGAGCAGCTCTCTGAACATTGGGAGTGGGATTATCATCCCCAGTAGCCACCACTGCTGAGCCACGTCCAAGACTCGATCCTGCACAACCCCCCCTCACTGATGCAGATGGAGGTCGTGAACTTGAACCTCTAGGCAAAGATGGTGCATCTAGAAACAAGGTAGAAGATGGCATAAGCATTGGTAGTGGCTGTTGTATTGCATATGCGTCATCCTCATCGCCCAAAATCTCTTCCTCCAAGCGCTCTAAAGTTAAGGCTCCATCCTCCAAGTTATGCTCCTCCGGATTGTTGTCCCAAGTGACACGATCTATCAGTTTTGGCACGCTCACAATAATGAGTCAACAACCTCAAGTTGTAATGTACATAAGCCAAGCTTTCTGCTCGGTTTTCATTTAATCGGTTTCTTTTCACTGAGTGGATGAAGCTATAGGTGCTCCAACACCTTTCTGCAGAGGAACTGTTAACCACCTGTGAAAGCACTCCAACAACCAATTTATACAAGCGTTGGCATGTTGAGCCATACATGTTCCACCATTCGATAGGAGGCACCCTATCTCGATCTTTGATTGCATGCAAAGTACCAAATGGACCAACTTCACTGAGGTATTTGCTTAATTCACTGCGCAATATGTCACATTCCCCTACATCAGGGACCAACTTGTCTATAGCAGTCATGTACGCAAGCTGTACCTCTGGATCTGTGTGGGGCTTTCTCCTAACCCCACCCTCGGGTGCTGGTTTGGCCAACCAAGATGGAGAATAATATTTTGGTGTTAACACATACGCTAAGGCATGTAGTGGAACGTTGAGATGTTCCCACCTTTTGACCACATGTGTGTGAATATGGTCATACAAGATGGGATCTTTCTGTTCAACAATATCTTTAATTTGACCCGACATGCTATCCATCTGCTCATACACCTCTCCAATCACCGGCTTATCTGTATCTGCAAACTGAATCATGTAATAAATGGGCTTTGTGAACTACAAAACATACTTGCCACTTACCCAAAACCTTGCATCAAGAACTGTTTCTTCCACCTCCTGAAAATCAAGCCTGTCAGATGCAGATGTACACCTATCTTTCAAGACCTGCCATGACTCACTTGATACCATGCTAGCCAATGCCTCTCTTACCTTCAAAAGGCGCCTGGAAGTGAGGTAGTAGCTAGCAAATCTAGTCTTTGCTATCTTCAATAGCTCCAACTTTGAGTGACTGCGGAAAATGCCATGGGCATTGCTATGTTTGGTTATAAATCTTATCATCTTCTTGCCCTTTTTGTACAATTCACCAATCCATTTGTATTGATTTTCCCTCAACTTAATGATGTCGTGCATCAAAAGGTTCATTGTGTGAACCAAACACCCAGACCAAAATATGTTGGGGTATTTATCTTCAATGATTGCTCCCGCTGCCTTACAATTAGCAGCATTATGGGTTATGACTTGGATGACATTGTATGGACCAATAGATTCAATGGTTTGAGTAGGAGTTCTGCAATGTTTATGTCAGTCTTGAATTTATCTGAGTAGTCATGGGCTGAAAGGAAGACTGCACCAGTAGCAGACACCCCAAGAACATTTATCAATGGCTTGTCTTTTACATTTGTCCATCCGTCTAATACAATTGATACCCCATACTCATTCCAAGCATTTGTGAATTGCCCCAAAGCATTTTGGATCTTGCCTCTTTCGTTGTCAAGCCCCACAGTTCTAGCTTTGTCATACCCTGGGCCCTTGTATCCTGCTGGAGCAGAGCGAATGGCATCTACCATTTCATGCCAATAGGGTGAGCAAAGGACATTGAATGGTATGCCACATGCATAGAGAAAACAGAACACTTTTGCATCCACGTCATCCCTACCACCCACGTCAAGGAAATCTAATATTGTCCTGCGTGACCCAGGGGGTGAGAATCCACTACCTTGGGTGGATGGGCCTCCAGTTCTCGGTGAGCTCAATGAGGGGTCAGACCGGTCAACCCTTCCTTTTGATTTGTTTTGTGCTTCAAATTCTTCCTTCTTATACATGGCTCTTTGTGATGATGCCACACTTGGGCAAACACAAGCTCCTACAGTTTTGTTTTCATCACATGGCATGTTCCCACATAGATGTCTTCTCAGACGGGTATATGAACCCGTGTAAGTCTTTTTACAATGGGGGCAACCAAATTTGGTGGTTCCACCCCCCTTGCTTCCTCCTTGCTTGGTGACATATTTCCACAAGGGTGTTGTGTCCTCCTTGGTTTTCATTCGGTTTCCCTCCTCCTCCTCCTCCTCTTCCCCTCCCTCCCTCCTCCTCTCCACGGTATGTGCCACTACCCACTTCTTCATCATCTCCCTCTCCCTCATTCCTCCTCCAGTATTCAATGAACATCATAAAAACAACAAATGGAACCAACAAAAGAAACCATAAACCCATCATCATGTTTGTTGGACTTGGAAGTTGGAAGTGGAACTAGAGTTTAACCTGTTGCCCTGCAATAGAATGATGGAGAAAGCATGGGAAAGAGTAGGAGAGGAACATTTACAATGACATTCTAGATTCTAGTCAAATTTCAAGCTTAAAAAATTCAAGTCTCAAGCATCAAGCATCAAGCATCAAAACTTCAAGTTCAAACTTCAAACACAAAGCAAATCAACAAGAAAGGATTTAGAGCCTACCTATTTGGATGTCCAAGACTCCATTGGTAGTGAGTGTGCCAACTTGCCAAGGCTCCAAGCATCCAACCTTCTTCAATCTCCAATGGCACCTTCTCCTCTTCTCTTCTCCTCTTCTCCTCTCCTCTTCTCTTCTCCTCTTCTCCTCTTCTCTTCTCTTCTCCTCTCCTCTCCTCTCTTCTCAAACAAACCAAAGTGACAAAATGGAGTGTGGAGGAAGGCTTTATACCTCAAAGCCCTATTCCCCCCTCCAAAACCCCAAGCGTGGACCCCACGAGCTCCAACTCACCAAGAAAATGGCGGATTTTGGCGAAGCATTTGAGGAAGCTACGGGAATCGATTTCGGAAGCGAGACGAATCGTTTTTTTTCTCCGGGAATCGATGGGGGAAGCGAGGCGGAATCGATCCAGAAGCGATGCTTCGGATCGATTCCTGCACGCTCACATAGTGGCAGGGAGCGCTATTTTAAGGATCGAATCGCGCTTCCCAAAAACGATTCCTCCCGGAAGCGAAAGCGAATCGCACTTCGGCATAGCTTCCGCCTAGCTTCGGTCGGAAGCTATCTTTTGGAGCGGGGGCGAGGGGGGTGGGAGCGCTTCCCCACAACGTAGGTTGGGGCTTTTGGAATGGGGATCCACTTCGCCCTCTTTTTCTTCTTGGTTTTCGCCCAGCGGAGAGGGAAACTAATCCATAGACCACGTGGATGTCCCCTTAGGCATCTCCATTTATAGGGTACGATTTCCTCATTGGGTGCCATGTCCCTGAATTTGAGGGTACGACCTCTACCACTGCGGCCATGTACCAAGTTCTTTGGGGGATGGCCCAAAAGAACCCGACCCTGTTTCGGATACAAGGGTACATGTATCCGATCCGAGGATGTGAAACCTAACCCTTGGTATGCATACCTTGGCAACGTAGGTTTTAGGGTTCTCCTTATTTACTTAAGTATTATGTCTGTCATATATTTCATATTTGTGTTGTTTTCTTTGCTGACAACTTGTAATTCCATTTTTGTTTCTTTCCATTTGTGAGCTAGGAGTTATTTCAAATTTTTACATGAGAAATTTCCTTATCCTTTTTTTGGGTCAAAACCTGTTAAAATTTCATAGCTTCTCATGTTAATCTTGCTCTTTATATTGTAATGCCACATCATTTTGTGTGACAATATCTCACAGTTCATTTGTATCTTCTAATGAGGTAGCTTATGAATGAAGAAACCTTCCTTATTTTTTGTAGGATCATTTTATTGATATTTGTTAAAATAATGCTATGCTTGCTGCAATACACACACACACACACCTCACCACTTGAGAGGATCCATGGTCAGGGGTGAGGTGTGTATGCATGTGGATAGTGTTTGAAGAGATGGGTCACAGACTCGCAACAAATGGTCATGACCTTTAGGGTTTTATTTTTTTGTTTTCCATGGAAAACCCTACAGGACCCCCCGTCTTCCTTGGAATATCCAGATGGAAGGCGGATTGCCAACTACAATAGCATCTGGTAAACTTGAGAGGCTTGATCAGATTTAAACCTATGGCCTAAGGGTTTAATTATATAACATACTTTACTTATATATATTATTAATTTAGGTATATTAAATTGTTTCTTTATTTTTGTTCTTGCTTTATATTTATTGATTCTTTTTTCCATTTAATTTTGCCTATGCTTTTTATAAGTCAAAATATTAGGAATTAAATATATATATATAAAAGGTCTTTATTTTCTCCAAATACAATTCTAACTTACAAATTTATCCGTCTTGCCTTTATCCTCTCATTGGTTTACAAACTTTTGATTTTCCTTGACTTTGACTCCTTTCATAGTCTTCACAAGTGCAGGTTTGGTATCGCTTTGATACCATGTTAAAAAGCTGAATACACAATCCACATAACATATAAGATATGTACTTTATGGTCAAGTGGATTTTTGTTCTTGCTTTATATTTATTGATTCTTTTTTCCATTTAATGTTGCCTATGCTTTTTTGTAAGTCAAAATATTAGGAATTAGAAAGATATATATAAAAGGTCTTTATTTTCTCCAAATACAATTCTAACTTACAAATTTATCCGTCTTGCCTTTATCCTCTCATTGGTCCACAAACTTTTGATTTTCCTTGACTTTGACTCCTTTCTTAGTCTTCACAAGTGCAGGTTTGGTATCACTTTGATACCATGTTAAAAAGCTGTATACACAATCCACATAAGATATAAGATATGTACTTTATGGTCAAATGGAGTCAATCGATACAATGAGGGGGATCCCCTTATTTTGTTATTTAGGTAGTTGTGTTAGCTATGTAATTTAACTACTTTTTTAACTGATGACCACTTGTAGCTAATAATTCTATAGTAATTATATATTGAAGCCATTTATGACCAGCATGACCTTATTACATTTGAACTTAGTATTAGTGTTAATATTCCAACATCGGGGATGTACAAAGGAAACCTATAAGTGTTTCATAAAGCCTCATTATAGAAATGATGAGAGACTCGGAGATGGCAATATCATGCAAATTCTGGAACTGTCTCATAGAACCTCAGAGAAGAATAAAAAAGTTGCCTGGAAATTCAAAAATCAGCAAAAGACTTCGGATGACTGTTGTTTAGCCTCAATAATAACAGTGTGAATATGTGGTCAACCATTTGGTAGTCTCTCCTCAAACCTGAGTGCCCTTTAGCCCTTAACTCTGCATTTATTTCTCTCCAAGTGCTCTGAAATACACAGTTTCAAGACCATAGCATAGGATTGCCAAAGGTGTGCTCATTCATAATAGAAAGGTTGAGATGAATCTGTGGTTATAATGTAGGAAATACAGTGATAGCTATGGACTTGGAAGAGGATTGCAGATATATGTTGAAAAATTTGTGCTTCGAGTCATATACAAGTTAAAGGTGACCCTTGCCCTTAAATAGCAAAGATGTTTTCCATGGCCATGGATAATAACTCAAGCTCTCCCCTAGAAACAATCAGGCACTGTGTAAATAACAGGAAAGTTGTTTTCAGGGCTTACCATAAAATATTTTCACTTACAGATAGAAGTTTCTTTGCATGTTTTCAAATTCCAGATTGGACCAGGATTTCAGGATTGCCAAATCTTCTTTTGAACCATTTATGAGTGACATTTTGGATTGAAGTCGAATGAAAGCTCAGTTAAGGTTATAGGCAGCTAGGATACAGAAAACATACTGAACATATGCTACTATGGGTAGGGTCTGCCTTGTTTTGGGCATTCATAGCATTGACTAATTAATGCTTTGTCCTAGGGGTGCGTTCAGAAGACCATCTCTTTTGTTTGGACAATTTTGAGCATTGACTAATTAATGTTTTGTCCTAGGGGTGCGTTCAGAAGACCATCTCTTTTGTTTGGGCAATTTTGATTTTACTTGTGGGGTCATTTGACTGTTACATTTCTTCTAACCCATGTTAGAATGTGGGCACCAATTAGGTGCATATATGTTGCGGTTGCCTCACAAAAATTGAACAATACATATACATGAGTAAGACATTCTGATAAATATTGGGATCTTGTATTCCTATGTTTGTCACCATGAAGAGCACCAATTAGGTGCATATATGTTGCGGTTTGAACAATGCATATACATGAGTAAGACATTCTGATAAATATTGGGATCTTGTATTCCTATGTTTGTCACCATGAAGAGCACCAATTAGGTGCATATATGTTGCAGTTGCGTCACAAAAATTGAACAATACATATACATGAGTAAGACATTCTGATAAATATTGGGTTGTATTCCTATGTTTGTCACCATCAAGACTAGCTTTGATTCCTTCTCGGACCTTTTTTGAGGAGCACATGTTACTGATGTTCTTAAAAGTCATTGTTAAAGAACTCATCTACTCTGATATTTTTCACTCAGAAAGTTTAATAAGGTTAAAGTAATTTGGTGCACTGTTAATACACTAACATCATCTTATTCTTGCAGGAGTTTTTGCTGCTTGAAAGAGAATTTTGTATACGTAGCATGGAGGCAGAAGAAGAAACCTCAATCAATACTGCTTATTATTAATATCCCCTTCGAAACAGAGTATTTTTATCTGAAGTGTGAATCTGTTGTATAGTTGCTTATCTGCCCTGTTCTGTGCCCATCATTGTAAATTATATACAAATGACAAAGTGAGATTAAAATTCTTGATTAGATCCACTATTGGAAGGAATTACCGTATTAGCAGCTCATAAAAAGTGTCCACTATCTTGTCACATTGGTTTTTCTCTTTCTGATACCATGCTTTTGTTAGACATTATTACAAGACATACATGTTAAGACTTATATGGCTTATAATAATAGGTGAAATTTGGAACTCCTTTGACAGGGCCAAATTTTAAGAGGTAATATATTAATATGACTTCTTTCCAATAATGCAAATGAAATTAGCTGGTTGATTAAATTACACGTTTTAGAAATAATCATAGATTGAAATGTTTAGTTCTACTTGATATGTAAAACTCATACTTGTTTCTTACTTCATATAATAAGATATTTTTCATGGTAGTTTAAGTAAATTAATATTTACTTCCAAGTACTTTTCTGCATGGAGATTGTTGCAAGCAAATACCTTTTCCCTAAAGATTGTTAGTTGTATATAATGGCAATGCAGTTTTATTCATCCTTATGCATTCTTTTTATCCACTATATTACAACTTGCTGTTTTGGTGGATTCTCTCTAGCCATGTTTTCAAGCATTAAGGAAGATCTGGCAGAGATGGGAAAGGATAGGGTAGATATGTTCAAAACTCTTTTTGAAAAGAGGCTCGTCTGAAACACCAGACAAAAAAGATCCATTTGACATTTTTGCTAGGACAAATGCATAAACTCCGTTGGATTTAAACTAAAGGAGCTTCCATTTAAGTGACAAGGTGATCAAGTTAGTGGAGTGCATGTTTTCTTATTATAATAGAATGGCCTTGTATTGACAATGGCATGCATATCATAGAAACGATATAGTGACCAACAGGATTCCAAGCAATCCAACTACAAAAGTTTAAACAAGCATAGGACAGTGTGAAGGTCTGTACATTTTCCATGGCTGAAGCAAACTTGATTATTTGTTTCAATCAGACACAATTGCATCATTCACAAGTTTAATTCATTTGTCTTTTTAAAAGACGTGTTCCAAGCCATATACACGATGGAAATCAAATTGAATTAGATGAGCAAACATAGAAGTCATTCATCTCTGCATTACATCTATGAATTTACAACAATCAACCTCTTGTTGATAAATCATAACAACTCATCTTACACTTAAGTGATAAAGCATTTGTCAATTTGAAAACATTATTGATCAATTAAAAGTACCACCATCAAGCTAATAACATGACCAACCTTGGATTCAATCCAAGTCATTGATATGACTAGTGATTCTATGTGATGCACGCATTTAGAAACTTAGATTTCGCCAAACAACTTCCAGACATTGAATAGTCATCTTGGACAACCTTTGCTTGTAAGAAACAATAGAATGAAACTTCGATGACACTTCTGTGTAGGATCATGTAAATCTATACAAGGTTAATTTAAGCAAGAGAAATTATTTCGATGTTCTATTGTTTCGTTGCCTAGTTTTTAGGTAGACTTATTCCTCATCTTTGCTTCCAATATCATCCCCATAACTTGTTGGAATTTGTGCAACTTCGGAAGTTATTCTTATTATATTTTGTAACAAACCTAAAATATATAAATATTAAATAATAATATTAATAATAATAATTAACAATAATTATCCAAGGGACATAACCCTTGTGAACAATCATCAAAGGTGCCCTTTAGGATTGTATTTATATGGGCTCTTTACTTGCATTGTAATCATCTCATCTTTTATCAAAATATATTTTAATTATCCATTTATGGATTATCTTTATTATCTGCATTGGAAGTTTTCTTAAAAACGAGTTTTTTTTCGTTTCATTGGTATCAGGGCCCCTTCCTTGGGCCCTACTGATTCCAGCTTTTAGCCAATAATTGCCAGAATTTCTCTGGGATCTTGGTCCTTGACCAAAAACCAAGCCCTTGGCCTTTTTTGCACGTCTTCATAATCATCCTCGCTCCTCTCCTCACACACGCTCCCTCGATCTACATCCGTGGCTTTCCCCCCACCCTCTCGCTTTTGCTCCATTCGACACCCTCAACACTCGCAATCTGCATACCTTCGCCCACTACTCCAATCATGTCCCCATCACACTCTGCCTCCCTTCACGCTGCAAATGCGCTGCGTTCGCCACCTGCTGTGTGCCCTACTCCCTCACTCTACTCTCCTCATCGACCCGTCTACCACCTGTTGCGCGCCCTACTCCCTCACCTTGTGCTCCTCATCGACTCGTCCGCCCTCCATGCGTTGTCTACCCTCACCTTGCACCCCTCACTGCCCCACACCACTTCATTTCTTTGCCCATTCGCGTTCAACACCCTCCCTCCAGCTACCCTCGCATCTCTCCTACATCTTGTGCGTTCATGCTAGCTCCTCCCTGCGGCCACCTCCTCCACGTCCCTCATGTTGCGACTTCCTTCTCCACTCTGCTCTCTCTCGCAACTTCCCTCTTCACGTCCTTTCTATAATCCAGTGCCTTCCCTCTATGCGTCCATTCTCCAACCTTGTGCCAACTCTCTGCCCCTTCTCCTCTCTACGCAACCCTGTCAACGCGTCCCACAAACACTATTCACGCATAGCACCTCACACCAGTGTTGCACATATCAGCGATATATTGAATATATTGGATACATCGCTGAGTTAAACCCCCATCCAATATATTGGATCGTAAATATCGCAAGATTTCTGATATTTTCAATGTGTACGTATACATTGAATATATCGCGATAAATTGGGAATATATCTCCATAAATTGAAAAATATTGGACTGCTGACCGAAATTGTGTTTTAAGTCTGCAGGTTGGCGTTTTATGAAGTTAGAGTAAATGATTTCCAAAGTAAATGAGGTTATGGATTTCAAATTTTCAATGCATTAATGTCTGGATATTTGAACTTATTATCGACATAATTTACAATATTTGTCCTAGATCCTTATTCTATCTCACCATGACCATGATCAATGTACACTATGCCATCCAACACCAAATGGACCAATTATAGAAGTGAGTTAAATTTGATGGCAAATTTCTACAACGATATGAATTATTTGAAGTTGAATTGAAAGAATCTATTAAGTCCTTTCTCCACCCTCTTTGTCTACTTCATGTCATCTCCACTAAAATAAAGTTACATTCATGGCAAGAGTTTCATTAAAGTCTTATCAATTTCATCTTCCTTGTGTATTTCTTCTAGCATACAGTTGGTACTTTCAGTTGGCAGCAGGGCAACCTGTATCCCTCATTCATGTTGTTATCTCTGAGTGCACGATCATCTTCACAGACAATGTAACAACTAATTACTAAATACATAAATATTAAATACAATTAGGATTAATAATTAATGAGAGGATGCGTCCCCTCAAATAGACAATGCCCCAGCTATTATAAAAACCGGCCAACAATTGTATATTTATCATATTTCTTATATTATCATTTATTCTACTATATTCATTTATGGATTATTTACATTATTTACACTGGGTATTTACCTAGAAGACGAATCTCTCCACTTCAATGGTATCAAAGCCCCTTCTTGGGCCTGATTCCAGCCTTTTGCTGCATTTTGGCTTTTAGCCAATATTACAGGGTTTCCCTGAATTTATGGTCATTGACCACACAATCCCTGCTCGCTCCTCCATCCTCGCAGCTTCCCTTCTTTATCTTCTTCCGCTACGCCACCATCCTACATACATCCCTCCACTTTGGATCTCCATCTTCCCATTTCACATCCCTAATTCCTTCCCTTCACGGTGTCCTTCCCTTCCACGTTTTCCAAATTACCAACGCACTTCCTGCGCCACCATCCCTACACTCTAGTCTCTCCCTTACGCTCTTTGTCCACACGCTTCCACGCATCCCAGTTTTTCCATCATTTGTGCCTTCTTCCTGCATTCCATACGCCCCCATACTCCATGCCCTCATCAAACCTGCACCCTCCACGTTGCCCATTCATCCACCCTCCACGCCATTCCGCTGCCATCATTTCCCCTCCAGTGCCGTTTGCCCAGCCTCCTACCATTAAGGGAGTTTTGAAGTCTAAAATGGGCCTCATAAGGGAAAAGAAAAACTATTTTTTCTTATCATATTTTTGACATATCTCCTCAACGGTTTACTCAAATTTCAAGTTTGGGCACTCGTTGGATGCAGATTTTAATTCCGCATCCAACCCATACCCACACTGCATACTTCTGAGACACCCATGACATGAAAAAATGAAAATTTCAATAAAAATACGTATTTTAATATTAAAATATGTTTTTTGTATTGAAATTTTCATTTTTTCATGTCATGGGTGCCTCATAAGTATGCAGTGTGGGTATGGGTTGGATGCGGAATTAAAATCTGCATCCAACGAGTGCCCAAACTTGAAATTTGGGTAAACCGTTAAGGAGATTTGTAAAAAATACGATAAAAACATAGTTTTTTTTAATTTTTCCCTCCAATTTGTTTTACAAATTTTACTCTTATGGTTGACATCATCATCTTGAATCCTATTGGTTCTTATAAAGTGAATTTTTATGGTACATTATTTGTTTTGAGGCCCATTTTTTTACCTCAAAACTCCCCTAATCACGACCTCCCACGTGCTACTCTCCTGCCCGCCCCCCCACAGCTTCTTGCGCAACCACTCGCAACCTCCCCCTCCATTACTCCGTAGCCTCCCCCGCGATCCTCTTCCCAACCACCCCCGTCCCACAGCTCCCTCCTCTTCGTCCAGTACTTCACAGGCACCTCCACTCGAACTCCCTCGTAGCTCCACCTGCTCTTAGGTCGAACCTCCATTCGAACTCCCTTTCGCTTCATCCATCCTTGCGCCACCTTCCTCACGATTAGGGTTTAAAACCCTACATTTTCAAACCTTCAAAAAATTATATATATAAATATAATATAATAATATTATTATTAAATAATAATTATTGTTATAATATATATACATATAGTTTTTCAAAGAAATATATAATAATAGTAATATCAATCATAATAATACATATTATTATTATTATCTCAAAAGTTTAAAACTCTTCGGAATCCAACAAAAAAATTATTATTATTATTATTAATACTAATAATAATTACTTAATAATGGTATTAATTACAATAATAAAAAGAACAAATCAAAATCAGGAAATAAGACAACTAAAATGGAAGAGGCAGATTTTACTAAAGTAGAAAAAGGATTTTTCAAAGCTTCGACAAAAGTTCCTATGGCGATGTTGAACGTTCAAGGGATATTTGATGGAAGCCCAATTGCCATTGCTATTTGTCCAACCAACAAGGAAAATTTTGTAAATGTTGATATCGCAGATCAATTGCAAGTTCAAAAATCAAGTATAATGAGGAATGATTCAAATGAAGATCAAATAAAAGAATTACCATTACAAATCGATGATTATGATTTGCAGCTCAATTCACCGTTGCAGCTATAGACGACCAGCTCATCGACATAATGTTGGGTTATAACTGGTTGGAAACACTAGGAACATTCTTCGTCAATGCAAAATAGAAGTGCATCACCTTCTTCCATGAGAAGAAAAAAATAACGCTACATGAATCCTCAGTGATAGTTCCTTTTTCACAAAATACAGACGAAGAATCAACTGATGGACAATATGAAGAGTTAGAAAAAGAAATAAAGCTTATAAACAAACTCATCATGGACAAAGCGAATGAGTTGGCGTAAGTCCAGAGAAAGCTAGAAAATCAAGAATCCGAGTCATGTCGACATTAGCAACATAAGGAAAAACTCCAGCAACAGTATGACGACATTAAGAAGACACATAAGTTGGAAATTACAAAAATCAACGAAGCGTTATCAAGCAGTATCGAAGAACTATTTCGACTACGAAATCATAACAAAACATTGATTATGAAGATTAAAAAGTTGAAACATAGTCGCAAGAAGGAACAGTCCAATGAAGACCTCGAAGGAAGAATTCTAGAAAAGCAAGAAGAAAACCAGCGCCTAAAGAATCTTAATCAAGAACTAGAGGAACAAATCAAGAAGTTAAAAGAGGACAAGACGAAGGTTCGAGAAGATTCTGTAATGTTCCCTTTTTAGCTATAGTGGAATTAACTGAGGATTGATGCCATATACACCTTCATAAGATCTTTATCATGGTTATTAGACCATCAGTAGATAAATGGGGGCCACTGTTATAGCTTAAAATGACACTTCTCCGTCCGTGACGACACTTGTATCGCTTGGTCGCATGACGACACTTCTTGAGATCAAGTTTAGTCACACGACAGGACACTTGTGGATTGAAGGGTCATTTAGGACACTACAAATGATTGAAATTACCTCACTCTTGGCCCATTTGATGGTTATAACCCTTGGGAACATTTTTCTAGACCAAACCATGTCATGAAAATCATCAGAAAACCCTGTTTTTGGCCATTTTTCCACATATGCGTTAGTATCCAAGCATGATAGTAGCATTTGATATGCAACTCTGCTTCATTAAAATAGTGCACACCTTCAGAAATGCGCTAGTTTGTCTACTGCAGAGTAGGGCACTTTCCTGTACTAGTAAAAATCTCGAATTTTGGGTAAGTTAAGTTGGTTTGGGAACCTCCTGATCGGTTATAACTACTTTTCCTCTCCTTCATTGACTATATAAGGAAGGTAGAAGGGCCATGTGAGGGGACCAAGCCTATACCAATGTTATGCTGGAGGAATGGAGACTCTCATCCCCCTTTCTTATGCCTCAGTTTCTGATAAACCTTAGCACAGTTGATTAGAGGTTGGGATCCTTGGAGAACAGAAGCAGGAGACCTTGAATCTAGGTTTCATGAAGTGCCAAGCTTGAAGGAAGGTATAACTTTATGTTCTTGCTTCATTCATTAATAAAGATCAGACGTTCTTCCCTTTCCAAATATGACCTAACTATGTGTGTCTTAGATTTGATTACAGTTTGCTTTTAGTTTGATATCTTCTTTTGTTATGAATATCAATTTTATATATGTAGTCAAATGTATTTGAGAAAGGTATGAAGTTGTTTTGCAGGTGTGGGCATTGCGACACTGAATAGCATTGAAGAGCAAGGAAGAGAAGGCTTGGATCAACTTTCTGAATAAGGTGCACATATCTCTAACCTTAATCTCTTCACTTACTTGTTGTATTTGCAGAACATTTATAGGTCTATCTTTCATACCTGTAAGATGGTAGTTTCTCCCTTGAACTATAGGTTCATTTCCCTCACAACAGAATGGCGACTCCACTGGGGAAAGCCTATCTGCTTAGGGGTATCCAAGGTCATTTCTTCAGTTTTGTTTGAAGGTATTTGTTCAATTTCTTGATTAGGATCAGTTTTTAGACTTTGTTAAACCCTCCTTGGCTCTTACAGACCCTTCCCAGCCCTTAAAAACCCTTACTGGCTCAGGTGTGGGGGGTTTTAACCCCATTTTTTCAACTTTTCACACATGTGCGCTATTGTTGTGCAGCACAGTAGTGCATTCCCCTGTCTTGGGCACTGGTATTCCTCATACACAGTAGCGCACACATTCTAGGTTTGAGTTTTTTGAGTCTTGACCTCTTTTGGGGAGCTATGACTGCATTTTTTTGGGTCCTTGATGACCCTAGGTCTGAGTTAAACCATTGTAAGTGGTCTCATATCCCTATACTGATCCTATGTTCATGATTTGGACCTTCTTTGATCAATTTGGGCTTGTTTGGAAAGTTTTGGGGCTCGTGGACCCAAGTTGGGGGGTTGTGGACCAGTTTGGTGTTTTGTACCCTAATTTGAGTCTGACTGAATCTGCTTGCTCCATTTCCATTGGATTTGAAGCCTATTGAGTCTACTTGACCCCGTTTCTATCTATTTGAGTGAAATTTCTCTTTAGATTGGTTTCTTATCCTTGCTTATGCTTTTAGTTTTCTTTTTGTAGTGGAAGCTCAAGTGTCTTTGTTGTTGTTCAGGACCTTGACTGCACTGTTTATGTGCATACCTGACTTTACCAAACCATACTTCTTTGTAGGTCATTTGCTTTGTTTGGGTCTAAAAGTAGGTTTCGTATGCTTTTCCCAATGGTTGGCATACTTACATCAATAAGAATCTGAAAGTCGTATTGGTTGCTTTTACTGTTTCAATAAGGAAACCTGAAAGTTCTTTGCTTTTGCTTTGAGAATAGGTTACTTTCAATTTCAGTTTTTGTTTTTCACCTTTGAAAAGCATAAAAAAATTTGATTTATTTTCTGAGTAGAGTACCTTGCAAGTGGCTTAAAGGATTTAAGAGTGATTTGCATCAAAAAGAAGAAGTTTTCTTTTGCATACTTATTTGTTTGAGTAGCTGCATTCTTAGGTTTTGAGTTTAATTTTGTACATTTAAACTTTATTTTTGTCTTTTTACATTTGAAAAGACTAAAAATTGCATTTGCACATGCATTCTAGATCATATCTTTAAGACTTGCATTGAAAAGAAAAGATTTGTTTAGTGGTAACCATTTCATTTCAGTATTCTATCTCTGTTATAACCACCCTCACACACCCACTACCTTTTTGAGTAAGCAAGTAACCTTTAAAATGAACCCTAATAAAATGTACTAGTAACATTTTTCATTTCTAGGTTACACTATTCACCAACTAGTCTTGGTTAGGATTTTGGGTTTAAAACACCTTAAACCACCCAAGATCACACATTACGCAAAAATCGTAATTCGACTATCACAGGTAAACCCACCTCATTCAAAACTTGCCTGGGATCTATGCAGTAGGTCTTGTGAGATCAGATTGTTGGGAATAAACCTCCTATTTTCTGTTTCGAGCATATACCAGGATTGGATCGCGTTTGGGGACTCTTTTGAGTTTCGGGCTCAGTTACCCTACCCACGCCTTCTGATTCGACTAGCGACTGTTCCTCCATGAGTTTTTGGTGTGGTGGTATCCTTAGTATCTGACCATAGGATCATACACAGGTGACGGCGGAGGGTTATATCTGTTGTACCTAGGACAGACGTGGGAGGAAATCCCTTGCAGGTCTTTGGGAGGGCGGTTGGGTGATTCCAATGCTTGCACCCTTAGTCATTGTATTGTGGACCCCGGGTAACTGTCCTTCTTCCTTCGTTGATCTGTTCTGGGCCCTCATCATCCCAGACTCTTCTCTGGAAGGCATCTGCTTGCCTGGTTTGATTTACCTAGGACCTTTTTTAGTGGTGTGCTCTTTGTGCTACTTGTCTTAGTTTTCCTTAGAGAATTTCTTGCTCATTTGAGCAGGAAACTATGTCTAGCATTCCGGCGAGCACCAATCAAGGTACCCCTGTTCCAGGGGATCCTTGTGTTGTTCCATTCATTGGAAACATTGGTACTCCCTTAATGGCTACTCTGAATCTTCCTGGATTCACTATAGGGCTGTCGGTTTGGTTGTTTTCCACTCCGAATGCCTTGCATGTTCCTGAAACTTCTTTTGTAAGCACCTCAAATCAAGAGCATCAAAACCCCGTGCCTTCTTTGCCAGTAACATCTTCTCCTCCTCCTTCTACCTCGTGGCGAAAGTAGCAATACTAGTAACTAGCAGTCTAAAAGGAATAAACGGAGGAAGAATAGGAAGAGGATGCCAAAACAAGGGGGCAGCAACCCAACCATTGTAAGTCATTCTGAGGGCAAGCACCCTGCCTTTGCAAATCATGCAGGGGGCACCTACCCAGCCTTTGTAGGTCATGCTGGGAGAAAACTTTTACTCATTGAAAGTTTGTCTTCAACCACTGTCAGTCATGTTGAGGACACGTCATTGATCACTGCTAGTCATACTAATGACAAGTCACCAGTTCCTGTGAGTCATACTGGAGACACCAGATTAGCCACTGTAAGTCATGCTGAGGGAGTTGACATTGTCGACAAACCCAATAAACAGAAGTGTAAGTTCCCTTGCAAGTTTTGTGAGGGAGACCACCTTACTTACTTGTGCCCTGTACTTTCAGAAGTGCAAAAAGTGCAGTCCTTAGTTCAAAAGTCTTATGCTTCTGAGCAACCAACCATTGTAAGTCATGCTGGGGGCAAGCTGTCAGCCAATGCTAGTCATGCTGAGAGTACTGACGTTGTAAAGGAGTCTCGACCTATAGGACAGAAACCAAAGTTCCCTTGTAAACTTTGTAAGGGAGATCACCTTAATCACCGATGCCCTGCAGTTCCAGAGGCATGAAAAGTGTGGTCCATGTCTCAAGGAACCTCTGTTCCTAAGTTGTCTATAGATTCCCTACAGGCAGATCAACCTTTGGTTGATAAAGTGGTTGAACCAATGCAATCTTTGGTCAACCCTAATCTTCCTTCGGAGAGTGAAGTGATCGAATCGATGCAATCTTTGATCGATCCCATCGGTCCTTTGGAGACTGATGCACCTACCCCTGAAGTCTTCTGCATTACCAGTTTGGATGTTCCTGAAAAAGGGGGTACTTCATCTGTGCCATGTGAACCCCTACCAAGCCCTAGGATCATTTCCTTTGATTGGAATAGTCTAGCCGAGCCTCGTCTTCCTTCTTCGACACCTTTTCAGATAAAGGTTGATATCAGGAACCATACAGTTGATCGATGCATTGTAGATGAAGGAGCTTTTGTTAGTATCTTATCCGCTTATGCTTGGAGAGATTTGGGTTTCCCTAATGTTATTCCAGCTGTTAATTGGCCGTTGACCTTAGATAAAAGACCTAGTGAACCGTTCAGATTCCTCCGTCAGGCACCTGTTACTTTGGGTAGAAAAACAGTCTTAGTTGATTTTATGGTCTTAAAGGACCCTGTGGACTTTGATATGATCCTTGGGCATGATTACGTTTATGCTATGCATGCTGTGGTGTCTACGCTCTTTCGTGTGATGCATTTTCCTCATAACGAAAGCATCGTCACTATCGACCAGCTTGCATTCGTTGATCCTCCTTATTACCAACTGTAGACCAGTCAAATCCCTCATCATTAGGCACTACTATGTCACATGGGACTTTTGTGGCATATTGTTCTTTGAGTTCAACTGCTACTGAGAAGGAGTCTCTGAGTTCATGCTTACCTTCTCAGGACTTAGTCCCGGCTTTTGTCCAAGTGACACCTCCATCTGAATGTTTAGATATGTGTTCTATCTGGGACGATATACTTCCTTCCAATGAAGTTTTCCTAGAGTCCATAGTAAAGTCTGCCATTCATTGGATGTTGATCCAGTCGTAGTTATGTCCAGCCCCGGTTTGACCTTAAAGTCTGATCTTTCTACTGTTGAGTCTTTAGACTCTCCTATAGATCCGCAAATCGATGTTTTTGCTGAGTTTGATTCTGCTTCTAGAATTTTTAACTCCCGTTATGATGAATTTGTTTCTGCAGATTCCATCATGTCCTTCAACTTTGATCTTCATCCTGAAGTTGATCTTGTTGATTGTAAGTCCTTGGGCTTGGGTACCATAGAGTCTTCATTTGAAAACTCTGCTTTGTTTATGCCTGCTGTTGATGATAGTGAAGTTGAAAGTATTTCTACCACAGTGACTTATATCGGGTCTTTCTTTACATATGTTTTAGATATGATCTTGGTACTAATGTTTCTTGGAGACAGGATTCTTAGTTGGATTTATACTTGCTTATTGGTCCTTTTCGACACCTTATGCGACCATGTCAGGTATATTCGAAACTTTGCATATAGGTTTAGGCTTCTCCGCTGTTATGTTGCATTTGAACCTTTTGCATCCGAATTTGCCATAGGGTCGAACCTGTTGGATATTGGTGTGTTAGCCATCTCTTTATGCATTGTGCACCAGTCCGACAGCAGAGCCTACCTAACATTGGTCACCCTAGTCAGCACCCTTATGCCATTTTGGTGCCCATGCTGAATTTTGCTCATAGGCTCGGGAGCCTTTTTCGATTTACCATGACTTTGAGAAGAAGCCTCATATCTTTCTTCTTCATATATTTCTGGCCATCCCTGATAAGCTCCCATGTTTGTGTTCAAGTTTCATATACATCTGTTATGATCCCGCTTGCACTAATGAGCTTGATGCCGGCTTCCATGCTTTTAGCTAGTTATATAAGCCTCCATCTCTGATTTCATTTCCGCTAAGCCCTGTATCATTTTGCCTTCGTAATTTGACACCTTTTACCTGGAGGAGACACACCCTGAGTGTCCTTATCTTGCTCATGTTCCTTGCATTAGGCATAGTTTTGTTCCATGCGCTTGGAGCTAGTTTTGCATGTCCTTGACACTCGTCTCCTCCCATTTCGAGCATTCTTCTACCTTTACTTCGAGCTCGTTAAAAACAGTAAGGAGGTTACGAGCATTCTTCTACCTTTATTTCAAGCTCGTTAAAAATAGTATGTAGGTTACGAGCATTTCTTTCACCTTTACTTCGAGCTCGTTAAAAACAGTAATTAGGTTTTGAGCATTCTTTCACCTTACTTCGAGCTCGTTAAAAACAGTAAGTAGGTTACAAACATTCTTCTACCTTTACTTCGAGCTCGTTAAAAACAGTAAGTAGGTTTCGAGCATTTCCACCTTTACTTCGAGCTCGTTAAAAACTGTAAGTAGGTTTTGAGCATTTCTTCCACCTTTCCTTCGAGCTCGTTAAAAACAGTAAGGACGCTATGAGCATTTCTTCCATCTTCACTTCGAGCTCATTAAAAACAGTAAGGAAGTTATGAGCGTTTTTCTGTATCTCCTTTGAGCTCGTTAAAAACAGTAAGGAGGTCACGAGTTTACTTTTTCGGCTCGTTAAACCTTTACGGAAAAGATCCCTATGGAGTTTTTTTAAGCCCTTTTCACACTCCTTAAATAGGAAAAGTTTGCCGAGCATAGTTGTCTTTTTGGGCTCGTTAAAATAACTAAACCGACATCCACTTAGGTATAGAATTACCCCTTTTTCGGGCCTTGGTGGATAATTTACGGAAAATGTATACTCTAGGTATACTCGGGTATGTGCTAGAAGAGTTCTTCTTCCATTATTTTACACTTTTTCGGGGAAGGAGACTAATTTTACGAAAAAGGACCTTTGGAGTCTTCTTTAGGGTTTTCAGACTCTCGAAATGTGAAAACACCAATCGAGCATTCACCTACTCGGGCTCGATGTGAAATCCACGAGATGGTTGATAGAGGACTGTTTAAGTTTTTCAACTCTATAAGCAAGAAAACACCGCCGAGCACAGAGCAATCCGGGCTCGATATAAAATCCATGGATAGGTGTATGGAGTTTTCTTCTAGGTTTTTCAGACTCCTTAAATATGAAAATACCGTCGAGCATACTTTAGTTCTTTGTCAAGCTCATTAAAAAATGAAAAAGGAAAGGGAAGGGAAGAATGTTAAAATATCTTTCAATATGATGGCAGCAAGTCTACTATCTCCTTGAACAAAGCACCTGTTTTGAGTCTATCAAACAAGTTGGGTTCTAGTGTTGGCCTTAGGATAAACCTGATCTCAGAGTTCTTACTCCTCTGTTTGGTTAGTCTTCCAATCATATGGAGAATTTCTTAATGTCTCCTACATTGCAGATTTGCATCGTGGTCTCTTTGTGTTAAAAGCTGCCTAAGTCACTCTTGTGTTGTGCTCACTGTTCAAGGATATAACCCGTGTCGGCCATTCCGCAGTTGCCTTGACCTCATGCGTTGGCCATTCCTTGGTGTCAGTATGTTTCATCATGTGTTCAGTCCTACTCCAAATCAGCTCATACCTGTTGAGTGTCCCTTGTGTTGGATGATGGAGGATGCCTTAAGGCCTCCCTTCCAATGGACTTCTTCCCATCGACTTCAACTCATTATGCTCTGGGAATGAAGTTTAGAGTTTCGGTTAGTACCTTGGGGATTGCAGTCATTAGTGGCAGTTTCCCTTGCTATTGGATAGATGGGAATACATCAATGTCTCCTATCCGATAGATTCTTCAAGTGTTCGACGGCAAGACCATTTATTCGCACTTGCTTGAATGTACTAGGTACCTTGGGTTCCATTTTCATTATTGGTGGACACCCTCGCGTTTGTTAACGGTATACATCAATGACCGGTAATCAAACGATACCTCCCATGTTCGACATCAACTCATTTATTCGCATGGATAGGTTTGTACCTTGGGTTGTTTTTTTTAATGAAGACCTTGGGATCCTCGATAGCATCACCTCATTTATGTTATCGCCCAAGTTGCGCAAGACTGAGCCACACTCTTTTTGGCTCTTGATGAGACATAGATCCAGCTTGTTCTCTATGGCTATGTTCTCCAGTTTTGACATAGATCCACCTTGTATTTATGTGGCTATGTTTACACTTATGTTCCTCATGGATCCACGCTTATATTTTAGTGGCCATGATATATGCATCAGTATTTGGATCATTATTGTATCCTCTTGGAGGTCATGTTCCACTATTTGAACATGGACAGTTACCCCAAGGATGAGACTGTTTGACATTGCCTTTGCTTTCAGGTACTTCATTTGAGCCTATGATTCTTGGTCTCTCCGATTTCTCCATTCCCCATGATTCAACTCTTTGTTATTTATAATGTATTTCGGCCATCGTTTCCCTCAGTCCCTCTGATCTCATACATTAGGGGGCATCTGTTATAGCTTAAAATGACACTTCTCCGTCCATGACAACACTTGTATCGCTTGGTCGCATGACGATGCTTTTTGAGATCAAGTTTAGTCACACAACATGACACTTGTGGATTGAAGGGTCATTTGGGACACTAAAAATGGTTGAAATCACCTCACTCTTGGCCCATTTGATGGTTATAACTCTTAAGGACATTTTTCCAGACCAAACCATGTCCTGAAAATCATCAAAAAACCCTGTTTTTGGCCATTTTCCACATGTGTGTTGGTATCCAAGCATGATAGTAGCATTTGATATGCAACTCTGCTTCATTAAAGTAGCACACACCTTCATAAATACGCTAGTTTGTCTACTGCAGAGTAGGGCACTTTCCTGTACTAGTAAAAATATTGAATTTTGGGTAAGTTAAGTTGGTTTGGGAACCTCCTGATCAGTTATAACTACTTTTCCTCTTCTTCATTGACTATATAAGGAAGGTAGAAGGGCCATGTGAGGGGACCAAGCCTATAACAATGTTATGCTGGAGGAATGGAGACCCTCATCCCCCTCTCTTATGCCTCAATTTCTGATAAACCATAGCACAGTTGATTAGAGGTTGGGATCCTTGGAGAACAGAAGCAGGAGACCTTGAATCTAGATTTCGTGAAGTGCTAAGCTTGAAGGAAGGTATAACTTTATGTACTTGCTTCATTCATTAATAAAAATCAGACGTTCTTCCCTTTCCAAATATGACCTAATTATGTGTCTTAGATTTGATTACAGTTTGCTTATAGTTTGATGTCTTCTTCTATTATGAATATCAATCTTATATATGTAGTCAAACGTATTTGAGAAAGGTATGAAGTTGTTTTGCAGGTGTGGGCATTGCGACACTGAATAGCATTGAAGAGCAAGGAAGAGAAGGATTGGATCAACCTTTTGAATAAGGTGCACATATCTCTAACCTTAATCTCTTCACTTACTTGTTGTACTTGCAGAACATTTATAGGTTTATCTTTCATATCTGTAAGTTGATAGTTTCTCCCCTGAACTATAGGTGCATTTTCCTCACAACAACCACAGGAACTAGGGGCCACCTGCATGCATAACATTCGAGCTTATTTCATGTTGCATGCATTGATACTCCTTCAGTGAGTCTCCATACACTCTCGAAGCAGCGCATGCAAGTCAACTGGAAATTAGAAGATAAAGTGACCTAATTAGTTCAATAGTTAGGTCTGGCAGGTGAATATTATAAAAGAAAGATAAAGCAAGAGAGAAAGACATGCTTATATGATTATTGATTTGTGAATTCGAATTGGAGAGCTCAGTGAACTAAGTTGGGGTTGAGTGCATGCACTCAGCTATCTAGTGTATTTCGGTAGCGAAATCTATCTGTCCTAGTCGCTATCAGGTTGGATCATCCAGATTCAACATTGCTTCATCATTGAATATTATTCTTTAGTTTCTTGAAGGATTCGAGCTTGAAATTGGATTAGGAGAATTCGCCCTCCTTGCATGAGCGAATTGCTCAAGGAGCGTTACACTCGTATCTGAGGCTACAATGGTCAGATCTTCTGCATGTTGGCTCCATCCTTCTGAGAGCAGCAATATTACCCTTCCCTTGAAAAAGGGCTTCTTCTTTTGACTTCTGAGCTAGGTATCAACACTTCCTCTTTCCAAAAAGACGTCCTCTTTGCATGGGCGACTTTCTCAGGGAGGAGATTCACGTTTTAGGCTTGGGATCCAGGGCATGATCTGCATGTAGTCTCTATTGCACTCATAGGGGTACTATAACCCTGTTACACCACTTTCGGATTCAACAACCATCAATATTCCATTTATCCTTCACTCTATCTATTGAAGAAGGCGCATTATTACCAAGGGCGCACTTCTTGAGGAGGATCAGTGATTATCTCTTTCATCCACTAGTCAAAGTCTTGCATGCTGGACTTATATTGATATACATCGACTGATCTATCTACTGGTACGTACATGCATAACTTCATCCCTATTTTATAGCATTTCTGATTATCTGGGTATTAGATCTGCATGCAAGTGCATGCATGCTTAGATCAGTGCACACTTTCATACCCCTTTCCTATACTGAGGCATAAGACTACTAGCAAACAACAAAACATAAACAAAAAAAATCAGTTTGGGATATTATAGTTGGGAGCACTCAAAGCTACAGGTGACTATGGAGAGATCTGGAACAGATAGTTTGGATCAGGCAAAGGATCATGAGCCATCTATGTTAGAGAGAGGTTTAGCCATGACACTAACACCAGGAGAGCATCTTGTGATGATTCGGCATGAGGAGCACTCGAAGCTGCAAGTGACTGAGGAGAGATCTGACACAGAGAGTTTGGATCAGGTAGAGGATCTTGGATCAGGTAGAGGATCATCATCCATCTCTGCTAGAGAGAGGTTTAGCCATGACATAGATAGTTGAGTATGTTCCCTATGGATCAACCAACAGGGAAGTTTATTCATACAGAGGTTGGATGGGAAGATGTATGGCAGATATAGAGACACACTGGATCACAGACTTCATTGATAACAGTGGAGTACTAGCTATAGTAGCGCATACATGATACTCACTGGCTCAGGAGAGTACAAGAGTATGCATCAGCCTACAGGGGTACCTAGGGGCACATTATGAGATCCCATGGATTTTTGGGGTGTTACCTCTTGGGAGACCACCTGACAGAGATCACGATCATACCCTTGTACTAGGTTTCCCTAGGATTGATGAGGGAAAAGACATGCTTCATAGGGTAGTAGAACCCTTGATAGCCTATCTTGGTTGGGGATATCATCTGATGAGGATCAGAGAGCATGATGCTCACAGGTCTACTTCTAGACCTAATTTTGAGATTGTGGTCATGGTCGTGGGGTTGACCAACACACTATTTAAAGACCCCGAGACATCACTTAGGGAGAGGATCATGAGGGCTATCCGAGATTTGTATTTCGTGGACTATTCTTGGTATCTTCATGAGTACAAGACACCGCAAAGGACAGAGCTATTCTCCAAAGATAGGCTTAGACTCCATGGATTATTTGAGCACATAAACAGTAAGTGGGTTAACAGATGTATAGATGAAATTTTGCGGGAGCTGCTTACATTAGCAGGAGCAGAGTCAGTTATTAGCACTTGGTTTCTACCAGAGGATTACAGGGAGACCCTGATGACTATCAGTATGATACGACAGTATCTCATTGGAGTTGGATTTGGTGGACCCCTTAGTTGGTGGTGATCCAGGCATTCATCTGCTCAATGGATTATTTCAGATGGTAGAGGTGATCAACAGAGTTGCGAGGATGATCAACCCGTTGTATTTATGGGATGATAGTGGAGGAGAGGTTGAGACTTCTTTATGGAAGAGCCGAATTTCCTTCCTGGTATTCAGGATTGAGATTGACAGTAGAGCCACTACAGAGGTGATGGCCAGCTTTCACTTTCAGGTATTTATTAATGGATTGCTTAGGTTTGGATACATGACAGAGCAGTCTTTTGAGGAGTTTGTGTAGCTTATGATTGCTTGGCTCTTTAGGGGTATTCAGATGGATTCTGGTGTTAACACTAAGTAAACCGACACTCAGGGTAGAGAGCGCTTCACATCACACAGGCAGATTCGAGGTAGGTGTGCATGGAGATACGGGGTGGATATTATGTCAGGTCAACAGGGTACGTCAGAACCTGCATTGATGCAGCCTTCGATAGATTTTGAGCAGGCATGGGGGAGCCTATTGTTAGATTGCATCACAAGTGTATCGAGGATGCAAGGTGCCGAGTATATATGTGCAGAGACTCACCGGTTATCAGAGTTCTTGCAAATTCCGGTGATTTCCTCAGAGTATAGGGTAGTGCGAGTGATAGAGCTTCCTATGGAGGAGATGATTAGAGTTCATGAGCAGCCCAGAGTCGTTATCAGTGATCGAAGCATATTTCCTTTGTCGATATTTGAGGTCAAGTATGACGACACAGTGGTAGACTTCACCTGGTTTCTTATACACTACACCATTCATAGTGAGGTGGCCAGCTCTTACAGATACTTCTATTTGGAGTTCCAGGAGAGGTGGATGCTGATAGAGCATGATAGACAGCTCATGATGATCAGAGTGGCTCAAAGACTGCATGATGGTCTCTTCTTTTTGGTAGTAGGAGACCTTGAGATTGCAGTAGCAGACGGTACAATAGTTAGCCTGAGGACGAGAGTCGACTATCACCTTCAGGAGTCTATCCATATGGAGTAGTGGATTAGCTTCCTGGGTGGGAGACCTTATGAGGGGTGGATACAATGTTTACTACCTTGGATGATTAGGAGTCTACAAGATGGTCCTTGCGTTGATATTGCACTAGGAGGTGCTGGATGCAGTAGACACTTTGTAGTTTTCAAACCGATTTGGGACCCTGGCATCTCAATGACGAGTAGTTTAGTGGTTATTAGAGGCTGCTTTCAGAAGGTCTCGTGTCATGGTACCTCGCAGAACAATACCTTGAGTAGGAGGTCCTACAGATCTCCTAGGATGATTTGGGACCCTGGGATTCTCCTTAGAGACAGTTGGTTCAGTTTGATTGATTATGGAATTGTGTTGGTATTGCTTAAGGACAGGCAATCTTGGCAAGGGAGGACTGTAATGTTCCCTTTTTAGCTATAGTGGAATTAACTGAGGATTGATGCCACATACACCTTCAGAAGGTCTTTAGCATGGTTATTAGATCATCAGTAGATAAATGGGGGCCACAGTAAATAGGGGCCACCTGCGTGCATAACATTCGAGCTATATTTCATGTTGCATGCACTGATACTCCTTCAGTGAGTCTCCATACACTCCGGAAGCACTGCATGCAAGTCAACTGGAAATTATAAGATAAAGCGGCCTAGTTAGGTCTGGTAGGTGAATATTATAAAAGAAAGATAAAGCAAGAGAGAAATACATGCTTATATGATTATTGATTTGTGACTTCAAATTGGAGAGCTCAGTGAGCTAAGTTGGGGTTGAGTGCATGCACTCAACTATCTAGTGTATTTCGGCAGTGAAATCTATTTTCCCTAGTCGTTATCAGGTTGGATAATCCATATTCAACATTTCTTCATCATCGGATAATATTCTTTTGTTTATTGCAGGATTCGAGCCTGAAATTGGATTGGGAGAATGTGCCCTCCTTGCATGAGCGAATTTCTCAAGGAGAGTTACACTCGTATCTCATGCTACAATGGTCAGATCTTCTGCATGCTGGCTCCATCCTTCCGAGAGAAGTAATACTACCCTTCCCTTGGAAGAAGGGATTCTTCTTTTGACTTCAAATCTAGTTATCAGCACTTCCTCTTTCCAAAAAGACATCCTCTCTACATGGGCGACTTTCTCAGGGAGGAGATTCACGTTTTAGGCTTGGGAGCTAGGGCATGATCTGCATGCAGTCTCTATTGCACATAGGGGTATTATAGCCCTGTTACACCACTTTCAGATTCAACAACCATCAATATTCCATTTATCCTTCACTCTATTTGTTGAAGAAGGCGCATTATTACCAAGGGCGCACTTCTGGAGGAGGATCAGTCATTATCTCTTTCATCCACCGGTCAAAGTCTTGCATGTTGGACTTATATTGATATACATCGACCGATCTATCTACTAGTACGTGCATGCATAACTTCCTCCCTATTTTATAGCATTTATGATTATATGGGTATTAGATGTGCATGCAAGTGCATGCATGCTTAGATCAGTGCACACTTTCATACCCCTTTCCTATACTGAGGCATAAGACTACTAGCAAATGATAGAATATCATAAAAAAAAAATATTAGTTTGGGATATTACAGATTCATAGTTAAAACAATCTACTGGAGAACAAAGTAGCGCAAATCCAGAAGGAAGCATCCAGACTCTCCAAAAAACAAAGTCAAGTTGAGGAAGTAAATTCAAACATTGACACAGATAAAAAAGAAGTCAATACATCCGAAGAACAAACAACAAGAACTCCTTATCGACACCCCAATTATAAACGTCATTTTGACCAACGATGGGGTCAAAATGAACATGCACCGAAGAGTTATGTTGTCAGACAAGCAAGAGCATCAAATCAACATACTAGGAAACAAACGAGAAGAACCATCCCACAAGGCGATCAAGTAGTTTCGATAAAAATAGATCTCAAATGGACCACATCATATACGATGCGACAACTCTCCTTTGGAATTCGTAACTCGTATCATCTCATTTCATCAAGTGTCATGACAACCAATCATGAGGGGATTGTATCAAGTCATTTGTGCTTTCTTCCAATGCAAATTTTTTGTATCATCCTATCAAGAACATATTTCAGAATTTTCAGTTTAGTAACGATATATGACCACTTGACATCTTATGCATCTTATTTATTTGTTGTACCATCATATTTATGTCACAATGTGTCTATTTGATGTTGTTGCTTTATATGTTTTAAAAATTGAAAAAAAATGAGTGTTTCTGTATTTTTTTAGGTCTTCCTACATTTTTCGTGGATACCACCGAGAAATTATTTTACGGACCCTCGTCGATACTCCCCCCAGACGATATATGCAACACTGGCTCACACCTTAAGACTTCACATAAACCCTAATTCTAATCCAAATTCCAAAAAAGTTTGTAATAAATATTATTATCAATAATATTATTTATTAGCAAATTTTTAACTCTAAGCCATCCACCTCAAAATAAATAGTACTAATAATAGTTAACATTTATTATTATTGTTTTTTCTTTTTTGTAACTAGGGGAATTGTCAACTAGAGACTGGGCTGGTACTAATGTGACACGGGGTCCAGGGATCCAATCCCTCTACCACTATACCCCTAAGTGCCCCACGCACCCCGCAAGCATGGGACACGGGTAAAGTCGGGTGTGATTTGAACTCGTGACCTCCATTTACAACTGTGACTTCATAACAACTGAACCGCCAATGAGCCACATCCGTGTGGGCAACATTTATTATTATTGTTAAAAAATATTATTATTACAATATTTTGAAACTATAAATAATAAAACTATTATTTATAATAATAATTACTTTTTATTATTAATAGTCAAATTTCTATAAAATTTAAATTATTTACTTCTCATAAATAAGGAGAAAAAATGAAAGGTTATTTAACCAAAAGAAGATCTTTTACGACAAAAGCACATAAAGGATTATTACATCTTTGTGCCTACTTATTGTTAAAAAAAAAATAAATAAAAAATAATACCAAGTCAAAGAAGATATTAAAAACAACGAAAATAAAGTCACTGAAGATATCGAAGAAGTTGAAGAAGTTATTGAAACCAATTGTGGAAAAAAAGAGAAAAAAAAAAGAGTAGTTAATGTTTAAAAAAAAAGAGATTTTTTTTTAATAAAAAAAGTGATGTTTTTTAAAAGCTATTTGAAGAAGTCAGTAAAACCAATTGTGAGAAAAAAAAAAAAAAATAGTTAATGTTTAAAAAAGATAATTTTTTTTTTTAATATAAAGAATGAAGTTTTTTTAAAAGTTATTTTTGGGAATCAAATTGTGATTTGAGATTATAGAAGATTCCCAAGTCAAATTAAACTTTGGAGTTATATATATATATATATATATATATATATATATGGTTTTATTAAAAAGAAATTGTAAGTTATATTTCTTATAAATTTTTGGACGCATCACATATTTTGTGCTTATGAATTATAAGGAAAAAAAAAAGTTATTTAAAAAATGGAATCTATACTATGTAAGATAATAAAGAAACAAAATTCTTATTTAGAAAAGAAGAATAAGGAGTTTCTCACTCAAATCATGGAATTAAAAAATGAGAATTATCACAATCATAACTTACTTAGGGAAAATGAAGATTTCAAGAAAAAATATGACAAAAGTTACTAGAAAATAGATGAAGAGATCTCTCATCTACAAGATCATAATAAGGAATTGTTGCTTCAAATAAAAAAGACGAAGGACAAAACACAGTACAATCAAAAGTTAGAAGAGGAGATTCAAGATCTCCAACAAAAATTATCAAGAAAAGACGAAGAAAATTCCTCTTTGAAAAAGGTTAATCAGAAATTGCTAGAGCAAATGAAAATATTAAAAGAAAGAGAGCACAAAAATCAAGACAATCAAAATGTAGTCGACAAGTCAAACTACAAGGAAGAATTCTTATGCTTAAGGAGACATAATCAAGACTTGCTTATACAAGTTAGATAGCTAAAACATTATAAGAAATATTTACATGAAGAGTTAAATAAAAAATGATCATTAATCGACAAGAAACGATGATTGGACCAATAGAGAAGTCATCAGACACTCAAATTCAAACACCAAAAGAAGGAACCTTTCGCATTCAATCAACGTTTAAATTCAGAAAAAAATGCTTATATTGACAAATCACTAACATTAGAAGATGGTTCCAAAGAAAAATCACAAAAGATTAAGATTCCTTATCATCATCCAAATCATAAGAGTCGTTACGACCAGCAACAACGTCAAGAGAAAAATAAACAATACTTTATTTACAAACAACTCGACTACAACATTGAGAAAGAACATAGACAAAATCGACAACTTGCATGGAAGCCTAAAATAAGAAGTTCTATTGAAATAGTCGATCATCAAATAGTTCCAATGAAGGTAGATTTGGGATGGATCACTTCCCAAAAGATGCAACACATAAGTTTAGGAATTTGAAAGTTATATCGTCTTGTTTCGTCAAGTGTCGTAGTTACAACAAAAGATCTTGAGAAGACATTACGAACGAGAATACAAGTTAAAGAGAAGTCTTTTCCAAATTTTGCTTTGAGGACAAAGCATTCTTAAGGGCAAGGCAATGTAACAAACCTAAAATATATAAAATATTAAATAATATTATTAATAATAATAATTAACAATAATTATCCAAGGGACATAACCCTTGTGAACAATCATTAAAGGTGCCCTTTAGGATTGTATTTATGTGGGCCCTTTCCTTGCATTGTAATCATCTCATCTTTTATCAAAATATATTTTTATTATCCATTTATGGATTATCTTTATTATTTGCATTGGAAGTTTTACCAAGCAAGTTCACATCACTTGGAGAGAGATTCGCATTTGCAGCTAGGAGAAGGATATTTTGGGGTTTCTACTTGGAGAGTTCTTCCACTTTCTCTCTCTTGATATTGTACTTTGTTCTCATAATTGTTCATCTCTATATGAAGGTTGCTGATTTTTATCCCTGTTAGGTTTCCCAGGATCAATTCTCATGTTCTTTGTTTTTGTGCTTTGTCTTTCTTCTAGTAATCCTATTGATCTTATGCAATTGAATTATACTGTTAGAATTGTATGAAAAACTAACATAACCCTCAAATGATGTTTTCCTTCGTATGAACATCATGAAAACATTTTCATTCTCTATTAGATTGACCATGAGAGAAAAACATCACTGCTCCTTGAGGAATTAGACTTTGTGCTTGTCTTGTATGTTTGGTAAAGATAACCACTACTTCAACTAACCTTTTAATGAAGGATATGGTACATGAATATTGAAATGCAATGTAGACTTGTCCCATGCATGAATATGCAAATGGAGAATGATACTTCAATTTGTGTGGCTTGGAAGTGTTTGAAACATGCAACACCAAACCAAAGAGAATTTTAATGAAAAGAAAGGTGCCTGGATGCCCAAGGCACTAATCCGAGAAGAAAATTGCTTTCCTATATGCACACATACCTATCAAAATTCTTGACTTGTAGGAGAAATGCAAACAAATAAGAAACACTCACTCAGTACCCAAGATGGTAAAGAAACATGCTAAGGGAAAATGAAAAGTTGCAGGGTGGAATGGTGATGAACCTAGGTAGCAAGAGGGAGTTGTGAAAGAAAAAGTTTGAAGTAGGGCATAGAGGACATCAAGAGCTTTCCAATGCATATTCAAATGAGATATTTTCCCACTCCCTAGGTAACTTTTGTTAAACATTAAGAGGAAATTATCTCATTGATGTGAACCTATTTTGAAGAGTGTTTTCATACTTTTAGGGCACATAATTGATAGAAGTTGGTTCCGTTGTGAAAACCTCAGTGCATATTCTTCCTATGTTATGATACTTCATTTGGTCAGACCATGAAATTAGGCACAAACCGTTTTGAAGGACTTCTTATACTCCTAAAACTCGGGGATGAAATATGATATCAAGGAGACTTGTTATACTTCTTTGAAATGCAAGATGCAAGACATTTGACATCATAGAAGCTAAAGGAGATAAAGATTAGCCACATGAGTCGATAAGAGGACATGCCAAAATATTTGAATATTTACTCAATCAAATCCCACACCATATAAACTAAAGGAGATAAATGAGTAGCCCCATTAATTGGTAAGAGATTATGCCTAAATATTTGAACATTTACTTAGTCAAATCCCATTTGTAATAGATAAACAACTTTTGATGCAATGGTTTGTTGTTGGCTTACTACCAAAGATAAGAGCAACATCAAGAGTGCATGAAATGAAAATGAATGAAGAAGCTTTAAATATATCTCAATTAGATAGAAACAAGTGAAGCACGAATTAGTTTGACAAATGATAGAGTACTAGACAAAAATATAGAAGGAAGAAAATCCAAGAATTGGCATTATAGTCAACAAGCGTGGAACTCTAGTGTACAAATTGTAACTTTGAAGGACATACAAAGAGAAAATACCTCGTCAAAATCTTAGCTAATAACTCTACTAAAGGCATAAGGAAAGTGGAACTTGAAAAAAACTGTTGTGAGATCTATAAAGCTATAACTAACCATGATACAATAAACTCTTCACGTGATAGGAATAATAGAAAAATATAAATTATTGGTTTGTTATTTGTGAAATGAACAGTGATTTCACATCAAAATGGGGTCACAACTAAATGAGATAAATAGATTATCAATTGTCTACCACACAGAGGAAACGCAAGAAAATCGAGAAGAAAGATAAGCTAATGGATATAGAGGAAGAACAGGTGGTTGCAAAGGCTAACTTGGAGGAAAAGGTGGCCTTTGATAGTCCAACCAAGAAAATTTTAACAAGTGAAAGGAGACAATATTCAAATAACTTTTAAGCATATTGAATGAAGATAGTATAGTGACGATAATTTTCTTTGGAGCTTGTTAACCTATTGAAAGGCTACAATAAAAAGGCAAACAAGGAGTTAGTAAAGAGCCTATGCAAATTAGTGACAAGTGAGAATATTTCAAAAGACTACAATTCACAAGTCGAGCTAGGGATTGACAATGGACTTCCTATTTCTCAAGTGGTAGCCGACTTTGGGTCACAAGTGAACATTTTCCCAAAGTTGGCTTCGATCAACATGGAAAAACCTAACCTTGTACACTGAAACCTTTTAAAATTGGTTGATCAAAGATTTTTTAAACCTATTGGCTTGTTGTAATGAGTGAAATCGAGTATAATTGGAGTAACAACAACAATTACCTTTGAAATAATCAAATTGATTGAAGGAATAACAACATATGTAGGTCTAGTAGGTGGAGCTTGGGGACATCGAATGAAATCAATCATATGTTTGGAAAAAGATAGAATCCAATTAGCAAAGTAGAAAAAAATTAAAATTTATCACATATTTGAACACACCATAAGTAAACCTTAGGCATAACCATCAAAAGTTGATTCATACATAGGAAAGGTCTATCAAATAATGCATGAAATACAAGACGATATAGAATAATATGGATGGAGAATTAAATTTGCGGACCCCTCTATCTACTATCATCCATGACTCAAACACAACATTATATGAGTGACAAATAGAGAATTATGAGGCAAAAGCAAAAGAGTGATAGAGCACCAAAGAAATTCTGAGAGGCAACATTAAGGGCTAGTATTTTGTTAGAGTAGTGCCCACCATTTATGAAAGAAAGATTAAACAATGCCCTAGATTGATTCTAGCAGAGAAAGCATTGACTTATTTCCCATTATATTGAGATTCAAATAACAACAATCACATGTAGTACATGGTGATAAAGTTTCAAAGAATGCGACTTCAAATATTGGTAGAGAATTTCACTAGACAAGTTCATTGTGGAAATACCTATGCTCATCAATGTTGAGTTCGATGCCATTAACTTCATTTTTCATTAGGAAATTTGTAAGTTAGCAATTTACAAGTGTTGATGTATATGTAACTTCGGAATGTATTTTACCCATGTATATTGTATTCCTATAGAGATGTTATTGTTCCTCTATACAGAAGTGTTTGTATTCCTATAGAGATGTTATTATTCCTCTATACGAAAGTGTCGTCATTTATATTGTAAGTGTCGTAACTTATATTTGATGGGTTATTAGACCACCTTGATGGGGTCGGCCCTGGATGAGTCATGTGGGTAAATGGGTTATTAGACCACCAAGTGTGGGGTCGGCCCGGATTAATGTAACCATGGGTTATTAGGCTAAGCTAGACAAGTCGGCCCCACTGGTTGATTGGGCAGGATCGAGAGATCTCTATTTGATCACTCATTACTCACTTCTATCTCTCTCAAAAAGTGGCGCACTTGTGAGGAGGAGGATCATCTGCTAGGAGAAGACTATCTCTTGTACTTTTGTTGTATCATTTCTCTTTCTATCTCTGAGGAAGTTGTGGGGTTTTTCACCTTCTCGGTTTTCCTCAGTGAAACTCTGTGTCTCTTGTGTGCTTGCATTATTGTGTCCATGATTGATATGCTGTAGATATGTTGTACATGTTATTCTCTCAATTAAGATCCTATATCAGATTGAAGTAAATTCTGAAAAATTAACACAGTATCAAAGCTAGCCTGAAAGAAGGCATGGTATGGCATGTATGACACTTGTTGCATTTGCGATGCTAGGGCTTGATATAGCAAAAACCAATCATCGTAGAAATTTCGCTATAAATCCATTTCGGCGAGGTTTCATGGTTTGAAACTCTTACAGGTCGAAGATAAGATCCTCGTGTACCTTGTGTCTGAAGCACAACTTCTAATTTGTTGTACTTTGTGTTTTATGATTTGTACAATATAGGGTTTCTACCTCTTCCAGATCTCAATCATAAACAGGTGACCTAGGAAAAAAGGTCACAATTTGGGATAGGAAGCTCCAAATGAAATTTAGTAAAAAGTGATAGGTAGGGCATAGACTGTAGTTTCTCTGGTAAGGTTTTCAGAGGCCGAAGCTAAACCTGTGATATGTGGCACCCCGTACAAGTTCGATCTCCTGTTTTATCCCATAAGCATGTCACGTTGCGACACTTGGCATAACTCTCTCTCAGAGAATCCAATTGAGGTCAGACCTGTGGAGTTGGAAAGATGACAGGTCGGGCTACCACAGGTAGAATATTTAGACCCTGTGGATTCGTAATTTTGGAGTTACACCAAAATCAATTAGGTTCATATTTCTGTCAAAATAGAATTAGTTTTTGAGCACCTTCATTCATGGCTCCGGGAATTAGGGTTTCGGAGAAAGTTGGAATTTTTGTAATCGGAGACCACGGCTGAATGATACTCATCAAAATCAAAATTTAGAGACCAAGATCAAATTTTTTGGTTGGGTAGAAGGTCAGGCTTGATCAAACCCTAGTTCGGAACTTCGATCGGAAAAGTGGAAAATTAGGGCTTTTGCAAAAGTTGGAATTTTTGAAGTCTGTGACCATGGCTGGAAGATCCTCAGAAAAATCAAAGTTTAGAGCTTTGGATCGAACTTTTTGGTTGGGCAGAAGGGTGGGCTTTATCAAACCCTAGTTCAGGATCCTGTTTAGAAGATCCAGAAGTTTCAAAAGCAATTTTGAGGGGTGAAACTTTGCAGTTTTCAAATTCTGAGTATACCGGCTTGATCAACTCATCAAGGCGCATCTTTCTATCCTTTCAGAATTTTGAAATTCAAAGTTTAAATTTTTAGGGTTTCTCTAACAAACCCTAATCCAGCTCCAGATCCAGTTCCTACAAATCAAGTGGATTGGATTAATCCTAGAAGAGAATGGATTGGTCACCTGCATAAGTGAACAAGTTCCTGTTTCAGAGGGAGATGAGGCTAAGTCCTTACATAAGAACATTACAAGCAATCTCGACAGGTATGACTTACAGGTATGTTTCAAAATCTGTTCATGATTAAGTTTACGATATGTTTGTCTTTATAATATTACGTTAGTACAATCTTGATTAATTTTTAACTTGTCGTATCACCTTAATAAAATTATGAATGCATGATAGAAGATATTCATTGCTTAGGGTTTTGACACTTATGATTGTACTAATGCATTATGGTGTTGTATGAGGTTGATGTTGTCCGCTAACATGAAAGGTACATCAAGAAAGACAAATCATGTTCTAGTTCAAGAACATATGACCATGGAGACATGAAGACAAATATTCATCCATTATCATGGATCACATAGAAGATCTACGTACAAGGTATGTATAACTTGGTTCTACAATGGTTAACTTATGAGATATGCAGGTTACTAGAACAAATCATTGAAGAACAAGAAGACATCATTTGGTTATGTTAGACATAGCTAGCTAACATGCTAATCCAGGTATGTTTTTCCTATATCAAGTTAAAATCTTACCTTGTGTTAGGATATCTTATATAAGTATACTTGGCATGATTGATTATGATTATTCATGAAGTTATAGGTTTGAGTAATCATGGGTTTAGGCATATTATGTTTCTTACTTTAATTGATGATATGACTAACCAAAATAGTCCTATATAAACCTTGAATACTAGTGCTTGTGATCAATTATCTGTGTATGAAATGATCTTGACCATACATGTTTAAGATTACTTAGAATCATAATGTTTTATAGTATTGAGATTATACTAATAAATGTATGATTATGTATGAGATCTCGAGGATATTACAATAATGATACTTGTAAGCATGCATAGTGATCGAGGATGGATATAAGTTCAAGGACAGGTAATCTAGGAAGCAAAGATCAAAAGTGAGCACACTCCAGTAGTTTCTATAAGGATGCAGATATTCAGAGGGAGTCGACCACTTCTCACAATCCACATCAGAATGGAGTTGCAAAAAGGAAGCAAAGACTGAGAGGGAGTCAACCCAACAAACAAACAAAGATAAGTATTTGAATTATCATTTCTTGCATATTTGATTGTTTAAATAATAATGTTAAATGATGTATATACTGATGTTTCTAGAATTAGGCTGTGTATTTTGGCATATTAGAATAATTGCATTAATGAACAACAAACTACTAATATGCATCTAATGGGTAAGTGGCCTATGGCACTGTACAACATTCCATTGCTACTTATCTAGAATGAAACCTCTTTGTTGACATGTTGGGAGTAGTGCAAACTCTTAACAATGTTCTGGTAGAGATTGGAAGGCATCTAGAAAGTTACAGGATATGGATGAATGTTGTATTGAAGCCTTGGCTAAAATAATTGCATGACTGTATGACATATTTCTTTATGTGTAAGAATTTGTTCTGAAAACTATGAGATGTTTCTAATCATGCAATTTAACTTGTTTTGTAGGAAAGATCATATACCATCACCTACAAAAGAAGAACTACAACATTTGTTCCAGCAATGAAGTTCAAACTATCTATTGAAGAATATGAAGTTCCTAGAATATGGGATACAGTAAAAGGATGCCATGGTCGAGAAGTACCAATCGATCATGTTTGGGATGTGGTCCCAAGACCTGAAGGGAAGTTTGTTGTGACTTCCAAGTGGATCTATAAGATCAAGCATGCTGCAGATGGTAGCATGGAGAAACACAAAGCGAGGTTGTAGCTCGTGGCTCCTCCCAGAAAGAGGAATTGACTATGAAGAGACTTTTGCACCTGTAGCCAGATACACTTCCATTAGATTAGTACTTGCTCTAGCTGCAATGATGAAATGGAAGATACACCAGATGGATGTCAAGACAGGTTTCTTGAATGGTGTAGTTGAGGAGGAAGTGTATGTGGTGCAACCACTTGGTTTTGAGACACATGACAAGGAGTCGTATGTGTGTAGACTGGAGAAAGCCTTGTATGGCTTGAAACAAGCTCCTAGGACTTGGTATGGTAGGATAGATAGTTTTCTATCCAGTTTGGGCTTTACTAAGAGTAAAGCAGATTCCAACCTTTACTACAAGGTTGAGGAAGGCAATCCTGTAATACTACTCTTGTATGTGGATGACCTGTCTGTAATAGGAGAGGATGGATTGATTGCCGATACCAAGAGGAAGCTTGCTGCCGAGTTTGAGATGAAGAACTTGGAGATGATGCACTACTTTCTAGGCATGGAGGTGTGGCAGAGTGTAGATGGAATCTTCCTTGGACAAGGGAAGTATGCAGTAGAGATCCTGAAGAGGTTCGGGATGATGGACTGCAAGGCCATGGCAACAACTATGGCATCGAACCTGAAGCTTCTGTGTGATGCTTCATCTAATCCAGTTGATGTCACTGTGTATTGTCAGATGATTGGGTCCTTGATGTACTTGACGAACACGAGACCAGATATTTGCTTTGCGGTGAACACATTGAGCCAGTTCCTGATGGATCCCATAGGTGTTCACCTAGTTGCTGTAAAGCATATTCTGAGGTACCTGAAGGGTACAATTGATTATGGGATCAAGTATGATGCGAATCAAAAATTTAGCCTGCAGGGTTATGTTGATTTAGATTGGGCAGGCAGTGCTGCAGATAGGAAGAGCACATATGGGTGTTGCTTCAGTATGGGATCAGGTGTGATCGAGCACATATGGGTGTTGCTTCAGTATGGGATCAGGTGTGATCTCTTGGTTTAGCAAGAGGAAGTCCTGTGTAGCACTGATTACCACCGAAGCAGAGTATGTTGCAGCTTGTTCGGCTAGTTGTGAGGCAGTATGGCTCCGGAAGCTACTGTCTGAGCTATTTGATCTCTCGTTGGAGGCTACTGGTATCTTTTGTGACAACCATATTTGTGTGAAGTTGTCTGAGAACTTGGTGTTCCACGACAGGTCGAACCACATTGAGATCAAATATCACTATATCAGGGATATGGTGCAGAGAGGAGCAGTGAAGCTCCTGTATGTTGCGACAGATAAGTAGGTTGCAGATGTGTTGACAAAACCACTAGCCAAAGTGAAGTTTGAGTACTTTAGAGGGATGCTTGGTGTTCTTCAGATTGACGACACTTCGAGGAAGAAGTGACAGACACATTTGCAGAAGCCATTCCAAGCATGGTGAGAGGAGGATCCTTCCCATAGCTGTGGATGTAAGTGTTGGATGATGAGCATCAGGATGATGCTCCAGTTACTGCTCTGTATATGTATCATGTTGGATGCTTGTTATGATCAGTTGGATCATGTATATGTATATGCATCATGTTGGATGCTGGTTATGATCAGTTAGATCATGTATATGTATATGCATCATGTTGGATGCTTGGACCATGTATCTGTATATGTTTCAGGTGGATACGTTGTATGATCAGGTAGATCATGTATGTTGATATATATCAAGTGGATACATTGTATGATCAGGTGGATCATGTATCTGTGTATGTATCAGGTGGATACATTGTATGATCATGTGGATCATGTATGATGATATATATCAGGTAGATACTTGGTTTGCATCAGGTGGATACATTGTATGATTAGGATGATCATAGATGACGAGCTTCAGGATGTTGCTCCAGATGACATGCATCGGGACGATGCAGTGATGATGATCAGGATGATCATGTGTACATCAAGATGATGTATGGTGAGTATTAGGTTGATACTTTGTGGTCGTGGACAGGTTGTGCAGATGAGCATATAAGTAGACCTAGGAGATCCAACAGGTAGACCTGTGTGCTCGTAACATCCTGGGATGCTATTTCGAGGCATTTCTTTGGGAGGACATATAAGTAGACCCGGGAGATCCAATAGGTAGAGCTGTGTGCTCATAACATCCTGGGATGCTCTTTCGAGGCATTGTCCTATGGCATGCAAGTAGACCTGGGAGATCCGATAGATTGGGTTGTGTGCCCGTAATAAGTCCTGGGATTCTCTTTCGAGGCATTGCCATGACCACATGTAAGTAGACCTGGGAGATCCGATAGGTTGGGTTGTGTGCCCGTAATAAGTCCGGGGATGCTCTTTCAAGGCATTGTGGTAGGGGTCACATGTAATAAGTCCTGGAGATCTGGACAGGATGAAAGAGGCCTCAGATGTTCTTTAGAGATCTTGCTTGGCAAGACACTCTTTTAAGGTTTTGTGACAGTCACATGTAAGCGGACCTAGGAGATCTTGTCGGTCGTGCTTCGGCACATAAATGGTCCTGGGATACTCTTTCAAGGCATTGTGACGCACATAATAAGTCCATAGGATTCCACAGTATGGCCAGTGATGATGAAGACCTGCAAGTGGTGGGCCTACATCCAGTATGAAAAAGGACTGGCTTTGTAGAACTTCCTATGACGAGTAGATCGGAGATTGATTGAGATAGCAGCAGCAGTGACAATGATGATGATTCGCTGATGATGATCTAGAGAAGAAGACTTGTGCTAGTAGATCTGTGTCGAGAAATACCTTCCTAGTTAAGAGGGAGTGTTGATGTATATGTAACTTCGGAATGTATTTTACCCATGTATATTGTATTCCTATAGAGATGTTATTATTCCTCTATACAGAAGTGTTTGTATTCCTATAGAGATGTTATTATTCCTCTATACGGAAGTGTCGTCATTTATATTTTAAGTGTCGTAACTTATACTTGATGGGTTATTAGACCACCTTGATGGGGTTGGCCCTGGATGAGTCATGTGGGTAAATGGGTTATCAGACCACCAAGTGTGGGGTCGACCCGGATTAATGTAACCATGGGTTATTAGGCTAAGTTAGACAAGTCGGCCCCACTGGTTGATTGGGCAGGATAGGACAAGTATAAATAGAGATCAGGAGATCTCTATTTGATCACTCATTACTCACTTCTATCTCTCTCAGAAAGTGGCGCACTTGTGAGGAGGAGGATCATCTGCTAGGAGAAGACTATCTCTTGTACTTTTGTTGTATCATTGCTCTTTCTATCTCTGAGGAAGTTGCGGGGTTTTTCACCTTCTTGGTTTTCCCTGGTGAAACTCTATGTCTCTTGTATGCTTGCATTATTGTGTCCATGATTGATATGCTGTACATGTTATTCTCTCAGTTAAGATCCTATATCAGATTGAAGTAAATTCTGAAAAATTAACAAGAAGAACATGTTGAACAAGGTTGTCATTGATGTGAACATCCAAGCATAAGTGTATATAAATCCAAAGTGGTATCCTTATGGCGTAGCTGTTAAGCATGACCCTCATGGGATGAGATAACATGTGGTTGTTTCCACGTGCAGTTGCACACAAATGGAGCAAGTGAAGAAGCCCCTAAAGTGATGATGATGTGTCCACATAATCATGATGATGTGAAGTGTAAAGTGTTAATTTTTTAGCATTAATTCAACATACTCTAGGATCTTTACCGAGAGAATAACATGTACAACATATCGAGTATAACAATGCATATCAATCACACTAAGCAATCACATGATACAATAGACACATAGAGTTTCACTAGGGAAAACCATAAATGTGAAAAACCCCACAACTTCCTCAAAGATAGAAAGAGCAATGATACAACCAAAGTACATAGAGATAGTCCTCCTAGCAACTGAACCTCCTCCTCCACTAGTGTGCCACTTTCTGAGTAGTGTAGAAGTGAATAATGAGATGATCAAATAGAGTGCCTCCCGCACTCTATTTATACATGACCTGACCTGCCTAATAACCTAGCAGGGCCGACTTGTCTAATTCAATCTAATAACCCATGGTTATACTAATCAGGGCCGACCCCACACTTGGTGGTCTAATAACCCATCACATGCAAGTTGCGACACTTGCGACATTTGTCAATACAAATGATGACACTTCCGTATAGAGGAATAATAACATCTCTATGGGAGTATAATATACATAGGTGAAATACATTTCGAAGTTACAATTACATCAACACTCCCTCTTAACTAGGAAGGTATTTCTCGACACAGATCTGCTAGCATAAGTCTTCTTTTCAAGATCATCATCATCGTCATGGCTGCTGCTATCTCAATCAATCTCTGATCTACTCATCATAGGTAGTTCTACAGAGCCAGTCCTTTTTCATACTGGATGTAGGCCCACCACTTGCAGGTCTTCATCATCACTGGTCATACTGTGGATCCTCAAGACTTATTACGTGCATCAATAAAACCTAGCAAGAGCATCTCAGGATTAATTACGTGCCCAGTACAACCTACAAGATCTCCTAGGGAGCTATTACATGTGACCAAGCAAAACCTAGCAAGAGCATTTGCCAGGTCTCCTAGGGAGCTATTATATGCCATAGGAAAAACCCTACAAGAGCATCTGCAAATATCCCAGGGAGAAATTATATGCAACTAGAAAAACCTAGCAAGAGCATCCCAGGACTGATTACGTGCCCAGCATGACCTGCAAGATCTCCCAGGGAGAAATTATATGCCACGGACAAAACCTAGCAAGAGCATTTACCAGATCTCCCAGGGAGCTATTATATGCCATAGGAAAAACCTAGCAAGAGTATCTATAAATCTCCCAGGGTGCTATTATATCTCCTTCCAAGCAAAACCTAGCAAGAGCATTTGTCAGACCTCCCAGGGAGCTATTATATGCCATTGGCAAAACCTAGTAAGAGTGTCTGCAAATCTCCCAGGGTGCTATTATATGCTTATCTGCACAACTTGTCCACGACCACAGAGTATCAACCTGATACTCGCCATACATCATCCTGATGTACATCACATGATCATCTTGATCATCATCATAGCATCATCCTGATGCGTATCATCTAGAGCAACATCCCGGAGCTCATCATCTATGATCATCCTGATCATGCAATGCATCCACCTGATGCATATCTGATACATATCATCTAGAGCAACATCCTGAAGCTCATCAACCATGATCATCCTGATCATATAATACATCCACCTTATGCATATCTGATACATATCATCATCCATGATCTATCTGATCATACAATGTATCCACCTGATACATATCAAATACATGATCCAACTGATCATCACAAGCATCCAACATGATGCATGTACATACACATGATCCAACTGATCATATCCAGCATCCAACATGATTCATATACATATACATGATCCCACTGATCATATCCAGCATCCAACATGATGCAAATACATATACATGATCCAACTGATCATATCCAGCATCCAACATGATGCATATACAGAGAAATAACTAGAGCATCGTCCTGATGCTCATCATCCAACGCTTACATCCACAGCCATGGGAAGGATCCTCCTCTCACCATGCTTGGAATGGCTCTAGCAAATGCGTCCATCACTTCTTCCTCGAAGTGTCGTTAATCTGAAGAACACCAAGCCTCTCTCTGAAGTATTCAAACTTCACTCTAGATAGTGGTTTCATCAGCACATCCGCAACCTGCTCATCCGTTGCAACATAGAGGAGCTTCATTGCTTCTCTCTACACCATATCCCTGATATAGTGATATTTGATCTCAATGTGCTTCGACCTGTCGTGGAACACTGGATTCTCAGACAGCTTCACACAACTCTGGTTATCACAAAAGATACCAGTAGCATCCAACGGGAGATCAAATAACTTAGACAGTAGCTTACGAAGCCATACTGCCTCACAACTAGCTGAATAAGCTGCAACATACTCTGTTTCGGCTGTACTCCGTGCTACGTAGGACTGCTTCCTGCTAAACCAAGAGATCACACCTGATCCCATACTGAAGCAGCACCCAGATGTGCTCTTCCTATTTGTAACACTACCTGCCCAGTCTGAATCAACATAACCCTGCAAGTTAAACTTTTGATTCGCATCATACTTGAGCCCATAATCAATTGTACCCTTCAGGTACCTTAGAATATGCTTTACAACAACCAGGTGAACACCTCTGGGATCCGTCAGGAACTAGCTCAATGTGTTCACCGCAAAGCAAATATCTAGTCTTGTGTTCGTCGGGTACATCAAGGACCCAATCATCTGACGATACACAGTGACATCAACCGGCTTAGATGAAGCATCACACAGAAGCTTCAGGTTTGATGCCATAGGTGTGGCCATGGCCTTGCAGTCCATCATCCCGAACCTCTTCAGGATCTCTACTGCATACTTCCCTTGTCCAAGGAAGATGCCATTTTTACTTTGCTACACCTCCATGCCTAGAAAATAGTGCATCATCCCCAAGTCCTTCATCTCGAACTCAGCAGCAAGCTTCCTCTTGGTATCGAAAATCAAACCATCCTCACCTGTAACAAACAGGTCATCCACATACAAGAGTAGTATCTCAGGATTGCCTTCCTCAACCTTGTAGTAAAGGTTGGAATCCGCTTTACTCTTGGTAAAGCCCAAACTAGATAGAAAGCTGTCTATCCTACCATACCAAGTCCTAGGAGCTTGCTTCAAGCCATACAAGGCTTTCTTCAACTTACACACATATGACTCCATGTCATGTGTCTCAAAACCTAGTGGTTGCTCCACATACACTTCCTCCTCGACTACACCATTCAAGAAAGTTGTCTTGACATCCATTTGGTGTATCTTCCATTTCATCACTGCAGCCAGAGCAAGTACTGATCTAATGGAAGTGTATATGGCCACATGAGCAAATGTCTCTTCATAATCAATCCCTTCTTTCTGGGAGAAGCCACGAGCTACAAATCTCGCTTTGTATTTCTCTATGCTTCCATCTGCAGCATGCTTGATCTTGTAGATCCACTTGGAAGTCACCACAGACTTCCCTTCAGGTCTTGGGATTACATCCCAAACATCATTCTTCATGATCGACTGGTATTCCTCGACCATGGCATCCTTCCATTCTTTCTTTTTCGCTACTTCTTCATAACTGGAAGGTTCTTTGTTCATAATGTCACGGAGTAAGGCAACATAACTAGTATGAGATCTAGTTCTCTTCCTTGCTCTGTGTTCTTCTTCTGGAATGCCATACCTTTCTGCATCTTGAATGAGCTCTCTAGCCCATGCAGGTTTCCTCTTGTGAGAGTTCTTCTCATGGGGTGGATCTACAGGTATTTGTGGATCTTCAACTTCACGATCTGCTTCTGGAATTGCTTCATTCATGGTGGTGTCTTGAAATCTGGTTTCCTTTGGTTCTTCATGATCTTCAACAGGTGCCTTCATTGACTTGATGAAAATTGAGTCTTCATCAAATGTTACATCCCTGCTGACACCAATCTTCTTGAACCCTGGAAAGTATATTCTGTAAGCTTTCGAGCTTTCACTGTACCCCACAAAGATGCCCTTCTTTCTTGAAGGATCTAGCTTTGTCCTCTTTTCCTTTGGAACATGAGTGTATACTGGACAACCAAATATTATGAGATGGCTGACTTCAGGGTTCTTACCAGAGAATACCTCTTATGGTGTCTTGTTGTCCAAAATCTTGTGAGGTGTTCTGTTCTGCACATATACAGTTGTCCTAGCTGCTTCTGCCCATAGATGCATAGGCAGATCCTGGTCATGCAGCATTGCCCATGCTGCTTCCATGATTGTTCTGTTCTTCCTTTCTACAACTCCATTCTGTTGTGGATTGTAGGGAGCAGTCAACTCCCTCTTAATCCCTGAATCACTGCATAACTTCTTGAAATCACCTGAAGTGAATTCTCTGCCACTGTCGGATCTGAATGTCTTGATCTTCTTATCAGTTTGATTTTCCATCAAGGCTTTGAATTCCTTGAACTTATCAAACACTTCATCTTTTTTCTTTAAGAAGTAAACTCAAGTATTCCTAGAGAAATCATCAATGAAAGAGACATAGTTTACATACCCACTCAGAGAACTAGATGACATCGGACCGCATAAATTGGAGTGGATAATTTCCAAGATTCCTTTAGCTTTGCTTTCACTGCTTGGAAATGCCTTCTTAATGTTCTTTCCTTTTGCACATCCTTTGCAAACCCCTTCATGCTTTGTCTTGATTTTAGGAAGACCCTCTACATCTTTACTTGCAATGGGTAGTGCTCTATAGTTCACATGTGCAATCCTTCTATGCCAAAGTTCACTTGGCTCCATGGATTCATGTACCATAGCATGTTCAGGTTGTCCCTTCAATTTGTACAATCCTCCCTCTTGCTCTCCAATCACTACTGCATCATCTATAGTTTTACCCTTTTGCCACATTAGGACTTGACCATCTACAAATGCAACCCTCATGCCTTTTGCATCCAATGCAGATATGGAGAGTAGGTTCTTCTTAAGCCCAGGTACATATAGAACATCTTTCATCTTCAAGGACTTCCCAGAGTCTAGCTTGTAGGAAGCTTCACCACTTCCCTTGATAGGATATTGATAGTCATCCCCAAGTTTTACTTTATGGGGTGATTCATGTTCAGATAGATTTACAAAAGATTCTTTAAACCCAGTCATGTGTTTGGAAGCCCCACTATCAATAAGCCAATCATTACATCCATGAGAGATAGTCCCTGTGAGAGCAGAGATTAGAACATATTCATCCTCACTTGATGAGTCATCACTTTCTGCTCTAGCCTTCTTCCTGGGAGGTTCATCATCCTTAGTAGCATGAGCATGATATATTTTATTGTTTCCCTTCTTCTTATTGATGTTGGAATCTCTTTTGTACTTTAGACAATCTCGGGCAAAGTGTCCCTTCTCATTCCATGTGAAGCATCTACCATGGGAGGTATTCTTAGAGTTCTCCCTATGTGTATGGTAAGAAGATTTCCTATGATATTTTTCCTTCTTGAATTTTCCTTTGTTGGCATGTGCTGTGAGAGCTTGATCTTCATTCCCCATCTTTTCTTCTCAGGCCACAAGCCTAGCTTCTTCTTGAGAGCATTCTTCCCACAGTCTACTGAAGGAGATTAGTTTTCTTCTTGCAAAGATTCCTTGGATGAAGGAGTCCCATGACCTAGGTAGGTCATTCAATGTGGTCATGACAACTTCACCATTTTCCACTACTTCATCCACAGCTTCAAGTTTTTCCTTGATTTGAGAGACCTTAGATAAATGGGATTGAATGGTCTCTCCATTTTGAAGCTTTACCCCTTTCAATTGATTCCGCAGAGTCATCTTCGATTTATGTTCTTTCCTTCAAATAGCTTGATCAAGGAATCAAACATATCCTTGGGTGTCTTTAGAGATGACACATGTGGTATGAGAAGGTCTTTGATAGAATCAGCAATGATCCTCTTTGCCTTGACCAAGTTCTTCTTATGCAAGGCCTTAGCCTCTTCTTCCTCTAGGACAGGGACCTCGAAACTTATGTAGGTGTCCAACTCATTTTCTTCCAGGATTTACCCAATCCTATACTTCCATGCTCGGAAGTTATCAACCCCTTCAAGCTTATCCTCAAGCTTGGTGTGGTGAGACATCTTAAAGAGTACTTCAAATGGAAATAAAAAAGATTTAGGTCTTACCACTTGATTTGCAGAAATCTAGATCTGGTGCTGGATTAGGGTTTGTCAGAGAAACCCTAAAAATTCAAAATGTGAATTTCAAATTTCTGAAAGGATAGAAAGATGTGCCTTGATGAGTTGATTAGCCTGGTATATTCAGAATTTGAAATCTGCAAAGTTTCACCCTTCAGAAATGCCTTTTAGTCTTCCCGCATTCACTTGGGAGGACCCTAAATTAGGGTTTTAGTTTCCCGGAGCTTCACCCAACCAAAAATCTCGATCCATAGCTATAAACTTTGATTTTTTCAAGGAGCTTCCAGCTATGTCCTCAGATTTCAGAAATTACTATTTTTGTGGAAACCCTAATTTTTAGGGACAAAATGAAAGTGCCCAGAATTGAATTCTGATTGGACAGAAAGATGCGCCTTTCTAAGGAGAGTCAAAATACTCTACTGCCTTTCAATATCTGTGGAGAGAACCCAATAAATAGGAAACCCTAGTTTTCGCAATTGCACAGTGTCTTCTTCTCAGGTTAGCTCTGATACCACGTTAATTTTTTAGCATTAATTCAACATACTCTAGGATCTTTACTGAGAGAATAACATGTACAACATATCAAGTATAACAATGCATATCAATCACACCAATCAATCACATGAGACAATAGACACACAGAGTTTCACTGGGGAAAACCATAAAGGTGAAAAACCCCACAACTTCCTTAGAGATAGAAAGAGAAATGATACAGCCAAAGTACACAGAGATAGTCCTCCTAGCAGCTGAACCTTCTCCTCCACTAGTGCGCCAATTTCTGAGTAGTGTAGAAGTGAATAATGAGATGATCAAATAGAGTGCCTCTCGCACTCTATTTATACATGACCTGACCTACCTAATAACCTAGCAGGGCCAACTTGTCTAACTCAATCTAATAACCCATGGTTATACTAATCAGGGCCGACCCCACACTTGGTGGTCTAATAACCCATCACATGCAAGTTGCAACACTTGCGACACTTGTCAATACAAATGACGACACTTCCGTATAGAGGAATAATAACATCTCTATAGGAGTACAATATACATAGGTGAAATATATTCTGAATTTACAATTACATCAACATAAAGACACCCCTTAATGAAGGCATGAAGTGGTCAAGAAGACAAGTCAAATCCCATTGAAGAAGTAAAGTAAGAAGCCATGAAAACAAAGCCAAGGGGAGTCTCATGAGAATGATGCTAAAGACAAAAAGATACTTTTGCAACAATAAAGGTAGCTCAAATGGAAGAACAAGTTCCATAATCATATAGCCTATTCCAAGACCTTTCCAGTGATAGGTGGCATGATTCTTAAACCCCTATAGTTGAGGAGAAATTAATTTTTCTTTGTATTGTGCCAGAATTTGGTTAGGGTCAACCTAACATGAGGCAAGGATTTGGTTAGGGTCAACAGAAACTTGCATAACTTTCTCATAATGTATTATAATCATTAGCTCGTTGGAGGGATTGTTGTAAGGGCTATGTGACATGATCTAGTGTTTCTTTTGGTGAAGGACATGGCGTATGACTAGGGTTTCTCTCTTGTTTCTTCATCTTGTGATCTTGGCAAAGGTATGGATCTTGCATATGTATTAGGGTTTCTCTCTTGGTGAATCTTGGTGAAGATCTTGCATAGATGATGATGATGTTTAAGGATTGAAGGAGCTAAGCTAGACGAAGTTTATGGATGACTGTTTCTAGGGTTTGTTGAAGACAATGATAATGACGGTGACAGATTGATACTCTTACTCATATCAGGGTGGTAGGGTGGTGCTAGGTTAGGTTGGAGCTTGTGATATTAGGGGGTTGTATCCTCCTTCTAGTGGATGCTAGAAAATATAGGGTGTGGGTGCTTCCTTCTAGCTGGAGTTGGTAAAGCTAGGGGGTTGTAGCCTCCTTTTAGTTGGTGCTCATAAATCAGAAGTTGATGCTTTCAACAAATGCAATCTTGTAATCTTGTTATATTATAAGGAAAGCATTATCTCTTTTGCACTCTGTATGATTTTATGTGTTGATGAATGGCATTGTTAATGGTTATTATTCCATAATGTACTTAAAGTTTGAAATGGTAAAAAGTGCTCAATATTGATTCACCTCCCCTCTCAGTATTGGTGATATTTCCAACATAACAATCAAAATTAGTTTTCCTTTCACTATGATTAACAAAGTAACACATTAAGGAATGCAAGAGAAAATAAAGAAAAGATGGATATCAAAATGAGAATTAGTTCCATTTTTTTCCTAGCAGTTTGGAATATTTGGCACATAAACGATACAAGGTTGAAGACAAAAAATGATAAACTTGGAAATGACGAGCTAGAGGATAAGTTTATAGCACACCTTTCATATTGAAACAATAGAAGATTGACTAGCGCTAGTAGTAAAGTAATGGTAGAATTCATTAAAAAACCCACCAACAATAACAAAATTGGCTAAGTTGAAAGATGAAGAAGCATTAAATTTAACTTGTAATAGAGTCAATGCAGTTGAGTAAGAACTAAGGGGTCGAGAAAGCTTATATGTCATTAATCCAACATTATAATTTGAATTTACATGGTCCATAGATTGTCGAGAATCTTTTGAATCCTCGAGGAAAACTAGTACTCAAGGTTCCCATATTGAGGTTCCCTAAGTGGTTGAGGAAATTCCATGTAATGTTTTATGCCTATAAAATTTTGTTCGATGTTGTATAGTACTAGCTCAACCTACTAAAGATAACATTGATCATCCTAATTTTAATGCAAATTGAAAATTGAAAAAGAAAATTATTACTTGACTATAAAGAGAGAAGGGTTGGGTATGATCTTTGCTTTACAAATGTTTAGGCATTATTTGTTAGCTAACCCATTTATATTTTACATTGATCATCAAACACTTAGGTACATATAGTCAATGTTCCTATTCATCAAATAATAATAGATAGATTGTTGTTATTCCAAGAATTTGAGTTTGAGATCATTGTAAAACTTGGAAAATCCCATGTTGTAGCACATCAACTATTCATAATAGGGAGAGGAGAATAACCCACCGACGTAGAAAATGACTTATTGCATTCTCATATGTTTAAAATCGAAATTGTCCATCAAGGATGAAAAGATAGAACACATTTATTGTATAATGGAAAAACATTAGAGGACATGCCCATGATGAAAACAAAGGTATTAGCATTGAAATCTAAATTGGACCAGGTGACATTGAGTAGATGTGTTTTAAAACATGAATGAGATGACATCATAGATGGAGCATATCATAAGACCATCAAATGGACACATCTAGTTTGATACAACCACAAGAAAGATACTTCAAAATGGTATATGGTGGTTGACATTATATAAAGATTGTAGTGTCATGTCCCAAATTTGGAATTGGGTCACAATGGCCTAATCACATTGGCCATATTCATTAGAGTTTGTAAAATTGATGTTAAAGGTCAAATAATTGCCAAGGAGGAAAATTACTAGTTTCCTAGGTTTGGGGTGGAAGCTTTGGGATTTGGAATAATGAGGATAATAAATGATGTTTGAACATTAGAGTGGCATAAATATTTAATAAAGGATCTAAATAAATATATACAAGTGAAAATCAAAGTGGCATTTGATCATGGAGACACATGGAGGAAGTGGGACCCACATATGGCTAGATTTCCCCACTACACTTGGCATCATTCTCTCACCAATTCGAATTCAAGGTGAATGGTAACATACTTGGGGGAGTCCAAAAGGTATTATTCATGGCATGACTCATCCAAGGTCGAAATATAGAGGAATAGTAACTCCCATGGAAGAGGAAGAGGCAATTTGGAGTTAGTGAGACACTTGGGCTAGATTCCCTAGCTCTATGACAACAATGATGAAGATGCTATGACACCTATGACACAAATCAGACCTGAAGGCTGACATATGACATATATGACATGTCAGGGCTAAAAATAGACTCCAAGAGGGCGCTCAAGGGTGTTAGGGCAGCTAAGATGCTTCCACATGTGATTTGGTGGAAGTGGGAAACTAGGAATTGTTGTACAAGTGGCGTTCTTTGGAATCTCTTCCCAACTTGAGTTGGCATGAGTCTCTTGGAAGGAATTCGACCCATGGAGCACATTAGAACTTTATAAATGTCAATAACAAAGAATGAAACCAGCTTTTGATCATTTGTAGAATTTGCAATTGCATTTGTGAAGAGGGAGAGCTAGTGGATGACTAGTTTCTTGCCTTAGCCAATTTCGAGGGTAAAAGATTCCCATCCAAGTTGGTAATTGGAAAGGCCATTCAGACCTTTCATTTGGAGCTTTAATGAAGTATTTATTTGCAGGTGTAAGCTACAGGGCAGCTCATGGTTTCTTCTATTGCAGCTCACTCCTTCAACCATTTCCGGTTTTGATGGCATATTCTTGATCCTTGAGGGAGGGCGTTTTTGGTGAGCTATTGTACTCTTGGGGAAGCTTTTAATGCCCCATTTATTTTGTAATATGAAGTAAATACTCTGTTCTTCATCTCCAAAAAGTTTCAGGTCGAAATTCCAATTAGAAATGTATAAATCTCATTTTTAATGGAAGAACAATGCCATTTCCCCACTACCTTGTTGTGAACCAATGTATTGATGATGATTTCGAATGAATGGATGATTCTCTGATGAATTTGTGATTAATGGACTGCCATGGATGTATTTTACAAGTTTCATGTACTGTACTTGAGCATTTGAAGTATTTTTACTTAGCTTAATTGCACTGGGAGAAGAAATAGTGCCATTTCCCCAAGGGTCGAATTGGTGATTTTTGCAGTTGAATGGGAGAGGGTTGGAACAGATATAATAATCAATTAATGGTGCACATGAGACCTTAATAACATCCTTAATACATTCCCTACCTCTTTTCAGAAATTTGAGTGGCTTTGGAGGCATTTGGGAATCCATTTTCAATACTTACCCAAGGGGAATTTGAACCCCAAATTACTAGTAAAATTGCATACTTGGTCCAGAATCTTAAGAGAGTTTGCAGAGGTATTTTGGTGGCCATATATCATCCTTGAACATCATATTCAAGTCTTAATATCATTCATACACCTTACTTGAATATTTGAAGGCATTTGGAGTCAATTCGAGACATAGAGACCAATACCAGTCAAAGGCAAATTACTAGTAAAGTTCCCTACATTGGCCAGAATTGAAAGAGTATTTGCAGAAGTATTTTAAAGGTCCAAAGGCATCCTTAAAACACATATTTATGTTCTAATCTCATTCATATACCTTCTCAGAAGATTTGAAATCATTTGGGGCAAATTTGGGACCTAGAGATCAAAACTAGTCAAAGGTCGAACTAGGGAAAAAAAGTGGAAAATTGCAATTTTAATAAAATTCCTAATAAGGGACATTACAGTGGTATCAGAGCATGGTCTTGGCACCTGATGTGGTAGAACATTAATGAAAACCAGGAGTCAAAGAAATAAGCCACCACCCTTAGAAACTGAAACTGGATGTACTTTGGTGAAAGGGAAGAAATAGGAGAAGAAGTGCATTCATTGGTCACCATGAGTAAGGATGAGAAAGGAACCTCAGAGGAGAATGAGGAGTTTAGAAAATTATTGGAACCTTCCTTTGAAGACAAGTGGAGGCAATACTTTCAAGAGTTCAAATTGTTGCTTAGTGAAATTGGAAGCAACTCGAAAAAAATAATGAGCAATGGTTCTCTTTTCAAGGAAAAGGATGAAACAATTTATGCCACAAAAGAGGAACCTAATGTAATTGTGGAACATGAGGTACATGTTGATATGCAGGTGCTTGAAGATGCTACACTAAAACAAGAAGAAGGACAAGAACTTGTCCTTGTTCAAAGGGATTATGAGTTGCCTCATGGAGAGAGTTGCAAAGCCTTGGAAGAGGTACATGATCTCACAATAGTTGGACCAAGCAATTATGGAGAAGATGAATTAAATATTTCAATGGGTAAGAGTTGTAAAGAATTAAAGTTGGTTCATAATTCCTCACCCCACACTTCTTTTCCAACCACATCACTTTGGGATGAAAATTGGGTGAAAGGTTTTTTTCTAGTGGTGCCACATGAGGGGTATGAAACTCCTACCTCTCCTTTTGATGATGACATGAATAGAGCACCTCATTATTTAGAATTGCAGCAGCATATTGCTTTACCTTATGATGATACATATCCTCATGGATGTATGGATGAGACTTCTTTGAGTCCTTTGAAGTCTCCTTGTTTTTCCTGCTCATTATTTGGTTCAGATTTTAGTGGAGATTCTTCATTCACTTCTTGGATGAAAGAATGCATGGCTGAATATTTTGATGCATATCACGTTCTTTTGGAGCAGCACTATTGGACATGGGATCCTCACCTATGTCATTGGAGCAGATTTGATTGGTCACTTGAAGATTGTATGCACCTAGCAAATGGTGGTCTACTTACTTGGAGGTATAAACACTTTCATGATTCTTTGATGAAGCATCTTCTTGATGTACATTTTCATTATGTTGTTATGTACTTTGATGATATATATTTTGTACTCATGATGTTTGGAAGAATGCATACAAGAAAATGGGATCCAGGAATCCTCTTATCTGATGGTATGGGTTGGAGAGCACTTTTAATTGTTGGGGTGCAATACAAGCAATGGGACCCTGGAATAATTTTTGTCTCATTGGTTTGAAATTTTTTTTTGGGAAACAAGCAGTATGAGAGATGGATTTCCCACTTAATAAAGTGAATTTTATCAGAGTAGTGCAGCAGCAAGCATGGTGGTTCCTCTCTAAAATCTTCAAGGAAACTCAAAGACTCAAGGTTGGGCAATTCAATGGCAACTTCAAAGAATTATACAGGAAGTAGGTTCTTCAACACCCATGTTTGAAATTGCTTGAGGAAAAGCAATATTGGGAAGGGAGGACTTGTCATGTCCCAAATTTGGAATTGGGTCACAATGGCCTAATCACATTGGCCATATTCATTAGAGTTTGTAAAATTGATGTTAAAGGTCAAATAATTGCCAAGGAGGAAAATTACTAGTTTCCTAGGTTTGGGGTGGAAGCTTTGGGATTTGGAATAATGGGGATAATAAATGATGTTTGAACATTAGAGTGGCATAAATATTTAATAAAGGATCTAAATAAATATATACAAGTGAAAATCAAAGTGGCATTTGATCATGGAGAGACATGGAGGAAGTGGGACCCACATATGGCTAAATTTCCCCACTACACTTGGCATCATTCTCTCACCAATTCGAATTCAAGGTGAATGGTAACATACTTGCGGGAGTCCAAAAGGTATTATTCATGGCATGACTCATCCAAGGTCGAAATATAGAGGAATAGTAACTCCCATGGAAGAGGAAGAGGCAATTTGGAGTTAGTGAGACACTTGGGCTAGATTCCCTAACTCTATGACAACAATGATGAAGATGCTATGACACCTATGACACAAATTAGACCTGAAGGATGACATATGACATATATGACATGTCAGGGCTAAAAATAGACTCCAAGAGGGCGCTCAAGGGTGTTAGGGCAGCTAAGATGCTTCCACATGTGATTTGGTGGAAGTGGGAAACTATGAATTGTTGTACAAGTGGCGTTCTTTGGAATCTCTTCCCAACTTGAGTTGGCATGAGTCTCTTGGAAGGAATTCGACCCATGGAGCACATTAGAACTTTATAAATGTCAATAACAAAGAATGAAACCAGCTTTTGATCATTTGTAGAATTTGCAATTGCATTTGTGAAGAGGGAGAGCTAGTGGATGACTAGTTTCTTGCCTTAGCCAATTTCGAGGGTGAAAGATTCCCATCCAAGCTGGTAATTGGAAAGGCCATTCAGACCTTTCATTTGGAGATTTAATGGAGTCTTTATTTTCAGTTGTAAGCTATAGGGCAACTCATGGTTTCTTCTATTGCAGCTCACTCCTTCAACCATTTCTGGTTTTGATGGCATATTCTTGATCCTTGAGGGAGGGCGTTTTTGGTGAGCTATTGTACTCTTGGGGAAGCTTTTAATGCCCCATTTCTTTTGTAATATGAATTAAATACTCTTTTCTTCATCTCCAAAAAGTTTCAGGTCGAAATTCCAAGTAGAAATGTATAAATCTCATTTTTAATGGAAGAACAATGCCATTTCCCCACTACCTTGTTGTGAACCAATGTATTGATGATGATTTCGAATGAATGGATGATTCTCTGATGAATTTGTGATTAATGGACTGCCATGGATGTATTTTACAAGTTTCATGTACTGTACTTGAGCATTTGAAGTATTTTTACTTAGCTTAATTGCACTGGGAGAAGAAATAGTGCCATTTCCCCAAGGGTCGAATTGGTGATTTTTGCAGTTGAATGGGAGAGGGTTGGAACATATATAATAATCAATTAATGGTGCACATGAGACCTTAATAACATCCTTAATACATTCCCTACCTCTGTTCATAAATTTGAGTGGCTTTGGAGGCATTTGGGAAGCCATTTTCAATACTTACCCAAGGGGAATTTGAACCCCAAATTACTAGTAAAATTGCATACTTGGTCCAGAATCTTAAGAGAGTTTGCAGAGGTATTTTGGTGCCATATATCATCCCTGAACATCATATTCAAGTCTTAATATCATTCATACACCTTCCTTGAAGATTTGAAGGCATTTGGAGTCAATTCGAGACATAGAGACCAATACCAGTCAAAGGCAAATTACTAGTAAAGTTCCCTACATTGGACAGAATTGAAAGAGTATTTGCAGAAGTATTTTAAAGGTCCAAAGGCATCCTTAAAACACATATTTATGTTCTAATCTCATTCATATACCTTCTCAGAAGATTTGAAATCATTTGGGGCAAATTTGGGACCTAGAGATCAAAACTAGTCAAAGGTCGAACTAGGGAAAAAAAGTGGAAAATTGCAATTTTAATAAAATTCCTAATAAGGGACATTACATGTAGAGCCAAAGTAAGTGTGTGACAATTTTAAAGGTTAAGAATACCATTGTAAAGAGACTAATTAGGTCAAGTCTACCTTTTGAAATATGGGCTATCAACTTCATAGGGTTGTTTCATATTAGAGGGAAAAAAGGGGCAAAGGCATAACCATTCAAGAGTTGCTTTTCAATTTTTTTAACAAAGTTCCTATATGAAAGTATTATAACGAGATTGGGTTGGCCCCTAACCCTTATAAGTGGCTAAGGACATCATTTTAGTAATATTACTATAAATATTCTCATGTTTGAATTTATGATAGGCCATAGGAAGAGTTCCTCTATCATCCACAAGAAAATGAAGTAGTTGAGTAATTTAATAGTATTCTCATAAAAACATGATGATGGATTAGAAGGGAGAACACAATTTTTGCATGATGGAAAAACATTAGAGGATATGCCCATGATGAAAATGAAGTTATTAGCTTTGAAATCTAACTTGGACCAGGTGACATATTGAGTAGATGTGTTTTAAAACATGAATGAGATGGCATCTTAGAGGAAGCATGTCACATCCCCTCCCATCTATTAACGCAAGGAAGGGATCATGATACCCAAAAATCTGGGCTTTTATAAAACTTAGCCCATTTCCACATTCGTGATTCATATAAATATAAACAATTGCCCATAAATTAGGCAAACATGCACGGCAGAATAAACATCGTCCACACACATTTCACATGCATTCAACATTTAAAAACAACCATCAATTAATTAAAACAAGGCAGAAGTGAATACACATATGAGAATATACTTATCTCACTGTAATGTTGTCCCAAGCAACTAGCTATGTCGCTGCAACATTCCACCCATCCATAGGTCTCTTACCAGCCTATATTCTTTCAGCACTCAGAGACCACCCCCGAGTCGGGCATGATATCTACAAGGAAAAGGGGACTCTCACGCTCAGCACAACGCAAAGCAATGGATACCCATCTCAATCCCAGCATTCTTTTACACACACAACAACTCAAAACTGGGCATGGATACATATTTCAGCAATGGGATTCATGGAATAGGGTCTATGGGTCTTCCCCAAATCGTTTCACACCCAAAAACGGATTGTGGGAAGAGGGAACCAACCCCGGGGCAAAAAACCGATTTCTCCCACAAATGTATGAGCATACAGTGGGCCAAAACAGCCTCTATAAAACCCCAAAATCGTTTTATCCTCTTCCCCACTGTTAGCCACAACAAAAACACTCTTCCCAGCTAGGAAAATGAATGAAAACACAGGAAATTCATGGGGGAAGATGCCCAGGTAGCTCCAAACTCATGAGAGAGCAAAACTAATGGTTGAAGAATGGCTTGGGGGCAATTTTGTGGCTCTTTTCTTGCCCAAGAAGCCAAACACAAAATTCTAGGAAGGGTGGCTTGCCCATACTCGAATTTGGACAGCCATACCTCTCCATTCCCCAAGGCATTAACTACCTCAACCAACTCTTGGGAGAAATGAATGATTGGGTACAAAAGTCAACATGGGTAGTTGAGGGTTCATGGGTTCTCTCATTGACACTTGGCTTGACTTGATTGGCTCAAGGGTTTGAATATTTCCCTCCCAATTCCCTATAAACATCATGCCCCCATCTCTTGTTGCATTGCATAGCTAGTTGTGGGCATTTCTATTAAAATGCATATTTACAATTCTCATGGATCACTAGCACACGGGTAGCATAATATCAAATACTTGCCTCTTCAAGGTCGAGCATTCACAAGCGGGGCCTTGGCCTTGAGCTCCATGCTAGGAACCATACATAATATGCATGCAATATTTACATTATAGCCCAAAATATTGCAAGGGTCAAAATGGGGATGTGACAAAGCATATCATAAGACAATCAAGTGGATACATCCAATTTGATACAGCGATAAGAAAGATCCTTTAAGATGGTATATGGTGGTCGACATTATATAAATATTGTAGAGCCAAAGTGAATATATGTGACAATAAGACCATTACAAAGAGACTAATTACATCAAGTCTACCTTTTGAAACATGGGCTATCAACTTCATGGTGTTGTTTCCTATGAATGGAAAAAAATGGGCAGAGGCATAGCCAATCAATAATTTCTTTTGAAAAATTATAGCAAAGTTCTTCTATGAAAATGTTATAACGAGATGTGGGTGACCTCTAGCCCTTATAAGTGACCAAGTACATCATTTTACTAATATTACTATAAATATTCTCATGTCCAAATTTATGATAGACCATAGGAAGAGTTCCTCTATCATCCACAAGAAAATGGAGTAGTTTAATCATTTAATACTATTCTCGTAAACTTAGAGTAATAAAAATGTGTAATATTGACTAGATGTATGGGATGATAAAGTACCAAATATTTTATGGATTAGAAGAGAACACAATTTTGCATGATGGAAAAGCAATAGAGGACATGCCCATGATGAAAATGAAGGCATTAGCATTGAAATCTAATTTGGACAAGGTGAAATGCTTAGAAGATGTGTTTAAAACATGAATGAGATGACATCATAGAGGAAGCATATGTAGGACCATCAAGTGGACACATCCAATTTTATACAACCATAAGAAAGATCCTTCAAGATGGTATATGGTGGTCGACATTATATAAAGATTGCATAGCCGACGTGAATATATTTGACAATTTCTAAAGGTTAAGAAGATCAATGCAAATAGACTAATTAGGTCAAGTCTACCTTTTGAAATATTTGCTATCAACTTCATAGGATTTTTTCCTATGAAAGGAAAAAAATGGGCAGAGGCATAACCAATCAAAAATTTATGTTCAAAAATTGTAGGAAAGTTCTTATATGAAAATAGTATAATGAGATTTGGCTGACCTCTAACCCTTATAAGTGACCAAGGACATCATTTTAGTAATATTATACTAAATATTATCATGTCTAAATTTATGATAAACCATAGGAAGAATTCCCCAATCATCTACAAGCAAATGGAGTAGTTGAGTCATTTAATAGTATTCTTGTAAAAGGATTGGTAAAAATGTGTAATATTGACCTAGATGTATGGGATGATAAAGTACCAACTATTTTATGGGCCTACATAACATCCTATAAGAGATTAATTGGTCAAACACCTTTTAAACTAGTACATAGACACGAATTAGTGGTGCTAATTTATTTTAGAATACTTTTATACAAGATAGCGTTAGTGTTAAACTATGAAATGTGGGCAGAAAAGGAAATCATAATGTATCAGTTAACAATAATAGAAGAATATCAGCATACAACATTATACCATGATACAATAAGAAAAAAATTGTCTTGTTAAACATTTGAGACAAAAACCCTTAAATATGGTGATTCAGTCTTGCTCTATATTAAGTAAAATTCAAACCAAGAAAATAGGAAACTTGTCTTGACCCATACATTATTGAATAATTAATAAATAATGGAGTAGTACAATTGAAGACCCTTCAAGACCATTCTTTAAAAAGTAGTGAATTGTGCACGGCTAAAGAATATATTCCTTGAATTATGAAAAAATGAAAAAAAAAGTTAGGGTAATAGATTTAAATAGTTGTCTTGATCACTACTAACATACACGGCTAGAATGTCATTGATTTGTGTTGTTGCAGTCCTCAAAACCATGATTCATTTTTTTTTGCAGTGCATAACATGCCTATGTGTATTTTTGTGCATTGTACTTATATTATCTACATGAGGCAAAAAATCTAAAAAAACTAAATCTTTTAAGCATTTGCATCAATTGTTGCATTAGGAAGTGTGTCGTGTGCATCGTGTTTATGTCTAGACTTGTTGAATGTGCACCATGAGCATCAATTATTTAAGCCTGGTAATCATAATTGTGTCATCTCGACATCTCTAGTATAAAATTTATTTTATGTTTCATGAAGTTGTTATTGTATATGCGGAGCATTTCAATGTTGTTCTTCCTGGGAGTTCCAATTAATAATTGAAAGGGGAGGGTGCTCAAAACAACATAATGTATATATGTTATTAATGCTTTAACTAATTGTAGAATATTACTTCTTTATTATTATTTTCTTATTGGCTTTCTTCAATATTCTTTAGTATGTTATATTTAAAAATAAATTATAAGATCTTAAAAATATTTTATTATTATTCAAAATTGAAAGATATAATTAATAATAACTTATTATTTTTAAAAATAACTACCTAAATAAAATTATATGAGATTTAAATAAATTATTTACTAATTAATAATATTTTTTAATTAAAAATATTATATTTAAATACTAATAATTTATTATTTTTTTCATATGATGTATTTCTTAAGGAAATTCAATTGGCACTTTCCCTCTTTCTAAGGATGGTATTTAAGGTAAACCAATTTTTTATGACTCAAGTCCAGATTAAAAAGACTAACAAAAAGAAAACACTTACAAAGTGGGATTTGTGGAAACAACTTTTCCTCTTAGTGACCTAAAAAGCACCCAATTTATAGTAATAATTTACTATTATTATTATTAAGGATTATTTAACAACAACAACACAAACAATCGATTAATAATATTACCAATTATAATAAAGTATTACTCATAATCATAGTCAATCGTGTTCATTGTAATATCACAATTGAGTGCAAATATTTATATATATTAGTTATCTCGTCATCGGAGCTATCATATAAAACAATGAAGGTATTGGAGATTTGATATTTATGTAATGAAAACACCTACACCCTATTTAATTTTGGTGTTGACATGTTTTTAAGCCCATTAGTGGAAGCAGACATTTGGTGATTTATGTTAATTAAAATATTGCTTTTAAATTCACAACTCTATTCATTTAAATTCACAAAATAACAACATGAAACTACCACATACATAGACACATAAATATATTACCATGTAACTTATCCTAGTCACTTCCTAGATGGTACCATTGACTCACTAGAGAAAACATGTAACAAAGTGGTATTCGGTGTTGAAATTTGTTTGGTAAATAGCCGTCATTTTCCATTTTACATGTCAAAATGTTGCCACTTCATAAAATTAAATGTCATTAATGAAGTGTGAATTTTAATTCCACCCATCATTTTGAAGTGCATTTTTATTTTTACACGTCATTAATATCTATATCTCAAGCCCATATATATATTCTCTTAATTTCTATTTTAAATATGGAAATTTTGATTTTTTTCATGGTCAAGTTGTCTCCCCTTGTTAAGTAAACTTACTGGATCATGGTTTTTTGGGCTCATGGTAATGGCCCATAGTATTGCTTGTGAAGAAGCCTATTTAAAGGTTTCCAAGATGCCTTCTTTGTCATTATGTGTGTGCTTGGTTTAATCATTATGTTTATTATGTTTTTTTTGTTTATTATATTTTGTTTATTTTTGGATTATATGGGGCAAGATATGAGAATTCAATGTTTCATATAGTTATTATAAATGTTATTTAAAAAAAACTATTATTATGATAGGTAAAATTAAGATTTAAACGTCAAATGAAAGGCAATGTTAAAATCAAAACGTCATATAAAAATTTCTTGATGTGCAAGGTAGGACATCAAATTTAAACACTGGTGGTATTTGAAACCGAGTGGGTAAGGTATTTGTTACCCTACCCACTTGGTTTCAAATACCACTTTGTGGCATGTTTTCTCTATTGAGTCAATGGTACCATCCTCAATTATGGGAAGTGCCCAAGAGGGCCCCATGATATGTTACATGGTAACAACTTTCCATCACAAGCACTTGAGTTACACCCAATTGACACACACACACATCAATTGGTTGTAACTCGAGTGCTTGTGATGGAAAGTTGTTACCACCCACCCAACTCCCCCCCCACACACATAATAATACAATGAATATTTGACATCACTATACTCATAATTCTACTTGATCATTGGCACATCACCACTTACATTCACATCATATTCTTGTTGACCCGGTGCAACAATTTCAATACATAGATTTTTAAAAACCATTTTTCCCTTGGGTGCGCATGGAATAACAAACCACAAATTTTTGTCAAAAAAATTTGGATGGAAGAAACTTGTTCATGTTGTTCTAGAAGCACAAATGGTTCAACTTAAGATGCCAACATTTCTCTACTTATGTCAATAGAATATAAACCACCATTTAAGTGATGTCTAATAGATCTCTTTGTTTTAAAAATATCAAAGCATTTACTATTCAAAATCACACATCTAAATAACTTATAGTCTAACTCAAACGGCTCTTGAATGGTGATAACATAATGAAATTGTCTTTCTATTGGATTTGTATCCCTTGAACTTGCATGACTTATTTGATTAATTGCAATGAACTCTCCACAATCACATGTTTATTTTCCATGATCCACACCCTCAACTCTAGAATTATGACCATAGATTCATATGGAAGGATATGTTCGTACTTTAATGCATAGACAAATTTACATATTAAAATAAGAGCCTAAACTAGTCAACAATAATTATTAAACTTAATTACTGTATACCTTAGTAGACTAAGAAATCAACTAATTGTAATGGTGGGTTTTTATGCATTACTATTTTTTAAATTACACAATGTAATAATTTCAATCCTAATAGAACTAAAGATTAAATGATTTTTATAATTAATGAAATGAAAAAAGGGGACCCCATTTCCCATAGTTGTTATTATTATTATGTTTACATGTAACTATTCATCCTACTCGCCATCCCAAATGCAAGAATTAGATTGCTAATATATTGCCAATCTCAATTAATAATTTACTCATGAAGAGCCTCAATAAAAAATTGGCTCATAAAGAATGAACATGTCACAATTGGGATTTGAACCTAGGTGGAGAGAATACCATCTTTTCCTCTCAATTGAATGAGCTAGAGCTACTTGACTCATTTTCCAAGGTTATTGCCCCTAAACAAGAACAAAAAAGTAAAGAGCATTGATATAAATTTTTGTCTTCACTTTGGATAAGAAGGGGAAGCAGTGCACCTCATACCTTGAACAATTCATATGGATAAGGGGAAGGTGTGGAGTTAGAAAAATCCATACATACATATATAGAAGGGGAAGAGGTGAAAATATTAAAGAAGGGTAAGGGGTGCACCTAGAGAGTTCCATATAGATAAGGGGAAGGGAAGCACCTAGAACAATCCATATATATAAGGGGAAGGAGTGAAAATATTAAAGGACAAAAAAGGTGCACCTAGAAAAATCCATACATACAAGGGGAAGGCATGCACCTAAAACAATCCATATAGATAAGGGAATGATGTGCAAAATATTGAACAAAGGGAAGAGGTATTCCTACAACAATTCATATAAGTAAATATGTCTAGATCAATTAATAGTTCCCATGCATGTGCACACATGCATAAATGCATAATCATGGTTATTTCATATGACAATGCCTTCAACTAATGGCAGTTTATCCATGAGAAATAATAAAAAACTAAATTAGTTACCTCATCATTTCCTATACCCCTTGCTTTATTTTTGTTGTTCCTTGACTCTCATTTAACATTCAACTTCTCTAATTCCTTTGCTTCGGAAATGGAAAATTATTGCTAACAATGAGTAAGGTGAGTTTTCATTCTCTAGTCTTTCCTAAATTTAGTTGTAGTATTTACTAAATTTAGTAACTACTCTATTTTCATATCAACATGGAGTCCATAATGAGGCATTATTTAGTTATTTGTAGTTGATTTTGATAGTGAAAAAGAAGATCCCATTTCCTAAGGTTAATTAATGTCCCCAAATAAGAACACATAAAAGGTGAAGAGGCGAGTAAGGAAACTAGAGAATAAATTATTGTCTTCACTTTGGATAAGAAAAATAACAAAATATTGAAGGATATGGGGTGCACCTAGAATAGTCCATCTAAATAAATATGACTGGAATAACTAAGTAGTCTCATATGTGTGCACACATGGATCATGCAACATCATCATCCATTCCATACATGCATCATGATAGTTATCCCATATCACATCGTTTTTCATTAATGACGCATTTCCCTACGAGTAAAAGAAGTTACCCCATAATTCCCTATACCCCTTGTTTTGTATTTGTTGTGCCTCGACTCTTATTGAACATTTTGTCTTGTCAAATTCCATCTATTCTAGCATTGGGAATTATCACTAAGATTGGTCAAGGTGAATTTTTCTTATCTGTATTTACTAAATTTATGTATTTGATGAATTTTTTTTATTTCTATGAATATATTGTACTCCTCTTCTACATGCACATCTAGCTCTTCATCTGTTTCAAATGTATTTTATTAATATTCATATTATAATTTGGCACCTAACTAGTCTATGCCATTCTATTATTATTATTTACAATTATTCTATTATTATTATTTACAATTATTCCATATAATTTTTAAAGTTAAAATTTTTATTACTGTTTTTGTTATTACTAGTAATAGAACTATTATAAATATTTTTGTTATTAATATGAAAGTGTTATAATTATTATTATATTTTATATTTATATCAAGTCATAATTATTATAATTTGATGCTTCGAGGAAACCTCAACACAAGTTTGATGTTTCCATTATGTCAACATGATGCAAGTCCAATGCATAGCTATTTCAGTCATTGAAACAATGGATACAAGGGTCTTTTTGTCACAACTTGATGCTAAATTTTTGTTAGGGAATGAAAATATAGGAAAAAATGTGACACAAATTTAAAGTCTGCATCGCCCAATTTGTATATTTTGAACTTAAATTGGAAAAACGAGATCTCTATCATTCCATTTTCACACAAAATTGTGGGGCATAGCCAGTTGGAGTTGAGAGTGGTTTATGAGAATTTAGTTGGAGTAGGAAAGGGACATTTGAGGGCATTCAACATATTTATTGGATTCTAAGGTAAGTTTTTTTCTCACTTACCTTAGAATCCCCTTCCTTTTCAAATTTACAGATTTGAGATGTGATTTGGAATGGAATTTGGGATAGGACTTGGGGTTTATATTTGGAATGTGGTGGGATGGATTTTACCCAAAGATATCAACATACCATAGATCAACAACCATATTAAAACAAATATTGATGCATTTGAGCTCAAACACAACTAACAAATAATACTCATCCCCTTTGCTAGTATAAGATTGATACAAAGGATTTTCAACCAAGAGGAGAGATAAATCCTTGCCATAAACAATTTTTGTGATTGTAATTTCAAGGTCAAATTATTGGATTTTGGCAAGTTGATTAGCCAATTTACCATGGATATAAGCATGGGACAACAAATTATTTACAACATGAAATAGAGCTTTAACAACCATGCAGTTGCCTAAAACATAATGCTTGAATTTATTTAGATCAACAATGGGCATAAAAGCATTTTTTCCAATTATGGAGAATTTCATTAACACTCAAGCGTTTGCTAAAAAAAACCGGACTCATGATTTTGAGCATCTAATTGAGCTAAAATAGTTAAAACATCATCATTTGCATTAATATAGATTTGAAATTCTTTTGACAATCAAGCTTGGCCAATATATGAGCACCAATGATCACATCCTTTATGTACAAAATCACTTATTGAGTTTATTTACCCAAAATAACTGAATGTCTTTTCTTAGTAGCTTATGGACATGTTCCACAATTTCAACAAAGTTCGATACATTCTATACAAAAAAATTATTTTACACATGAAGGCCTGGATGGATTTCTTAGAAGTAAAATGTGGTAATTATGAATGCCATAAATCCTTTCAAGGTCAATGCTTACACCATTTTCTAAATGATATGACCCAAAATATTTCCTTTAGTTACACCAAAAGCAAATTTTCTAGGATTCAATGAAATTCCAAATTTCCTACATATAAGGAAAAATGATCTATTATAAAGTGAATATAAAATAAAGATCAAACACAAGAGATATTAGAAATATGAATCAACACGAGAGATAGGCAGAGAACAAGGTTTGATTGATCCAACCAATAGAACCACATTTCAATAATAATAGAGTGAAGCTTATTGAATATCTCTCATGGTTTTCCATTTTCTTTTCTCATTTTTATAGATTTTTTAAAGAGAAAAAAGAGGGTTGTGACACTCAGATGAATTTATGAGTATTTTATTATAAAATATCTAAAAACTAATAGCATATATGTAACGCCCGCCTCAGTACATTGACTAACCGTAGACTTGAGGACACTTGTCAAAGTGACCCAGCTAAATAAACTTTAGTAAATGGTGCTTTGAATATTTGAAATGTTCGAACGACTGAAGAACACATGATGATTTACATGACGACAAATGATAAACGAAAACAACATAGTGAATGTCACTTATATAAATAGATACTTATCTTAAAAAATGATAAATGAATGAATGCTTTGCTTAATGATTAGCAGAATGAACGATGACTAAATGTTGTATATGCTCAACTGACTAAAGATTATGAAATGGAAACGATTGAATGGAATATATGCTCGACTGACTGAGAGACTATGAAATGGAAATGATTAAATGATATATGCTAGACTGATTGAGAAATTATGTAATGGAAATGATTGAATGATATTTATTCTCGACTGACAGAGATATTATGATGATGTATGATGAAATTATTTTATGGTGTAGCGCTATTTAATGTGTTCTTTGAGTGTGTGTGCAGTAGCAGGTAAAACGATTTATCAACTGACTCACAATGGAAAATAGGGTCATAAGAACAGAAAACATACATAGGGGTACGACGATGGACTGTCGACCCTGAAATAGCACTCCACACATGGGTCATAAGTCGTTTCAGCTCACCTTGGGAAGTGTGTGTCGTACAGGCGAGGCCACAATGACTTGGTCACGTACGATGAGTTGAGGGGCGTGCGATAAGGAGAACCTTATCCCTCGGTCGCCCTTATTCTCCAAGGAAGTGTAGTCGAGAGATCGCGGTAACAATTCCCTAATTGCTACATAGTATCCCCACCAGAGAAAAAAGAAGTTGTCGGAAGGACCCGATGATGCGGTACCTAGACAATTAACAAAAGAAAGTCAAAAGGACCCGACGATGTGGTACCTAGACAATTAAGGAGAGAAATTCAGAAGGACCTGACGATGTGCTACCTAAACAATTAAGGAAAGAAAGTCAGAAGGACCCGACCATGTGGTACCGAGATGAATAAAGAAAAGAAAGTCAAAACAAACACCCATGTATTTGGCATATCGAAATTGCATTAAATTAGTTATGCATGAAGGGACAAATTGCGATTATGTACTTGGCATATAGAATTGCATTAAATTAACTATGCATGAAAAGGACATTTCTCACACTTTTAGCATTTAGAAAATGGTGCATTTTGATTAAAGAGGCATATAGAATTTCAGAAAATTTAATAAAAGAATATTTTATTTTATTTTATTAATTTTCTAGGCTTTAGAAAAAGAGAAAATTTGGAATAGATATATGTCCTTGTTTACTAGAATAATTATGCATGAAAGATATCATTCAACAAATAGGTTATAGAACAAAACTTGAATAAAATTCATATAGAGACCACTCCACCTACATCCCACTGATTTAGGGATTAGAGGAATTAACTAAGGAGACAATTTAGGGGTTTAGGTGCACACTCATGTGAGAGTGGTACTTGCTGCATGAGAGTAAATATTAAAAGAATCATTAATTAAAGATTATTTTTGCATGGAAAGACACATGCCATGGGTTTTTTGGTTGTAAAAGAAAGAGAGGAGAAGGAGAGGATCTCTCTTGCTCCCTAGTACTAGACGGGAACCGTAATAGATATTTTGGTTTAAGTGTGATTCCTTGGATTTGGGTTGACAGCTCGATCGGGGATTGGGAGATCCCAATGGAAAGACATGGAATTGTATGTTCTTACGACCCCAAATTGCTCGGGGGTTCGGGGGAAAGAAGAATACCCCTGATACGGTAGGGAGTTCAACCGAGGGGTCTTCGGTAAATCGTCAAGGGCTCGGAGCTGATCGGACAACAACGAATCCTTCTCCAACAACAGATTCGACCTACAGTACAAGTTCTATGTAATTTGTTTACTTGTAAATTCTTAATTTATTAATGTTTATTATTGATCATGCATTTTAATGATTGTTTATGTTTTAAGTTTTGAAAAAAATAGTTCTGAGTAGGATCTGGGAAAAAGGGTTTCCTACATTTGTTATCAGAGCGGGTCGAACCTAAATAGAACAAATATTTTTACCGAAAAACTTAAACTCTCTATGAATTATATACATGTTAAATGATCTAGAAATCCGATCTGTAAGTTTTATTTTATATATATTCGAGATTGTGTCTCTGTGTAAGCTAGAAGGACCCGTAAGGTTATATTGTCGAACTCGCCTATATGTGATTTCATGTTAAAAGGGATCTATAGACTTATTTTTATATAGATATCAGAAATATTCTTTACGCATGAATCATAAGGGTCCGTAAACTTGTATCTTGAACTTCTTCTTCTGTGCGACCGCTGTTATTATTTGATTCTTGGGATGTTAATGCTATTGGTTATTGACTGTATGTGAATAAAGGAAATTGTATGTATAAAATATGAAGTTATTTGTAGAATTCCAATATAAAAGGGTATATATATATATATATATATATATTAGCACCACACCATAACCGCAGAACTGTAGGGAACGACCATTGCATTAGATCCGGCTCTAAAAAAACTCGGTTATTCAGTAGATCCATAGATGAATATAATTTATTGTTATTCTGCCTGTTAATTACACCAGATCCGTAGGTGAATGTAAATTATTTCTATTCTTCCTATTAATTACACCATCGCGAGATAGGTTGGTACCCTCAATTCTATGAAATTGCATCATAATGAAAAACCTAGGGATCTCTGTAATAGTTATTTCCAGAATGTATCCTATGCTTATTTATATCAGAAGCAAAATCTTCTTGCAGGATAAATCTATACTTTTATTCGTTATGATCTCTGTATATGTCGAGCCATTCACGTTGGTATTTGAGTGAAGTTTCGCTTGATGGAATGCTGAGCCAGTTGTCTTCTCTATTTCCTGTAGTTGAGGTGGATTCACATTTTATATTAAATACGTTATATGCTTTAATAAAGTTAATATGGGTTTATGAAAGTTATATGGAATCGATGTGTCATGTGGATTCCCATTTTTATATTACATAAGTTGTATGTTTCCTTTTTTCTTTAAGTTATATATATTATATGGAATTGCATAATATATATTATTATTATGTCCGTGTGACATAATGCAACCATTTTGGGTGTAATAGTTCGTCCATACAACGTTTTTTTTTCCAGTGGGAAATGTTTGATATAGTTTTTTTTTATGTTCGATTTGAATAAAATCCTCAAAATCTGGTGTAGGGTTTTGCTCTCCGTGTGTCCCCTACACCCGTCCTTGCTCATACTCCGATTTACAATCAGTGGAAATCGGAGCATAAACCCCCCACAATAGTCAACTAACTCGGGTGGACTGAACTGGAACACTGAGTAGGATCCTAAAGTATAGAGAACTGAATTAAGTGGTCCTAAAATGATGCATGCGGGGCACATTAGGTGGTAGATGGATCCTAAATGACATCTGCACACCACTAGGGGGGAAATGACATCATAAACTACTAGGAAAAAGAAATAATTCTAGGGAGGACAAGGATGGAGTATTAATGATCCTAACACTCCCCCTTAATCCAAACTTGTGCATCCTGGGCCTTGGTTACTAAGACCAAAGGTCACCCATACAATCAAATAAATGATGAAAATAAAATAATTGTCCATGAACCAAAGAAATGGAGAAAACCCCATGGCCCCCCTCAAAATAGGATAGTAGGGAGCTCAAACATCTTTTACATCAAGTAAATATTTGAGATAAACAAATCTCTTTTGAGTGAAAAACTTAGTGAATATGTCTGCAATCATCTCCTCTGTAGGACAATAATGCAGTGAGATGGTAATTTTGTGCACTAGCTCCCTGATGTAGTGCATGTGAACCTCAATATGTTTGGTCCTTTGCTTATGAAATGAGTCACTGGAGAACCTGATGGCACTTTTATTATCACAAAAAATGTCTATTGAAGGAGAAGTGCGAATTCCAAACTTAGTCAAGATCCCATGCAACTAAATTGTCTCGATAGTTGCATTCACAACCCCTTTGTACTCTGCCTCTACTGAAGAAAGTGTGAGTGTTTCTTCCTTCTTGCTTGACCAACAGATTGGTCCTGATCCCAACATGAATACGTACCCAGAAGTAGACTTCCTATCAGTATTGTCTCCATCCCATTCTGATTCAGTAAAACTAACCAGATCTAGTTGAGCACTAGTAGAATAATGTATACCAAACTCTCTCGTACCTTGCACATAGTGCAAGATCCTCTTAGCTGCCTTCCAATGAAGCTCATGTGTCTCTTGCATGTACCTATCCAAAACACCAACAACATATGATAGATCTGGTCTCGAATGTGTCAAATATAACACACTAGTACATATGAGGAAATTTGCCACGATTTTTCGTTGTTATTTCCACGTTTTTTCGTCTCACTTTCGACGATCATGGTCTCGTTTTTTTGTGGAACCTGTTTTGTGGATATAACAACGATCTTGGAAATCTGTCTCCTGGAAATCCGTCGCACTAAAGACGAAAATTGTTGGCCATGTGTCTTCTATAGGGTGGTCTTGAAATTGATTTTTTTTAATTCATTTTCTACAAATCGTTCTTATATTGACGAAATTGCGCCCCTATATCGACGGGTTTGCATCGAACAGAGAGAGGGTTTTCCTATACTTACGACGATGTTCCGTCGCAAGTAGCGACGAATGTTCTTCGAATAGAACAAATGGAGCTAGAACATCCGACGGTTTTAATAATTTGCTTCCACGCAAAACCGTCTCTCTAGCGACCGTTTTGCATCGAACAGAGAGAGAGTTTTGCTATACTTGAGACGATGTATAGCAAGTATCGACGCACGTTTGGTGAACAAACCAAAAGAAGGCAGACCCTGCGACGGTTTTTCTATACTTGCGACGATGTTTCATTGCAATGATCGATGAACGTTTGTCAAACAAACCAAACGAAGGTAGAACGTCAGATGGTTTTGCTATACTTGCAACGAATTTGCATTTCTATATCGACGATACCTGGAAGTTTAAAACAAAAAAATAACCATCAATGCTTATTACTAGAAATCAGGAACCCCTGTAGCTGATATATAACTTACTAACTGTGGCTTGAAGAATATTTAAAAAACCTTCAAAAATAACACCAATGTTAAAATAGATTTGAACCCTCCAAAAGAAGCACTAAATAAAGCCATCATATACTGAAAGAAGCCACAAGAAAAGTACTAAAAAATAGTCATAAAAGTATGCTAATCTCATACTAAAATTAGCACTGATGGCAGCACTCACATGCCGATAAGAAATACACATGCAAAAGGTGTTACAACAACAACAAAATGATCTCAAAATCAGTTTTCATCCACATGTTGATAAGAAGGCATACAACAGGTTATAGGTTCAGCATCAACACCTTCATCTGTTGGGAACTGAAACAAGAAACAAGGCATACAACTCCTTATAGCTTGTAATGAATAATGGTCAACGTAGACCATAGAAACAAGAAATTAAAAGGGAAATGAATTCAGTACTCTTAAAAATGTAGGTGAAGACACTCCAAATCTTGGATGGAAAACATAATTGACCTTAAAAGAGTTGCTGAGACAAATAGCTAACAAAGATATTGACTGTACAGGACTAAAACTCAAATCTACTTATCAATGACTTGGAGCAAATGTTGTTTTTGAAATTGCACTTCTTTTAAGCTCACAGAGAAGCATTACAACAGGCCATAAGAGGTCAGGAACCACAAGCAACTTGATGGCATGAGTGAAATGCCCTCGCGGAATGAACAATTGAACATAACCACATTTGTTTAGTGACAAGTTGCAATAAGGGATACTCTTTTGTCAAAATCCCACAGAAATTGCATCTGGCCACAAGTTATAAGCAATCTGGAACCCCATGCATACTCAAGGTTTTGTAGTGGAAACCAACCTTAAAGCAATGGATGAAGTAGTTGAAATGTCTCCAAAATATATTTTCCAAGTTTATCACTAGTGACAAGGGTGTGAAATTCATATAGCACCTATGAACTTTTTATTAATATAAACAAAAGCTGGGCCGCTTTCGTAGTCATTTATTAACTTGCTTAAGTGATCTGCTTATATATAAATAGTAGAGGGACTTAGATATCTGGTTGTATCCATATTATTATCTTGAATTTTCTCTTGGCTAAGCACAATGGGAGGATTGCAATACTATATTTGCAACCAAGTACTATATTTTGGAAGTGGATTTTTCCCTCACATAAGAGGTTTTTCCTGCTATAAACCTTGTACTTATTTTTCTGTGGTGTGCTTTCTTTGATAGCATAATTGATAACTATACCAAATGTTAATGATGGGATGTTTATTCTAGATTAGCTTTCACATGCCATACTAAATTATACTGAGTCATATTATGTTTCAATGGTAAATCAAGTTGTTTTTCTGATGAGTTGGGGTTTTATTTCAATATTTTTTCTACTTCTTGTGTTTTAGTATTATTAATGGGATAAATTAAATGTTAAAGATATATTGTTCATGAATAGAAATGATAAATACCAATTGTGATCTATGTTTATATGATAAATAGTTGGGATTTCTATGCTTAATATCTTATGAAAGTGAATGTACTAGGGTTATTTGAGTGATAAATTCCATTAGCTAACTTAGTAGACAACATTCTCTATTTGGATTCTTTGTTTTTATTATTTTTGTTCTTGCCTTACTGGACCACTCGTGGCTCACACACCCTTTTTCCAATCATAGTCATCATAAAAGGGTTACAACCGCATCGTGGCCTGTTGCTTTCCATCCTTTTAGCCTTGCTGTCGTCGTCTACCCGTGGCTGAGCTTCTAACTATTTTTCGCCACTCCAACTGACAGGTTGCTTTCCTCTATCTCCACTCTGCTCCTTACCCAACTGCCGAGAATCCTGGAGTCAGTTACCCAAAATAGGTCGATTTCATTTGCTCGACCTTACTTATACTCTTTTCCCAAAACTGCGCAATGCCTCGACTCCGCACTGCTTGCTATGCTTCTAAATTCGCATTCTCGGACTGTGCTAAACTATTCCACCTGAGCTTTCGCAGTCCGAACTGCGCAGTTTCCAAAACTTGTACTTCATCAAAATCGTTCCCACTTGGGCCACGCCCAACAGGACCCTAACACTTACTTGTGGCTCGTCCCCAAGCCACTTTCATCTGGTTATTCCATCTGCGCATCCTTTAAAGTACCTGATCGCACAATGAACTCTTGAACAGTTGTGCTGAGCTTTGCAACTATTTATTTTGTCTCTTGCTCACATCCTTTTACTATGTCGAGCATTTCCTCTGAAGCAGGTTCCAAAATTTGTTCCTTGGCATTATTCTCCGTTGCCCAAAGACCTTGTAACTTTGTTTCAATTTCTTCGGTCAAGGTTCGTGCTTCTTCTTGCAGCGGCTGTAATATTGAGGAGGCTTCAGCTTCCTTTGCTCTTAAAGTGTCCAATTTTTTCTTAAGTGCTTTCCCTTCTGCAAACTTCTGCATCTTCTGTCGTGCGGGCAAGTCCTTCATAACAACATTCATGGAATCCAATTCCTATTTCTTCCGCTGCACTTCACCGTGGATACTTTGCAATTTTGGTTCTTCTTGTAACACGGCCCAGATATTAGAAACGTCATCCAGCAGGTTTTGGCATCTTGCCAATTCTGCGTGGATGCTTTCTGTAGAGGCCCTCAATGCCTCTGATCTTGCTTCTTCTACCTGTTGCATGGTATTAGCTAGTCGTTGAGCTGCTAGCTCTGCCATTTCTTCTTGATGGGAAAATTCCATCTCTGCAATCTTAACTTTATGGGAAATATCTAGCCCCTTCATTTTATCTTGCAGACTATCCACAGCAACACCAATCTATAGGATAGATGCCTTGATTTCCACCTCCTCATCAATTGCGGGTAGCTTCGCTCAGACAGTTGACACTACTTCCTTTACCCTGTGTTGTTTCTCTTGTGCATGGTCAAGCTCCCTCGTCTTCTGTTCTCATTCCCCTTGTAATTGTCTGTATCTTTCTTCCAGTTGGCGGTGCTGACTGTTTGAGACGATGTCTCTTTCATGTATCTCTTCTGCTATCTGGGTATGCATATCATGCAATCCCTCTGCAGGTAGCATTGCCACATTGATTTCCAATTGTGAGAGCCTCCTTGCATTCTCATACATCTCATCTATTGGGAATGTGATGGACATTGGCGCAATCTTAACTACGCGTGTCCTTGTTGTATAGGCAGGAAGACTGCGCATCTTCCCACTTGACTCACATAAGTGGTTGTTGTGGTCTGGTTCCTTAGCCAAGTCTCGATGGACTGTTCCATTCTTATGACCAGACTGTTTAGTTTTTTGACGCTTTCCTTTACCTCTGTTTGGGATGTTTCTTCCTTGTTTTCTTTCAATGACATTACATCTTCCAGGTATGCTGATACCCATGATGCGATCTACTCGTAATCATCATCATGCAACTCCCTGTCCAGCGGTCTTCTTATGGATTTTGACTTCTTTTTCTACAGATTCTCTTGTATTTCTGTATCAGGCTCTTTTCTTTTCTTGCCTGCCCCTTGGTCAGGTTTTGCGTTTGGTGTACTTGTGGCCTCTGTATTTTGGTTTGTTTGATCCTCTTCTTCGGTCTCCTAAGATGTAGTGATGAGCGGAGATGGCACATCTTCTTTCCATTCCTTCGGCCAATCGTCGAGCATCATCTCAATCATCTGTGCATCGAGCTGCTACTGTCCTTCATACCATGTCTCTGATATTAAGCATGGCTGTATATAGATGAAATGTAGCCCATCCTTGAAAATCATCTTTGCCTTATATCGGGTCGTCACCTCCTGTGTGATTCGTGGAGTCTTCTCAATGACTACGCATAATTGCTCAAAGCAAGTCAGCAACTACAAGTTTCTTAGCTTCTGGTTTTCTGGGATTGTGGATGACCACATGTTCACATATCGCACTTTGCGGCAATCATCTAGTGCTACTAGCAAACCATTTTGATATTGAGGTTCCTTCCACCCCACGAAGTTAATGAGTACCAGCAACTAGATGAAGTGGAATGTTGAGCCCTTGTCCTGAGTTTCTTGGACATCCACTAAAAACTCATTCAATAGATAATTCTCCCAGTTATTTTGATGTTCGTCCTTAGCTTTCGCATCTAAGGCTACCATTGATGCTGAAAATTCTTTTGGTATAGACTTCCTTAGAATCCTTCCCTCCAGCAATTGAATTGTGAACTGCAGAGGCTCGTTTTTAATTGGTTCAGTTTCACACCCTCTGTGTCCTCTTACTAGTTCGTATTCGGCTTTTATCTCTGCGGCCAATTCTTTATCATCTTTCTTGCCGACGAACTCTGCGGAAGGGTCATCACCCCTCTTGCTCAATCCTGTAATCCTTGTTATAAGGTCAATAGTAATGTTGACCTTACGGTCTAGCAATATGTACTCCTAGTGCGTGCATGAGAGAAGAGTGCGCACCACGACATTGAGTTCATTGCTTCGCTTGAAGTGTGGGATTCGTAGCAAGTTAAGCAAACTAGACTGGGACAACAGCACAGCCAATTCCATGGGAACAACCTCTGTTTTCTTTGCGGCCTCATTTCTTTTGCGGTACATGTACCTGTCCGGTTGAAAGTGTGGAAACTTATCATGATTCAATAAATCATGATCAGAAAATTTACAGTCAGGGATTTTACCAAGCAAATTTTCTTTCACCCACACATGTTTTGACATTGGCGGTAGTGGAATGTTGTACTGTGCATTCTTTTCAAGGTGCTTTTCTGGGGCATCGGGTGATCCATATAGGTGTCAGCGGGTTCCCTTGTGGAGCCGATGGATTCAAGGTACCTAGGGTCTTGATTTTTTCTTGCCATGTGGCCTGATGTTTGTCTTTATTCTACTGTGGCAGTTCATTTTGTGGTGGGTTTTTGGACGAGCCACCCCGGTCTAGTGTGGCATGCTTTGCAGGTGACTTCACCACTCCACTTAGAACAAAGCGGTTGAAGGCACCTAGGATCTCTTCCAATGTATGTTCTTCGGACATAAACTTAGCGAGCACTGTTGCTTCTGGCTAGTAAGTTCTTATGATTTTCACAGTAGGTAAAAATTCAAACTCGTGGTAAAATGCATAAGTAAGATTTGTTTACTATTTATAGAGTTTTTACCCCGACGGTGTGCTCTTTAATGGTTAACTTAGAAATTAAATGTTATATCCGTTTACAAAATATCAGATGGATCTCGGTCATTTCTGGCACTGAATGTCTTTGGAATGGCTAGATTTGGAATTAAATGCCATGCTCGCTGGGTGAGATCTTGCTGGAATATCAATCTTTTCTGCCATTTATTATGTCCTGTTGGATAAACTTTTTTTCGTTGCCGAGGCATAACGGTACTGCCAGGCCATATGAAATCCTAGTCAGGGATTAAATACCAAGTCCGTTGGCCAGATTCCATAAGGATCTCAGTCATTTCATTCTTTATTATGCTGGAACGGATAAGATATTCTTTTAATGCGGGATTTTTTCGGTGCCGACATTTTGGGTAATGGTTAACTAACCGACCTACAAATATAGCGGTTATCTTTTTCCTTCGGGCCGCACCAGCGGTTCTGTGAGATGTGCAGTTCTTTGCGCATCGCCTTTTCCTCGCACATATTTCTCTGTAGTGCAGACCCTTTCTTGTAGATGGCATACATGAGTTTCGAAATTAACTGTGCATTATTTCTTTCTTGCTTTGAACTTCGCAGCTGTGCTTTCAACCTGTGCTTCAGATCACAGCTTCTGGTACTTCACAATTGTCCTGTTTATTTTGATCTGCGCGGTTGCCTTTTAAACTTCGCAACTGTGCGCTTCTACTTCACTTTTCTCTTTACTTTTTTTTTTCCGCGCAGTTTCACTTTACTGTAGGTTCTGCGAAGTAGGAATATCCCGATAGGGTTTTAGTCTACTTCCATTAAACAATCTGAATAGATTGTATCCAGCTAACGTGGCTAACTGAACTGCACCATGTTGATGTATTTGTAACTTCGGAATGTATTTCATATATGTATATTGTATTCCTATAGAGATTTTATTATTCCTCTATACGGAAGTGTTTGTATTCCTATAGAGATGTTATTATTCCTTTATACAGAAGTGTCATCATTTATATTGTAAGTGTCGTGACTTATACTTGATGGGTTATTAGACCACCTTGTTGGGGTCGGACTTGTATAAGTCATGTGGGTTAAAGGGTTATTAGACCACCCTATTGGGGGTCAGCACTGTCAGCGTTATGTTATGTGGTTAAGTTAACGTCGACCTAGTAAAGGTTATTAGGCAAGTCAAGTCATGTATAAATAGAGTGTGGGAGGCACTCTATTTGATCATTCACTTACTCACTCTTACACTCATTGGAGAGTGGCGCACTAGTGGAGGAGGAGAAGCTGCTACTAGGAGTATATCTCTTATGCTTGGTTTGTATCATTGCTCTATCTATCTCTGAGGAAGTTGTGGGGTTTTTCACCTTTATGGTTTTCCCCAGTGAAACTCTGTGTGTCTATTGTCTCTTGTGTGCTTGCATTATTGTGTCCATGATTGATATGCTGTAGATATGATATACATGTTGTTCTCTCAGTTAAGATCCTAGATCAAATTGAAGTAAATTCTGAAAAACTAACATGGTATGAGAGCTAGCTTGAAAGAAGGCATGGTATGGCATTTATGACACTTGTTGCACTTGCGAAGCTAGAGCTTGATATAGAAAAAACTAGCCATCGTAGAACTTTCTCTATAAAATCATTTTGGCAAGGTTTCAGGATTTGAAAATCTTACAAGTCGAAGATAAGATCCTCATGTACCTTGTGTCCAAAGGAGAGCCTCTAATTCTTTGTACTTTCATATTTATGATCTGTACAATATAGGGTTTCTGCCTCTTCCAGATCTTAGTCATAAACAGGTGACCTAGGAACAAAGGTCACAACTTGGGCTAGGAAGCTCCAAATGAAATTTCATAAAAATTGGCAGGTAGGGAACATACTGTACTTTCACAGGTCCAATTTTTAGAGGCCGAAATTGAACCAGTGACATGTAGCACTCTGTACAAGTTCGCTCTCCGGTTTTATCCCATAAACAGGTCACGTTGTGACACTTGGCATAACTCTCTCTCAGAGAATCCATTTGAGGTCAGACCTATGGGGTTGGAAAGAGAATAGGTCAGGCTACCACATGAAGAATTTTCAGACCCTATAGATCTGAAATTTCAGAGTTACACTAGAAACAATCAGGTGCATATTTCTATCAAAACAAAATTGGATTTTGAGCACCTTCATTCATGGCTTAGGGAATTTAGGGTTTCGGAGAAAGTTAGAATTTTTGTAATCGGAGACCACGGATGGATGCTACTCATCAAAATCGAAATTTAGAGACCAAGATTGAATTTTTTGGTTGGGCAGAAGACTGGGCTTGATCAAACCCTAGTTCGGGACTTTGATCAGAAAGGTGAAAAATTAGGGCTTCTGCAAAAATGGTAATTTTTTAAATCTGTGACCATAGTTGGAATATCCTTGGAAAAATCGAAGTTTAGAGCTTTGGATCAAACTATTTTCTTGGGTGAAGCTTCGAGAAACTCAAACCCTAATTCAGGGTCCTCCCTAGTGAATCTGGAAGATTGAAAAGCAAATTTGAGGGGTGAAACTTTGCAGTTTTCAAATTATGGGTATACTAGGTTGATCAGCTCATCAAGGCGTGTCTTTCTATCCTTTCATAAGTTTGAAATTCAAAATTTGAATTTTTTAGGGTTCCCTGACAAACCCTAATCCAGCTCCAGATCCAGTTTCTGCAAATCAAGTGGATTGGGTTAATCCTAGAAGAGAATGGATTGGTCACCTGCATAAGTAAAGAAGTTCCAGTTTCAGAGGGAGATGAGGCTAAGGCCTTACATAAGAAGATTACAAGCAAACTCGACAGGTATGACTTACGGGTATGTTTCAAAATTTGTTCATGATTAATTGTATGTTTGTCTTCATTAATATTAGTACAATATTGATTAATTTTAGACTTGTCGTATCACCTTAATAAAAATATGAATGCATGATAGAAGATATTCATTGATTAGGGTTTTGACTCTTATGATTGTACTAATGCATTGTGGTGTTGTATGAGGTTGATGTTGTCCGCTAACATGAAAGGTACATCAAGAAAGACAAATCATGTTCTATTTCAAGAACATATGACCATGGTGACATGAAGACAAAGATTCATCCATTGTCATGGATAGCATAGAAGCTCTACTTACAAGGTATGTATAATTTGGTTTCACAATGGTTAACTTATGAGATATGCAAGTCACTAGCACAAGTCATTTAAGAGAACAAGAAGACATCATGTGGGTATGTTAGAAATAACCAGCTAACATATTAATCCAGGTATGTTTTTCATATATCAAGTTAGAATACTACCTTGTGATAGGATCTCTTATATAAGTATACTTGGTATGATTGATAATGATTATTCATGAAGTTATAGGTTTGAGAAATCATGGGATTAGGCATAATATGCTTCTTACTTTGATTGATAATATGACTAACCAGAAAAGTCCTATGGTAAAATAGGAATATGCATGAGTAAAAGAATTGTGATAAATTATCTGTGTATGAAATGATCTTGACCATACATGTTTAAGATTACTTAGAATCATAATGTTTTTTATAGTATTAAGATTATACTAATGAATGTATGTAGGAGACCTCGAGGATAACGCAATGATGATACTAGTAAGTATTCATAGTGATCGAGGATGGATATAAGTTCAAGGACAGGTAATCTAGGAAGCGAAGATCAAGAGGGAGCACACTCCAGTAGTTCCTATAAGGAAACAAAGATTGAGAGGGAGTCCACTCAACAAACAAACAAAGATACGTATTTGAATTGTCATTTCTTGTGTTTAAATAATATTGTTCAAAGATGCATATAACTTATGTTCCTAGACTTAGGTTGTGTATTATGCATATTAGAATGACTGCATTAATGAACAATATACTACTAATATGTATGTGATGGGTAAGTGGCCTATGGCACTATAAAAAATTCCATTGCTACTTATCTACAATGAAACCTCTTTGCTGACATGTTGGGAGTTGTGCACACTCTTAACAATGTTCTGGTAGAGATTGGAAGGCATCTAGAAAGTTACGGGATATGGATAAATGTTGTATTGAAGAATTGGCTAAAATAATTGCATGACTTTATGACATATTTCTTTATGTGTAAGAAATTGTTTTGAAAACTATGAGATGTTTCTAATCATGCAATTTAACTTGTCTTGTAGGAAAGATCATATACCATCACCTACAAAAGAAGGACTACAACATTTGTTCCAGTAACAAAGCTATCTATTGAAGAATCTAAAGTTCCCAGGATACGGGATACAGTAAAAGGATGCCATGGTCGAGAAATACCAATCGATCATGTTTGGGATGTGGTCCCAAGACCTGAAGGGAAGTTTTTTGTGACTTCCAAATGGAACTATAAGATCAAGCATGCTGCATATGGTAGCATGGAGAAATACAAAGCAAGGTTTATATCTCGTGGCTTCTCCCATAAAGAAGGATTGATTATGAAGAGACTTTTGCACATGTATCCAAGTACACTTCCATCATATCAGTACTTGCTCTGGATGCAGTGATGAAGTGGAAGATACACTAGATAGATGTCAAGACATCCTTCTTGAATGGTGTAGTTGAGGAGGAAGTGTATGTGGAGCAACCACTTGGTTTTGAGATACATGACAGGGAGTCATATGTGTACAGGTTGAAGAAATCCTTGTATGGATTGAAGCAAGCTCCTAAGACATGGTATGGTAGGATAGACAACTTTCTATCCAGTTTGGGCTTTACCAAGAATAAAGTGGATTCCAACCTTTACTACAAGGTTGAGGAAGGCAATCCTATGATACTACTTTTGTATGTTGATGACCTGTTTATTACCGGTGAGGATAGATTGATTGCCGATACGAAGAGGAAGCTTGCTGCCACGTTCGAGATTAAGGACTTGGGGATGATGCACTATTTTCTAGGCATGGAGATGTGGCAGAGTGCAGATGGAATCTTCCTAGGACAAGGGAAGTATGCAGTAAAGATCCTGAAGCAGTTCAGGATGATGGATTGCAAGGCCATGGCCACACCTATGGCATCGAACCTGAAGCTTCTATGTGATGCTTAATATGATTCGGTTGATGTCACTATGTATCACAAGACCAAATATTTTCTTTGCGGTGAACACATTGAGCCAGTTCCTGACGTTTCCCAGAGGTGTTCACATGGTTGCTGTAAAGCATATTCTGAGGTACCTGAAGGGTACAATTGATTATGGGCTCAAGTATGATGCGAAACAAAAGTTTAACCTACAAGGTTATGTTGATTCAGATTGGGTAGGAAATGCTGCAGATAGGAAGAACACTTCTGGATGATGCTTCAGTATGGGATCAGGTGTGATCTCTCGGTTTAGTAGGAAGCAGTCCTGCGTAGCACTGAGTACAGCCGAAGCAGAGTATGTTGCAGCTTGTTCGGCTAGTTGTGAGGTAGTATGGCTAAGGAATCTACTTTCTGAGTTATTTTATCTCCCGTTGGATGCTACTGGTATCTTTTGTGACAACCAGAGTTGTGTGAAGCTGTCTGAGAACCCGGTGTTCCATGATAGGTCGAAGCACATTGAGATCAAATATCACTATATCAGGGATATGGTGCAGAGAGGAGCAGTGAAGCTCCTGTATGTTGCGTCGGATGAGCAGGTTGCAGATGTGTTGACGAAACCACTAGCCAGAGTGAAGTTTGAATACATCAGAGAGAGGCTTGGTGTTCTTCAGATTGACAACACTTCGAGGAAGAAGTGATGGACACATTTGCAGCAGCCATTCCGAGCATGGCAAGAGGAGGATCCTTCCCATGGCTGTGGATGTAAGCGTTGTGTGATGAGCATCAAGACGATGCTCCAGTTACTGCTTTGTATATGCATCATTTGGATGCTTTGTATGATCAGTTGAACAGTTGAATCATGTATATGTATATGCATCATGTTGGATGTTTGGTATGATCAGTTGGATCATGTATATGTATATGCATCATGTTGGATGCTTGGTATGATCAGTCGGATCATGTATATGTATATGCATCATGTTGGATGCTTGGTATGATCAGTTGGATCATGTATATTTATATGCATCATGTTGGATTCTTGATATGATTAGGTGGATCATGTATTTGTATATGTATCAAGTGGATACATTGTATGATCAAGTGGATCATGTATGTGATATGCATTAGGTAGATGCATGATATGTATCAGGTGGATACATTGTATGATCAGGTGGATCATGTATGTGATATGCATCAGGTAAATGCATGATATGTATCAGGTGGATACATTGTATGATCAGGTGGATCATGTATGTGATATGTATCAGGTAGATACTTGGTATGCATCGGGTGGATGCATTGTATGATCGGGATGATCATAGATGACGAGCTTCAGGATGTTGCTCCAGATGATATGCATCAGGACGATGATCAGGATGATCACGTATGATGTGTATCTAGATGATGCTCTAGATGATATGCATCAGGACGGTGCAGTGACGATGATCAGGATGATCACGTATGATGAGTATCAGGACGATGCTCTAGATGATATGCATCAGGACGGTGCAGTGATGATGATCAAGATGATCACGTCACGTATGATGAGTATCAGGATGATGTACATCAGGATGATGTATTGTGTGATGATGATCAGTATGATCATGAGCATTAGGATGATGCTTCATGAGATGATGCTTCACGAGATGATGATCATTTGGATCATGAGTATCAGGTTGATACTTGGAGGTCAGAGATGATATGTGGTAGGTTGTGCAAGTAGCATGTAATTAGTCCTCGGAGATCTGATAGGTTGAGCTTTGTGCTCATAATCAGTCCTGGGATGAGGTATTGCTATGGAGACATGTAATCAGTCCCGGAGATCCGAGAGGTTGAGCTATGTGCTCGTAATAAGTCTTGGGATGCTCTTTAGAGATCTTACAGATCATGCTACAACACATAAATGTTCCTGGGATGCTCTTTAAAGGTATTGTCTATTCACATGTAATCAGTCCTGGAGATCCGAGAGGTTGAGCTGTGTGCTCGTAATAAGTCCTGGGATGCTCTGTAGAGATCTTGTCGGTTGTGCTGCATCACATAAATGTTCCTGGGATGCTCTTTAAACATATTGTGAAATGGATGCATGTAATCAATCCTGGGAGATATTGTCGGTCGTGCTTAGGCACATAAATGTTCCTGGGATGCTCTTGTCAGGTATTGCATTAGCACATAAATCAGTCCTGAGAGACCACCTCTATCAAACCGTTCGCATAGATTATGAAGACCTACAGGTGGTGGGCCTACATCTAGTATGAAAAAGGAATGGCTCTGTAGAACTTCCTATGACAAGTATATCGGAGATTGATTGATATAAAAGAAACAGTGACAATGACGATGATTCAATGTCGATGATCCATTGATGATGATCTAGAGAAGAAGACTTGTGCTAGAAGACCTGTGTCGAGAAATACCTTCCTAGTTAAGAGGGAGTGTTGATGTATTTGTAACTTCGGAATGTATTTCATATATGTATATTGTATTTCTATAGATATTTTATTATCCGTCTATACGGAAGTGTTTGTATTCCTATAGAGATTTTATTATTCCTCTATATGGAAGTGTTTGTATTCCTATAGAGATGTTATTATTCCTCTATACGGAAGTGTCGTCATTTATATTGTAAGTGTCGTAACTTATACTTGATGGGTTATTAGACCACCTTGTTGGGGTCGGCCCTATATAAGTCACGTGGGTTAAAGGGTTATTAGACCACCCTATTGGGGGTCGGTCCTGTCAACATTATGTTATGTGGTTAAGTTAATGCCGACCTAGTAAAGGTTATTAGGCAAGTCAAGTCATGTATAAATAGAGTGCGGGAGGCACTCTATTTGATCAGTCACTTACTCACTCTTACACTCATTGGAAAGTGGCGCACTAGTGGAGGAGGAGAAGCTGCTGCTAGGAGAATATCTCTTATGCTTGGGTTGTATCATTGCTCTATCTATCTTTGAGGAAGTTGTGGGGTTTTTCACCTTTATGTTTTTCCCCAGTGAAACTCTGTGTGTCTGTTGTCTCTTATGTGCTTGCATTATTATGTCCATGGTTGATATGCTGTAGATATGCTATACATGTTGTTCTCTCAGTTAAGATCCTAGATCAGATTGAAGTAAATTCTGAAAAACTAACATGCCACCGTTAGTAACATGCATAACAGTGTATGGGCCAAGCCAATGCATTTTAAATTTTCTAGGAAATTTCATAAACTTACTATCATAAAGGAGGACAAGGTCTCCTACCTGAAATATTTTGTGCTTGATATGGCGATCATGCCATGCTTTTTCTCTGTCCTTCTGCACTTGTTGTATGATAGTAATTTTATGATAGTAAGTTTTATGAAATCCTGCGATGAAGCGATCCTCTTCTAATCCAACCAAGTGTCGAATCCTTTCCTGCAATGTCTCTTCATCATCCATGTCTGTGAATGAAACAATCCTTAATCTTGGTATAATGTATTCCACAGGCATCACAGCTTCTTGTCCATATACCAATCTAGAAGGTGTATGGCATGTCAACTTCTTGCAAGTTGTCCTGTAATCCCATAAAACAGTTGGAATGCACAGATCCCAAACATCTCTATTTTTATTGCATACTTTTGTCAGTGCATTCTGTTGATGTATATGTAACTTCAGAATGTATTTCACATATATGTATATTGTATTCCTATAGAGATGTTATTATTTCTCTATACGGAAGTGTCATCATTTATATTGTAAGTGTCGTAACTTATACTTGATGGGTTATTAGACAACCTTGTTGGGGCCGGCCCTGTATAATTCATGTGGGTCAAAGGGTTATTAGACCACCCTATTGGGGGTCGGCCATGTGGGTCAAAGGGTTATTAGACCACCCTAGTGGGGGTCGGCCTAGTCAGCATTATGTTAAGTGGTTAAGTTGAGGCCGACCTAGTTGAGTAAAGGTCAAGTCAAGTTAGTGTATAAATAGAGAGTGTGTCTCTCTCATTTTACACATTCTATTCTCTCACTCACACTTGGGAGACTGGCGCACTTGTGGAGGAGGAGGCTCTGCTCCTAGGAGAAGACTATCTCTTGTATTCTAGTTGTATCATTTCTCTATCTATCTCTGAGGAAGTTATTGGGGTTTTTCACCTTTATGGTTTTCCCCAAGTAAACTCTGTGTCTCTTGTGTGCTTGCATTGTTGTGTCCATGATTGATATGTTGTAGATTTGTTGTACATGTTGTTCTCTCAGTTAAGATCCTAGATCAGATTTAAGTAAATTCTGAAAATTTAACACATTCTCCAACACTTTGTTAAATTCTTCAATGGTTCCATTGGCTTGAGGATGGTATGGCGTACTTATCTGATGGTAGATGTGGAACTCTTTAGTAAGGGCTTCAATAGTTATGTTCAAAAAGTGAGTTCCTTGATCACTCATTATAATTTTTGGGCATCCAAATCTGGTAAGGATGTTCTTGAAGATGAACTACGTGGCAGTAACTGTGCTACAGTCCTTCACTTGTTTAGCTTTTTCCCATGTGGTGAGATAATCAGTTGCGGTGACAATGTATCTCGCGCTAGTTCTCTTTCCTGGTGGGTTAATAGGTCCCACGAAATCAATAGCCCATTTGTCAAATCCATGTAATGTCAACTGTGATTTCAATGGCATTTCATCTCTTCGCGATGGCTTTCCTATTCTCTGGAAAACATCACAAATATGGCAATGTTCCTTTGAATCTTTTTGTAGTGTTGGTCACCATGGCCTTGCTCTTAATATATTATACGCAGTAGCTCTTCCTGCATAGTGACCTCTGGAGACACCAGAGTGTGCCTCAACCAAAATAAATGGCTTCTCATGCTCTAACACGCATTGGCATAGCACTTCATCTGGTTCCAAATTTTATAACTAGCTTGCAATGATAGTGAAGTTTGCGGCTTTAACTACCAACTACTTCTTCTGCTGTGTAGTGAAATCTGTGGGTGCCAATCCTGTAGTCAAAAAGTCTCCAATATCCTTGTAATACTCATCTACAATCTGCATGGCAAATAACTGCGCATCAGTAGACTGTCTTCAAGATTAGTGGGTTCTTCACCTGACTTAATCCTTGAGAGATGGTCAGGTCCTAGATTTTTACTGCCTAGTTTAACAATGATCTCAAAGTCATATTCTTGGAAAAGCAACAACCATCTACAGATTCTTCCCCCTAACACTGGATTATTGACCAGATACTTTAAAGATGAATGGTCAGTGTACATGGAGAAGTGTGCACCCAGCAAATAGTGTCTAAATTTATGGAGTGCATAAACCATAGCTAGTCCTTCTCTTTCTGTGTAGTTCTTTTCAACTGAAGATAGCTTTTTGCTTGAAAACGCAATGGGGTGATCAATGCCCCCTTCACCTGGTTGAGTGAGCAAAATTCCCAACACTATAGATGAAGCATCAACATGTACGTGGAATGGCTTATTCCAATCTGGAAAGACTAGGATAGGCGTAGTTACCATTTTCTCCTTTAATGTGTCTAGTCCTTTCTCGCAGTCTGCATTACATATGAACTACGCTTCTTTCTTTAGAAGTTTCTCCATTAGCGCGGTTATCTGCGCATAACCTTTGATGAATTTTCTATAATATCCAGTATGTCCAAGCCTTGTGTGAAGCTGCTTGACTGAGTTAGGTGTAGGTAAATTCACAATCAATGCGATCTTTGCAGGATCAACTATTAGGCCTTGCTTGCATACAATGTGTCCCAGTAGTATACCATAGGGTACACAAAAAATACATTTCTTCAAATTCAAGGAGATTTGATGTTATCTGCATTTAGTTAACATCATTCTTAGGTTCTCATAATGGTTCTTCAGCAACCCAAAGACAATCCAATCATCAAAATAGACTTCTAAGAACTTATGAATAAAGTACTTAAATGTTGCGACAACAACTCTGGAAAAGATGGAAGGTGCATTCTTCAATCCAAATGGAATAACTGTGTACTGATATGAGCCCCATTCAGTAGCAAAAGTGGTCTTATGCCTATCTGCCTCATCAATCCTGATTGATGGTAACCAGAATATCCATCTTTTAACGAGTAGGCCTCATTTCCTCCAACATTGTCCAATACTTCATCTGTAAATGGAGTAGGAAATGGGTCATGTAGCAAAGCATCGTTCAACTTCCTCAGATCTACGTAGATTCTTATTTCACCTTTAGTCTTTTTGTCCTGGATAACCATAGGGCTTATCCATTCTGATTCTTCAACTGGCTTAATGATCCTTGCATCAAGCATCTTATCAATCTCTGCCTTAACTCTTTCTTTGTATCTGGGATTCAGTCTATAAGGCCTTTGCTTAACGGGCTTTGCACCTAGCTTGAGAGGTATCTTCATCACTCCCAAGTCACCCAAAATGCCTTTCATTTCGGTGAACTTTGTTGGAAATAAATCCTAATATTCATGTAGAAGGTCTGTGATCTACGCGACCATTTCATCATCCCAGTAGTCTCCAATGGATGCGAACTTCGTCTCTTCACTTGTGCCAATGTTAACTTTTCTTGTTTTCACATGGCCACTTATGTCTGGAATTTATAGTGCAGGCCCCTCTACATCATGTGCTCCTTCTGACTCAGGTATATTAACATTGTGCGGATCCTCCTCATAACTCTCCTCTGGACTTTCCCATTTTGGCTGTAGGTTCACAGGTACTTTTACATCTTCCATAATTATATTTTCTTTGAGGACCTCGAATGCCACGTTTGTACTTGGGAATTCTTCTCTGAATATTCTTTATTTGATAACCTGCAGAGCTTCATTTATACTTATACAATCATCTTCAAAACTGAAGGTTCTCTAGAAATTCACAGTTAAAATAGACCAATCTGTGGTTTCTCTGCAAAGCTCTGCTTCTGTATACCAATTAGTTGGAATCTTCTCTAGTGTATGCACAAATAGATGAACTCATTCTGTCCGTGGCATTTTTATCCATGCTTATGAACAAGTCTCTATGTGGTCCCTCAGATCTGTTTGTCCACTGTACTTTTCCATGGTCAGCGCAGCTTTCTCTACGAATATCATTTCCATCGTATGTTTGCACTGATACCATGTGGTCAAAGTCTCCTTATGCACAGCGCACCATCTGGAAGGTGTAGCACGTAGTGCTAGGTCCAATGCTGGTATGCGATGTTCAGCTGAAATTGATATAGCATACTCTTGCAAAAATGTATAGACGTTAGTTGAACCATCATAAGTGGGGATTGGACTTACCTCTGTTCCAATCTAGCACAGTGATCTTGTGAGCTGCGCGCATCTTCTTGCAGATACTTCATGCAATCAACCTTGCTAATTTTCTAGTCCTGCATCGAATTTTGTTATGTAAGAGCTATCACATCGCCAACTAAGCGTTCCATCAGCTGTAGGATTAATGTAGTCGGCATGGTTAGTTGTCATCTTATAGATGCGATCTAGATCATGAGATCTACATTCTTCTATGATCGGCTCTGTGTATCTCGGTCCTTGTAAAGGGTCCAAGGGCACGATGACTCTGATATCTGCCCCTTCAAATATCATTTGTTTTTTCTTCAAGTCAATGATCGCGAGGTTTTCCATGGCCCAATCTATACCCAATAGTGCAGGATAAGGTTGACTGTCATCTACAATTTCAACAACCTCGAAGTCTGCATGACTTCACACTCCGTCGATGTCAACAGGAACATTGGATAGCCTTCCAAAGGGTATGACTTTCTCCTGATTTGCTAGTCTCAACTGTATGGGTGACCATGACAAATTTGGTTTCCCCATCTGTACCCATGTTTGCTTAGTCAAGACATTTACTTCAAATCCTAGATCAAGGATGATCTCATCCATTTCATAATCTTCAATTTGTTCACTTAGCCTCATTTCTCTTCCAGTTCTTTTGTGTCTTTTTATGTGGTGAACTGTGCTTTGAACAAGATTCGTGCAACTTCATTGTTCATAGTGGTTTACTAGATTCTGAAGTTCTACCAAGGCATCTTTTCTCTTCAGCAGCTTCAGACAGCTCTGTAGGAACTGCGCAACAGAAGTCCCTGTTTCTGATGCGGTACTCGTTTGATCATATGTTGCTGGCATATCTTGCATGTGTGTTGTTTCAATTCGCAATGGGATTATTGGACTTACAGGTGTTGGTTCTTTGAATGTGTCCCTTGATTCTTCAAAGACTTCCTTGTTTCTCACCAGATCAAAAACAGGTGTTTTCCCAGTAGCTTTTCTTATCCAGACCCCTTCAGTAGGTATCTGGTTAGTGTGGTGCTCTCCAGAAGTCAAAGATTTTGGTTTTATCTTTTCCTGTCACAGCTCAACTTCGCGTCACAACATTGACGTTTGGATCCCTTTTTTCTGTTGCAATCATCTGGACATTCGGGTTTGGTGCTTCTTGTCTTCTTTCTTGCATTTTTGCTTGCAATATTGGGCATGCTTCAATAACATGGTCAAAATATTTATAGTATCTACATGTAGTATTAGTGTTTGTACAATCTCTAGAAAGATGGCCAGGCTGAGCGCAGTTATAACAAATCATCTGACCTCTTCCTCTTCCTTGTCCTTGTCCGGTGTTTCTTCCTCGACTTCCATGAAATCCACCACGGCCTTTATATGTGCCTTGATCATACTGCGCATTCTCATGGTGTTGCGGTGTTTCTTCTTGAACTATGTAGACGTCGTGCTTTCTTTCTATCATCAAGTCATATGTTCTACAGTTGGAATCATCATGTCCAACTAAATTACATAAACCACAATATAAATTCTTAGGTGTCTCACATATTTTTGGATCGAATAGCAATCCTCTGGTCGATGTCCTTTGCATTGACATATTTCACACCATGGTCCTTGTTGTTGCTGACTTAGTGGGTTTGGTGCTCCACTATCAATATATTCTTTGAAAACTTGATAGTGCTCTTTCAAGTGTCCCTCTACTCTACACTTTGTACACCAGATCTCGTCTCTGACTTCTTTTCCTTTCTTAATGTCCTGGAGTTGTAACGTCAAGGTTTCTAACTGGTTTTGTATCTAGATCATTCCTTGACTTGTTTCTCCTATCGACGAATATTCTAGCTTCATCGTGATCTCTAATGCTTCTGTCTGCGATGTAACCTTCTATTGCATCAGCAACAATCTAATATGGGGCAACAACGTGGCTATAAACCACTCTTGGTGTTGTTGCGGTGCTATGTCAAAACTGACTTGATCTAATAGTGCCTTAAACTTCTAGTCAAATTCCCATACTGACTCAGTTGTTTTCTGTTTAATCTCTTTCAACTCTGTTATACATTGTGATTCAGATTTTGGTTTCTTGAACTCTCTTAAGAGAGCAACCTTTATTTCTTGTAGGGTTTTATTCTATCTGATAGAATATTTCATGAACCAAGTTAATGCTCTGTCTCTAAATTTAGTGATGAGCTACGCGTGCTTAAAAGCATCATCCTAGACTTGCTTGACACTCCACACAACTTCACATAGAAACCAATGCTGCTCAGGGTATTCTGACCCGTTCCTTTAAATATCGGGAGCTTAATATCATCAGTCATTCTCCTTCCAGGTGGTACAGTGTTCTGCGCAGTAGGATAAGTGGTGTTAGGGATGTTACTACATGGAATGGTCTGAGTCAAAATGTTATGAGTACTCACTCCGACGGTGTTACTATTATTGACGCTCTCAGGATTAGGAATATTCACAACTAGAGGATTCTGAAATGACGGATTCTGTGGAATAGGAGGCGCAGTATTGGAAATTGGAGGGTTCTGAGGCGCAATGGGATGATAGGTAGCTGATAGAGGTGTTGTCTGGTTATGAGTCTCAACTCGGAACTTAGTTTCTATGTGGAGTTTAGGTTCTTTAGGATTCTTTCTGGTGGTATACTTATATCTTTTACCACTTCTTAAATTGTGTGTATCTTCGTCAAAGTCACTGTATGTGTTATCTACCATTACAGACTCAAAAAAACTATGAATCTTACTGCATTCTTAAAACTCCCTTCTCAGCTAAAAGCATTTTGACATATAAACTCAGATTTTTGAGGTACTTACCTCTGAAACCTTTGAATAATTCCACTTTTGCTACGCTGTAGGACATCAACATGTCCACATCGAACTCTATCACGAAGCCTTCTAGAATACTGTCAACCCAAAAGTCTACTGCTCGCAAGAGTGGACTATCTATGTATTTAAGCCTCTGAATAAGATCTTGGTTCCACCCGGTAGGTGCTCCTTCTTGGAAACAGTTCTTTCGCTTTGCGAGTCTTGACAACCACTCATGCAACTCATTTCCAAAGGTTGTGAAGAAAATTTCATGGATATCTGCCCACAAGTATTTGTTTAACCACTATACGTCAGATAGAGGCAGATGTCTATTCTCCTTTCTGGAAAAGTCTCTTTTTGTCTTGTCCACCCGGTTCCATATTTCTGTTTTCTCAGGATTCCAACTTTCGATGCTCATTACCAGTTCAAGCGCACCATTTGTTCATTACACTTATGTCTGCACGGTCTCATAGCGTCACAACGTCGCGTATCACCAGTTCTTTAGCGCTGCAACAGAACAATTTGTTGGCTCTGGCTATGTTCTTTAAGCTTACAAGATAGACCTAGGTTCTGCGTGGTTCAGGGCACCAACAAAACCCCTTTTCACCGGCCTTTTCGGAAACATCCTGTGAACAGACTGAGGTCTCACCCGTGGTGAAGTTATGGGGAGGTTGCAAAATCAGGTTTCCACAACCGGGTGATGCGCGGTTCAATGGAATGGGAGACTAGGCGAAGTTCACCTTCTTCACGGTTAATACTTATACAATAGTGCATCCGTGGACTGCGCAACTCGGAATGACTCTTCAAAAATAGGACAACGCAACTGAGACTGCGCTTCCTCTTCGGTACTTACCCACTTCAATGGAATTTACTTAGTGTAATTTTATGCATTCAACATGCATCTCAGACTGTAGCCATGCAAACTTATACACTATAACATAAACACTGTAACTGCACACTTCCAATGTTGCGCTCAGGGAATCACAATAAACAAACTTCCCTGACTAAGTGTTTACTTGATTAACCTATGCATTCATTTGACTTAGAAATACTGGTCCATTCAACATTCATCCACACATGTCGATACTTAACATATTATTTCCATACTTATCCTTATGGTGAATACATATAAAATCAAGAACACATGAACTCATAAACAAGATCTTAACCATTCAACATAATCAATTACACAGATATAGACACCTAATCAATCACATAACACAGAATTTAATGTGATTCACCCCCAGGACGGGAGCTACGTCCACAAGAACTATTCTTATATTATTTATGGGAAGGGTACAACAGTTCCAATCTGTGCACTCAGCTGCAGACTCTCTTCTCTCTCCGTAGGTCACTGCGCACGTAGCTGTAGAGCCTTTACAATCTTCTCTTCAATAGAGATTACTCCTCAACAATAATCAACTATTCACAATTAGATATTAACCCTTTCCCTTACAAAAATTCTCTTTATATAGAGATCGTGCCCGTAGGTCACGTCTGTTACAATGCATAGGCTAAAAAAAACCCTAAGGTTACTCAAAATGGTGCAGTTACTCGCCACCCTGCCTGTCGTCCTCAACAGCTTGCTCTACTCGCTTCAAGCTGCCTTGTTGGACCACTCATGGCTCACACGCCCTTCTGTTAGCCGCAGTCATCATAAAACGGTTACAACTGCATCATGGCCTATCGTGTTCCGTCCTTTTTTCCTTGATGTCGTCGGCTCCCCGTGGCTTAGATTCTAACTATTTTCCGCCACTCCAACTAACAAGTCGCTTTCCTCTATCTCTACTCTACTCCTTACCCAACTGCTGGGAATCTTGGAGTCAGTTACCCAAAATAGGTCACTTTCATTTGCTTGACCTTACTTATACTCTTTTCCAAAAACTGCGCAGTGCCTCGACTCCCCACTGCTTCCTACGCTTCTTACTTCGCACTCTCGGACTGCACTATCGACAAAACTGTGCCACCTGAGCTTTCACAGTCCAAACTGCGCAGGTTACAAAACTTGTACTTCATCAAAATTGTGCCCACTTGGACCACGCCCAGCATTCACTTATGTATTTTATATAGTATTTATATTTTATTATTGTACTTCCGACTAACATGTTTATTCCTCCGTTCGGGAGAGTCATTATTGTATTTGGGTCATGTAAATTCATTGAGGTTAACCCTCCATTGTATGTCGGGACATTAGACCCCAGAGTTAAGTTGTTAATGGGTTATTAGACTCTCCTAGAGAAGTCGGCCCAGTCTAATTAGGGTAAAGTTCAAGTGAAAGATAAAGTATAAATAGAGAGGGTTCTCCTCTCTATTTAATCATTCACTCACTCATCAAGTTCGCATGAGTAGGAGGACAAGTTCGCACAAGTGAAGAAGAGAGAAGCTGCTGGAGACCATTTATACTTTTGGGGGTTATTGTATTGTTTCTCATTCTATCTCTAAGGAAGTTGGGGGGTTTTCTCTTTTATGGTTTCCCCAATGAAATTATTTAAGTCTCTTGTCTCTTGTGTTTAAATTGTTGTGCATGTTATTCTCTCATATAACATCCTAGATAATCTTGAATTAAATTGTTAAAATCTAACATGGTATAAGAGCTAACCTAAGAAGAAGACACTATGTAGTTGCAGAAGCTAGGGATTCTTAATTTGTGGGTCTCTCTCCACATATCATAAGCAAAAGGAGGCTGGGATAACTCACCTAAGGAAGACGCATCTTTCTGTTGAAACGGAAATTGATTCTGAGCATTTTCAATTTTCGGCATGTCACTGCTGCGGAAAATTAGGGATTTTCGTAGAAGAGGAATTTTGGAGTGGTTTCAGCACAGGAATATGCTCCTCATCAAAATCAAAATTTTGAGACCAAGATCAAATTTTTTGGTTGGGTAGAACCCCAGGATAAGTCAAACCCTAATTTGACTTTGGACCAGGAAAACCAGAAAACCAGAAAAAGCCAGAAACTACAGATCCAAAATTCGCAAGTCAATTTTCAAGGGTGAATCTTTGGAATCTTCAGAAACCAAGTGCACCAGCATACTCAACTCATCCAGGAGAATATCCCCGTGAAAGTAGAATTCAATTCCGAGAATTTTCATTTTTCGTCCTGTCACTACTACCGGAGGAAAACTAGGGCATCAGATATTTTGGGTTTTTTTTTCACTGATTTATGGAAGTGAGTACATTGGACAACTCTCCTTGAGGAGTCACATCTATTTGTCCAACCAGAAGTTCCAAATTCCAACTTTGGAAAATTAGGGTTTCTCTAACAAACCCTAGTCCAGCCAGCTCTAGATCCAGTTTCAACAAATCAAGTGGTAAGAGATAAAGCTTTCTTAGTTCCATTTGAGTTTCTCATTAAAGATGTCTCACCACACCAAGCTTGAGGATAAGCTTGAAGGGGTTGATAAATTCCAAGCATGGAAGTATAGGATTGGGCTTGTCCTAGAAGAGAATGAATTGGACACCTATGTGAATGAAGAGGTTCCAGTTCCAGAGGGAGATGAGGTTAAAGCCTTACACAATAATAACATGGTTAAGGCTAATAGAATCATTGTGTATTCTATCAACGACCATCTCATACCACATGTGTCATCTATGAAGACACCTAAAGAGATGTTTGATGCCTTGACCACCTTATTTGAAGGGAGGAATATGAATAGGAAGATGACATTGAGGAACCAATTGAAGAATGTCAAGATACAAAATGCAAAGACCATGTAGTCCTTCTTTAGAAGGGTCTCCCAGATAAAAGAACAACTTGAAGTTGTGGGAGAAGACATAGAGAGTGGAGAAATAGTGATGACCACCTTGAATGGTCTTCCTAGGTAATGGGATTCCTTTATTCAAGGAATTTGTGCAAGAAGAAATTTGATCACCTTTAGTAGGCTGTGGGAGGAGTGCTCACAGGAAGAATCTCGAATTGTAGCTCGAGAAGAAAAGATGGGTAATGAAGACCAAGCTCTCACAGCACATACCAGGAAGAACAACAACAAGAGGGAGCATCCGCATCACAAGAAGGGTAAACACCACCACCAGAATTGGAGGGAGAACCTTGGAGGATCCAGGAGAGATCTTTCTCACATTCAATGTTATACTTTTGATTAGAAGGGGAACTACTCCATAGATTGTTCCAGGAACAAAAGAAACTCCCACAAGAAGAAGAAGAATAAGAAAATACATCATGCTCACATTGTAGAGGATGTTGAACCTCCAAGGAAGACAACCAAAGAATACAATGAAGATTCTTCAAGTGATGAAGGATATGTATTATAATGAAGGTAACCAGCTACAAGTGTTTATTTAGAAGGTTTCGCCTCATAAGGTGAAGCTAGATATGACTTTCAGTATTTCATGAAAGGATTAGAAGAAGCTACTACAGATTCAGACTCTGGAAAACAAATAAAGATCAATAATCTATGGAAGAACCTCTCATCCATTGTCAGCATTTGTTAAGGTGCACACTATTGGAGCACACTCCAGTAGCTCCGGCAAGGAAGCAAATATCAAGAGGGAGTCCACCCAACAACCAAACAAATATAAGTATTTGAATTGTTATTTCTTGCATGTGTGATTACTTAAATGATATTGTTGAGTCATGTACATACTTATGTTCCTAGATTTAGGATGTATCTTATGCATGTTAGAAAAGTTGCATTAATGAACAAGATACTACTAATATGAAAGTAATGGGTAAGTTTCCTATGGTACTGTACAACACTCCATTTCTACATATCTAGATTGAAACCTCTTTGCTGACATGTTGGAGTAGTGCACACTCTTAACAATGTTCTGGTAGAGATGGAAGGCATCTAGAAAGTTACGGGATATGGATAAATGTTGTATTTAAGCACTGGCTAAGATAATCACATGTCTGTATGACCTATGTCTTTATGTGTAAGAATTTGTTCTAAAAACTGACATGTTTCTAATCATGCAATTGAACTTGACTTGTAGGAAATATTGTATACCATCACCTACAAGAGAGACTTGTTTTGAAGAACAAGTGACGGAGAATCAACATACATCAGAAAACTACCTACTGAAGACATCGAAGAACTAGAGGCACCCAGGATTCGGGATACAATAATGAATGAAGTAAATCCAGAATATTATGGAGAACATGAGATGGAAGACCAGAGGAACCTGTAGATCCACCACATGAGAAGAATTCTCACAAGAGAAAACCAGCATGGGTATGAGAAGCAACTCAAGATGCAGAGAGATATGGTGCTCCAGAAGGAATGCATAGAGAAAGCAAGAAACAGATACCATACTCCAGTTATGTATCCCTGCTGTGTGACATCATTGACAAAGAACCTTCCAATTATGAGGAAGCAACTGAGAAGAAACAATGAAAGGATTCCATGATCGAGGAGTACCAATCGATCATGAAGAATGATGTCTGGGATGTGGTCCCAAGACAAGTAGGGAAGTTTGTTTTTACTTCCAAGTGGATCTATAAGATTAAGCATGTTGCACATGGCAGCATAGAGAAACACAAGGCGATATTTGTGGCACATGGCTTCTCCCAGAAGGAAGGGATAGACTATGAGGAGACATTTTCACTTGTATCCAGATACACTTCCATCATATCAGTACTTGCTCTGGCTGCAGTAATGAAGTGTAAGGTACAGATGGATGTTAAGACAATGTTCTTGAATGGTGTAGTAGAGGAGGAAGTGTATGTGGTGTTAATTTTTCAATAATTTCATTCAATATTATCTAGGATCACTAAGAGAATAAAAAGCACAGCATAACAATCACAAGAGACAATGGACAGAAAGCATTTAACTGGGGAAAACCAAGAAGGTGAAAAACCCCGCAACTTCCTCAGAGATAGAATAAGCCACAATACAAAATCACAATGACCAAACCCAAGATAGATAACTCCAGCAGCTACTCCTCCTCCACTTGTACGCACTCCTCTCTCAACTAATGCGAGTTGGATGAGTGAGTGAATAAATAGAATGAGACACACTCACTCTCTATTTATACTTTACTTCACTTGACTTTTAACTCTAACTAGGTCGGCCCCAACTTAACCACTTAACATAAACTGACTCTAGGCTGACCCCACTAGGGTGGTCTAATAACCCTTTGACCCACACAACTCATACAGGGCCAACCCCAGTAAGGTGGTCTAATAACCCATCAAATATAAGTTGCGACACTTACAATAATACTTACGACACTTGCAAATACAAATGATGACACTTCCAATTGGAGGAATAATACATCTCTGTTGGGGATACAATAAAGTACAAGTGTAATACATAGAAGAATATCTTCCGAAGTTACAAATACATCAACAATCCCTCTTAACTAGGAAGGTATTCTCTAGACACAAGTCATCAATACATATTGCCACAAGTCTTCAATTATGGAGCTGGATCATCGTCACTAGATCACGGAGCATCATCGTCACTACTGCTATACATCGACATCTCGATCACTAGGATATCTCTCAATTCTTCTCGTCATAGGAAGTTCTACAAAGCCAACGCTTTTTCATGCTGGATGTAGGCCTAGCCTCCTATAGGTATTCATCATCTTTAGCCATACTATGGATCCCAGGACTAATTGTGTGCATCAACAAAACCTCGAAAGAGTATCCTAGGATCCTTTATGTGCCTAAGCACGACCGAAAAGATCTCCTAGGGAACTATTACATGTGACCACCACAAAACCTCAAAAGAGAATCCCAGGACTGATTACGAGCACATAGCTCAACCTATCAGATCTCCCAGGGCGCTATTACATGCCATAGGACAAAACCTCGAAAGAGCATTTTCCAGATCTCCCAGGAAGATATTATATGCCATAGGCAAAACCTAGCAAGAGTATCTGCAAATCTCCCAGCGCGTTATTATATGTCCTCCCAAGCAAAACCTCGAAAGAGCATTTGCCAGATCTCCCAGGGAGCTATTATATGCCATAGGAAAAACCTAGCAAGAGTATCTGCAAATCTCCCAGGGCGCTATTATATGCTTATATGCAAAACCTGTCCATGGCCAACCTGTAGAAAAACCTCGAAAGAGTATCCGAGCATAGACTATAGGATCTCCCAGGGAGCTATTACATGCTACCTGCACAATCTGTTTGTCACCAACCTATAGCAAAACCTCGCAAGAGCATCTGAGCTCAGACTTATCGGATCTACCAGGGAGCTATTACATGCTACCTACACAATCTGTCCATGGCCACGGAGTATCATCCTGATACTAATGATCATACTGATCATCATCACATAGTACATCATCCTGATGTACATCATCATTGCATGATCATATTGATCATCGTCACAGCATCGTCCTGATGCACATCATCATCGCATGATCAACCTGATCATTGTCACAGCATCATCCTGATGCATATCACACAGTGCTTGCATCCATAGCCATGGGAAGGATCCTCCTACCACCATGCTTGGAATGGCTCCTGCAAATGTGTCCCATTACTTCTTCCTCGAAGTATCTTCTATCTGAAGAACACCAAGCCTCTCTCTGAAGTACTCGAACTTCACTCTCGCTAGTGGTTTGATCAACACATATGCAATCTTCTCACCAGTCGCAACATACAGGATCTTCACTGCTCCTCTCTACACCATATCCCTGATATAGTGATATTTGATCTCAATGTGCTTCGACCTCTCATGGAACACCGGGTTCTCAGACAACTTCACACAACTCTGGTTGTCGCAGAATATATAGGTAGAATCCAACGGGAGATCAAATAACTCAGACAGTAAATTCCTTAGCCATACCGCCTCAAAACTAGTCGAACAAGCTGCGACATACTCTCCTTCAGCTGTACTCAGTGCTACGCAGGATTGCTTCCTGCTAAACCAAGAGATCACACCTGATCCCATACTGAAGCAGCACTCTGAGGTTCTCTTCCTATCTGCAGCATTGCCTGCCCAATCTGAATCAACATAACCCTCTAGGTTAAACTTTTGATTCGCATCATACTTGATCCCATAATCAATTGTACCCTTCAGGTACCTCAGAATATTCTTTACAGCAATCAGGTGAACATGTCTAGGATTTGTTAGAAATTGGATCAAGGTGTTCACCGCAAAGCAAATATTTGGTCTCGTGTTCGTCAGGTACATCAAGGACCTAATCATCTAACGATACATCATGGCATCAACCGACTCTGATGAAGCTTCATGTTGGAGCCAAGGTCGTAGCTACGGTAAAGCTGCTAATTTTGGGAAAAAAGCACAAGTATGGAAGGAAAGTGCTAATTTTGGGACAAGCACTAAGTTTTGGACAAGAAGGAGACGGTGCAGACAGCTGTAGAATGTGTCGATGAATTGGACTCCGCTATTGCGAAGTGGAAGAACGCATTCGCGGAGACCCAAGCAAAAGCAGATGCGCAAATCAAGCGACCACACGCCAGTGCGAGTGGCTCGAGGGCGAGCCACAAGTGAGTGTTAGGGGCCTGTTGGAGCCAAGGTCGTAGCTACGGTAAAGCTGCTAATTTTGGGAAAAAATCACAAGTATGGAAGGAAAGTGCTAATTTTGGGACAAGCACTAAGTTTTGGACAAGAAGGAGACGGTGCGCAGTACGGTGCCAGATAGACAAGCTCAGCGAAGATCACGGACCGGAAATCACGGAGCTCGCGCGCACGACAGAAGAGAATGAAGGCTGAATAGAAAGCTCAGCTACCATAATAAATAAAGCGATGGAGTAGAGGGCTCAGCTACCCTCATTTAAAGGCTAAGTACAGAAGTTATGGTTGCTCGGATCAAGGAGGAGCAACGGACCAGAGCATTGAGGGCGAAGGACAAGCGCCCATACCCACAATCTGCGCTGAAATTCATGGAGCCTGCAGGAAGCGGCGACATGACTGCAAGCGGCGCCTACAGTACACCTAGCCATGTGCGTGGTTAGGGTTTTTGGGAATCACTGTTGGGAAAGGCCCACAGTTTTGTAAAGGTGTGACCGCCATGGCCACCTATATATATGAATAATTGTAATGGGTAGACGTTAGAGTTAGCGAGTAAGAGTTAGATACTCTTGGGATAGATAGATGTTTAGACTGTTAGATAGGCAGTCTCGAGGATAGATCATGTGTTGATTATCCTTTGCTAAGTGTTTCTACTGTGTGTAGAACTAGAGTAGAGTCGGATAGCCGAGGAGCTAATCCCTGAGTTGCCAGACAGTCTGTGTGACGTCTGTGCCTTTGTAATCTCTGTAGAGAAGAGACCGGTTTGAGAGAAGGGCTCCCAGCTGTGTGCGTGGAGTTTCCTGTAAAGATCTAAGGCTGCAGCTGTGTGCGCAGCATATTGTATAACTCTATGGGTTTCTGGTTAATATAACACTCCCGAGGATGTGGTTTTCCTCGAGGAGAAGAGCTTCACATATTTCCACTTGTTATAATGTTTGCATGAGTGATTAACTGTTTAAGTTCATTACCTGTGTATGCAAAACTCTTGTATTATCTTTCTGACTGTTGGATTGAGTTTGGGAAGGTCCATTGATAGCCATAAGTGTTAAGGACTGAAGAAGTGGTGGAGCGCTGTCGCTGCAGCGATCGAGGACTGCGATACTTCGCTATTTGCGCAGGACGAGGAAGTACGTAACGCTTCGACGCAAGGATTAGTTGCCTTCTGCGCCAGAGAAGAAGGAATTCGCGCAGTTGCGCCGAGGGGCCTGCGGGAAAGTCGGACCGCCGATATCTGAGGAACCAGAAGAGGAAGGACAATCTTTGCGTCACCCCGGTTAAGGAAACCTGATTCCTTAGCCCCCCATAGCCACTTCGGGTGAGACCTCGAGCTGCTGCGCAGCTCGTTGCCGAGAGGGCCAGTGCGCCAAGGGGTTTGTTGCTGCGCTTCATTAAAACCCGGGTCTGCCCAAGAAAGCAGCCAACACTTCACTCAATAACTTCAGGTTCGATTCCATAGGTGTGGCCATGGCCTTGCAGTCCATCATCCCGAACTGCTTTAGGATCTCTACTTCATACTTCCCTTGTCCAAGGAAGATTCCATCTACACTCTACCAGACCTCCATACCTACAAAGTAATGCATCATGCCTAATTCCTTCATCTTGAACTCGACAACAAGCTTCCTCTTCATGCATCAATCAATCTATCCTCACCTATCACAAACAGGTCATCCTCACACAATAGGAGTATCACTGGATTGCCTTCCTCAACCTTATAGTAAAGGTTGGAATCTGCTTTACTCTTGGTAAAGCCCAAACTGGACAGGAAGCTGTCTATCCTGCCATATCATGTCCTAGGAGCTTGCTTCAAGCCATACAAGCCTTTCTTCAATCTGCACACATATGACTCCCTGTCATGTGTCTCAAAACTAAGTGGCTGCTCCACATACACTTCCTATTCGACTACACCATTCAAGAAAGTTGTCTTGACATCCATCTGGTGTATCTTCCACTTCATCACTATAGCTAGAGCAAGTATTGTTTTAATGGAAGTGTATCTGGATACAAGTGCAAACGTCTCTTCATAATCTATCCCCTCTTTCTGGGAGAATCCACAAACTACAAATCTTGCCTTGTATTTCTTTATGCTACCATCTGCAACATGCTTGATCTTGTAGATCTATTTGGAAGTCACAATAGACTTCCCTTCTATTCTTGGGACCACATCCCAAACATCATTCTTCATGATCGACTGGTATTCCTCGATCATGTCATTCTTCCATTACTGCATCCTGGATCCCGGGAACTTCATATTCTTCAATATCTTTAATAGATAGTTTTCTTTGAACTTGGTTGCTGGAACAAATGTTGTAGTCCTTCTTTTGTAGGTGTTTGTACACGATCTTTCGAACAAGTCAAATTCAGCTGCATGATTAGAAAATTCTCATAGTTTTTCATAACAAAATCTTACACATAAGAATATATGTCATACAGTCATGCAATTATCTTAGCCAATGCTTCAATAAAACACTTATCATATCCCATAACTTTCTAGATGCCTTCTATCTCTACGAGAACATTGTTAAGAGTTTGCACTACTCCCAACATGTCAGCAAAGAGATTTCATTCTAGATAAGTAGCAATGGAATGTTGTACAGTTCCATTGGCTACTTACCCATTACATGCATATTAGTAGTATAAAGTTCATTAATGCAATTATTCTAATATGCATAATACACAACCTAAGTCTAGGAACATAAGTATATACGTCATTGAACAATATTATTTAAACAATTAGATATACAAGAAATGACAACTCAAATACTTATCTTTGTTTGTTTGTTGGGTGAACTCCAACTTAATCTTTGCTTCCTTGCAGGAGCCGCTGGAGTCCGAACTCTGAAGTAGCTTCTTCTACTCCTTTCTGTTGTGGATTGTAAGGAGTGGTCAACTCCCTCTTAATCCCTGAATCACTGCATAGTATCTTGAAGTCTGCTGAAGTGAATTCTCCACCATTGTCGGATCTAAAGGTCTTGATCTTCTTCTCAGTTTGGTTTTATTTCAAGGATTTGAATTCCTTTAATTTGCTTAATACTTCATCTTGTTCTTCAATAAATAAACCCAAGTCTTCCTAGAGAAATCATCAATGAAAGAAACATAATATACATACCCACTCAGAGAATTGGATGACATTGGTCCACATACATCAGAGTGGATAATCTCCAAGATTCCTTTTGCTTTGCTTTCACTGCTTGGAAATTCCTTCTTTGTGTTCTTTCCTTTTGCACATACTTTGCAATCACCTTCATGCTTTGACTGGATTTTAGGAAGACCTTCTACTGCTTTGCTTGCAATTGGTAGTGCCCTATAGTGCACATGAGCAAGCCTTCTATGCCAAAGTTCACATGGTTCCATGGATTCATGTACCATGGCATGTTCAGGTTGTCCCTTCAATTTTTACAATCCTCCCTCTTTCTCTCCAATCATTACTACATCATCAATGGTCTTATCTTTAGGCCACATAATTACTTAGCCATCCACAAATGCAACTCTCATCCCTTTTGCATCCAAAGATGATATGGAGAGAATATTATTCTTGAGTCCAGGCACATATAGAACATCTTGCATCTTCAAATACTTCCCAGAGTCTAACTTGTAGGAGGCTTCACCACTTCCTTTTATGGGGTATTGATAGTCATCCCCAAGTTTCACCTTATGAGGTGACTCATGTTCAGATATATCTATAAGATATTCTTTGAATCCCGTCATATGTTTAGAAGACCCACTATCAATAAGCCAATCATTACACCCATGTGTAACAGTACCTGTGAGAGCAGCAATTAGAACATATTCATCATCACTTGAAGAGTCTTCACTTTATACCTTAGCCTTCTTCCTGGGAGGTTCATCATCCCTAGCAGCATGAGCATGATATCTCTTCTTGTTGCTCTTCTTTTTGTTGTTGTTGTTGGAGTTCCTTTTGTCTTGGGACATTCTGAAGCAAAGTGTCCCTTTTCATTACAGTTGAAGCATCTTAGATTTTTCTTATCTATTTGATGATGGTGGTGTGAATATCTCTTGTGATGAGATTTCTCCCTCTTGGGCTTACTTCTGTTGGTGTGAGTTGTGAGAGCTTGATCTTCATTTCCCATATTTTCTTCTCAGGCCACAAGCCTAGCTTCTTCTTGTGAACATTCCTCCCATAGTCTACTGAAGGAGATCAACTTCCTTCTTGCACAAATACCTTGGATGAAGGAGTCCCATGACCTAGGTAGGCCATTCAAAGTGGTCATGACAATTTCTCCATTCTCCACTAATTCATCCACAACTTCAAGTTGTTCCTTGATTTGAGAGACCTTAGTGAAGTAGGATTGGATGGTCTCTCCATTCTGGAACTTTACCCCTTTCAATTGATTCCGCAGAGTCATCTTCCGATTTATATTCTTTCCTTCAAACAACTTAGTCAAGGAGTCAAACATCTCCTTAGGTGTCTTTAGGGGAGACACATGAGGTATGAGATGGTCTTTTATAGAATCAACAATGATCCTCTTGGCTTTGACCAAGTTCTTCTTGTGTAAGGTCTTAGCCTCATCTCCCTCTGGAACTGGAACCTCTTCTTTTATGTGGGTGTCCAAATCATTTTCTTCTAGGATTAACCCAATCCTATACTTCCATGCTCAGAAGTTGTCAGCTCCTTCAAGCTTATCCTCAAGCTTGGTGTGGTGAGACATCTTAATGAGAAACTCAAATAGAAATAAAAGATTTAGGTCTTACCACTTGATTTGGTGAAAACTAGATCTGGAGCTGGATTAGGGTTTCTTAAAGAAACCCTAAAAATTCAAACTTTGAATTCTAAAATTCTGAAAGGATAGAAAGATGCACCTTGCTGAGCTGATCAAGCTGATATACTTCAAATTTGAAATCTGCAAAATTTGACCCCTCAAAATTGCTTTTGAAATTTTTGGATTTCCTGGACAAGATCCCGAACTAGGGTTTGATTATGCCCAGGGTTCTACCCAGCCAAAAATTTCGATCTTGTGCTCTAAACTTCGATTTTTCTGAGGAGAATCTAGCCGTGGTCACAGATTCCAAAACTTTCAACTTTTTCAAAAACCCTAATTTTCCACCTTTCCGATCAAAATCCTGATTTAGGGTTTGACGAAGCTCGGCCTTCTTCCTAACCAAAAAGTTCGATCTTGGTCTCTAAACTTTGATTTTCTTGAGGGGCATCCAGCTGTGGTCTCGGATTCCAAAAATTCCAACTTTCTCTGAAACCCTAATTTCCCGCAGTAGTGACGGGCCAAAAATTGAAAGTGCTTAGAATTGAATTATGTCTCGACAGAAAGATGCGCCCTTCCAAGGAGAGTCAGCCTAGCCTCCTGCCTTTGATGATATGAGGAGAGAAACCCAAATATTAAGAATCCCTAGCTTCCACAGTTGCACATTGTCTTCTTCTTAGCACGACTCTGCTAAGATGTTAATTTTTTGATAATTTCATTCAATATTATCTAGGATCACTAAGAGAATAACAAGAACAACATAACAATCACAAGAGACAATGGACACAAAGCATTTCACCGAGGAAAACCAAGAAGGTGAAAAACCCCGCAACTTCCTCAAAGATAGAATAAGCCACAATACAAGATCACAATGACTAAACCCAAGATAGATAACTCCAACAGCTACTCCTCCTCCACTTATGCATACTCCTCTCTCAACTAATGCGAGTTGGATGAGTGAGTGAATGAATAGAATGAGACACACTCACTCTCTATTTATACTTTACTTCTCTTGAATTTTAACTCTAACTAGGTCGGCCCCAACTTAACCACTTAACATAAGCTAAATCTAGGCCGAACCCACTAGGGTGGTCTAATAACCCTTTGACCCACACAACTCATACAGGGCCGACCCCAACAAGGTGGTCTAATAACCCATCAAATATAAGTTGCGACACTTACAATAATACTTGCAACACTTGCAAATACAAATGACGACACTTCCAATTGGAGGAATAATACATCTTCATTGGGGATACAATAAAGTACAAGTGTAATACATAGAAGAATATCTTTTGAAGTTACAAATACATCAACATGTGGAGCATCCATTCGGATTTGAAACACATGATAGGGAGACTCATGTATGCAAATTAAAGAAAGCCTTGAAACAAGCACCCACGACATGGTACGGCAAGATAAACATCTTCTTGACTAGTTTGGGATTTACCAAGAGTAAAGCAGATTCCAACCTTTACAACAAGGTTGAGGAAGGGAACCCAGTGATACTCCTACTATATGTAGATGACCTGTTTGTGACAAATGAGGATGGGTTGATTGCTGACACGAGGAGGAATCTTGCTGTCGAGTTTGAGATGAAGGACTTGGGTATGATGCACTATTTTCTAGGCATGGAGGTGTGGCAAAGTGTGGATGGAATCTTCCTTGGACAAGGGAAGTATGCAGTGGAGATCCTGAAGAGGTTCGAGATTATGGACTGCAAGGCCATGGCCACACCTATGGCATCAAACCTGAATCTATTTAGTGATTCTTCATCAGAATCGGTTGATGCCACGATGTATCATCAGATGATTGGATCCTTGATGTACCTTACAAATACGAGACCAGATATTTTCTTTGATGTGAACACATTGAGCCAGTTCCTAACGGATCCGAGACATGTTCGCTTGATTGTTGCAAAGCATATTCTGAGGTACCTGAAGGGTACGATTGATTATGGGCTCAAGTACGATGCGAATCAGAATATTAACCTGGAGGGTTATGGTAATTCGGATTGGGCAGGAAGTGCCATTGATAGGAAGAGCAATTTGAGGTGTTGCTTCAGTATGGGATCAGGTATGATCTCTTGGTTTAGCAGGAAGCAATATTTCATGGCACTGAGTACAGACGAAGTAGAGTATGCCGCAGCTTGTTCGGCTAGTTGTGAGGTAGTATGGTTGAGGAAGTTGCTGTCTGATTTGTTTGATCTCTAGTTGAACGCGAATTGTATATATTGCGACAACCAGAGTTGTGTGAAGTTGTCTGAGAACCCGGTGTTCCATGACAAGTCGAAGCACATTGAGATCAAGTATCACTATATCAAGGATATAGTGCAGAGAGGAGCAGTGAAGCTCCAGTATGTTGCGACAGATGAGCAGATAGCCGATGTATTGATCAAGCCGCTAGCCAGAGTGAAGTTTGAATACTTCAGATAGAATCTTGGTGTACTTCAAATCGAGGTTCCTTCCAAGGGAAGTGATGAGTTCTAAAGACGTAGATGCACATAGGCCATTCTCAGATAGTGGTAGGAAAGTCCTCCTATGTTGGTAGATGTAAGGGCCGAGCCATTCTCACATAGTGGTAGGAAAGTCCTCCTATGGTGTAGATGTAAGGGTTGATCCATTCTCACATGGTGGTAGGAAAGTCCTCCCATGGTGTAGATGTAAGGGTTGGGACATTCCCGAATGGTGGTAGGAAATTCCTCTCATGTCGGTTGATGTAAGTGTTGTGTCTCACATGCTGTTAGGAAAGTCCTCGCATGTTGGTAGACAGGGTCTCGTATGGTGGTAGGAAAGTCCTCCCATACTGGAGACATTATGATGTGCATCTAGGCTGTGCTCCGTCGACGATGAGGTGATCTGAAGATGATGAGGTGACAATAGGGTACACAGGTTTTGCAGTGGCATATAATCAGTCCTGGGATGCTCCTTCAGGTTTTGCAGTGGCATATAATCAGTCCTGGGAGATCTTGCAGGTTTTGCAGTGGCATATAATCAGTTCTGGGATGCTCCTTCAGGTTTTGCAGAGGAAAATAATCAGTCTTGGGATGCTCCTTCAGGTTTTGCAGAGGCATATAATCAGTCCTGGGAGATATTGCAGGTTTTGCAAGAGGCATATAATAAGTCCTGAGATGTACTACTTGATGGCTTGTTTGCAGAGATGATGGAGACCTACATGGAGGCTAGGCCTACATCCAACATGAAAAGGGTTAGCTCTGTAGAAATTCCTATGATGATTAGATTGGATATTGATGGTCGAGATAGTAGTAGCAGTGATGATAATGATCCAACTTTGATGATGATCCAGTGACAAAGACTTGTGGTGATGACTGTGTCAAGAGAATACCTTCCTAGCTAAGAGGGAGTGTTAATGTAATTGTAACTTCGAAAGATATTCACTTGTGTATTTTATATTGTATTTATATTTATTATTGTACCTCCGGCGGAGATGTTTATTCCTCTAGTCGAGAGAGTCATTATTGTATTTGGTTCATGTAAAGTCATTGAGGTTAACCCTCCATTGTATGCAGGGTCATTAGACCCCAGATTTAAATTGTTAATGGGTTATTAGACTCTCCTAGAGAAGTCGACCCAGTCTAATTAGGGTAAAGGTCAAGTGAAAGATAAAGTATAAATAGAGAGGGTGCTCCTCTCTATTTAATCATTCACTCACTCATCAACTTCTCATAAATGAGTAGGAGGACAAGTTCGTGTGAAGAAGAGAGAAGTTGTTGGAGACCATTTGTACTTTTGGGGGTTATTGTATTCTTGCTCATTCTATCTCTGAGGAAGTTGCGGGGTTTTCTCCTGTATGGTTTCCCCGATGAAATTATTTGTGTCTCTTGTCTCTTGTGTTTGATATGTTGTGCATGTTATTCTCTCAGATAAGATCCTAGATAATTGTGAAAAATCTAACAAATTGCGAGTACAAAGTCCCGAGCACCATGGCGAATTACGAGTACAGTTTCCTGATTTTGTCACAAATGATGTAGTTTGTGCTGCCACAACTTTGAAAGTTTACAGGGACACGAAGATATAGTTCAATGGGAGGAGGTGATAGGCAACGAAATGGAACAACTACTACTCACTTTTCCATTCCTCAAGAGGTTCTTGATAGAATTCCTCCTAAATAGTTGGCAATTGAGTGTGATTGTTCATCCAAATCAGAATCAAGGGCTTCCGCTATGCATTTAGAAATTGCATCATATAATTTTTATAGTAGGTACATGTTCATCCTATATGATAAAATGGATCATTTCAAGGAACAAGATTCCTATATATGCAATTGGGCGGAAGAGTGCTTGAGAAAAGATGATAATATTTTAGAATGCCTCAAAGAGATAACAGTTTTGAGGAAGACAGTTGTGGATAATCAATTCAAAGAGGACATAATTATAAAAGGGAAAGGATCAATGGTTGAATTATTATCCAAAGAAGTAGAAAAAATCACTGATGATGCTGAAAATGAAATTGAGTCAGTGAGGGTTGCGTATAAAGAGGCTTTGGAAAAAACTAATGCTGAAGCGAGTGAACTCAAAGAAGAGTTGAAAAGAAGACCACATGTTCTCAATGTACCACCAGTGAGGATGGAAATGGGTCCTTTATAGGTAATGGAGAAGAAAATTAAAGAATATGAGCAGGTAGTACAAGAATATCAGTTTAAGTTGAAAGAGTGTGAGGGAAGACATGGAAAAAAGGTTGGAGAATTAGAATCAATAATTTCCGATTTGAGAAAAACCATTTCTAAGAAAGCTGATAAGATTAAAGGCATGAGGTTATGAAGGATCTATGAATCTTTAAAACTCAAAGACTAAAGTAGAGGAAAAAAGAATTCCAATCAACAAGGTGGTGAGGATGAAGGTAAGGGTACCGAAGGAGACGAGGGTAAGGGTAGAAGGAAAAAAAACCTATAGCTACAATGTCCTTAGAAGAGAGAGAGAGAATTCCTTAGCAAATTGAGAGAAGATGCTACAATAATGCTTCTCAACGAGCATTGCACTAGGTTATTTGTATGGCTCATCACCATTACATAAATAAATGAAAGAGAAGATGGTTGGGAAATATGCAAAAACAAGGGAGTTGGAATAAAAAATCTTAGACGGTAGAAAAGTTCGGCATTTGGGATGTGATATGGAAATTCAAAAACTTAAATCCACAATTGCTGATTTGGAGAAGGAATTAAAAGGGCCAGCTGGTGCGATGATGGCAATTCCTATCCTTCCCAACGAGACAGAGTCGAGGGAAAAAGAGCAGGAGAAAGAAATACAAAATCTGAAATGTGAATTGACTGAAGTTAAAGAACAGCTGAAACATACCAGACAGAAATTGGAGGTCAAGGAAGAACAGGAATCAACAAAGTATTAGAAAAATGTGGAAATGTTGAACAAACTGATGGTGGAAAAAAAAATTTGCTTGAAAATTTTAAAAAAGTTTCATAGAGAGTTAAAGAACTTGAAAACAAATTGCAAAAAGTGCCTTGTCCAACTCCAGAACAATTACAGTCTTCTACGAAAGCCAAGACAGACCATTCATATTTTTCTTCTGCTCAAGAGGAGGGATTGCGGCCCTCTTAGAAACATGCTAGACATGTATAAATCAATGTATATATGTGTTTATCGACAATTAATGAAAACAAAAATTTTGTATGATGAAGTTTTGTATTTATCGGCATATAATGGAAAATGCTTTAATTAGGTATCTTACTTTTTATGTCCATGAGTTAGTGGTTCTACAGTCAATGCTTATGAAGTATGGTATTCATGTTTATTCAGTGCTCATTCATATGGTATTCATGTTTATGAAGTCCTCGTTTTTTTATTGAAATCTTCTTAATGTCCAGGAGTTAGTGGTTCTACAGCCAATGCTTTGGTTTATACTTTATTGTGATGTGAGGCATGATTCTCAACAATTTCATAGTGACATTTTTTCACCTATGACCACTTTTTTTCGTCGAGCTCAGTGCTTCCTCACCTTCTTTGATGAAGTTTATATGCACAGGTCCATAGAATTTCCTCACCTTCATTCCTAATGTTTTGTTCTTCACCACTTTGCATACGATGTTGTGTTATGATCATTTTGGACTTTTCAACAAAACAGGTCTCCTAAGACATTAAGGCCATAAATATCACCAAAATATCAACAAAATAGGTCTCTTAATATATTAATACCATAGGAATGTCATTTCATTACGAATGTTATGTTCTTCACCACTTTGCATACAATGACGATGGATAAAACCTTTTGTCATGAATGAAATGATACCACATTCAAACTAGATAATATGATGAAATACAAACATTATTGGGCATAAATGACCTGTCTCTTCAAATCTATGTTATTTTTAACATTTAATTCAGAATTTTGTTTATTATTTAATTGTTAATTAATTTAATTAATTAACCTTATTTGGTCATCTGCGGGCTTCTCCATCTCAGGCCTATGGGCTTCTTCATCAGCGGGCTAGCATGTATCTTTAGCCATCGAGATTCTCCTCTTTCACCTGTGGGCATACTCCAAAATTTCGCTTGCTTATCTCCCTTGGCTTGTGGGCATAGCCCATGCTCTCACAGGTTCTACCTTAAGCACCTTGCGAGATTAATTTAAGCCCTTGCGAGCATCTTACAAGCCCTTGCGGGCATTTTTCAAACCCCTATGGGCATCTTACAAGCCCTTGTGGGCATACATAAGCCCTTGCGAGCATCTTTAAGATCTTGCGAGTTTATTCATTAAGCCCCTGCAGGCATAACCTTTAGCCCCTGCGGGAATTTTTACAAGCCCTTGCGAGCATATCATAAGGTGTCATTTAACCTTACTTTTCACAATTTTGGCAGGCCAAAATCTCACACATGTGAGCCTCAAAGAGAGAACTGAAACCATAGCTAGATGGCCAGATCACCAGGGAACATGTCCATGCCATGTGGATAATTTATTAGCACAAGGACACTCTTTGGTGGGCATTTCCAAATGCCTCTTCAAACCTTATTTGGACATCAAAGCAAACTTCTTCTCATTTTGGCAGGCTTGTCTACCACATGTGTGAACTCCGGAGACAATTCTGATCTTATGGGTAGATAGCCAATTCATCAAGGAACAAACCTATGTCACCTAATTAATTTTATCAACACAAGGACACCTCCTTGTGGGAATTTCCAATTGGCCTTTTAGCCTTCCAAACAGCTGATTTGACACTTGGAAAAATTATCAAACCCTAGGTTTATAGTATGAAGATATTTTTATTTTCACCAAATTGGAAGTGTGAGACAACCAAGGAATAGAGGCCAACAAGGTATTCCATCCAAACAAATTTCACCTCTTGAAGCCTCTTTCTCTCTCCTCGGTAGGCATTTTACTGGAGTAGTGCAAATCAAGCTAAGAAGCACTTTTGGTAGATCAATATCTTCTTCCAGAGAGACTCTTTGGACAAACCAATGATATGGTTGGATGCACCAAAAAACATTCTAGAGATCCATACTCTCAAAATTATTTAAGACATCAACCACAAGAGAAGGGGGGCATTTTACTGAGGTCACTTAGGCAGTTTTAGTGATTTTATACTTAGACAATTTTTGCACTTTCCTAGACTGGTCCAATCTGCCTAAAACCCTATTTTGGAAGATTCATAACTTCTTCCTCAAACATGTTTTAGACAAAATCCCCTATTTGGACCCTATCCAGTGGATGTCTCACGCTTCAAAATTGATGAAAAGAAAAATCTCATTATATTAACCTAGGGTTTGATAATTTTTCCTAAGTGGCAAATCAGCAGTTTGGAAGGCCACTTTCAAATGCCCGCCAGATGATGGGTATGTGTTACTTAGTTCATATTTTGACATGGTATTGTTCATCATTGAAGTAGATATCCAGTCATCCTTTTATTTTTCTCTATGGTGATCACATGAGGAAGAAATCAATCTACCAAAGTGAAAGAAAAAGTGATTTGCATATTAAAGACAAAGATTTGTCTAAGTGTCAAACTCACATGGCTCAGAGGCCGTTTGGAAATTCCCACAAGGAGGTGTTCATGAGATGATAAAACTAGTTAGATGGCATAGTCTTGTTCTCCGATGACCTGGCTATCCACCCATGGAGTCATATTTCTATTTTGTGCTCTCACGTGCAAGATTTTGGCCTGCCAAAATCAGTGAAAAATAAGGTTGAAAGAAACTTTATATTATGCCCGCAAAGGCTTAGGAAGATGCCCGCAAGGGAGCTCTAGGATGCCCGAAAGGGGCCTCCAATATGCCCGTAGGAGGCTTATAAACATGCCCACATCAGGGGGCTAAAGATGCCCGCAAGGGGCTCATTTATGCCCACAGAAGGCTTATGAAATGCCTGCAAAAGGGGTTAAAATATCAAGGAGCCGAGGTTAATCCTGCAAGGGCTTGTGGGATGCCTAGATGCCCGCAGGGGCCAAAAGTGCCTCCCAGCTTGATTTTCACTACTCTGTTGGAAGTTGGTCAATACTGAGAGGGGGGGGTGAATTAGTATTGATAAGTTTTTACCATTTAAACTACTTATTTAAACTTTAATCAAAACATGAAATCAACAAGATACACAAAACACAGATCTTCCCATTTTGGCAGACTCATATTTCACATGTGTGAACACCCAGAAGGAAACTGACTCCATGGTTGGATAACCAGTTCATCAAATAACAAGACCATGTAATCTGATGAATTTTATCATCAACAGAACCCCTCCTTGCGGGCATCTCCAAATGGTCTCTCAAACTCCTTTTCTAACACAACCAATTTTCTTCAAACCCTAGGTCACCAAGGTGATTTCATTTTTTCTTCAAACTTGGCAAGTGAGATACCCAATGGGTATAGGACAACAAGATGAATCCAACAAGACCAGTTTCAACCTCTAAGGCTACTTTCTCTCTCCTTAGCAAGTATTTTATTGAAGTAGTGCAAATCAAGCTAAGTAGCACTTTTGGCAGATCCATATATTCTTCCTTAGAGTCTCTTTGGATAAGATAATCATATGGTCAGATGCACCATAAAACACTCTAGAGATCCACACTCTCAAAATATTTTTCACATCATCCGATGAGATGTGACGGGCATTTACCTGAGGCCACTTAGGAAAATTTCTTAAGCTAGTCCAATCTACCTAAAACACTATTTTGGTAGGTCCATAACTTCTTCCTCAGCCACTTCCAAGACAATCTGAAGACATGGTCAGGTAAAAAAAATACCAAGCTACAAGATTCCCATATGGTGCGGGCATTTTCTTCACCCCATAATTTATGGTGGGAATTCTCTTAGACTCTCGTAGAGTAGTTTTGACTATTTATTCCATACTTAGTCAAATTCTTGATTTTCACCAATTTGCCATATTTCTCCAGAATGATGTCATAGTGCAACAATTATTTCAACTTCATGCCACATCATCATTTATGCCATGCCAAGTCATCATATCTTCCATATCATCATCCATGCCATGTCATCAGTTCCTTTGTCTTTCACTGAGTTCACTCTACCATCATGACCTTAGTTATTCCTTTGTCATTACTAATATCCTTTGACATCAATGACAACCATATTCCATATTTCCAACATACTCCAGTAACATGCTCGTCGAGGAGAGAGAAAGAAGCTTCAAGAGGTGAAATTGGTTTAGATGAGGTCACCTTATTGGCCTCTATCCATTAGGTGTCTCACACTTCAAAATTGGTGAAAAAAAAATCTCATGTTACCCTAGGGTTTGACAATTTTTGTCTAAGTGCTAAACTAACAGTTTAAACGGCCATTTGGAAATGCCCGCAAGGAGATGTCCTTGTGATAATAAAATTCATAGGGTGACATATATTTGTTCCTTGTTGAATTGGTTATCCATCCATGCTTTCAATTTTCCTTATGATGGTCACATGTGCAAGAAATCAATTTGCCAAAGTAGGAAATCATGTGCAAGGAATCAATACTGTCCATTCCATTATTTTCTTAAAGTTTTAAAACAATATTTTGGTTTTTTTTTCTTTTTTTCTTTCTTTCTAATGCAATACAACTTTCCTCTTAGGTTTTTCTTTTTTCTTTTTATCTTTGGCTAAGAGAATAGAATTATATGACAATACCTATGTTAGTATTTAGAATACCTTGATGAGTATAGCTCTAAGGTGGATGTAATTTTGTATCTATGAAAGGCCGAAGGGTAATGAGAAGTATTCTTGCTTCTCTATTGATGTAATGTTTTGTTGACACATCTTTTTCATTTAATAAAATGATTTTTTTAGTTATGAAAAAAATATATACATTCAAATCTTTATTTTTTCATTTTTGTTTTTTTAACAATATTTTAAACTCAAAATTTAATACTGCTAACATAACATATGATTGTAATATTTGAAAGTCCAAAACACTTTAATGAGAAATATTATTATTTTCAAATGAAGAACATAAAAGTGGAGGTACAATGATTGAGTGGTATCTCACTCCAGTGTAAAGTTCTTTTGATTTCTTCTTTCTTTCTTTAGTTCATATCATTGACATCCATTTTGTTTGCACTAGAAATTGTACCTAGACTATAGAGAGGTACAAGCTAGAACATCCAAATAAAAACTGAAAGAGAATGGTTTAATTTTTATAAATTTTGAAGGTATCATCCATGGAAAAGGTAAGGAAATATAAATCACATATAATCACTAAATCAGAAAGATATTACAAAGATCTGAAATGAAGGAATCTGAAACATAGATGTAAACCATAAATATAAATATAAAGAATCCAGTTATGTCCACAAACTTAAAAGCATTTTCAGGATAAAAACTTCTATCAAGAAATGAAATAGTAAGAGAGGTGATCAAACCGATCATAAACATCAACCAGAAAATAAGATCAACATATGGATTATATAGTATATTTCAGTCCAAACATTCAGTCTTCAAAAACTTACATGAGAGTGTATCATATGTGTTTCAGTACAATAGCTTCAACACTTCTAACCCTTTTCCAGAACAAAAAACCGACCCTGGTCCCTCCTATCACTGTTATTTTTATAATTGCATGAAGGAAGTTTACGATCCATATTTTGAGGATTCGAATCCATTCTAGAATTTATATACAAAAAGGAATCTCCAAAAATAGTATAACTAATTCTCAAAAGTAGGCATTCGTATCTATCTCCAAAGCTGTGTCATTTGGAGTTTGTTAGATAGATGTAAGATGGATCATCTAGATCTTAGATTTCTCTAGCTGCCTCTACCAAAATGGTCAATCCATCCAACGCTTGTGACCTCTTGAGGATATGATCTTGCTCTGCTTCCATGACCTGAACCTTGTTTGACAACTCTTCATTTTGCTTGGTTAGGTCTCCATTTTGTTTGGTTATCTCTTCAATTTTTCCCTGTGCATTTGTTTTCCTTTTTAAGACCTCTTTAGTTGTTGAAATGAGCTCTTTATAATGGTCATTTGACTCTTCCAGATCCTCCCTTAACCTTTTATTAGCTTGCATAAGCTTATCATTCACATCATTGAAGTATTCATTTTTTGCTTTATACTGTTGCAATGATTTTTTGAGAATTTCAATCAGAATCTGTCTGAATTGTTTCTTGATGTACTGGATCTTTAACTAAGCTTGATGGAGTTTCTAGCTTTTTAATAATAAGTTCTTTTCGTGCTTCATAGCCCTTCTCTGACTCTTTTTCATTTATTTCTTCTGTTGAAACCTCCAAATGTAAAGTTTTTGAGCTTGATCTAGGTTCAAAGCTTTGAATTGATTCTTCCTCAAAAACTTCACAACACTTTTTCAATGGATCTGTCAAACCCTTGTAATTCTGTTCTGTATCTTCAAAGAATTTCTGTGGATTTAACTCTACCATTTTAGCATTCGATTCTTCATCACTTGAAGAATCCTGAATTGCAGTAACTTTTTCATTTTCCAACTTAGGGTTTAGAGTTCTTTTCATATTCAATCTGAGCTTGTTGGATGCCATGGTCTTAAGTCTCCATTTGGGCACTTCGGGCTCAACTATAGTTTGGATATTAGCATCAATTTTGGGAGAAGGAAACATTCTTTCCTCTATAAGTCTCTCTTTGGTAACAGAAGGAGTATCGGGGGCATGCGAAATATCTTTATCATGTGAGGCCAAGGATTGTTCCTCTGATAAATTATTTTGTTTTGCATCATTCGGCTTTACAAACTTTTCCTACAAACCACACTCTTCAGCTTGATGTACTTCTTCGACCATGTTCCTTTTAAACCTATTTCTGATGCTGGGTTGTCTTCTTGGAAAATGCTTTCTTCCAGGTTCATTCTTCTGCATACTAAATAATCTTTCAGCTTCTTCCAGGTTCGTGTTTTTCTCTGGTTCAAAACCTGACCAAAATAAGAAATGTGGCCAACCACAATTTCTCTTTTCCATCTCTATTAACACTATTAACTTAACCATCTATGATGGAAGAAAGATTGGTTAGTATGATCTGAATGACCCTTTACCCTATTAGACATTTTTATGAGGATTTTTAAAAGGTAGAAGGGTAAATTTATTTTTAATTGACCATTCAAATGCAATAGGAACCTGAAGTGGTACTTGTAAACTGTGGCAAACCTTCCCTCCCACCATTCATGTTTCACAGTACTGAGATGAATTCCTTTGTTCCAGTCAAGATATTCGAATTTGGGTAACAAAAATGAGCCTGCATCAAATTCGAATGGAATTTTCTTGAACCAACGCTTCCCCTCAATGGCTATACCAATTCCCTCGGTCATCAATTCTTCTGTCAATTCAAACTTTAGGGTTTGAAAACTAACACAGGAGTTCGAACAGTTCTCAAAAAATACGAACCATCCAACCCTCTTGAATAGTTCTGCGCACTCACGGAAATCATTCTCCCATTCGGTGTTCACTGGTTCCAATCTACACATATTGTCACTCTTCTTCATGCTTGCTATGTTTGACACGAGCTCCTTCACTGGTGAACAAATGGCGTGAAGGTGTAATAGAGCTAGGGTTAACGCGTGTCCTCCTCTGTTCTCAAAACATTTGTGAAGGAATGATCACACCTGACAGATTTTACATCCTGCCTGACAAAACCTCGGGGCAATCTCTCATCACAACTAGTGCATAAACTTAGACAAGTGTCGATCATGCTCTTTAATGATTTCAGGATTCTGGAAGCACCCATATGCATGAAGCTAAACGAGTGCGCTGCCGGAATGTACTAAGTTACATTTCATAGTTGAAATGTTCACACAATCTCAACATAAAGGTTAGGAAAATATTAACTTATGTTTTGAAGACCAAAAAGAAGATAAATTACTTATAAGCCAATGTTTAAATCACAAATAATAGTAAATAATAAAACTAACGAGTAAATAATAAAACTAAAGTATATAACATTAAGCTAATGTTGGAATGATATAACAAAGTAAATAACATCAAAAATAAAACATAAAAAAAGAAAAAAGAAAAAAAAGGAAAAGAAATTAGAATTTTGGTACAATTTTCAGCTCCAACACATTTCATCTTTTTTCTTTGGATCATTATTTTTTCTTTAGGAGTAGCTTATATTTATTTTTCCAATTGTTGCATTGCAATCTATGTTTTTGTGAGCATTTACTTTCAATGTTATCCATTCCATTATTTTCCTAATGTTTTTTTACAATATTTTAAATTCAAAATTTGGCATATGATTTTAGTATTTGAAAGCCTAAAACATTTTAAATCAGAAATATTTTTTGAAATGAATAAATGTAAAGTGAAGGTACAATGATTGCGTGGAGTCTCACTCTAATGAACAGTTCTTTTTTTCTTCTTTCATTTTTCTAGTCCAATACAACTTTCATTGACATCTTTTCTTTCTTTTTTCCATTCCAGTACAACTTTCATTGACATCATTTCCATATTTTTCTTTAGCTCAAAGGTATTCAACTGAAACACGTTGTGAGAAATAAAAATCTACAATGTAATACATTTTATTGATAAATATCAGAAGTATTTATATACATACAGAACCAAGAAGAGGTAGTTATGTCTCTGTAACTTAATAACTAAATAAAATTGTTAACTAACTATAAATGATATAACTAACCCCGAAATATTAGTCAACATTACCCCCTTAAACTAAAGGGACATCTGACATGCCAAGCTGTATTCCGAATTTTTCAAATTTTTCATGACTTGGTGCTTTAGTAAATATATCTGCAATTGATCTGAAGTAGAACAATATGTCAGATGAATGTTGTTGGCCTCAACATGATGTCGAATCAAGTGATATTTAGTGTTGATGTGTTTGGTTCTATCATGGAATTTGGGATTCTTGGCCAATTGAATTGCAGAAGCATTGTCAACAAAGAGAGGCATTGAAGGAAGTGATAACATGGCATGTGTTATGACATGACATGTGTGATGAAGCTGGAAAGACACATGATGGTGTTCTGGTGCTATCATGAAGTCAGTCTTACAATCTTACATCATTCTGGAAAAGTATGGCAAGTTTGTGAAACTTTGGAAATTGACTATGTATGGAAAAGTAGTCAAACCTGCTCTAAGAGAATGCCCACCATAATTCATGGTTTGAGATAAATGCCCGTACCATCATACTAGGACATAGCTTGTTGAAGTGGCTATCTATCCATGGTCTCAGTTTTCCTTAATAATTTCTGAGGAGAAAGTTATAAGTCTGCCAAAATAGGGTTTCAAGATAAACCTTGGAGAAATTCTTGGAAATGGCTTGTGTTGGAAAACTGGTCTAAGTGGGCCTTGGGAAAATGCCCGTCATACCTCATGGGAGAATGATAAAAATTATCTGGAACTATCATGCTCTATCTTGTCAAGGAGGATATCCAACCATGGACTTAGTTTTCACAGAAGGTGTTTGATGGCAAAGATAACAACCTACCAAAACAGGGTTTCAGGTTGCTTTTACACCAAAGTAGCAAAACTGCCTAAGTGACCTCAAGAAAATGCCCGCCATAGTTTGTGAGTTGAAAAAAATGCCCGCACCATATGGTCATCTTGTAGGTTGTTGTTTTTTCTACCTGACCATGTTCTCATATTGACTTGGAAGTGTATGAAGAAGAAGTTATGGCTCTACCAAAATAGGCACTCAGGCAGATTGGACCAAGTCTAGGAAAGTGCAAAAATTGTCCAAGTTTAGAATCACTAAAAATTCCTAAGTGACCTCAGTAAAATTCCCACCATGTCTTGTGGTTAATGTATTAAAATATTTTGAGATTATGGTTCTCTAGAATGTTGTTTGGTGCATCCAACCATGGTCTCATATTGTCCAAAGAGTCTCTGAGCAGGAAGATATCAATCTGCCAAAAGTGCCTCCCAGCTTGATTTGCACTACTCCAATAACATGCCCACCGAGGAGAGAGAAAGAGGCTTTAAGAGGTGAAATTGGTTTAGATG